>CM028378.1:50932780-51117583 GCA_013146195.2 Codonopsis lanceolata | reverse complement strand
GATCCAAAGGAAACCTTGAGACAAGCATACGACGCTTCAATGAGGTAATAAATAGCTGCTTTCTCTTTGGTAAAACTTATGACAAAAAGGAAATGAACATGAGGTTTCTAGGCTCTAGGTAGCCTATGGCATGTCAAGACCACTTAACTATGAAAGAATCCAAAAACTTAAAGGAGATGACTCTCCGTAGTCTCACGCGAAGGTTTATGAGCTCAAGTAAATCAAGCTCTAGAGCAAGACAAATAGTTCAGAACTGTGTCCTTGCTAGCCATGGTCCAAGAAGAAATCACCGTTGAAAACAAACCTTCCACTTCCTCCCTGTGGAAAACGATTTTCTCGGGATCAATTTGCCATGTTTGTAAAGGTTTTCAAAAATTTGCAAAATATGGAAGGAAGAACACACACCAACAACCTTTTTAGAAAGATTGGAAAGCTCATCTAAGGAAGAGCTTGTGTGTTACAAGCCGTAGAAAACCTTGGTCATTTGCCTCCAAACAACTGTCCTAAGCCAAAATTTGAAGCATACCGAAAACCTTCTTATAGAAAATTTCCAAAACAAAAAGGTATGTTGGTGAAGACATAGAAGACAAAGAGGTTGCTACATGGTTTGAGGCGATTCGAGAAAGAGGAAGAGGATGATTGTGAGCAAGCTAACATATGCCTAATAGCTCATGATTCAGGTCGTACCTATGACTCTTAAAATGAAGTCGAAATCTCACCTAGTCCCTTAGATAAAAGTGAGATCAACAGTAAGAACTTCAGTAAGGAAGAACTTCTCAAGGATAATCAAGATATGCTTGAAGAATTTAATTCCTTTAGAGTAGCCTATGTTAAACTTTCCAAGAACTGTGAGAAACTTAGTGCTGAGAAATCTCTGATGACAGCTGAGATTGAAACTCTCAATAGCTGTCAACAAGAAAGTATCAAGCTCAAAGGAGAAAACAAATTCCTTTGTGACAAAATTGAATGTCTAACTGAGCACATCAAAGGATTTGACCTAGAGAAAATTGTCTTGCAAAAGACAATTGACTCCTGGAATAGCTCCAAAGATGCCCTCGAAGAAATCCTTTCAAGCCAAAAATCTAGTAATGATAAATCTGGCATAGGATATTCTGATGAGCCCTTTATGACATTCCCTTCAATCACAGAGAAAGGTGAATCCTCCGAGACTGCTAATGATATGTCTTTCTCTAAACAGACATTCGGAAATAAAGGGAAACAAGGCCTTAACTACTCAAGTGTTCCTTATGTTTACCCCAAAGTTCAGAAAGGAAAGGCCAAGATGACTGATTCAAATGAGAAACCTGAGAAAGTAACGGTAGAGAAACTAAAGTCTACCGGCAACAACTCTGCTAAGGCAAAGACTGCTGGCGGTAGACCTACCAAATCTCTACCGATGACTATCAAGTTTGTCTATGAAACAGGCAAGGCTCATGTACCTGTTGAAAGTAAACTTAAAGGTATCCTACCAAATCCTCCAAAAATGGAAATCAACAGAAAAGCTAAAGCTAAGTCTGGTGATAACCTACCTAGGAAGATCCAAAAGAAACCAATTAAGTCTACCGTCAACAAGCAAGCTGAGCCAAGAATGAATGTTAAGAAAAAGGATGATCATAATCACCCTTCAGCTAAAGCCATTGACAGTCCTCTATGGAATTTCCACTTATGTCATTCTTGCAATTGCCTAGGCCATCTGGCCCAAGAATGCCTGCTAAGGTTCACTCCAAGATCTAAGAGACCTAGTTCTCTCAAGGTTAGGCAGGTATGGGTTCCAAAAGGTTGCTAATCCTTAGGACCCAAAAGAAAATAAAGGGGACCTTGTTGCTTTAAATCTTTTTCAGGAATGCTTCATGGCTATAGAATCAGAGAACAAAGACATCTCGTACCTGGACAGTGGCTGCTCAATACACATGACAGGAAACAGAAGTCTACTTATAGATATAGCTGAAGCCAAAGGGCCCACTGTTATTTTCGGAGACAATGCAAGAGGAAAGACAATTGGATATGGCTTAATCACTAGAGGAAGTCTCTCCATCAACAAAGTCTCTCTAGTGAGTGGATTAAAACACAATCTGTTGAGCATATCTCAATTCTGCGACAAAGGACTACTATGACAATTCAACTCCAACCAGTGCCTCATCAAAGACAGTGAATCCTGCTCTACAATACTGACCGGCAATAGACAATGAAACGTCTATGTCGTGGACTTAAATCTTATAGGGAGATTCTCAAGCCTTTGCCTAGTAGCTAACAACGTTCGTGACAACAGTTGGCTATGGCACAAGCGTCTCAGTCACCTCAACTTCAAGCACCTCTCCAAGCTCTCAAAAGATGGGCTTGTCAAAGGTCTACCTACGGTGTCTGCCGACCATGACAGAAGTTGTAAAGCTTGCCAACAAGGAAAACTTTCCAAGTCTTCCTTCAAAAGAAAGTCTGTCTTGTCAACAAACAGACCTCTTCAACTTCTGCATATGGATCTCTTTGGACCAATAACTACAGTCAGTATTTCTGGAGAAAAGTATACACTTGTAGTAGTTGACGACTACTCTAGGTTCACCTGGATTGAAACAATGACATCAAAAGATGAGACGTATGATCTAGTCACTGCCCTTTTTAGAAGACTTCAAACACAAAAGCTTGAAGACATTAGTGACATAAGATCAGACAATGGCACTGAATTCAAGAACAATGGCGTAGAAAGATACTGTGATGACCATGGGATCGGCCACAACTTCTCTGTTGCCGGAACTCCTCAACAAAATGGTGTAGCTGAACGGAAGAACATGACACTGATTGAAGCAGCAAGAACAATGCTGGCAGAAGCAAAACTTCCAAAGTACTTCAGGCGGCGTCAACGCGTGTTTTACCTGCAGAGATCCACAGTAAACAAGTTTCATAATAAAACTCCATATGAAGTATGGAGAGGAAGAGCCCCCAACATAGGATTTCTTAAAATCTTCGGCTGTAAATGTTTTATTCTTCATAATTGAAAAGAATATAGAGGAAAATTTGATGCAAAATCAGACGAAGGAATTTTTCTGGGGTATTCCAAACATTCAAAAGCATTTCGCATTTTCAGTAAAACTCATTTGAAAATTTTAGAATCTGTGCATGTTTCTTTTGATGAATATGACTTGTTAGAGCCTAGAAAGGCTCCTAATGTTGCTAATGATTATGATAATGATGAGACAGGTACAAATACAACATCTACCTCCACTCCTCATCAAACAACGACAACTGCAGACCCTCCAGTACCGCTAACCCTCCACCGGTAGACGTAAACTCTACCGGTACCGATTCCAACTCTTCTGTTGACCCAGAACCCATCTCTTCTATTTTACCCCAAGCATCTTTACAGATCACTCATCCTTCTTGTTCACCAGAAAATGAAGGTTTTGAAGATCTTATCTCTTCTGAACCAGATTTTGGTGAATCTCCCTCTCAACCTACTCCGGAATTCTTAAGGGAAGAACCCACCAGAAGTGATCTTCCTCCAACCATTATTGAAACAAGAGATCATCCTATTTCTCAAATAATTGGTGATCTCAACACAGGAGTTCGTACAAGAAATAAAGTTCGAGAAGAGATTATGTTTGCTTATGCATTCGTATCTGAACTCGAGCCAAAGAAGATTGATGAAGTTATCGAAGATCATAACTGGATTGAAGCTATGCAAGAAGAGCTGAACCAGTTTGAAAGATGCAAGGTGTGGAGCTTAGTTCAAAGGCCGACTGATCATCCGATTATCGGCACCAAATGGGTTTCGAAACAAAAGAGATGAAGATGGAAATGTCACAAGAAATAAAGCTATCTTGGTTGCTCAAGGCTACCGGGGAAGAAGGAATTGACTTCGATGAAACTTTTGCTCTTTGCTAGATTAAAGGCAATCAGACTCTTTCTAGCCTATGCCTCGTTCATGGACTTCAAAGTGTATCGGATGGATGTAAAGAGTGCCTTTTGAATGGTGATCTTCAAGAAACGGTATCGTTGAGCGACCTCGAGATTTGTTATTCAAGACAAAGCTGGATCATGTCTACCGACTCAAGAAAGCCCCCTTTGCCTTAAAGCAAGCCCCCGAGCTTGGTATGAAACTCTATCCAAGTTCTTAATAGAACAAGGATTCGTGAGAGGAAGGATAGACACTACCTTATTCATCCTCAAGCACAAAGGTCATTCTCTTCTAGTACAAATCTATGTGGGCGACATCATCTTTGGATCAACTAACCAAAGCTGTGTAAAAGATTCGAAGGCGATGCAAAGCAAGTTCGAGATGAGCATGATGGGTGAACTTACCTACTTTCTAGACAGATTCAAGACTTCCGACGGAATCTTCATCGACCAAACCAAATATGCGAAAGGAACTAATCAAGAAATTTGGTCTTGATTCACTAAAGGATTTGAGACTCCATGTCTACCCGGCGCCATCTTGACAAAGATGAAAAGGGAAAGCAAGAGAACATGACCAAGTGCCGAGGAATCATAGGTTCACTTCTTTACCTTCTTGCCGATAGACGACATTATGTTTCTTTGTTTGTGTTTGTGCAAGATTTCAGCGGATCCAAAGGAATCACATTTGCTTGCTTGCCAAACGTATCATCGATATGTTTCAACAACAACAAATCTAGGCATCTAGTATTCCAAACACAACAATTTCGATTTAGTTGGATACTCGGACGCTAGATTATGCGACTGAAAGTGAGCGAGAGAAGCACCGGTGGGACTTGTCAATTCCTTGGAAATAGACTTGTCTCATGGTCTTGCAAGAAACAAGGTTCGGTTGCAAACTCAACCACGAGCGCAATACATTCTTTGCCCGGCTGCTCTCAACTCTTATGGATGAAGCAACAACTAGTGGACTACAACATCAAGGCGCAAATTGTCCAATTATGTGTGACAACACATCGGCAATTTCGGTCTCCAAAAATCGATGATGCACTCGAAGACAAAGCACATTGATATCCGTTATCACTTCCTCAAAGATCATGTGGAGAAAGGTAACATCGATGCGGAATATGTTCCAACCGAGCATCAATTGGCCGACATTCTCACAAAGCCACTGGATGCCACCAGGTTTGCTTATTTAAGGAGAAATCTTGGTATGAATGATCCTACTGCTTAATTTCAAAGTTTTATTACTTTTCTTTCATACCGGTAGACTTTGTTTTAGACGTGACTGGAAGACGTAAGTTTCCCTTGAGCGGAAGACTTAAAGGTTAGTATCTTTACTTAGTCTATTTTTATTAAAGTGGTTTCTAAAGCAATAAAGGGGGTCAAGGATAAAATTTGGTATTTAGAAAATATCTTAAGTTCCCGCTTTTGCGCAAAATTTTTCTTTAAATAGACCTTGAACCGCCTTTTCCAAAACTTTGTGAAACCCCTTTGTCTAAAATATTTCTCTCTCTATTCAAACTCTCTCTATCTGTGTAACTGCTTTCTTCATTCCCAAAATCTTCTTGTTTCTTCCTTGAAATTTATCGTTTACTATTTTGCATTTCATTTTATAACCTAAATTGTTTTGGAATACAAATGGTCACTTTCGAGTTTCTTATAGTAATCGCCATTGTTGTTCTTAAAAAAAAAACCTAGAAACTAACAGACGTTTATATGCTTTCAATGTTTATTCTCTTGAAAAACTTATGTTATACATTTCTATGGATTGCTTACTCTAAACATTCTAGGGTTTCAAGTTTTCATTCCGAAAAATTTTAAATAAATCTCAGAAAAACTTGAAATCTCTGCTTGTTTAGCCCTTGAAGTGAAAAGCCCTAATTTTTTATTGCATTTCTTTCAGGTAAAATTATCAAAATCAAAGCGTGACAGCAGGAAGAAGCTAGACCTAGAAACTAACATTCCACCAAGTTTAGATGTCAACCTTCCGGGATATCCTACCTTTCCGGCTGCTCATGACGTCATCATTGCCCTGGACCCAAAACTGTATATTCCCGGGATGTGCATTGACCTCCAGTCAGTCTGCACTATAGCCGCCGAAGTCAAGGCATGCGAGGACATGAATGCCTCTGGGATTCTTCCACTCTTCTGCCTCAACGACAAAGATTACAACAATTTCTTGGCAGAAGAGTTCTACCAAAGGATGGAGTTTATGAACAAGAATGCTCTGTGTGGATGGATTAGAGGCTGTCCTATTTCTATCACCGCCAAGACCATCTCCACCATCATTGGTGTGCACTTCGATGGTGCTCCTGAGGCGACCATTGCTGAGGCTATTCATGCCTGGGAAGCAATGAGGGGAGTTGATACCCCTAGGGAATCACAAGGGAAGATGCTGAGGAATCTCTTCCCACTGGACGTCTACTGCACAAGCCATCTGTTGGACAAGGGGCTACTTTTCAAGAGTGGTGCACATGATATGTTCACGACGCAACAGCTGAACCTTACATGTGCTGTCTTCATTCAAACCCGTCTCAACTTCGAATCCATCATCTTCAACGAACTGAAGCAGTGGGTGGAAAAAGTGAAGAACAACCCCACCTGCAAATTCCCATTCATCAGGCTGATCAACGTTCTCCTAAGAGACACTGAGGAAGTTAACTCTTCCTTAAAAGAGGATGAGCTTATAGTGGTAGCCAAGGAGAAGCAGCTAACCGCCTCATTCTTCAACAAATACTCTGAGTATGAGAACAAGCGTCGACTGCAGAAAGGTCTTCCGCTCGTCTCCATCGACAAAGTTGCTAAGCCACTACCGATCATAGTGACTCACTTCAATATGGAAGCTTATGATGCGGCTAGCCAAACTCTCAAAAAGGCATCTGCTAAATTCAACGAACAAGTTTCCCAGTCTCTTCACCAAAAAGCCAAAGATCTGGCTGATGAGGCAAACAACTCTTACGGGCAAAGCAGAAAGCCAAGGGCAAAAAGACAAGGCCGGAAGAAGAAATACCAACTGAAGAGGAGCAGGCCAAGGGGATTCGGAAGGAGATGAAGGAAGGCCAAAAGGACAAGACTCCAGCCAAACCAATTCCATCATCTTCCCCAGTCCAACCTTCCACAGCCCAGCCATCCTCTCAAGCACAACCAACCTCTTCTTCCCAGCCTCCTTCTAAAACCAAAAGACCACCCTCACCCTCACCTGCACCCACTCCTAAACCAAAATGAAGAAGACATCGTAAAACCTTTGCAGACCAGCCACCAGCAGACATACCCACCTTCTACTGATGAAGCAGTTGAGTCTCCTATTCAGCTGCTAAGGAAGAAAAGGAGGTCTGCTGGTACCAAGCCCTCTACCGCCGCACAACCTACTACCGACAGCCAACCCTCTACCGCCGCCCAACCTACTACCGACAGCCAACCCTCTACCGATAACCAACCATCTACCGTCACTCCAAGCCAACCTATTCCTCTTGAGTCATCTACTCAGAGGAATTCACCACCTCCGGAGGAGTCTATCCCTCAGGAGGAGCCACAAAGACAGGAGGTGCCTACCCGAACCCCAACTCATCCTCCTCCTTCACCATTCAACTACTCTCCTAACCCATCTACCCCTACCTCACCTCGCCAAACCCAACCCACTTCATCAACAACACCACAACCAACTCAAAACCCTCATACCAAGCCAATAGACTATACCTCTACCAAATTTCTCTTTGAGCTTTCGTCAGTGGCAGATCTATTCTCTTTTAATCAACCACAACCTCCACCTCTCCTTCATAAACCCAAATCCCTCTTCTATCCTGCCCCCTCTTACTAATTCTCCACCAACCCCTTACCCGAATCCTCCTATGTCAGTGAAAATTCTGATACTGACATGGAGCTCGATTCCCCACCAACCCCTCCTCCCCCTCCACCTCAAACCATCTCTTCCTCTACCGACATCATACCAACCCAAGACTCTTCCTCTTCCGACTCCATCACTCCTCTTCTCCAACAGCCATTCCGGCCAGTGTCTCCCGAAGCCACTACCTTTCCCGGTACCGCTCCTATTCACATTGGCCAAGCAACCTCATCTTCTCAGCCGGCCAATGCTGAAATTTTGTCAAGGCTGGACGCCATCTATGAATGGCTAGGCGCTCTCACTAGCATAACTACCGCTACCGCTGAGATAGCCACTGCTGCGTCCAAGGCCAATGATCGAACTGCATATCTTCTACGACAATTTCACGAAGATGTATGGACTCGTTTTGGACAGATGAGACACGATTTCACAGACGTCAAAATAAATATTGAAGCTCAACGCGACGAATGTGTACGTATCTGCTCCTCCCTCTTCTACGAGCTATTCCATGGCATCACTCAACATCTCGGCAATGGCCGTGTAAGACCCCGAACCTTGGTGTATTTGACTTTCTCGTGTTGCATGCTTAGTTGTTAATGCGTTGAGTGTTCGTCTTAGCATGTTAGCACTTAACTAGGTCTCATTGGAGTCTTATTACCTTGCATATATGACTTATAATGTTCATCTTGATCATAGTGTGCTTGGTTGAAAGTTTAGAAACTTTGTTGCTTCGTTTGAGTCTTAGGGTTTCTCGTGTTTGCCTTCGTTGCTTGTATTGTTTGTGCTTTCAACTTGTGAGAAGTTCATTTAAGTTCTAGACCAAGAGTACTAGTATTTCTCATGCTTGCACAATCAATGTTCATAGATTTGTTGCATTTGGAAATAAGATGACCAACATATCAATTCACAGATTCAGTCCTGTTTTTGGGCGAATTTCTGGAAAATTATGGTACCAATCTACTAAATATAATTTTCTAAAAATTTAATATGTTTTACCTACATATGTTAGGATACTCCCTGTAAAATATGGTATTTTTCCAAGGTGTATAAGTACCTTATTTAGGTCTTGACTTACGGCTGTGCCAGAATTCTGTTTTCAGGAAATCAGCTTCTGTACTTGAACTTGTAGTAGCCATATTTGGATGAATATAAGTCCAAATTGAGTAATTTAAAAGGCTAAACTATAGTTTAAAGAGTATAGTTTCATAAAAATCAATAATCACCACATTTGAAGGTGTGAGCTATTTATGGTCGATTTTAAAAGATTGGTCTGTTTTCAGATTTGTGACTTTTCTTGGTTGTTTTTGCTATTGACCCTTGTGCCCTTGCCCTTGGCCGTCCTTAGTGACTTGAGGCCAACTTTGTTGACTCTCCTACACCCATTCTTGGCCCTTAGATCATCTCTTATCAATGGCTTACATGCCATAGCCAATTAGAAGTCTTTTAACACATTTCACTTGGATTGGGGTTTTTGTGGTCAAGTATAAATACCTCTTGCAACCAATTCAGCCATTGTTGATCAACAACAACCTGAAATTCAGAGGCATAAACTCCATTTTCGTCCATGGAGGTCACCCCAACTTGAAGGACCATTTCCCGGAGTTCCGGTGGTCCGATCGGCGATCCGAGACCGCCAAATCGAAGCCCTTGATCTTCTCAACAACAATCCTTGCTTTGATCATCCATTCATCCATTAATCTTAGGAATAAGGTACGTTGACAATTCCTTGATATTTTCATGTTCAATAAAATAGCATGACCCCTTCATTATAGTTGTTCTATTAATGATTGTGAACACATTTTGTGAAGAGAAATCCTCCAATTCAACCTTTGAAACATGTGTAGGATTTTATGAATTCTCTATGAAGTTGTGATTTTGACATTTTGTAAAGCATGAATGTTGTTCATAATGAGCCTAGGAATAACTCTTGTGAAGGAATATATTTCAATTCAAGGTTTAACAAAATCACCGAAACTAGGGTTTGAAACTCGGGATTGTGTTTAAGGCTAGTTTAAGATCATGAACGGCCTAGTTATCGAGTTCTAAATGAAAGGAGAACTTAGGAAAGGGCAATGTGATGCATAGAGTATCAATGCTCAACTTGGTTGAATTTTAGTAAAACTCACCGGAGTTGAAATTAGGGAGTTATTGAACAATACCGACTCCACATTCAATCCCTACGACGTTTGTAGTGCGTTAGACTAATATATTAGCCTACGTGACTTTGGGATGGATTGAAGGGCATGTTTGATATGAGTGATTATAAGACTCAATCGAGTTCTTATGTGGTTTATGTGATTGTGTGAAGCAAATGCACAATTGAGAGCATGTTGTAGAATGATGTATCTACTTGACAGGTTGAATTCGCTATTGTCGAATTCCTACTTGATTCTTTAATGAGTAAAAACACCTACTTGTTGAAATAATGAATTTGAGGACTATTCTATAAGATGATTTGGATTGGGGCTATCTTTAGTACTCTATACATGGAGTCTACTTATATAAGTCGCTAGGATGACCATGTTGTTATCTAAGACTCACCGGTATGGTTTCACCTTACGGGATATTACCGCTCTAGTGTTGCTTAAGTCTTTGACTACCATCGACTTTTGTGTTATTGAATGAGTTACTACTCTAGGAGAGTTTAGTAAATGGCTTCATGATCCGAGACTAACGAAGTAGTCTTGGATAGTACTTAATGGACTGATGGTTAAGTTGTGACTCTGTTGAATTTCATAGGTGAATATGGAATACTGTGTATATTTTATATTATGACTAAATGCATGATTTCCTACCTTGTCAAGAATTGATTCTTCTATGTGTTTCTATGATATGACTTATGAGCATATTGAATGTATTTGCCTTCGTGCTCGATCTGTTCTACGCTTAATGAATTGTGGTGAACTTGGATTCTACTATTAAGTGGAATTATGAATCAAAATTGAACTAAGCTTGATTTCACAATAATCAACTTGGGCTTCCCTTATATAATTGACTTGGGACATGAACTAAGATTCCTAAATGGAATGAGAACTTTGCTATGCCTCAAACGAGAACATAGAAAAGAGTCTTGGGACACATAGTGTTCAAACTCTATTTGGTTGGAATTGTAGTAAAGACTCAACGGAGTCGAGTTAAGGAACAATTGAACCTTACGAGGATCGTGGTGAGATCCTATGACAATTATATTCCAGTTGACTAGATCACTAGCTTTTGGGACTTGAATTGAATAAAGTGAACAAACTTGGCACTTATGATTTAGAGACTCAAATGAGTTCCTATTGTGGTTTTGTGATTTATGTAACAATGTGCATAATCGTATGAGTTTACTAGGTCATTATATAAGTCTAGCTGGCATTACTTGAGTTTTCATGATGATGGTGGGACGATGCATTGTCTTCACGAATTATGGGATTCGTGATTGTAATGTATCGCCGTACCGGATTCGGGTTTCACACACACCTCCACTGCTAGCTACAGTGGGGAAGTAGCCCCCTTTGTCGTAACCAATTGAGCACATTGGCTAGTGCTATTTTCCTGAGTAGAGAACTCGGACAGAAGAGAGCTCGGTACTTTGATACCGAACACGGTATCACCGCACGATATGATTAACAGTTGTGATTGCAGGAGCAATACGACGGAAGTGATTTGGTATCTTCTCTATCCTTTATGTGGCTTACTATGGGCACTTATGTGTTAACAAACTGTTAGTTGAACATGAGATCTTATTGACCATGTTTGTATTGGTTGATGATAAATGAGAGATTTGATATGTATATATAGAGATATGCATACTTGTATTTGAGATATATATGAAAGACTTGATGTGTATCTATATAGATATGCACACTTATGCATGATGATTTTATGGGAGATTTGATATGTATATTTAGAGATATACATACTGATATAGATGTATATATACAAACATGCACCTTTACACGTGGTAACAGTGTGAATAGCTTGATTTGTATATATTATGATATGTATACTTGCATATGATGTTTTGTGGGAACTACCTTCTAATTCATTTGCTTTGTGTGTAAACAGGGAATTACACCCTGGTTCATTTGGACGTTTAGTAAGTAAGAAGAAATGGATATCTTGAGGAGTATCGAAACGATACGACGCCTCTTCACGGGTTTTTCTGTCATATATAAAATGACACCCTGGTTATGTTTATGTTACATAATTATATGTTGCATATATATTGTAGTAGCGTACTGGGTCATTATGACTCATCTCGTACTTGTTTTTAGTTGCAGTAACTGATAGCTGCACTGAGATCGAGTAGATCGTGACTGTAGAAGGGCACAGCTGGTCGATAGATCGAGGTTAGATCGTGTGGTGTAAGACCCCGATTTCTGATAGCTTGAATTGCGTACAATGCTCGCATTTCTTCTTTGGTTGATTGCTCGTTGGGTTTGTGAAAGAGTCTAGATGTGTATGAGAGATCACATTAAGACCAAAATACTTTTAAGACATTCCATATAGTTGTGGACTTGCTAAAGTCACAAGTCGTAACTCAATGATAGTCCAAATGCAACGTGATTGAGAATTCACTTGCGTTTCGTGTTCCTGACCTCGATTTGGTCCTAGATCTTTACATGATGATTAAAGAACATGTTTAGATGCATTATACTTCTTATTGGATGTATTCTTTAAGTCTCATGAAGTTTTGACGCTTCGAGGATAGCAATTCTCCTTATCGCGTAGTTCGAGATTGAGCCGGGTGATCGTCTCGTCCTTCGGGAGTCCTTTTCTCCTATCTGTTTGTCATCATCTGAGAGGCATTTAGGCCTATTTTGTAGACCTTTTAGGTGTTTATAATCATGGGTTGTTGCCCGTCGGTTTGTGGTTTCATTCGACGTTTCGTTAGCGAGTTGTTGCGCCTTTCGCCGGTTTCGCACCGGGTTGCTTCGGGTGTTGTTTATGGGAGTTTAGACCTACTTTAAAAGTGGTTTGAGACTTGTGTGGTTTAGCCAAGGGTTTGAGGACTTTAAGGGTTGAATTATAGGTCGTTTCGAAGCTTTAAGGCTTGCGGTTGCATACGGGAACGATCGGACGCGAACGAGACAACAAGAAAATTTCAGCAAGTATAATGAGGACCCTTGTGGTCGCTTCACTCACCTACCATGCGACCGCATGGTAGGCAGTCCCTGTTACGGAATTTTTTAGATGTTTGCTACATTGTCTAACCTAACCCCCACCCAAACCCATCCTAAACTAATCCTAAACCTTCCTAACTACCTTAAGACATGTCCTAAACATCTAATTGAGATTTGGAGGTGGATTAGAGGGGTTAATCAAAGGGAAACAACCCAATCAATCTAAACATAACCCACTTGACTTTCTAACCTATTTGAAGCCCTAACTCCTCACTTAACCTCCCATATTCAGCCAACACTTTCAAAAAACGTGGGAGACTTCTTAGAGAGCTTGAGAGGAGAGTTTCTAGGGTTCTTGAGAGCCCAACCCTTGGAGACCATAGCTAGGAGCCTCCATTTCTCAATCTACACCATAGATTTGAAGAGGAGGTTGAGGAGAACAAGACCCACCAATTGGAATTTCGAATTGGAAGCTTGAAGGGGCTGAATCAAGGTAAGTTACTAC
Source organism: Codonopsis lanceolata (assembly GCA_013146195.2). Lineage (NCBI taxonomy): Eukaryota > Viridiplantae > Streptophyta > Magnoliopsida > Asterales > Campanulaceae > Codonopsis > Codonopsis lanceolata. The sequence continues at coordinate 51,104,241 of CM028378.1, read as the reverse complement.
CCCTATTTCTCCATGTTTTTGCCCCATTGACCCTAGGGAAAACAACCTTGGTGCTATGTGAGGTCAATGGGTGCAATTTTAGGGCTTTTCTAGAGATATTATGAACCCTAGATTCTAGAGGATGAATTGGCTTGGGTGAACTTATTTGAGACCTTGATTTATATAATATTCATATGTTTAGTAGCCTATTCATCCTTGTGATGTGATTTAATCATGTGTTGTGAGCATGATTGGTGAAGTTACTTGGAAGGGGATATGCCCAATTGATGATTTGGCTTGGATGAATATGATTAAAACCTTGATTAGTATAATTTACATGTGTAGTATAGTATATTAATCCATTTTATGTGATTTGTTCATGTTTGGTAGGCATGATTGGTAAGGTGGCCTAAATGGGTTTATGCACAAAAATGTGAAATTGCCCTATGTTGCCTTGTTAAGTGTTTTGTTGGGATTATGTGGGTGTAATGAACTTGGGAATATGGTGATTGATGTTAGTTATGAACATGGGGAGGGTATTGTAGCCCAAGCTTCTATGCCCTAATTTTTGGAAAGTGTACATTAGACTCAACGGAGTCATTATAAGTTTGATAACGTGCTTAACGAACTTGGGTTGAAATCCTACAACGATTGGATTTCGTTTGATTAATGTTGTGAAATGCATAGTCCCCAAACTTAAAATGGAATTATGATTATGATGAACTTTATGGATTTTTAGGCTTGGGAATCAAGTCCGAATGAATATTGGGATTTTGTTGTACACTTTAATGAAATATTAAAGTGTGGATTTATGAAACACATAAAGAATGAAATGTAGTATTAAGACTCAACGGAGTCATTATAAGGCCAATAAAATGACAATGAGCCTTGGGTTGAAACCCTACAATGTTTGGGTTTTGTTTGGTTATGATTGTGCACACCGGGTTTTTGGGTTTGTGTCCAATTGAGACATTCATGTTATGGAGACTTATTAGAAATATATTTTGAGCATACTTGTTAGAGCATGGGACATTAGAGACCAACGTATGGTCACGGGTATAATTAAGAGAAGATTAAGAAAGAATCATCTCCTTAAGGATTTTGGTCGCGTGCATATAAAAGCACTTGTGAGAAAATGACTACAGAGTAGTCATGATGTTCTTGAGTATGGAATTAGTGATGTCGATCATATATGACGATTAGGACTATGATTGAGTCCGGTGTACTTAAAGTAAAGACTAAAATATTAAGTCTTGAATTATGGATGTTCTTAGACTAACGTGGTAGTCTTTGGTTTGATTTTGAGTGGAGGATTATTGTAGACCTCACATTATGATTTATTAAGCTTATATGCTATCCTTGACTTGGGTGATGACTTGAGGAATAATGAGTACCTCAATATGTAGTTCTTGAACTAAATTTCTAAGTTAGTTGAACACGTTGGTTATATGCAAATATATGCATTGTTCATGGGACTTCATAGAGCATTATGCCCTACTTGATTATATGCAAATATGTGCATGGATTATGAGACTTCGAAGAGCATTATGTCCTACTTGTTTATATGCAAATATGTGCATGGTTTATGAGATGTTGTAGAGCATTATGTCCTACATGATTTAATGAGCCCGATATTAATGAACTTGGTCTCATTAGTTTATGCAAGTAAATATCTACTTGAGCATTTTGGTTTAAGTCCAGCTGGCGGGTTTGATTGTAGTGTCGGCAATGGGACGATTCATAGTCTTTGGAAACAATCGCTATGACTCATTGCATTGGTTCCCTTTCTCCTCACTATTTGGCCAATAGTGGGATGTGGTCTCGAGATAGAGCCATCTAGCCTAATTTCGAGCTCCCATTTCTCATCCGGGGATTGGATGAATGTAACGAGTACTCAAAAGGAAAACTGATGAGTTGTGATTATTTGGGGACGAAACCCCAGGGTATGATTGGTTGGGTATTGAACCCGGATTTTTGTTTGAGGATGAATCTCATGGTAAGTTTGGTTGGGCGTTGGACCCGGATTTTGGTTGTAATGATTCGATTTACGTTTCCTGTTACACATATTTAATTATGAGCATTTATGTGAAAGATATTATGTTACATGATTTATGTGAGTTTATGTGCTTTGAAAATTAAGTACATGTTTCATGTTGGTATACTAGTATGATACCATGATTTTTATATATGCTTGTGCATTATGCCATGCCATGACATAATATGCCATATAGTTGCATTTAGTAACTTACTGGGTCATTATGACTCACTCCGTGTGGTTGTTTTCCCTAGTGTGTGTAGTGATCCCGTTAGTACGCGCGGCGACTTGGGATAGCGATTTCTAGCAGGTGGTCTTCCGGGAAATAAGCTTGGAGTTACTATTATTATTGTTATTAATTAATTGTGAGACACGGATGTAAAGTTATGTAGACTTTACTTGGGTAGATTATGTTAGTATTTTATTTTTGTGTTATTTGGGAGTCGGCTATCATAGCCGAGTTGTTGTATCTTTTAGAAGTTATTTTCGTTGTCATTTCGAGCAAGTGTGGCTCGTTTATTCTAGTATTGGGATATTATTGTTTCTATCTCCGACAGCTTTAGTCGCGAGATCTTGGTTGGTGGTTTAGCATTTGAAATAATATTATTGTAGTTGAATTGTCCCTTCGGCATGTTTTAGCCGTTGAGTGGTTGTTTATCAGGTTGGGAATTTGTTGATTTGTCGGCCTTTAGTTGTCGATGGTTTGTTGCGCGTGTCTAATGTTGCGTCACGTGCGTCGAAGTTTTGGGCCGAGAGATTTACTATCTCTTTGGTTGTTTTTATTTCGAAGCTTGTTAGCTCGGGTCCCATTTTGTTTTTGCTTCCGCAAGTTTTAGTTTTTATTATCCCGTACTGCCGTTATGGCTTTGTCTTCCTCTCTTGAGCTTGTTGGCTCGTCTTTTGACTCGCACCATTATGCTTAGCAGGTGCTTGTCTGTCTCTTAGCTTGTCCTGATGGCATGACCTTGGGATCTCGTCTTGGGGTCCGGGCCGGGTCGTCACAGTTGGTATCAGAGCTATTGGTTAGCTATTTCGCCAGGATAGGTACCTTGGCCTAGTTGGGTTGGGTTTATTGTTGAGATTTTTAACGTCGAGTGTTCCTTGTAGGTATATTATGTCAGGAGCTTGGCGTGGATCTAGTTCCAGTAGACCTCGTTCGAGTACCGCTCGTGGTAATGAGAGAGGGGAAAACGTTAATGATCCGCGTGTGACTCCTCAACAAATATTTAGAGGGGAAGACAATTCCACTATACTTGGGAGATTCTTGAAGTTGAAACCTGTGGGCTTCGATGGAGAGCCCGATGCTTCTAAAGCAGAACATTGGTTAAAAAGCATGGAGAAGATCTTTGCAGTTATGAGTTATACGTCAGAAGAGATGGTGACCCTAGCAGTGTTCAAGTTGAGTGGTGCGGCTGACCATTGGTGGCATGTGTTACGAGATAGTTGGAGACACCATGGAGTGCCTCAAGTGTGGGAAAACTTCATGATGGAGTTTAGGGCACAATTTATTCCGACAGTAGTTCGGGAAAGAAGAGAAATGGAATTCATTGCACTAGAACAAGGAGATATGACTGTGGACCAGTATTCAGTGAAGTTCACAGAGTTGGCTTGTTATTGTAGTTACTTAGTACCAAATGAAGCTAAGAAGGCTCATCGATTTGTAAAAGGCCTAACGATGAAGTATCGTAGGGAGCTTATCCCATTACAGCTCACGGAGTACCGAGATGCTGTGAATCGTGCTTATGCGATGGAGTTGGACATCGAGGAGTATGCTCAAAAGAGAACCTCGAGGGCAATTAAGAGTGATGATAGTATTGGAGGGAAAGTAGCACCTCAGAAAGTTAGTCAAGGAATCGCACGTACTGGTAGGCGGAGTGATGTTCCTACCTCTAGTCGGAGACGACGAGGCGGCGAGTTGATATGTAATTTTAGTATGAGAACGGGACACGCCGAGAATAGATGTTGGGGTAAAGCAGGAAAGTGCTTTGCTTGTGGCGGCGATCATGTCCGTAAAGATTGCCCGAAGATGAGGGTTAATCAGTTTGGGAGCACTAGTCGACAATCTTGTGGCTCCAAGAGAGATGGTGATGGACGGCCTAGAGTCTGAGGTCGTGTGCGCGTGGCGGTTGGCCATTGCAGTGTTTTGAAACCTAACTGAATAGGAAGGTATGTTCTCGTATATATATTATACCGTTGCTACTATTATCGTTATTATGAGTACATGTCTTATCGGTAGCTCATGTGCATTCATACATACATTACATGGTGTATTGCATATTATTGGTTTATTGCTTGATTGGGGATAAAGCCCCAATGTGGTGTTGGTATGTGATATTGTTTGATTTGTGAATTACCGGTAGGTAATCACACATGGTTTGTGGATTCTTGTGTAGTCTATGTATATATAGGACTATACTATATATAAAGAGCATTGGGGATGAATTTATGTTACGACGATAGTAATCAATGGTATTATGGGGTTGCAGTTTTGTAGGCCTATATTAAGAACCGGGGTATGAATATATGTATATACACGTATATATATATGAAGCATGAATTGTATGATGATACTTACTAGTTTGATATGATACTTGCATACTCTATGGAGATATGTTAAGGTGATGAATAATATACATCTATAATATTGTTTATGATGATTATGCGAGTAGGATACACTCGATAAGTGCGAAAGTTAAGTGTTGCGATTTATGGGTTGATTTTAGTGCGTGAACAAGTATGATGTTTCACCGCAATTTTGTTGAAGTGTTGATGTTTAGGAGACGCTTAGAATTTACGCTGGTTGTAGACTTGGTCTAGTAGCCGCGTCGGTACGTGGTGACTTCTAGTGAGTATTCTTTGTTATGTGTACTAGGTACACGAGTTTTGTGGTAAATATGATTGTTGTTTGCCAAGGTAATAGACCTTGTTACTTGACTTGATTTCATTCAGTTATGTGCATTAGTTGTAGGGAACACCTACTTGATGCATCTATATTGTAGTATATTAAGTTCTCATTTCATAATTATTATCTCCTGCTCATTCATTTCATTAGCATAGGAGACTGTTAAAGGATGCTTAAGATTTTCTCATAACCCTTCGCATCCTTGCAACGAAAGCTTTTGAAATCCAATTTAGCCGGTACCCTAAATTGGTGATCAAAAGAGGTTCGTTGGTGGACTAGGATTGGTAGTGAGTAGGTTAGACATTGACTAAACCTCTTACCAAATGGAATGGACAGAAATGGAAAGAATTTTCAAAACATTTCATTATTGTGCTCTTACGTGTTCTTACCCGCGACACGGAGATCGCAAGTAGGATTTACATGGCTTGAAATGTCAAATGATTGCCTCTAATTTGGTTGAGAATTGCTCTATAAGAAATTATTACTTCTTGTAACTTAAGATCTTTTATGTGCGAATTTCATGGTGTGCCCCGAGACAAATAGTTTCGGTAGTTGAATGTTTATGGTATGCTTGAACTTGTTTTCATGTTAAACTTTGGGGTTGTGTACAAGATTGGTTAGTGTTGTTCGTATGTGTTTTCGTGACTCAAATATGAGTCATATTATTTCCAATCTGAAGAGTTTAGTGTTGTTGTGCCTATTGAGATGTCTTGAAACCTAAGTCCGGATCACGGTAGTTTGATCCTCATATACTTGGTTTAGTTATTATGATGGTAGACTCAGAGATTGAGTCTACGTTTATGGTTTTGAGCATCGAGTGTTCACTCGGGATTGTGAGACACCGTAGTGGTGTCTGGGTATTCCATGTTGAGGTGATGACCTAGCATTGGTTTGAGATACGGTTTAGAATTCGGGACGAATTCTTTTTAAGGGGGAGAGGATGTAAGACCCCGATTTCTGGTAGCTTGAATTGCGTACAATGCTCGCATTTCTTCTTTGGTTGATTGCTCGTTGGGTTTGTGAGAGATTCTAGATGTGTATGAGAGATCACATTAAGACCAAAATACTTTTAAGACATTCCATATAGTTGTGGACTTGCAAAAGTCACAAGTCGTGACTCGACGATAGTCGAAATGCGACGCGATTGAGAATTCGCTTGCGTTTCATGTTCCTGACCTCGATTTGGTACTAGATCTTTACATGATGATTAAATAACATGTTTAGATGCATTATACTTCTTATTGGATGTATTCTTTAAGTCTCATGAAGTTTTGACGCTTCGAGGATAGCAATTCTCCTTATCGCGTAGTTCGAGATTGAGCCGGGTGATCGTCTCGCCCTTCGGGAGTCCTTTTCTCCTATCTGTTTGTTATCATCTGAGAGGCATTTAGGCCTATTTTGTAGACCTTTTAGGTGTTTATAATCATGGGTTGTTGCCCGTCGGTTTGTGGTTTCATTCGACGTTTCGTTAGCGAGTTGTTGCGCCTTTCGCCGGTTTCGCACCGAGTTGCTTCGGGTGTTGTTTATGGGAGTTTAGACCTACTTTAAAAGTGGTTTGAGACTGTGTGGTTTAGCCAAGGGTTTGAGGACTTTAAGGGTTGAATTATAGGCTGTTTCGAAGCTTTAAGGCTTGCGGTTGCATGCGGGAACGATCGGACGCGAACGAGACAACAAGAAAATTTCAGCAAGTGTAATGAGGACCCTTGCGGTCGCTTCACTCACCTATCATGCGACCGCATGGTAGGCAATCCTTGTTACGGGATTTTTTAGTTGTTTGCTACATTGTCTAACCTAACCCCCACCCAAACCCATCTTAAACTAATCCTAAACCTTCCTAACTACCTTAAGACATGTCCTAAACATCTAATTGAGATTTGGAGGTGGATTAGAGGGGTTAATCAAAGGGAAACAACCCAATCAATCTAAACATAACCCACTTGACTTTCTAACCTATTTGAAGCCCTAACTCCTCACTTAACCTCCCATATTCAGCCAACACTTTCAAAAAACGTGGGAGACTTCTTAGAGAGCTTGAGAGGAGAGTTTCTAGGGTTCTTGAGAGCCCAACCCTTGGAGTCTATAGCTAGGAGCCTCCATTTCTCAATCCACACCATAGATTTGAAGAGGAGGTTGAGGAGAACAAGACCCACCAATTGGAATTTCGAATTGGAAGCTTGAAGGGGCTGAATCAAGGTAAGTTACTACCCCGATTTCTCCATGTTTTTGTCCCATTGACCCTAGGGAAAACAACCTTGGTGCTATGTGAGGTCAATGGGTGCAATTTTAGGGCTTTTCTAGAGATACTATAAAACCTAGATTCTAGAGGATGAATTGGCTTGGGTGAACTTATTTGAGACCTTGATTTATATGATATTCATATGTTTAGTAGCCTATTCATCCTTGTGATGTGATTTAATCATGTGTTGTGAGCATGATTGGTGAAGTTACTTGGAAGGGGATATGCCCAATTGATGATTTGGCTTGGATGAATATCATTAAAACCTTGATTAGTATAATATACATGTGTAGTATAGTATATTAATCCATTTTATGTGATTTGTTCATGTTTGGTAGGCATGATTGGTGAGGTGACCTAAATGGGTTTATGCACAAAAATGTGAAATTGCCCTATGTTGCCTTATTAAGTGTTTTGTTGGGATTATGTGGGTTTCATGAACTTGGGAATATGGTGATTGATGTTAGTTATGAACATAGGGAGGGTATTGTAGCCCAAGCTTCTATGCCCTAATTTTTGGAAAGTGTACATTAGACTCAACGGAGTCATTATAAGTTTGATAACGTGCTTAACGAACTTGGGTTGAAATCCTACAACGATTGGATTTCGTTTGATTAATGTTGTGAAATGCATAGTCCCCAAACTTTAAAATGGAATTATGATTATGATGAACTTTATGGATTTTTAGGCTTGGGAATCAAGTCCGAATGAATATTGGGATTTTGTTGTACACTTTAATGAAATATTAAAGTGTGGATTTATGAAACACATAAAGAATGAAATGTAGTATTAAGACTCAACGGAGTCGTTATAAGGCCAATAAAATGACAATGAGCCTTGGGTTGAAACCCTACAATGTTTGGGTTTTGTTTGGTTATGATTGTGCACACCGGGTTTTTGGGTTTGTGTCCAATTGAGACATTCATGTTATGGAGACTTATTAGAAATATATTTTGAGCATGCTTGTTAGAGCATGGGACATTAGAGACCAACGTATGGTCACGGGTATAATTAAGAGAAGATTAAGAAAGAATCATCTCCTTAAGGATTTTGGTCGCGTGCATATAAAAGCACTTGTGAGAAAATGACTACAGAGTAGTCATGATGTTCTTGAGTATGGAATTAGTGATGTCGATCATATATGACGATTAGGACTATGATTGAGTCCGGTGTACTTAAAGTAAAGACTAAAATATTAAGTCTTGAATTATGGATCTTCTTAGACTAACGTGGTAGTCTTTGGTTTGATTTTTAGTGGAGGATTATTGTAGACCTCACATTATGACTTATTAAGCTTATATGCTATCCTTGACTTGGGTGATGACTTGAGGAATAATGAGTACCTCAATATGTAGTTCTTGAACTAAATTTCTAAGTTAGTTGAACACGTTGGTTATATGCAAATATATGCATTGTTCATGGGACTTCGTAGAGCATTATGCCCTACTTGATTATTTGCAAATATGTGCATGGATTATGAGACTTCGTAGAGCATTATGTCCTACTTGTTTATATGCAAATATGTGCATGGTTTATGAGATGTTGTAGAGCATTATGTCCTACATGATTTAATGAGCCCGATATTAATGAACTTGGTCTCATTAGTTTATGCAAGTAAATATCTACTTGAGCATTTTGGTTTAAGTCCAGCTGGCGGGTTTGGTTGTAGTGTCGGCAATGGGACGATTCATAGTCTTTGGAAACAATCGCTATGAATCGTTGCATTGGTTCCCTTTCTCCTCACTATTTGGCCAATAGTGGGATGTGGTCTCGAGATAGAGCCATCTAGCCTAATTTCGAGCTCCCATTTCTCATCCGGGGATTGGAAGAATGTAACAAGTACTCAAAAGGAAAACTGATGAGTTGTGATTATTTGGCGACGAAACCCCAGGGTATGATTGGTTGGGTATTGAACCCGGATTTTTGTTTGAGGATGAATCTCATGGTAAGTTTTGTTGGGCGTTGGACCCGGATTTTGGTTGTAATGGTTCGATTTACGTTTCCTGTTACACATATTTAATTATGAGCATTTATGTGAAAGATATTATGCTACATGATTTATGTGAGTTTTTGTGCTTCGAAAATTAAGTACATGTTTTATGTTGGTATACTATTATGATACCATGATTTTTATATATGCTTGTGCATTATGCAATGCCATGACATAATATGCCATATAGTTGCATTTAGTAACTTACTGGGTCATTATGACTCACTCTGTGTGGTTGTTTTCCCTAGTGTGTGCAGTGATCCCGTTAGTACGCGCGGCGACTTCGGATAGTGATTTCTAACAGGTGGTCTTCCGGGCAATAAGCTTGGAGTTACTATTATTATTGTTATTAATTAATTGTGAGACACGGATGTAAAGTTGTGTAGACTTTACTTGGGTAGATTATGTTAGTATTTTATTGTTGTGTTATTTGGGAGTTGGCTATCATAGCCGAGTTGTTGTATCTTTTAGAAGTTATTTTTGTTGTCATTTCGAGCAAGTGTGGCTCGTTTATTCTAGTATTGGGATATTATTGTTTCTATCTCCGATAGCTTTAGTCGCGAGATCTTGGTTGGTGGTTTAGCATTTGAAATAATATTATTGTAGTTGAATTGTCCCTCCGGCATGTTTTAGCCGTTGAGTGGTTGTTTATCAGGTTGGGAATTTGTTGATTTGCCGGCCTTTAGTTGCTGATGGTTTGTTGCGCGTGTCTAATGTTGTGTCACGTGCGTCGAATTTTTGGGTCGAGAGATTTACTATCTCTTTGGTTGTTTTTATTACTGAGCTTGTTAGCTCGAGTCCCATTTTGTTTTTGCTTCCGCAAGTTTTAGTTTTTATTATCTCGTATCGCCGTTATGGCTTTGTCTTCCTGTCTTGAGCTTGTTAGGCTCGTCTTTTGACTCGCACCATTATGCTTAGCAGGTGCTTGTCTGTCTCTTAGCTTGTCCTGATGGCATGACCTTGGGATCTCGTCTTGGGATCCGGGCCGGGTCGTCACATGTGGTTAGTGTTTGTAGCAGCCGACTTTCCCGAGTAGCAGCTTGTGGAGTCTTGTTCCTTTTTAGCATTGTAATTGATTTCATGTACTTTGCTATTCTTGTGAGATCGACATTTCGTAAAGTTATTTAGACTTTATAGTCGGGTAGAATACTTGGGTATTTGTATTGGTTATTTCTTGGGCCGACATGTAGTGTCGTGCCTCGTTTGTGATTTTAGTATATATTTCAGTTGTCTCTCGGGCACGCAGTAGCTTTGGGGAATTTCCTTATTCTAATTTTTTATAGTTGTTGGTTGACCCCGGTATGCTTTAGCCGTTGGCTATTTGTTATATCAGGTTGGTTCTTTGTTGAAACGCCGGCCTGGAGTGTCGATGGTTTGATTAGCGTCTGCAATGTTGCGGCACGCGAGTTTTGTTTTTCCTCCTTTGAGAGATAATGTCTCTCTTGGTTTCATTGTTGTTGGTTTCGAGCTTCATAGCTTGGGACTTCTTTCTTATATTGCTTCCGCTGATTTGATTTTTGAAATACCGTATTTTAGTGCGGCGTTATGTTCATATTTAGAGCGAGTTTGCTCGACTGTTTGACTAGCACTACTGTTTATCAAGTGCTTGTCTTCTTATTAAGTTAGTTCCAGCGGCACGACCTTGGGATTTTGTGTTGGAATCCGGGTCGGGTCGTTACAGTTGGTATTAGAGCTTATGTTAGCTATAAGCTAGGATAGGTTCCATGGCCTAGTTTGGGTTTGGGTTTTCGTCGAGTATTTACCGTCGAGTGTTGTTTATAATGCCTTATTGGCATATTCTTTGGTACAAGTACACGACTTGGAGTACTAAGTTCCTTTGGTCTAGATTGCCGTGAGTGAAGGTTTGTGTCTAGGAGTATTATATTTCTCCCTTATTGCTTATGAGTTGCAGTTATACCAAGAGTAGGTGCTGCATTTTATTAGAGCTGTTGTTTCTTGTTCCATTTTTAGGAATCAGAGAAGCTAGACTGTCGGTCCCAAGGGTGATCGTCGTGTTAATCATTATGGCGAAAGTTCTTTGTAATACGTTTCGAGAGCGGAGTGGTTAAGCCTCCCGTGGTACCTAATAGTATTTCATAGATTACTATATAGGTGTATATAGTTATGGTAGTATTTAATCATCAGTTCTTGTATTACTTGTGTTGGAAATTTGAGAACCCTTTCCCGATGGTTGTGTTTTGGTATTTGGGGGACTACCTTGATCAAGGTGAAATTTCCTCATGATATGTTGGAACTTGGTGATGGGCCAGTAGGTGATCACATGATGATTGGTCGGATCGGTTGTCGACCCGTATACGGTTTGACTTATAAGGATTGGTTATATACCTAGTTAGTAAGAATATGCTACCTAGTGACTTGTGAAGTGTTGTATTGTCTCGTTATTAGTCTAATACATTGATAGAGTATTAGCCTTGAATAATGTGTTTTACCTACCATTGATAGGTAGTTAATAGTATGAATATTCCATACTTTGTATACGTACATAGTAAATTAATATGCTATGTTGCATGATGTTGATGACATGCCTATATGTGCTTATGATTGCTATTGTTGAGACCGATATAAAGGATGTTGATATGTGATTCACGAACACCCCACACCTGTACGACGAAAGCTTTTGAAGTCACTTCAAAGGGCCCCTGACTTGATTATCAAGAGGTCTTCGTCGGAGAACTAGAATGGTATAATATGAGATAGGAATTGACTGAACCCATTACCAAACGGAATGGAATTGAAAATGGTATCTTGCTTTGCTTGTGCAAATATGTGCAACTTGTATATGGAGATCATGCTATGAATGAAATGAACTTGTGACTTGATCGAATGAGTTACACTGTATTGAATGTCTTTCTTGTTGGGCGAATATGTGGTCTATGATGATGATTGACTACTTGATTATAGTGTAAGGGCGTTAGACCCTAGAGATTCGTATTGTGGCTGGAATAATTTAGCTAGCCCAGAAAAAAAAAATTCTTGGTTGGGAAGTTAGTTAGTTCGGTGCAATTAATGCACATGCATGAATTACCTGATTAGTTGATAGAGAGGCATTTAAACCTTGATATCCACGTTTGATGGAACTTTGTAAGCTTTGCTAATGTCTTTTAACTCCGTCAAGAGTCAAGATGACTTGATTTTGGAATTTATTGTAGTTGAGATTTGAGTATTTCTCCCCCTCGTGTTTTGAGGCATACCTAGACGGTCACCTCGACTTCATGTGCAAGCCAGAGTATTGAACTTTTGGTTGTTGTCGAGTTTTGAATTCGAGGACGAATTCTTTTAAGGTGGTGAGGATGTAAGACCCCGAACCTTGGTGTATTTGACTTTCTCGTGTTGCATGTTTTGTTGTTAATGCGTTGAGTGTTCGTCTTAGCATGTTAGCACTTAACTAGGTCTCATTGGAGTCTTAGTACCTTGCATATATGACTTATAATGTTCATCTTGATCATAGTATGTTTGGTTGAAAGTTTAGAAACTTTGTTGCTTCGTTTGAGTCTTAGGGTTTCTCGTGTTTGCATTCGTTGCTTGTATTGTTTGTGCTTTCAACTTGCGAGAAGTTCATTTAAGTTCTAGACCAAGAGTACTAGTATTTCTCATGCTTGCACAATCAATGTTCATAGATTTGTTGCATTTGGAAATAAGATGACCAACATATCAATTCACAGATTCAGTCCTGTTTTTGGGCGAACTTCAGGAAAATTCTGGTACCAATCTACTAAATATAATTTTCTAAAAATTTAGTATGTTTTACCTACATATGTTAGGATACTCCCTGTAAAATATGGTATTTTTCCAAGGTGTATAAGTACCTCATTTAGGTCTTGACTTACGGCTGTGCCAGAATTCTGTTTTCAGGAAATCAGCTTCTGTACTTGAACTTGTAGTAGCCATATTTTGATGAATATAAGTCCAAATTGAGTAATTTAAAAGGCTAAACTATATTTTAAAGAGTCTAGTTTCATAAAAATCAATAATCACCTCATTTGGAGGTGTGAGATATTTATGGTCGATTTTACAAGATTGGTCTGTTTTCAGATTTGTGACTTTTCTTGGTTGTTTTTGCTATTGACCCTTGTGCCCTTGCCCTTGGCCGTCCTTAGTGACTTGAGGCCACCTTTGTTGACTCTCCTACACCCATTCTTGGCCCTTAGATCATCTCTTATCAATGGCTTACATGCCATAGCCAATTAGAAGTCTTTTAACACACTTCACTTGGATTGGGGTTTTTGTGGTCAAGTATAAAAACCTCTTGCAACCAATTCAGCCATTGTTGATCAACAACAACCTGAACTTCAGAGGCATAAACTCCATTTTCGTCCATGGAGGTCACCCCAACTTGAAGGACCATTTCCCGGAGTTCCGGTGGTCCGATCGGCGATCCGAGACCGCCAAATCGAAGCCCTTGATCTTCTCTACAACAATCCTTGCTTTGATCATCCATTCATCCATTAATCTTAGGACTAAGGTACGTTGACAATTCCTTGAGATTTTCATGTTCAATAAAATAGCATGACCCCTTCATTATAGTTGTTCTATTAATGATTGTGAACACATTTTGTGAAGAGAAATCCTCCAATTCAACCTTTGAAACATGTGTAGGATTTTATGAATTCTCTATGAAGTTGTGATTTTGACATTTTTTAAAGCATGAATGTTGTTTATAATGAGCTTAGGAATAACTCTTGTGAAGGAATATGTTTCAATTCAAGGTTTAACAAAATCACCGAAACTAGGTTTTGAAACTCGGGATTGTGTTTAAGGCTAGTTTAAGATCATGAACGGCCTAGTTATCGTGTTCTAAATGAAAGGAGAACTTAGGAAAAGGCAATGTGATGCATAGAGTATCAATGCTCAACTTGGTTGAATTTTAGTAAAACTCACCGGAGTTGAAATTAGGGAGTTATTGAACAATACCGACTCCACATTCAATCCCTACGACGTTTGTAGTGCGTTAGACTAATATATTAGCCTACGTGACTTTGGGATGGATTGAAGGGCATGTTTGATATGAGTGATTATAAGACTCAATCGAGTTCTTATGTGGTTTATGTGATTGTGTGAAGCAAATGCACAATTGAGAGCATGTTGTAGAATGATGTATCTACTTGACAGGTTGAATTCGCTCTTGTCGAATTCCTACTTGATTCTTTAATGAGTAAAAACACCTACTTGTTGAAATAATGAATTTGAGGACTATTCTATAAGATGATTTGGATTGGGGCTATCTTTAGTACTCTATACATGGAGTCTACTTATATAAGTCGCTAGGATGACCATGTTGTTATCTAAGACTCACCGGTATGGTTTCACCTTACGGGATATTACCGCTCTAGTGTTGCTTAAGTCTTTGACTACCATCGACTTTTGTGTTATTGAATGAGTTACTACTCTAGGAAGAGTTTAGTAAATGGCTTCATGATCCGAGACTAACGAAGTAGTCTTGGATAGTACTTAATGGACTGATGGTTAAGTTGTGACTATGTTGAATTTCATAGGTGAATATGGAATACTGTGTATATTTTATATTATGACTAAATGCATGATTTCCTACCTTGTCAAGAATTGATTCTTCTATGTGTTTCTATGATATGACTTATGAGCATATTGAATGTATTTGCCTTCGTGCCTGATCTATTCTACAGTTAATGAATTGTGGTGAACTTGGATTCTACTATTAAGTGGAATTATGAATCAAAATTGAACTAAGCTTGATTTCACAATAATCAACTTGGGCTTCCCTTATATAATTGACTTGGGACATGAACTAAGATTCCTAAATGGAATGAGAACCTTGCTATGCCTCAAACGAGAACATAGAAAAGAGTCTTGGGACACATATAGTGTTCAAACTCTATTTGGTTGGAATTGTAGTAAAGACTCAACGGAGTCGAGTTAAGGAACAATTGAACCTTACGAGGATCGTGGTGAGATCCTATGACAATTATATTCCAGTTGACTAGATCACTAGCTTTTGTGACTTGAATTGAATAGAGTGAACAAACTTGGCACTTATGATTTAGAGACTGAAATGAGTTCCTATTGTGGTTTTGTGATTTATGTAACAATGTGCATAATCGTATGAGTTTAGTAGGTCATTATATCTACTTGAGAATTAGCAAGTAAACATCTACTTGTACATTGCATATAAGTCCAGCTGGCATTACTTGAGTTTTCATGATGATGGTGGGACGATGCATTGCCTTCATGAATTATGGGATTCGTGATTGTAATGTATCGCCGTACCGGATTCGGGTTTCACACACACCTCCACTGCTAGCTACAAGTGGGGAAGTAGCCCCCTTTGTTGTAACCAATTGAGCACATTGACTAGTGCTATTTTCCTGAGTAGAGAACTCAGACCCGAGAAGAGAGCTCGGTACTTTGATACCTGAACACGGGTATCACTGGCACGATATGATTAACAGTTGTGATTGCTGGAGCAATACGACGTAAGTGATTTGGTATCTTCTCTATCCTTTATGTGGCTTACTATGGGCACTTATGTGATAACAAAATGTTAGTTGAACATGAGATCTTATTGACCATGTTTGTATTGGTTGATGATAAATGAGAGATTTGATATGTATATATAGAGATATGCATACTTGTATTTGAGATATATATGAAAGATTTGATGTGTATATATATAGATATGCACACTTATGCATGATGATTTTATGGGAGATTTGATATGTATATTTAGAGATATACATATTGATATAGGTGTATATATACAAACATGCACCTTTACACGTGGTAACAGTGTGAATAGCTTGATTTGTATATATTATGATATGTATACTTGCATATGATGTTTTGTGGAAACTACCTTCTAATTCATTTGATTTGTGTGTGAACAGGGAATTACACCCTGGTTATGTTTATGTTACATAATTATATGTTGCATATATATTGTAGTAGCGTACTGGGTCATTATGACTCTTCTCGTACTTGTTTTTAGTTGCAGTAACTGATAGCTGCACTGAGGTCAAGTAGATCGTGATAGTGGGTCGATATATCGAGGTTAGATCGTGTGGTTCGTGTTTGTAGCAGCCGACTTTCCCGAGTAGCAGCTTGTGGAGTCTTGTTCCTTTTTAGCATTGTCATTGATTTCATGTACTTTGCTATTCTTATGAGATCGACATTTCGTAAAGTTATTTAGACTTTACAGTCGGGTAGAATACTTGGGTATTTGTATTGGTTATTTCTTGGGCCGACATGTAGTGTCGTGCCTCGTTTGTGGTTTTAGTATATATTTCAGTTGTCTCCCGGGCACGCAGTAGCTTTGGGGAATTTCCTTATTCTAATTTTTTATAGTTGTTGGTTGACCCCGGTATGCTTTAGCCGTTGGGTATTTGTTATATCGGTTGGTTCTTTGTTGAAACGCCGGAGTGCCGATAGTTTGATTAGCGTCGCAATGTTGCGACGCGAGTTTTGTTTTTCCTCCTTTGAGAGATAATGTCTCTCTTGGTTTCATTGTCGTTGGTTTCGAGCTTCATAGCTTGGGACTTCTTTCTTATATTGCTTCCGCTGATTTGATTTTTGAAATACAGTATTTTAGTGCGGCGTTATGTTCATATTTAGAGCGAGTTTGCTCGACTGTTTGACTAGCACTACTGTTTATCAAATGCTTGTCCTCTTATTAAGTTAGTTCCAGCGGCACGACCTTGGGATTTCGTGTTGGAATCCGGGTCGGGTCGTTACAGGCCGCCCTCTTGTCCTCGAACTCAACAACTTAGCTCGAGACTCTGCTCACAATATCATGAACGCTCATCGTGATCGTGATCTGGCCATCACGGAGGAGAAGCAAATGAGATCTATCTACTTTACTTCATGTCTATCTACTTTTGTATGAACATTCTTTGAGAGCATGAAATCTTATGTTTGCTTATGATTTCGGTACATGTACTTCTTGTTATGAAAATTCTGTTCCGAAATCACAACAGCAAACATAACTCTGCTGTTAACCGAACGACAAACCAATTCTCAACCATTAGTATTCCTACTCAACATAATAATTATGATGAGACTATCCCAGAATCTATCTTTTAAATAATAGTCTTATAAATCTAATCATTTATTTTTATTTGATTCAGAAAGCACATAAGACTTTAAGTTCTTTATCAAAACTTCTGGCACTCAAAAGACTATGTTGATTCTTTCTTTAACTATTGTCTTTATCAACTGAAAACTGATTTCAAATCAGCAAATCAACTTTATTTCGATTGAAAACTTCAATGATTACTGGTAGAAATCTCATCAGAAGAATTAATGTTGGAATTTGGATAACTTTAGTTTTGGGTTTCTTAGAAAGGATTGCTTACCTTGCACCTCCTTTCTCAGGTATTGAAGATCTCATCTCAACCCATGATGTTCTGGTGAATCTAAATTCCCATCCAAAATTCTGGTTTCATACGCTTCTCAACACTAGACTTAATATCTGCTGTTGGAAGGATGACCTTCTGAGGAATAAGCAGTCTTTAATTTCATTACCTATCTGTTGTTTTCTCTGTTCAAGACAACCTTGCTCTAAGTCCTTCTCTAGAACCAACACCTCTCCTCTCTTCTCTATCAAACTTCATTCCTTCCATAACTCTTTCTCCTTTCTTTTGTCTTGAACAAGATGAATTCCCTTCCTTAAAAGGAGTTAAGTCATCATCTTAGCTGTTCACCTTAAAGCAAAATACATTCTTTTACCTCTGTACCTTCAGCCAATCTTAGTATGAGTTACTTGCTTCTTTGTGATACAAGTGGCTTAACTAAAATGGTTGTTATCTTCCGTTATTGCTTCTAAATGCTCTTATCACTTTATTGAGATTCTATTGAAAAGAAACATATTCATCAGTTAATCTATGCCGATGAAGTCTATGGTCCATCCTTCCAGAAGCCAAGGCAATCCAAAACGATAAGTTTGCTAAAACGTTGTTCATTCAATGTGAGAACCCAAACCCATTTCGTGTTTGTCATCATTATAACATGTTTATAATAGGTCTTGACATGCTAGAGACTTCATTTCATTCATACCATGTTTGCATTGAGTTGGTTGAGAGTTTAGAAGCATTGTTGCTTCGTTTGAGCCTTAGGGTTTCTCGGGATTGCCTTCGTTGCTTGTATTGTTTGTGTTTTCAACTTGCGAGAAGTTCATTTGAGTTCTAAACCGAGTGTACTAGTATTTCACATGCTTGCATCATTGTTCATAGACTTCTTGCATTTGGAAATAAGATGACCAACATATTACTTCACAGATTCAGTCCGGTTTTGGGTAATATTAGGGAAAATTCTGGTACCAATATACTAAAGATAATTTTCTACAAATTTAGTATGTTTTACCTACATATGCTAAGATACTCCCTGTAAAATATGGTAATTTTCCAAGGTGTATAAGTACCTCATTTAGGTCTTGACTTACGGCTGTGCCAGAATTCTGTTTTCAGGAAATCAGCTTCTGTACTTGAACTTGTAGTAGCCATATTTTGATGAATATAAGTCCAAGTTGAGTAATTTAAAAGGCTAAACTATAGTTTAAAGAGTCTAGTTTCATAAAAATCAATAATAACCTCATTTGGAGGTGTGAGCTAGTTTTGGTCGATTTTACAAGATTGACTATCTGTTTTCCAGAATCTGGTTTTGTGAGTTTTGAGTGGGTTTTGGCTATTGACCCTTGAGCCCTTGCCCCTTGGCCGACCTTGGTGACTCAAAGCCCTCTTTGTTGACTCTTCAACAACCCTTTTGAGCCCTTTGATCATTCCTTATCAATGGCCATCCTTCCTTGACCAATTAGAAGCAAGATAATCACCTTCACTTGGATTGGGGGTTTGAGGGGAAGTATATAAACACAAATTCAGCCAAGATCAGCCATTGTTGATCAAAAACTTCAGAGAATCAGAAGCTCCTTCACCATTTTCGTCCATATCAAGAACACCAACTTGTGAGACCATTTCCCGGAGATCCGGTGGTCCGATCGGCGATCCGAGACCGCCAAATCGAAGGCCTCAATCTCCTCTACAACAATCCTTGCCTTGATCACCCATTCATCCATTAATCATAGGACTAAGGTGAGTGACAATTCCCTGAGATTTCCATGTTTAATAAAATAACATGACCCCTTCATTATAGTTGTTTTAATGTTGATTGTGAACATCTTTTGTGAAGACAAAACCTTCAATTCAACATATAAAATATGAGTATGATTTTATGAAATCTCTATGAAGTTATGATTTTGACATTTTGTAAAACATGAATGTTGTTTATAATGAGCTTGGGAATAACTCTTGTGAAAGAATTCGGTTGAATTCAAGGTTTAACAAAATCACGAAACTAGGGTTTGAAACTCGGGATTGTGTTTAAGGCTAGTTCGAGAACATGAACGGCTTAGTTATCGAGTTCTAAATGAACGGAGAACTTAGAAAAGGGCAATGTGATACATATAGTATCAATGCTCTACTTGGTTGAATTTTAGTAAAACTCACCGGAGTTGAATTTAGGGAGTTATCGAACAATAACGACTCCACAATCAATCCCTACGACGAATGTAGTTCGTTAGACTAATGAATTAGCTTACGATACTTTGAGATGGATTGATGTTTATACCTTGATGTTTGTGTGCTTGTAAGACTCGAATGAGTTCTTGTGCGGTTTATGTGATCGTGTGAAGTAAATGCATGATTGAGAGCATGTTGTAGAATAATGTATCTATTTGACATGTTGAATTCGCTCTTGTCGAATTCTTGTTTGATTCCTTAAATGAGTAAACAACTACTTGTTGAATAAGTTCGCTCTTGTCGAACTTGTTCCATATTTGAGATTATATGACGAGTAAACATCTACTTGGCATTGCATGAGTCCAGCTGGCATATTTGATTGAGTCGTTGGTGTGACAACGCATCCCCGTCACGAGTTATGGGACTCGTGATAGTGATGGGTTGTTATACCGGGTTTTTATCACACGCCTCCACTGTTGGCCACAGTGGGGAAGTAGCACCTTTGCTGTAACCAAACGAGCACATTGGAAAGTCTAAGTACCAAGGAGAGAGCTTGGTACCCGAGTAGAGAACTCGGTACTTTGATACACTAATCACGGGTATCATTGGCACGAATGTTAACGCTGTGTATTGCAGGAGCTACGTAGCGGCACCGGTTCCATAACATATCCTCCTTCTATGTGGTTTACTTTATAGCACTTATGTGAAACAATGTGCTACCATGGATATGTGATTTAAGTGTTTATTAAATGAATACTTTGAGTGACTTGATATTAAAGATGATATCTTGCTATGTATGTTGCATAATGCCATGACATGCATAATTGTTAACTCACAAAGTCTTTATGACTTACCCCCTCCCTTTTACTGCTTTAGATCCGAGCCGTTCAGGTACCGCTCGTTGAGGTGTTGCAGGATTTGCGCTTGTCCGTGATCGCACGCGACGAGGTTGTGGTTATAGATGTCCTTATTTTGTTCTCTTTTGTAAGGACGTTGGGTTTAGCAAGTCATTTAGACTTTGCTTGGGAACTTGGTTTTATTTGGATTTATGTCTATACTTGTAGTTCATGTATCCTATTTTGAGTGCCGGCGCATGTACGCCGAGCCTTGTATAGATGTAGTGTGGTTCACTTGATTTCACTTCCGCTGGGCATTACTTTAGCTCTTATTTGTATATGTTGTTCTCCGGCATGTTGTAGCCGTCGAGGTATATTTGCATGAACTGTGTAGTGTTGGGTTCCGGTAGTAAAGTCGCCGATGAATTGATATACTTGTCTTAAATTGTTATATCAGGTTTAAAATGTTTTAAAAATTTCCGGCCTTCTGGTGCCGAGTCGCGCTTCATCTAAAATGTTGTGTCACGTCGTTTTCTATAATTGAATATTTGCATGTATTGTTGTCCTATTTGGACGACTTGACTTGTGATTCCATATCGGGGTCCGGGTCGGGTCGTCACATTCAATGGGTATCAGCAGACCTCAATATCTGTTGTTTCATCCCTATTCAGCAAACCACATATCTGCTAAAACCCATAAGATACATCCTCTATCAGCAGACTATCTTCTCAATCAACCCCTAGTCTCAACCACCTCAAGCTACAGATTGAAATGCAAGAATAGTAAGCACTTCCCCTTCTCTACGTCTGACCCTTGCTCTAAACCCTGCTCCACTGGTAATCCTCGAAAGATCATACCTAACACAATAGTGGATACCTTCATGACAAAGGAACTAGACAAAGAGTTTCAGAAGGACGCTACTTGAGAAGGCTGCTCAAGCAAGTCTGATAACGAACCTTCTGTTCCAGACGCGCCTGCAGACCCTGCTCTCTCTCCAAAAGATCAAAACGCAAGCATTCTATTAATGAGGAGGAGCCGACTGCAAAGAAGAAGAAGAAGTCTTCTTGAAGCACTGATGATGATGTTGCTGCTGACAGTGCTGCTGCTCCCAAAATAAAGAAGCATTCAGCTCCCATTACTTCTGTTTCAGTATCCATGCCAGATGAGCCCAAGTCTATTTCCCCTACCTCTTTCTTTTTCATCGCCCCCTGATGATGTTAGAAAGAAGACGGTTGTTTCTTTTTAAGAAATCTGTGGCTCTACACCATCTTAAATCTTACCCTGCATACCTCAATCATTGCTGATCAACATTCATTTCTAATCATAACTTTTAGTATTAGCAATCTCTATAGTCTACTGATCATCCCCTTAACATCAGTATCGGTAGACTTCCATCCTTCTTGAACACATTACTCATTAATTAGCAAAATAGCAATTTCTTTGCTACCTTCTTCTGTGTATTCAAAGAGATTGATAACCACGCATATCCAAGAATTGATATCGAAAGATATGTTCTTAATTATTCACCTTCCCTTTCTATCTACCGTTATCAACCAGTATCAACAGACTTTTATTATTGTTGCATACATTTTTAAGGTTATCAGCTGAAACAACAGACTTCAATTTGTGCTAATCAAACTTGAACAGCAGACCATCTCTGCAGTTCACAATCTCGTAACAGCAGCTTTCAATCTCAACTGTTCTTCCTCTTGTGAAGATATCTATGACTTACAACAACCTTTGGAATTACTGATTGATTTTCAAAATGTTTTACAACAAGTAGTATTTCAAACATTCGATATCAATTCCAAAAATGTTCTCATAATTGGTATCAATTCCAAAAATGTCTTCTTTTGTTCTGAGTTTTAAAAAAATTAATTGGGAGATTGCTAAGGATTGTGTAGATGATTCAGAAAGCCCTGTACAATTATCTTCTAGAAACAAAGAACACAAAATTACTTACTATTTTTTGAAAACATTTTCTATATATTTGAATTATTTCTTCAAAAATTGATTTAAATTCTAAAAATTTCTGAAGATTTGAGAGATTGCTGAGGATTGTGTAGATGATTCAGAATGCCTCGTAAATCATCTTCTAAAAATTTTAGAATCTCAAAAACATATCACAATTCTTCAAAGGTTTGTATTTTAAATTCGTATTATTTTTTCAAAAAGTCATTAATATCAACACATATTTTCTTCTTGTTGATTCTTATTTTTTAGATTTATATCTGTTCATACATTACCCTAGTTTTATACTTCAGTGGCTAATCGGGCTGCGTATCGATTAGCGTGGCAACTGTGTATAGAACTTTCCCAAAGTATAGTTTTTATAGGACTTTACAGGTTCAGCGGAAGACCTCTTCTAAAGCTTCACCGGAAGACCTGCTTCAACTTACAAACGGCAGACCTTGTATACACCTGGTCATTCATGACGTGTCCTGTCCAGCAAAGATTAATGGATCAATTTAAATTTATCCTTATCTATGTTTGAATTTGAATTGAGACATTCCTTGACACCTCAAACCCGCCGAAAGCAGCTTTCCGAAAAGCAGGAAGACTTTTCCTGAACAGTGGAAAGGTGAGCAGAAAGCGGCACCTACCGCATGCGCAACAACTCTCTTAGATCTGACATCAAGATTGCCCAACTTTCTAAATATCTCAGAAATCATTCCTGCTCGATATCTGTGAAGACGAAATTCCTGACTGACAGCCCCATGCATTTAATGCAATCAACCTAATAGAGCTGTTAAGTCTTCGTCTTCTCCAACGGATCTTTTGAGTGCACCTGCTATAAATACTGCCATTAAAGACTGAAGAAAAGAGGAATCGATAGATCGAACACTTGAAGAATTGCTCTGAAACTCTACAACTCTAAGCCTTATTACTTAGTGCATTCAAGAGATCCTCAACAGATCCAGAAGTCCTCGTCAACAACAAGAAGCCGTGAATCAACATTTATTGTTTCTCTTCTTGTTGTTATTCATTCATAGTTGTACTTCTGCACGAATTAAATATCTTGTTTTCACAGATATTTAATTCCTTAACCCCCAAACACAAGTCAATATTTTGTACACGATCCATTGGGAATATTCTTTGTAATAGATCTAGTGGAAAACATAGTGCACTATTTAAATCCAAGGTTGACTGCCTTGGTGGTGGACGTAGCACTCTTTATAGTGTGAACCATCCTAAAATACTTGTGTTTATTCCTTTACTGTTTGTCTGATCATTTTTCTGCTTTATATTTTATTTATCTTTACCCTTTACAACAAATTTAAGTAATCTGTTAAGGTCTACCGGTAGTCCTTATCGGCAGACCTGATTCAGCCTTATTGAAAGACTTCCGCTACTTCAATCTTTTCAATAGATTGAAAGTATCTTTCAAAGAACATAATTAAAAATTTTAAGTGTATAATAAGCTATTCAACCCTCCCCCCTTCTAGCTTATTATTGTGCCCGTTGGGACCCACACTTCTCTTTATCCATTACTATCTACCATCATTGGTATCTAAAATCTGGATATTGAGATATCTCGATTTAAGCCACAATCTGTATCAAAAACATTACCAAGATTGAATTAATATCAAAACCATGAATCGCCGCCTTTCCAAGTTGTATGTCCATTCAAATTCTACAAAGTTTTGACTTGACTGCTTCGTCGTATTGCATTCTTGTCATTACAGCTCTTTAATGGATTCCCAATCAACGATTCTTGGTAAGTGTGTTCTTCTATTATAAATCCTCCGATAAAACACTAATTCTTAAAACTTCCTATCTAAAAACTTCCCAACAATTGATTGATCTGATATCATCAATTGGTATCTTATTAACTACCAGTATATTTCGTTTATAATCAGAAAAATTTTCATGTCCACTTCATCTTCTTCAAGCGTTTCAAGTAGACTTGTTCCACCAGAATCGTCTTTCCTGACCAGAATAGGTTCTCACTTGTATATCCTAGGTCATACGATTCAAAGTGAACAACTACTCATCGACAACACTGTTGGAGGTAAGATTATCGATCGTCTCCACAGCTCTGGACTAGTCTCACTCTTCTCATTTCGTGAAGAATTCTACGGCCTTAGGTTAGTTTATGAATGCTACTCTAGTTTGATATTGGCAAGAGATGGTAACCACTTCTTTGGTCGCATTCGAGGTACCTATGTCGTCCTCAGTTCCGAGAGCTTGTCTCGAGTTTTCCATCTTCCCTCTATTTGACCCAATGCTCTCGATGATTCCATTCTTAATGAATCATGGCTTCTACGAACTGGCTACACTTCTTGAGATGATTACAATACATGAGACATTGACAACTATCCCTTAGATATGTATTGTATTGATGAAATTCTGAGTCGATGTCTTCTATTTCATGAAGCAGGCTCAAATAGTTACACCAAAAGATTTTAGAACTTCATCATTGTTGTTCTAGATTCTCATACCATCAACTGGTCTAAAGTCATTGATCAATGTCTTATTTTAAATTTATTTCCTTGCAAGTGGACAAGACTATTGTAGAATAGTTTTGGGAAGCAAGGGTCGAACCACAGAGACAAGAAGATCACAGAGAGAACACTTTATCGATAGCAAATTATTAATCTAAGGGGTGGTTTTATATTAATTCTATTCTAAACTAATTATTATTATTCTATTTAACTAATTAGCAGCAATTATAATTTATGAAGATCTTATGGAATGTGGAAATCTAGGATTAGGGTTTCACTTGTATCTCCTCTATTCTTATTTAAAAAAATATCATTCAATCTCTTGGGTTCGTTCACAAAATATAGATATAGTCTGTTGAATTATCGTTCAGTCTCCATCTCCAAATAATTAATCCATTCTATATACTAAGCATAAGAACATATGGATCCTAACTGTCACTTAGGTCATATATATGAACCTGACCCTAACTTATCACTCTTGTGCATTGATAGGTTCAATTTATTGTGATGGTGAGCCAGTGTACGACATATGCACATTGATCATGCAGTTATCCGCACCTCTAGGCCTTTATTATTCACTATTACATTCATTTGTTCAAAGTGAAATAATAGAGGGATTGATAAACATCTCAATCAACAAGAATTGCATGAATAAAAATATAATTAAAGCATAGATTCGATACAAGTTACCTCCCAACTCCTAGATTAATGGGTGATTAGTTCATCCTTGAAGATGAACAGCACATGGAGATGATATAATACATAAATCGATCTTCAATCATTGTAATTACAACAACTAATTTTGCTATACAACCTAAAATCTATTTTAAAGCTATAGAAAACTACTTTCTGGCCATCCTAATGCCTTGGCTACCGGCCTCTATTTATACTATGGAGTTGTATGGGGATTAGATCTCTTGGCCTGAAGTGAAAACCCAAAATCTGGCATTCTGACTACCTTGCGGTCGCAAGGTATAAGGCACCTTGCGTCCGCAAGGTCCTTGATACATCCGGGCTTGAGACTCTGACTTTCTGCCTACCTTGCGGAGGCAAGGTATGCTACACCTTGCGACCGCAAGGTGTCCAGTCCTAGATTCTGCTCCTTAATCTTCAATCTACACTTTGGCCCCTTCTTGGAATTTTCACCAAAAAGCCTTATAATTTGTATACTTTCACCTAAAACCCTGAAACTCACAAAATCACTGAAAAACACACATCAGTAGCCAAAAAACTCGTGGTATCGCTCAATTTAAGTCATAAAAGTATATGAAATCAACGTATAAAATACATCGATCAAATACCCCCAAACATAAACTTTGTGTGTCCACGAGTAAACAATACTTATAAATACAAAAGCATTTAAAATAACAAAACCATCGAAAATCTTTTTGGAGGGTAACACTATTTACACTCCTCTAGAAACCCACAAACTCAAGGAGACTCTTACGAGTGACTCGACTATGCAGATAAATAAAAAACTGATAAATACAAAAGCAGATAAAAACTAAACTAAAAATAAAATCTTTTTTTTTTTTTTGGCTCAACCTCAAGTTATAGTAGCATGGCATATCAAGCAGTCTCAGTCCGATGCTCACCACATATGTGCAGACTTAATCACATAAAACCAACTGACTTTTACTTAGACTGCTACTACTCTTAATTTCTTCGTGTGTGTGTGATCACCAGTCTTAGAGAATATCTTAACTAAAATAGTTTTATTAAGCTAAGCACCACATTCATATGAAAATCAGAGTTTATTTAAAACCAATGCATCATAAAGTATGAGATCTATCATCCAAACCCCGTCTATTACAGAAAGAGAGATCACCAAGGATTTCAAAAACTTATACATCCATCCTATGCACTTCTATGTATGACATATAATACTCTTCTATCCCAATTACTTGTAATAGCTATGATTATGCTAACACAGTGAGCTCTTGGCGAATAATATGAGTATGAAGTGTTAGATCAATTCTATATGACTCATTTAGTAGAGAAAACACGCACAAGCATTGCCAAGAAGATCATTAGGTCTTTATTAGCTTTTAATGTAAGGACATGGTGTTGGGGGCTTTGAAGGAAAGGGATTGGAATTCAAAGTGAGAGAGTAAGACTACCCTTTATCCCTCATACTTCCAAGCAAAAGGAAGTTTTCCCTATTTAGGCTAGGACCTGCAAAGATTACAAGTGGGGGGTATTTTCTTTTTCCTTTACTTTTCAGTTTTCTTCTCCCCCCCCCCCTCAAACTTGTTTTGTACAATATATCAAGCTAAAAATATCTCATCATTTTTCTCAACAGCATTTTTCTAACATATTTTATTTTGAAAGCTAAGCTTTTCATTTGAATCTATTTGCACTCTTCTTCTCCCGTTTTATTTTTCGTCGATCTATTTTCTTTTCTTTTCTTTTCTTTTCTCTTTTTTTTCGACCGGAAGAAGTTCAGAAAACTTGCTTGACTGAAAAATGGTCCCATAAAATTAATTCCCCACCCACATCCTACTCTTTCAAAAGGGTAGGCTAAAAGTGTATAGGCTTTTAGGGTTAAGTTAATGTGGGTAATAGAAACGATGTCGAATGGTGGTTTAATGTGTGCTTAGCACACTCCATTCTTTTTAATTAGGCTCAAAAGGGGACACTAGGGATATTTTTAGTAAATGTCAAGGAATATTTAGGCTCTAACGTTCCAAAGATGGCCTAAATCATTTCTTAATGTCAAATGCTCATGTAGTTTTTAAAGCAAGTAAGACACACAAAATCTCATATCAACTATAGGAATTGTGGGGTGGTTGAATGTTTAGCATCACTGGATTTCACATAGGCATTCGCTAAGACAGATGGTAGGGAACACCGAGACTAACATGCAGACGCGGTTCGAAAGTGTGCTTGAGATATATTAGTGAGAAAAATCCAAGGGATTTAACTATAATGCAATTGACCCTAAGTTACAATTTAATGCAACAATCATGTTCGGACAGCTATTCTTCACATTCTTGTGCATATCTTGTTGAAATGAAGTAGGTGCTATAAACTTTATAAAACTATTCTAATCAATCCATAATTATGACTGGTGTGGGTGCATGAAGAATTTGGAGAAAAGTAAGAATTTCGCAAAATCAAGTAAATTCCAGAACATTACAACAAAAATGCCCTTTAACAACGTTTTTAAAACGTTATTGTAGACCTTTAACAACGTTTTAGAAAACGTTGTCTTATCCAATGTTGTAATAGGGTATTTTTTTTGTTAATGGTTTTTCACAACATTTTTTAAAAAAACGTTGTTAAAGGTTATTCACAACGTTTACTGAAAAACGTTGTTATAGGCCTTTCACAACATTTTCTAATAAACGTTGTTAGTTATCACAACGTTTTTTGTAAAAACGTTGTAAAAGAACTTTCACAACATTTTTGTTAAAACGTTGTAGAAAGTCTTTCACAACGTTTTATGTAAAACGTTGTAAATGATCATTTTTTTAAAAAAAAAATATTGTTTTGGTTTTGCTCCTCCAACCTTAAGCCAAACTCAACCTCTTCAATACAAGCCAGTTCATCAATTTACATGTACTAGTTAGTGCAGACTAGTTTGAGGCATTAAACAGAGTTTACAAACTACAAAAGTGCTTTTGAAGCCACATACACAAGAACAATAAGTCCCAAGGAAAAGAATTATCTTCTTACGTGTTGGTGAGTTGCATTTATGACTCTAACAGTCTTTGATCGAAAAATAGCTACTATGACAGTCTCAATGATGAACAAAAGCCGAAGAGAACGCATGCTCGCTCACGGGGTACCAACTACGTCTTTGCAAAAGTAGTATGGAAAATCGAAGCCACTTTTCTAGACCCGGAGACTAAGTTCCTCTAACAATGAAATTTGATTGGGCAATGCACCGTCAACACCGTTTAGTCGGTGATTGTCATTTCGGTGTTGTCGCGATGATCTCTATCTGCATCTAAACTACTCCTCTGCGGTAATGCAAGAATTGTTGGATCAATCCATTTTCCTTCAACATTACGGCAAAGTTAGGATCTAATCCTTTATCCTACTTGATAAGTTAGTCGACTCAATATCTCCTTGTCTTGCTCTCCTCTTCAACATAGAAGTAATTCTTGGGTCATTCAGCTTTTCATGGAATGCTAGGGCTAAATTGAAGTCTAGGGCTTGTTGATTTGCCGAAGTTGATTCATTAGAATCGCAGCCTTGACATTCAAGTCCACTACTAGAACAGACTACCAAAGAGTTATTGTGATCAAGATTTCTCTCGGCATCGATGGTCCTACATCGGCCTCGTGAACAAGCGAGCGAGGAACTGGCGTGTAGCACTAAACTAGGCCTTCCACTATCTAAGCTCTTCTCACTATTAAGCCCCTCAACATTATTCCGGCTACTCTCACCCATGCAATGTGCACCATTGCCAAGTTGACCGACCTCGGCACTACTACTACGCTTCACACTTGACCCACATCCTTGAGAAGCTAGATGAACTATTCATTCTTTTCTACGAAACCTTCTCTTAGGCGAATAACTATACTGCATGGCATCTCTCCTTGCGGCTAAAGGGTTTATGTCGACGGATGACGAGAAACAACGGCACCTAGTAGCACGATGCTACAACCACATAACTAATACGATGTCGAGATACCTATAAAGGAGAAGAAAGGATAATGTGTGATAATGCACTTAAGACTCCGCTAATAGTAAATGCATCTAAAGTCACAAAATGAATCAAACCCGATAATGAACTTCAAATCGGATCGGGAAGACCCGAGATGTGCTGCAACAAAAAAGAGCAACGCTACTTTGAAGAAGCTCAAACCCATATAAGCATGCCCCCATATTCCAATTTAAGAATAATGAAAACGATATAAATTAAAAATCAACAGCACCAGGTTAAACATGGCATAGACAGCCATGTAAAAGAACAAACACAAATGTGACGACCCGACCCGGACCCCGATATGGAATCACAAGTCAAGTCGTCCAAATAGGACAACAATACATGCAAATACTCAATTATAGAAAACGACGTGACGCAACATTTTAGATGAAGCGTGACTCGGCACCAGAAGGCCAGAAATTTTTAAAACATTTTAAACCTGATATAACAATTTAAGACAAGTATATCAATTCATCGGCGACTTTACTACCGGAACCCAACACTACACAATTCATGCAAATATACCTCGACGGCTACAACATGCCAGAGAACAACATATATAAATAAGAGCTAAAGTAATGCCCAGCGGAAGTGAAATCAAGTGAACCACACTACATCTATACAAGGCTTGGCGTACATGCGTCGGCACTCAAAATAGGATACATGAACTACAAGTATAGACATAAATCCAAATAAAACCAAGTTCCCAAGCAAAGTCTAAATGACTTGCTAAACCCAACGTCCTTACAAAAGAGAACAAAATAAGGACATCTATAACCACAACCTCGTCGCGTGCGATCACGGACAAGCGCAAATCCTGCAACACCTCAACGAGCGGTACCTGAACGGCTCGGATCTAAAGCAGTAAAAGGGAGGGGGTAAGTCATAAAGACTTTGTGAGTTAACAATTATGCATGTCATGGCATTATGCAACATACATAGCAAGATATCATCTTTAATATCAAGTCACTCAAAGTATTCATTTAATAAACACTTAAATCACATATCCATGGTAGCACATTGTTTCACATAAGTGCTATAAAGTAAACCACATAGAAGGAGGATATGTTATGGAACCGGTGCCGCTACGTAGCTCCTGCAATACACAGCGTTAACATTCGTGCCAATGATACCCGTGATTAGTATATCAAAGTATCGAGTTCTCTACTCGGGTACCAAGCTCTGTCCTTGGTGCTTAGACTTTCCAATGTGCTCTTTTGGTTACAGCAAAGGTGCTACTTCCCCACTGTGGCCAATAGTGGAGGCGTGTGATAAAAACCCGGTATAACAACCCATCACTATCACAAGTCCCATAACTTCGTGGAGCGATGCGTTGTCACACCAACGACTCAATCAAATATGCCGGACTCATGCAATGCCAAGTAGATGTTTACTCATCATATAATCTCAAATATGGAACAAGTTCGACAAGAGCGAACTTATTCAACAAGTAGTTGTTTACTCATTTAAGGAATCAAACAAGAATTCGACAAGAGCGAATTCAACATGTCAAATAGATACATTATTCTACAACATGCTCTCAATCATGCATTTACTTCACACGATCACATAAACCGCACAAGAACTCATTCGAGTCTTACAAGCACACAAACATCAAGGTATAAACATCAATCCATCTCAAAGTATCGTAAGCTAATTCATTAGTCTAACGAACTACATTCGTCGTAGGGATTGATTGTGGAGTCGTTATTGTTCGATAACTCCCTAAATTCAACTCCGGTGAGTTTTACTAAAATTCAACCAAGTAGAGCATTGATACTATATGTATCACATTGCCCTTTTCTAAGTTCTCCGTTCATTTAGAACTCGATAACTAAGCCGTTCATGTTCTCGAACTAGCCTTAAACACAATCCCGAGTTTCAAACCCTAGTTTCGGTGATTTTGTTAAACCTTGAATTGAACTGAATTCTTTCACAAGAGTTATTCCCAAGCTCATTATAAACAACATTCATGTTTTACAAAATGTCAAAATCATAACTTCATAGAGATTTCATAAAATCATACTCATATTTTATATGTTGAATGGAAGGTTTTGTCTTCACAAAAGATGTTCACAATCAACATTAAAACAACTATAATGAAGGGGTCATGTTATTTTATTAAACATGGAAATCTCAGGGAATTGTCACTCACCTTAGTCCTATGATTAATGGATGAATGGGTGATCAAGGCAAGGATTTTTGTGGAGGAGATTGAGGCCTTCGATTTGGCGGTCTCGGATCGCCGATCGAACCACCGGATCTCCGGGAAATGGTCTCACAAGTTGGTGTTCTTGATATGGACGAAAATGGTGAAGGAGCTTCTGATTCTCTGAATTTTTTGATCAACAATGGCTGATCTTGGCTGAATTTGTGTTTATATACTTCCCCTCAAACCCCCAATCCAAGTGAAGGTGATTATCTTGCTTCTAATTGGTCAAGGAAGGATGGCCATTGATAAGGAATGATCAAAGGGCTCAAAAGGGTTGTTGAAGAGTCAACAAAGAGGGCTTTGAGTCACCAAGGTCGGCCAAGGGGCAAGGGCTCAAGGGTCAATAGCCAAAACCCACTCAAAACTCACAAAACCAGATTCTGGAAAACAGACTGTCAATCTTGTAAAATCGACCAAAAATATCTCACACGTCCAAATGAGGTTATTATTGATTTTTATGAAACTAGACTCTTTAAAATATAGTTTAGCCTTTTAAATTACTCAACTTGGACTTATATTCATCAAAATATGGCTACTACAAGTTCAAGTACAGAAGCTGATTTCCTGAAAACAGAATTCTGGCACAGCCGTAAGTCAAGACCTAAATGAGGTACTTATACACCTTGGAAAAATACCATATTTTACAGGGAGTATCCTAACATATTTAGGTAAAACATACTAAAGTTTTAGAAAATTCTCTTTAGTATATTGGTACCAGAATTATCCCGAAGTTTACCCAAAACCGGACTGAATCTGTGAAGTAATATGTTGGTCATCTTATTTCCAAATGCAAGAAGTCTATGAACAATGATGCAAGCATGTGAAATACTAGTACACTCGGTTTAGAACTCAAATGAACTTCTCGCAAGTTGAAAACACAAACAATACAAGCAACGAAGGCAATCCCGAGAAACCCTAAGGGTCAAACGAAGCAACAATGCTTCTAAACTCTCAACCAACTCAATGCAAACATGGTATGAATGAAATGAAGTCTCTAGCATGTCAAGACCTATTATAAACATGTTATAATGATGACAAACACGAAATGGGTTTGGGTTCTCACAACAAATGCATCAGCTGCAGACATACCAAGAATAATAACAACAGCTGACGTGACAGCACCGAGCCATTTTGCCTCCTTTGCTGTGAGACCATACAAGATGGAATATACAAGAAGTACTAGAAGCGACCCAAGATAGAGAAGCCCAAGATGTGTTTCCCTGCAGACAGAGAAGCCCAAAAGATGACTTCCACAGTAGTGTTGCATTTTTATAAGGAAACATGGAAAAGGTTATGGCAAGTGGTCCTTGGAGCATTTTAATCTTAACAAACCTTAGTGACTAAACATATTCGTGTGTATACATGTATGTGTGAGTGGAGAAAAGAGAGAGAGGGAGAGGATGATAGTGATGGTTGGAAAATAAGAAGTCAATAAGTAACATAAAAGATATGAGTGAAAGAAATATAAAAATGATAAGTGAGATAAATTATGGTCTTGCCTTCTAGATTGTCGAGGATATAACTCATTGGGATCTGGGGTTCTAGTAAGCAAGCAACGGGACCCACTTCAATGCAATCAGAATAAGCAAATTTGTATGCCCTCCGAACATACTCATCAACATCTAAACCATTGCCTTCAGGTTCGCAAGAAAATTTACGTAATTAAAGGACAATGAAATTATACAAAATCATATAGAACTATAGAAGGCAAGAGAAAACAACAACTAAATTTACTTCAATGAAAAGGAATATTAAAAACTGCTACCTTACCATTAAAAACCATTCTGCAAATAAAGAGCATATTGATTGCTAAAGCAATTGCTGAGACACCAAAGAAGAAGCTTGAAGGTGAATATCGATCTGAAGCACTTGAACCTGCTGTAACATAAACTGCACAAAGTTCATATGCACAGAGCAGGGCAACGGCCAGAAGAAGCAGAACATCAACAACTCCTATTCAAGTAGGAATGCAGGTAGCACATAGATCAAGCACAAAAACATCCAAAATAATAGAGACGGTGAAGGAAAAAAAATAAGGGTCAAAGAGTATGAGACATTACAAGAGAAGATTCAGCACGTGCATTATTAGGTCCAGTTAGGAGACGTACTAATCAAAGCCAGCACCTACTTCACTCCCTCTCAGTCTCAGATGCCATAACGGGATTCTCCCCCTCCCAACTCCAAAAAAGCAAAAAAAATGTGCAGCAATAAAATAAATAAATAAATAAATATATATATATATATATATATAAATATATATATATATATATATATATATATATAATATATATAAATATATATATATATATATATATATATATATATATATATATATATATATATATATATATATATATATATATATATATATACAACGAAAGGATTTTAATGAGATAAGAGAATAATTGAAGCCAGCTTGAAAAATTATAGACACAACAGTACGTGCAATTGATGCACTCATGCTGAGAAATAGGAATCCAAAACATTAGTAAGAAAAATGAGCATTTGTAGCACTGAGTGATGTAGAACAAAGCATAGATTAAGATACTGATTCAATTCTCCAGACATCCAAGTCTAAACACATCATTAAGTCTAAGGACTTCATATAGGCTAGCCCTAACACTAGTATAGAAAACAAACCCCAATAAGAACATATCCAAAAGAACAAACAAGATATACCAACAATTAAAATCTATCATTTGTGACACGGGCGTAAGTATCGACACAGGTGTGTGATGTTAGGCACAACAACCTTCAAAACTCAAAAACACAAGGTCACAACCCCATATACTATCTAAATAGATATATAAAAAACACTGATGACTTAGGTATTTCTAAAAGCTCCAATGATTCCTTTCGTACTATTTTTATGGGTAAATCTTAATTTGGCACAAGTAATCAAAACTTAGGGGACCTTGCCAAACGAGATGGCCAAACGAGCTAGCCTTCCACGAGGAAAATACTCGTGCATTTTTAGAAACTGTAATTTCAAGTGTCCAAGGACATAAGCATCTATGACAAGGCAATTTTTACGTGATTTGCAGTGTCCCCCCAATCATAGATTAAAATCCAATTATGAGCAAATATCCATCCTCTAGCTTAAGGCATCTAGTCTTTCTTCTATCCTATCAGTAAGATTCTCCTCTTTGAACTAGGAGTAATGGGTTCAGAACATAGAAACGGGTTGCAAGAAAAGAGCAAGGATGCAGCCTTTTCCAAATTCAGTAAATGGAAGAAACCTTTGCGGTTCGTGGCGTAACAACATCTTGCGTGAATGAACTACTAGGGCAAATTAACCAAGTAGAAAATTATGTGTGTGAAGAATTAAATGCTAATGAATAATAATAAACTTAGTATGACCACCATGTTTACGTCTCATACTTGTACTTTCTCTCTTATCTTTAGATCGGTTGAGTCGAAGATAAATGCTAAGAAATAGCAGAGAGGGATTGGAGGCTTTGCTAAGTTTTGAGCCGAAGACCCTCTTTATCACAAAACTAAAAACAATGGATGTCCAAAAATATCGGCAATAATAGTCAACCTGAAAGAGGAGTTTGAAGTTGATGAGAAGTTGATGAAATCATATGATTCATTGGGTTACGGACCAACTCAACGACTCTCATCGATTCGGTGCTCCATTCCAATTTACAATAATACGCATTCATGAATCTAATCATATCACGAAGTAAGATTCAAATTGTGAATTATTTGATTGTAGCAATTATGTTTGCAAGAACTTATCAATTGTATGGACAAGGGAAAATCAAGTGTATTGCAGAAACATTCCAGACCTTATACCCAGCCTAGACCCCGATGTCACAAGCAAAACATGAAATATAAGAAAGTTTCAAGAGAACAATCAAAAAACTATCATACATAGGCAACAGATGAACACCAAGAGACAACAATAGCCATTATTATTACATGCGATTTCACAAGACAATATCAAATGCAAAGCGAGGGATTAAACATGTTCTCTGTTTCAGGTGAGCATATAGGGATTCAAAATGTATCAAGTTTTGAGTCACCATTGTCATCTAGAGATCCTCAAGTGACTTGAGGATAAAACATGCTGAAAGCATTTTGAAGGAAACAAAATTTATTTCCATAGGAAAAATGGAAATTTAATTGATAAGACCTTTTTCAATTGTAGCTGATATCTTTTTTTTTTATAGGTATCAATTGTAGCCGATATCTTTACAAGTATTCTTGACAACTTCTAGGGAAAAAAGAGGCACTAACCTATTAAAGAGACGGTGTGATTTGATCTTTTAATTTTATTATTATTACTCATAGTCTTAGAATAACGATTTTGTATAATAGTTGCCCCTGTAGCAACCGGATTCCATCAGAAAACACATTGGATCATTGGAATACACTAATAATTACAGAACAAATATGTTTTTCACCATTTTGGAGGCAGAACTCACATATTTACTAATAATTAACACTGTTGAATAAGTTGAATGGAGTGATGAAGGAAAACAGGTTGGGAATCAAAATAAGGGACAAGGGAAGAAACTGGAGCGTAACATAGTGCGGGGAAAGGATTGCTTCATAATGCCTCATTTGTTTGCATCTTGCAATAGGAAGTATGGACATACACACTCTTGCATCACATATAAGTAACCACTACTTGGATTTAAGAGTTTTAGGTGTATATGTATGTGTGCGAAGATAAATAGGGTACTTGGAGTTTAGGTTTTCAGTAGATAAACATGAATATAGACAATGCATAGAAGGGTTTGTCTCACTTGCATGGAGTATGTAAAAGCATGGAGTGAATGATTAAGTTCTTTCCAAATGTACAAAACCAGTTCTTGTTACAATATCCTTACTAACAGGCATGCATTTATAAGACTAGTACCATAGGACCAGCTTGGACTGATAGATTTTACCATGGTATAAAATGGGCAGCATTTAGCATAAATTACTTATCAAAAAGAAAAAACTTTGGCATTGGTACAACACAAGAGCCATACTTTAGGGGAAAAAAATCAGCAGTATCAGTAGCCATCCAACTAAATTTCAGAAAAGTGCTTAAGTCAAGAATGAAACACATCTCCCACTATTTTTTTTATTTTTTTTGATAAGTAATGATTAGTATATAAATATGAGCGTCAAAGCAGGTGACGCGTCCTTAGTGTATAGATGTCTACAAATCCCAAAAGAATCATTAGTCAAAAGAGAAGCTATTAACAAAATGTACAAAAGAGATGGGAGGACTATGGGGAGAACGCATCTCCCACTATTCTAAAGCATATATCAATTATCTTGAACCTTGCTTATCATCATTTTAATTTCATATAAATTTGCTAAAAGCAATCAAACTCTTTTAAGCAGCAATTATAGTTTTAGTATTATTGAGACTTCATATACAATTTCGCATGTTTAGAAATAGGTCCCAACAACTAATAGTTTAATAGCAGATCAGTTTCGGATGTCAAGAATTCCCGATGCCACCACTGCACTGTAGTGTAGTTTCCGCAATAATAATAATTCATAGGTTTGTACAATGATTTGCACAAGTTGTTTCACCAATAATAATGCCTCATATGTTTGTATAATGATTTTGCACGAGGTTCATCTAACAAATTTATGTCCATTCACCCAAGTTCTCCAATTATACTTGCATAAATTAGAAATTATTTTGCACCTTTCCTTTCCCATACTTGCAGTTTAAATTGTCAACCCACTTTCGAGTAGCTAGTTCGGGTTCCAGTTTTCGGTTAGAATAATTATGCAGAAACAACATGAAAGAGAGCGAAAGGGTGTTTGAAACATGCATTTCAATGGTGCTTCCAGTGAGCAAATAATGCATCTAAAAATATGGTGCTCACAACAACATTGACCAAGTGGATCAAAAACAGAAATAAACAGCATTGCTTTAAGGAAGATAGATGAGGAAGTGGAGCAGGAATCACCTATAAATCCGCCATGGCCGCCAATTAACCGCCCAAAGAATAGCGAAAGAAGCCGAAAAGCAGAGAAAAGGGTCCCGAAATTATGCAAGCCAACATAACATGCCGCTCATCCCTTCCATGGCTTCTTGTGCCCGCCTTCCTTTTCTCTCTCTATTCTCTCAACTACACCTAAGAAACGAAATAAAAAGTTCAAGTGACAAACCAAACCCTAATCGCAGACTAAAAACCTCAGATTTTGCCTAATAAAATCTGTTTGAAAACGAGAGATAAAAGGGAGAAAGTTAGTATACAATCATGGTTTTGCTACTTGATTTGCTACTATTATGAGAGTTTGGATTAAAATCTTACCTTGGATTTACGTTCTTTCTGATTAAAGAGAGAAGCCGATAGAAAGGCTAGTGTGAGGCGGACATTCCAACGCTCGGTGCAATGTTCGAGATTAAAGAGAGCCGAGAAGGCTAGTGTGAGGCCCGATGTTGATACATCAGCGAAAGAGAAACTTACAAAAATAAATTCATAAACCGGATGAGAAGAAGAAAGGGAGCAGCGAGTTTAGTCCCAATCACAGCGAGTGGAGAAACCCATTAACCCGCGGCGGGGAAGGAGATGGGTGAGATTTCGGAGAAGACGGAGGGTCCGGTGGGTTGTTGATGGGGGGTTTCGTTTGTGAGACCAAGAGGAGATGTAGGAGATCGCCGGTGGGTTATGGTTGGCGAGCAGGGAAGGAGATGAAGACGAAGCTCGAAAGGGTTTAGCAAGCTCGAAAGGGTTTAGCGCGATTCACAGAGCTGCTGAGAGAGGGTTTGGCCGGGATTGGGGATTTTGACTTGGGGAAATTGTTTACCGCGCAATTGGCCTCTTAGCGGGATTCACAAAAATTAATCGTAAAAATCCCTTAGTAAGCACAACATTTGTTAAAAACAAACGTTGTAAAAGTACAACGTTTTTCCAAAAGACGTTGTCAAATAGAGGGCTAGCACAGCGTTCCTTCCAAAAACCGTTGTATAATACTAGTACACAACTAGTACACAACGTTTAATTGAAAAACGTTGTTTAAAATAAACTTTTAACAACGTTTATTTAAAAACGTTGTAAAAAAATGTTGTAATTGCTCTTTTTTGTTGTAGTGGAAAGACCCACTTGTCACTCTATATATCCACTTTGGTTGGGCTCGTCTCTCTCTTTCTGGGATCTAGTGAAATGAAAGCAGCAAATCTTTCTCTCAAGGAACCTCTAGCCTAGGAACAATTCATTCTCTGGACTCTCTTTGCAAGTAATAAAAATAATATGCTTCTTCTCAAAGTATTAAGTTAAGTCCAAGCTTTTCATTAATCTTTTCCTGTTTAGGAACAGTAGCAATTGCTTGATCCAAGGATATCTGAAAAATAGGAGGAAGTGATTAGGGGGTTGGGGACGGAGAGGAGGAGAGAGAGGATGGGGCATGGTTATTGTTGCTGGAGCATGTGAGAGTAAGGATACTTTGGACTTTGCCAACCATAATTTAGGTGGTACTTCAAACTTTTCGTTGATAGATTAGATAGAAATTGAAACCTTAACGCCACAAGGGGGGAATCTAACAACAAAACGTAACAAGTAGGACCAAACTAATTTTTTTTTATAATTGTAGGACGAAACAAAAAAATGAATACAAGTCGAAGGACCAAATAATTATTTAAATCAAAAGAAAAATAATATATTAATAAGACATTTTACAAGCAATGTCGACAAACTTAACGATTGATCTACGGGGAACGGAGGTGAGATGTTGCATGTATGATCCACGTGAGGGAAAATGTTTACAATTTTAAACAACGTAGCAGGTCATGGATATATATGTTGCCACTTGATCTCCACCTTGAAGTTTTAATTTAGTATGGTGGTGGTGGGTAGACTGATCCAATGGATGGAGGCGGTGGGTAGATTCCCGGGAAAATGGCAGCAGGACCAGTACTTTGTTGACCTGCACATCAGGTAACTTAATTATCAGTTACGTAATAGTTTGAGCTAGCTCAGAAAATGTTTAAAAAAGAAATGTCAAATAAAAATTGTGGGTAAAAATTGTACCTGCAGCTGGCGGGTAAGCACTAGAACCTTGAGGATGTGGTGGATATGGTTGCGAATTAGGATATCCTGCTGGTGCCGGAGGATAAGTAGCGTTAGATGGAGGATATGTTGGTGGTGCAGCATTGGGAGGGGGAGGGTATGTTGAATAAGGAGATTGGGTAGCTGAGGTAGGAGGGTAATTATTGGGTGGATAATGAGATTGTGTTCCTGTACTAGGAGGGTAGTTAGGGAATTGGGAAGGTGGTGCCGAGGTTGGAGGGTATGTTGGTTGTGGAGCCGAGGTTGGAGGGTATGTTGGTTGTGGAGCTGAGGTTGGAGGGTAGTTTGGGAAAGGAGATGATGTTGCCCCTGAATGTGGAGGGTATGTAGTTGGAGGTGTTGTACTAGGATGATATGTTGGGGTTGATGATGGATTTAGAGGATTTGTAGGATGAGGAAATTGCGCAACATAGGCTTGGGGTTGTTGGGTAGTGGCATAGGGGCTTGCAGAATGTGGTGGGGCAGTGTGATACGGGGCTGAGGGAGCTGGTTGTTGGGCATAGTGTGCTGCCGCTACTGGTGGTGGGACAGCTGGATAGGGGGCGGCTGCAGGTGGTGGTGCAGACGGATTGTATTGTTGAACGGTGGAAAGGGCTGCATTCGGCGTTGCATAAGGTGTTGCTGGTGGAGCATATCTTGGATCTGTTGATGAGTAGTTCATAGTTGGTACAAGTTATGTAAAAGCAATTTAGAACAAGAAAAAGAGATTGATTTGTGAAGCTAGTAAGATTACCTTGAGATGAAGAGTTGGAAATGGGTGCACCCACCATGATTATTGCAGCTTTGTCTATGATGATGATCAAGGTTAACAAGAAATAGATATAGAGCGCGAGGAGGGTGGTAATGGTAATCGGTGACTTTGAGAAAGCTTGGAGGATCGGGACAAATGGGATTGATAGTTGACTTCATATATTATATCTTTATCCTTCACACCACTCATCCCATCCTAGTCCTAACTTAACCAATTCGTAGAAATAATGTCAACTTGGCTCTCGGCATGTGGATTCAGCTAAATAGCCCTCAAGTTGGATTCAGCTGCGTAAGTCAATTAAGCATGTGTAATTTATATATATTACTATTACCCCCCTCCATTTTCGGGTAAAAGTCCATGTTTCAAAGTCAATCTTTTTAATAAATTACACTTAACAATAAAATGTCACTTTTATGTGTTAATTTTTTTTAAAAAAATGATTCTTTAAGTAAAACATCTCAAAATAAAATAATAGACTATTTGTGTGGAACAGAGGGAATAGTAAATATGTTTATGTTTTACCCCCTTTTCTTTCATTAAAATCGCAGTATCTTCGTCATTAAGGAGGTGGCTTCATCCTAAGTCCTAACTCCAATTTCACACTAATTACACCAAAAAATAAATAAAAATTGTAGAGGTTCGGGATCTCCCAAAGCTAATTATCTCTCTCTCTCTCTCTCTCTCTCTCTCTCTCTATATATATATATATATATATATATATATATATATATATATAATACAATACAGCTCAGTGTTGCACGCTTACAATTGACTTGAGATAAAAAGGGGTCAGGATTTACTGTTTTACGGTGATCCAACGGCCAGTATTTTCTTCAACTCTCACATGTGCGAAGGCCGTTACCAATTCCCTCCTTCAGCTGTGTACTGGTTTGTGATTTATTTTGATTTACTGATTTCCTGATTTTTATAATTTACTGATTTTTTGATTTAATTTATAGATTTTTAATTTAGGTTTTTCTAATTAAACAAATATTTAATTTATAGATTTACGGTTTTACAGTTTTATGGTTGCGAAAATTTGTATTTGTATTTTTTTCATTTTAATTTTTTTCGTATACAAATTTTAAAATTTTTAAAAAAAATCGTAAGTTTTGTAATTTGAAATATTTGTTTTTTTTTCTTTTTAACTGTTATCGTAATTAACTTAATCAATTTAATTTTTGTCCTACCCATTTTTTTCGACCCGCAATTTAGTATACAAATTACTCCTATATATATATATATATATATATATATATATATATATATATATATATATATATATATATATATATATATATATATATATATATATACTATTTGAACAATTAAAATATAAAAGATTTAGATGGCCCCGATATGCCCTTGACCCAATCCTTTTTACTTTGAAAGATATAAATTACACCACAACGACAATTAGGGGTGAGCAATTTTTTTGGGATGAAATTAGGTCGGTCCCTTTTTAAAAGTTTTCAAGGTATTTTTTGAGAGAAAATACTACGATACTCTTAATGAACCAATCATGTGTGCGCAAAGTATCATTTCATGCATCGATTTTGCATCACAATGCACAAATCGAATCATATTTGTACATCGGGATTTTAGGCATCATCAATTTTACATCGCAATCCACAAAATAAAATCCAATTTAAGGATCGAGAATCCAATTTGTGCATTAGAACCCTAATTGAAACCAATTTATGGATCGCAAATCCAATTTGTGTATCGCGATTCAAATTAATGCATTGTGATTAACAAATTGATGAATCACAGTGTGTTGAGTAAGTGATCTTTAGCGCGCCTCTGGCTCATTAATAGCATAGATATAAATATTAAATAGTCAAATATCAAACTGTTTATAAAAAAAAAAAAAAAGAATTGAAGTTGAAATAACTGACTCTAAACAGAACATCCAAC
This sequence comes from Codonopsis lanceolata, assembly GCA_013146195.2. NCBI lineage: Eukaryota > Viridiplantae > Streptophyta > Magnoliopsida > Asterales > Campanulaceae > Codonopsis > Codonopsis lanceolata. The sequence continues at coordinate 51,061,755 of CM028378.1, read as the reverse complement.
ACTAAAATGTTATGAATAACATATTATGCAGCATAATTTTTATACAACTATTCAATAAAAAAAAGTTATTGAGTCTAGATTCTTAATGTGCCTTGGGAGAAGTCTTATAACAGAAAGTTGATATTTCGCTAGATCCCCTTCCCTTTTTCAGAATATGTAGCAACATCATCCCCCAATAAACTCTAATATTGAATACCTTTAAACCATTTCACAGTTAGATTTTTTATTTCCTTTTTATTTTTTTTAAATAAAATTTTGAGAGAAATTTGTATGATACAAATTTAAATTTCGATTATTATTAAAAAAAAAAAGAGTTTAATTTAACTAAGTATGAAAAATATACATATCTTATAGTTAATTAATTATATCCAAGTACATATCAATATACATCTTTACTTTAAAAAACAGTTTATAAAAATAGAAACCTAGATCTATCATATTTGAGAAAAAATTAAGCATATGATTTTTTTTTTCCAATTTGTTTTTCAAAATAGATAAAAAAAAATTATGATCCCAACTTTTTATGTTGGACATTTGTTTTATAAATATAATTTTGATAAAAATAGAAAAATAAACATCAAGTGCATTCGGATCTGATGAAAATGGAGAAAACAATCCTAGATCTGTATATTTTGGTAAATATTTGTAAAATTAAAGTTCAAATTAACATTGGCCTATTACCGATTAAGTTGAATAAATATTTATCTTTTGTAAACTAACTTTAATAGGTTAACGTTTTTTTTTACAAATATTAGACTTGAATTTTTAAACATGTAGGCTGGACAAATATACTAAGATTTTTATTGTTAATTTATGTTTAATTTTTTTTTTTTGCATACATTAGACATGAATTTTTAAACATATATGTTAGACAAATATATTAATAATTTTATTTTTTAGCTTCAAATTTGATTAAAATGGAGTAGAAAAAATCTCATATATATATATATATATATATATATATATATATATATATATATATATATATATATATATATTATAGGTAAGTGTGGCCCCTAGTCTTGCCATCTCTCCCACCCCTTGGGTCAGATATATATTTATTTTCTTATAAAATTTTCAATTACTTGTTCAATCTAACCTTAGCCTACGTCTGATCTATAGATTTTACATATAAAATTGCTTGAATTTTTATAAGTATTCGACAGTTAAACACAAAATATTTGAATGACAATAGGAGTAGTGCATGGGCTAATACTTTATACAATAATAACATTTCTGGATTATTACCATTATCGATGCTAAGTAAATATTAAGAGTAAATTTATTGTAGATACTCAGTTACTAATTTATCTATTTCATTTACTAATTTATATGAAATTGTCCTTAAATTTCATAATATGTCATACCTATGTATATTTATATTACTGTTGAATGGAGTAAATTATTTGACATCTGATTGTTATATAATTTATTGATATTATTGATATATAAACTTGTTATAAAATATAGAAAATGTTTTTTTAGAATAATAAAAATACCTAAGCACCTCGAACAACAAAATGATTCTAAAAATCTTTAAATTTTATAACTATAAGAATCTAAAATTTATAAGAATGAAGAAGAATTAAATTTTTCATAAAATTACTCATATTACTCATAAATTAAGCTTCAAAACATCTAAACAAAATGATTTCTTTCAAAATATTTATTTCATTTAGTTTATACACTTCATACGGTTGCAAATAAATATGGTTGACAATCATTTTATATAATCCTTAAAGAAACATTAATTTAATGCATGCGTTCTTTTACTAATTTGTCTTTGTCTATTAACAAATTTATCTGACATCCATTTTTTATATTTCTTATTACATCAATGAATAACTTTTAAATAAAGTTAGTTAAAATATTAAAGATTTCATGAGGTAATGATAATATTCTATATTGAACAACACATTATTTAGTAAGCATGTTAATGTAATTCATTTTTTACTAAACGAAAAAAATATTATCATTATTTTGGACGTTTACCCAAAATATTTCTTTAGTAAACCATTAACTAATTCATTAGTGATTGGAAGTACCTATGTTACTTTAATTTATGGTTTTAAACTGATTTGAATAATATTGTATTATAATTATTTGTCAAGACTATTATTAATAATGATGACAAATAATTTATACTGAATCGAATGTTTCATCATTTAATCTTATTTTTGGGAGTTTATAAAAATAAATTATTCAATATTTGGTATTATTTTGATATTGTATTTTTTATCATTTCATAAATCATATTGATCAAAATTAAATGTTATACAATTTGTTTACATTAAATGTACTAAAGATATTTGTAAAGTCATTTGAATCTGAAGAGTTGTTGTCAACTTCATTAATTTATTTTCATTCCAATTTCCAAAAAAAAATATGACAAATATACAAATTATAAATGCTTCTTAATTTGAAAAGTCACTTTTGGCGGGATATTTCCATTATTTGCTCCTCTCTTTTTATATAGGTATAGATGCTTGAATATAATCATTATGCTTATATCAAATATGAAAGATAAAGTTGAAACGTTTTGAAGACTATAAATATAATTTTTTTTATAATAAACTCTTTAAGTGAAACATAATAAAATAATATGATGGAGTAAAAATGTCTTACCAAAAGAACTAAAATAAATAAAATGATCTTATTGGGAAGAACTCATTATAGCATCAACATTGTTGAAATTCTTTCAAATTCTTAGTTAGGTCTCACTGTCACGTACACATTTTAAGAATTTTTCTCTCTTCCCACTATCGAATCACTCACTTTATATACACTACTTTTTTATATTTATATCAAAAGGTAAAATAAAAAAAATCTGAAAAAAGGAAAAGAATGAGGTGAAAGACAAAGGGTGACCCACGAAAAAGGCAACCTCAACTTACCCTCACTGGCGTGTGAGCTGCATATACAAAGCAATGATATGGATGGTGGCAGCTATTCTTCCTCTAGCGCTTGCAATTCCTCATGGCTAGTTTTATTCTTGCACAAGAATAAAACTAACTCTCTATCTCTCTCCTTTAAGAATAATCCCCCATGGTTAGTTTTGATATTTTAATTAAGAATAATGCTAAGAATACTAAAATCTATTTTTAAAACTAGAATTGATAAATCTACGTATTAAAGTCAAACTTTTCCATAGAAAGTCAACATCGGAATCAAAAATCTTAGTTTCCTTGACAGCTTCTTTGTCTGACTGCAAATCTGGTGCCAGCCTACCTTTAACAATCAGTTAACTTTTTGTATTCGCACAAACTCGTTTTCTCCATTGACTTTAGGTGCTTACTCGTAGCAACTAGCAAGTGGTTCACTATTAATTATCTTTTCTTTCTTTTGCACAATTGAGATTTGAGAAGAACATTGACTCTGATCTGGATCGTTTAAGATTAACTAACTGTTTTAACTTTGCTTTTGTTTCTTTTCTTGTTAAAGGTCATAGAACCAAACAATTTATCTAGGATACTAGATACACTATGGAAGATTTCTATGACAATTATAAACTCATTAATTTCCAATCAAAAACAAGCGTTTATATCTAAACAAAATTTTATTCAAATCAGCATCTGAAATATTTAAAGTATTCCAAAATGGAACAAAATCTTGAATCCAATTATAAACGATAGTTCATTGTGTAAGGGTAAAATAGGCATGATCTATTTTATCTTGTTTTCACATTTTTGGTCAAAGAAGGATTTTAAATTAGTCAATGTTTATTTAGGTGTTAGATTTTGTTTAGAATACTTTTGGTAGATTAGTTTTTTTTTTATAGGAAAATCTTTCAAATCTTTCAAAAGATTTGATCTTTCAAATCTTTCAAAAGATTTGATCAATATATTTTTGGTAACTAAATCTCTGCAAATAATTTAATTATTCCATGTATCATAGTTCTGTTAGGAAAGATATTTTGCAATATATTTTTGGTAACTAAATCTCTGCAAATAATTTGGTTATTCCTTGTATCATAGTTTAGTTAGGAAAGATATCTTGCAGTTTTATAGCTAATCTCCTTCCTAGTAGGAAGGTTTCTCTCTTCTTGAGTGGCTTTGTAGGTTTGTGTATTTATTTGAAGGTGGTTCGAGGGAGAAGTAGAGGCTTTAGAGAACGCATTAAGATAGAAGATAAATTCGGTGAGGCTAGATCGAAGTTACAGGCAGTTTCTTCAAGTTGATGGTTTGAAACTTCTGATAATGCAACATTGACAGCGTCATTGAATCCTGAATCTTCTGATCTTTTTGCTTCCTTTTTCTGTCATTAGGAAGTTGATTTTCATTCTTTCTTCCCACATTTGGTTTAGTGTTTTATGTGGGATTTTTGGATCTCCAAGATACTATATTTTGTGAGAATTTTTGTTAGTTTTTAAATACAAAACAGTGTTGATTTTAATAGAATTATGTGTGGCCTTGAGGCTTGATCTACGAGTATCAAACTTGTAGATTGTTTTGATTAATACTTGTCTCCAAGTTCTGTTTGAAACTGAGTTTGTCTACAAATTTCTGCTGCCTGCATTGTTGATATCATTCTCGGTTCTCATTGTCTTTGCCATTGTTGCAACAATCAACTGCAACATTGGCAATCACATTGACACATATCGAGAATCGGTGGTATCACGTTCTTTCAATTGTATCGAGCCTTTTCTTGATATCACTAAGAGTGATTCTGTTTAAAAGTCGTGATGGATTCTCGGTATGAGAGCGTGGTTCGCCCTCCTCTCTCACAAATGCTAATTATTCTATTTGGAAAGTCGAAATCGCATCTTCATCAAATCCATTGATGAAAGAGCGTGGCTTCTTTGTTTTAAATAGTTGGAGTCCTCCCAAGGTGTAGATTCGGATGGTGATGTTAAGATCACCAAAGAATGCGAAGTGGACCAATGATGATAGGAACAACTGCTTCTTTTAACTCGAAAGTCTTGTGCAACATTTATAAGGCCTTAGATGCCAATACTTTTTAGGGTGATAGCAAATTATGAATGCTGCCAAAGATGTGTGGGAGGCCACCCGGACCTTATGTGAAGGACACCGCGGTGTTCGTTCTTCTAAGCTAAGAATGCTCACCACTCAATTTGAAAACACTAGGATGCGTGAGTGCGAGGGACATAATGACATATTATGGAAGACTTCTTGATTTATCCAATTACTCTTGCGTTAGGAGATCTATTACTAATGGCGTCTTGTCGTGAGATGATGAGAACTTTGCTGAAAGGTTCAATGTCAAGATATGTGCAATTGAAGAAGCACATGATATTGACAAGATGAGTTTTGAAAATGGTAGGAATTCTTCAAAACTTTGAGCGGAACCTAAGCGATCAAATAAAACATAAAGGCAAAGGTTTCATCACCTTCCACACCCATTGTGAAAAATATTGATATACACTGCATTGATCTCTCATGTGATTTGCTTGAAATTCAAAAGATATTAAGTCGATTTTGGAGAAGAATCAATTGCTCTATTGACTACTAAATTCAAAAAAATTTGAAAAATAAAAGTCAAAATAGAACTCCATCATCAAGCTCGAAAAACAATTTCAAACCAGACTCACGTAAAATTTTCTCCCAAAGAAAGTTCTTTTCAAACCCACTGAAAAATCTTTTGCAATCCTTTTGCTAAGCGACCTACATCTAGAGGTAAAAATATTGATTCTATTCAATGTAGGGCTTGTCAAGGTTTGGGCACTATGCTAACCAATGTGAAACACTTTAAGAAAAAAGGCTTGAATTTTTGACAGCCTTGAGTGATAGTGATGGAGAAGATCCGGGTGATCTTATCACTCTTAATCTATTTATGATTACGATTGAAAGTGCAGATTTTTTGGCCAGCCATGTGTCACCAATGCGGCAACAAACGAGAGTCACATTGGGAGATACATGCGGCTTGAGGATGAATTCTTGTTTTAATTCCACAATTCAGGAAGATGGTGGAGACGCAGATTGAACCTGCTGGAAGGTACAAGGAGGCGTATGGGGCTGGGAGAAAAGAGCTCACCAAGTTACACTACTTGGTAAGGCAAATGAGGCTAAAAAAGGCAAATGAGGATAAAAAGAATGCATAGTAAAAATGGCAAGTTTGCTAAGCGAGAAAGGATGTTGAGATTGAGCAGTTGAAGGGCGAGCTTGCTCAAGCAAAAGAAACCATTACCAAATGGAATTCAAGCAAACAAAAGTTGATGAAATCTTTGAATTAGGGGAGCACATCTAAATGAGCGGTATTGGTTTGTTCTAAGGTGTTGTCGAGAGAAGGAGAATGCGTCTAGAATGAAGCGGTGATCAAAATTTTCAAAGAAATTGCCTTCTTTGAAAAGCGAGAACAAGCGAAGAATTTTTGTGTGTCATTTTTGTCACAAGCACAGTCATATACAACCATTCTGCTTTCTTAAAAGGTTGTATATGAAGAAAGAAGTAAGCGAGGCCTTTTGGTTAAAATGCGACATCGAATGCAACAACCAATGCGGCAACATTGGAAGTCACATTCGAGCGACATCGAGAACTCACGTTCACGAAAGCAACAATCAAAGGTTTTTAAACAAATGTGGGTTCTAAGGGTAGTAATGACAAAGGCAAGTCCAAATATTGTGAACCCTTTGATATATGTCTTAGTGCTAAGCGATTCTATGACACCATTGATGAATACCATGATGAATCTCCCCAAAATCTTGAGAACGACATCGAAACCGGTAAATCGCACATGATCGAGGCAGAACACGCATATTCGAAAGTTCAACCAATGTGATTCACAATGTGTCACCCAATGTTGCAACATCGGCGGAACACATTGAGACGAAAACTTGACAGCGGTCGAAATCGAGTCACGAACTTTGGTCGAGATCAGTCACACATTGAAATGAATTGAGTCCATTTGAATGATTGCAGCCTTGGCATATACGAGGAGAAAAGGTAAGGTTGATTCTCAAAAATTTGCATGCTTATCAAAATATTTTTGAGAGAAGCCTTAAATCTTTATGGATGCTCCAAATGATCAAAGATTATGTGCTTTTACATTGATTTGTTAATCTTGTTTTTTGATAACACCTATGCATTTTGCTTAAATGCAATCCAGTTCATCATTCTCAACAAAACACATTAATATAAGACACCACTTTTTTAGAGACTTGATTAAATATGGAAATTGTTTGCATTGTACATGTTGGGACTGAAAATCATTCTGCTGATATATTTGTCAAATGTCTTGTTTTTGAGAGATTTTTCAATCTTTGAAAATCTCTTGTTTTTTGTGTGCCATATGATTTTACACTTAGCCAAAAAAAAAATATTAATTAAAAAAAAATTTTAAAAAAAAAATTAGGCATGATTGTTTTTTGTCTTTAGAGGGCACTCTAGATCAATTAACTCACATGTATGTGTCTCTTGTGGTTGCTTGAGAATTTCATTCAAAATGCATTTGTGGTTTCATTGTTATGATTCTCTCTCTCAAGTTCTTGAGTATGTTTAAAGTCCACAAAGGAAAGAGCTACCTTTTGAAATTTTTGGGATCTTGCAATTTGTCAAGGTACTATGGAACTTAGGTTCTCATGGGTTGATCTTGAGTAAATTGACTCCCCTTAATTGAAAAAGTGTGAAAGCTACCTAAAGGAAAAGAGCTACCTATGAACAAGGTTTGTGGCACCTTTCTTTTGGGACTATGAATCCTCGGATTTCATGGGTTGATCAAAATGCAAAATTGCTTCCCTTGGTAAATAGTGTGAAAGATTCCAAGTGGCATGTTTTTATAGCTTGAAATAAAGTAGAGCTATATTTCTAGGGAAATAAAGTACCTATGGATTTTTGTTGTGAAAATTTTATGATCTTGGGAGAGAAATTTGGTTGAGAAATTTTTTTTAAAAAAAAGAGCAAAATTGAAAATAAAATCACAATTTTGGCGAATGCATCTCCCAATGCAGCAACATTAGGAACTACATCTTTTGATCTGGTCTTTATCACTTGTGTGTGATTGCATTTTTTATTTCTTTTGCCTAGCTTTTAGTTATCATGTTTTTAGGCATAAAATTTTAGGACATGCATTGTTGGCAATGATATTAGCTTGGTGAAATTTTGTCCTAATATAAACTGTGCAAATCAATTTCCAAAAATCTCCATGTTGAAAATATTTAGTGGTTGTCTAATTTTTGTGTGAAACTAAGAGGTTTTGAATTTGAATATGAGGTGCTCAGTTTTTGCTAGGGGTGTGATCAAATCTTGGTGAACACTTGCTTGTGTTTTTCAAAATCTTGAATTTTTGAGAGTTCCAAAAATATTGTTTATCCCTCTTCCTTTTCCGGTCAAATAGGGGGAGAGAGATCAAGTGTTTCTGGTGATGATGATGATTTTGTATGCATGAGAGTGCATGATTTGTGCTTAGTAATGGTTTCTGATTTTTTACCTTGCACAAATTCAGGGGGAGATGTGATTTTCTAACCAATGCAGGTTAGATGATTTGATTGGTGTTGAATAAACACTTGTCTTTTGATTTGACCAGAAATGTTCAACAAAGGAGGAGATTGTAAGGGTAAAATAGGCATGACCTATTTTATCTTGTTTTCACCTTTCTTGGTCAAAGAAGGATTTTAAATTAGTCAATGTTTATTTAGGTGTTAGATTTTGTTTAGAATACTTTTGGTAGATTAGTTTTTTTTTTATAGGAAAATCTTTCAAATCTTTCAAAAGATTTGATCTTTCAAATCTTTCAAAAGATTTGATCAATATATTTTTGGTAACTAAATCTCTGCAAATAATTTAGTTATTCCATGTATCATAGTTCTGTTAGGAAAGATATTTTGCAATATATTTTTGGTAACTAAATCTCTGCAAATAATTTGGTTATTCCTTGTATCATAGTTTAGTTAGGAAAGATATCTTGCAGTTTTATAGCTAATCTCCTTCCTAGTAGGAAGGTTTCTCTCTTGCCGTGGCTTTGTAGGTTTGTGTATTTATATTGAAGGCTGGATTTCGAGGAGAAGTAGAGCTTTAGAGAACGCCTTAAGATAGAAGATAAATTATTTGAAGGCTGAGAGCTAGATCGCGAAGTTACAGGCGGTTCTTCAAGTTGCAGGTTTGAAACTTCGATAATGCAACATTGACAGCGTCATTGAATCCTGAATCTTCTGATCTTTTTGCTTCCTTTTTCTGTCATTAGGAAGTTGATTTTCATTCTTTCTTCCCACGTTTGGTTTAGTGTTTTATGTGAGATTTTTGATCTCCAAGATACTATATCTTGTGAGAATTTTTGTTAGTTTTTAAATACAAAACAGTGTTGATTTTAATAGAATTATGTGTGGCCTTGAGGCTTGATCTACAAGTATCAAACTTGTAGATTGTTTTGATTAATACTTGTCTCCAAGTTCTGTTTGAAACTGAGTTTGTCTACAAATTTCCGCTGCCATTGTTGTTGATATCATTCTCAGTTCTCATTGTCTTTGCCATTGTTGCAACAATCACTGCAACATTGGCAATCACATTGACACATATCGAGAATCCGTGGTATCACGTTCTTTCACATTGAAAGACACACGATTGTATGTAAAAGTAACTTTTTTGAACCCAAAAATAACATTATGGTTCTTATCTAGAGGTGCTAAGGTGAGTTGGTGGGACGGGTCAGCTCACATCACACCAAAACTCATGGAGAAATTGTGCTTCCGGTGAGTTCAAAAATCACGATTGTGTGCAACAAAAAGGGGATCGACCTGCTCGATTAGGTCGCGGGGGTTCGGGGGCAACACCCCCGAAAGGTAAATGTTTTTTTTAATTCATGAAATATGAAAATATAATAGATATGTGTTGGGTTGAAAGATTTTTCAATTGGGATGAAAACGGAGGAAAAAGAAGACTTACGACGGAGGAGATGGAAGAAGAAGGTGGAGAACGTGGTCTGGTTCTTTATGATTTTGTATCGTAGTGCAAAAATTAATTCATCGTTGTGCAAATTTGGATTAGGTAATTAAAACTTATATATATCACAGTGCAAAATTTATTTTATCGTGGTGCAAAATTAGATTATATAATTAAATTGATGAATCACAATGTCAATTTGATGCAATTAAATTGATATATCGTGGTGCAAAAGTTTATGTAGCGCGATGCACCGAGTAAGTGACCTCCGTAGCGCACTTCCAGTTATTAAAGGGTACATATTCATTTTGTCCCCAAAAGTGATTTTTTAAGGTTGAATATTAAAATATGTGATTGGAGCGATTGAAAATTTGGAAAAGGAGACCGACCTAAATTTCACCAAAAACTCATCATTTTGCGGGGTAGGGCGAGCCAGCCCACGTAGGTGGCGGGCCTGAAAATTACCAACCCAACCCATCATGAGTTTTGGTTTAGGTAGGTCAACCCACTAATTTTTTGGGTGATAACCGAACCGGTCCCTTATGGAGAAATGTTAACTGGAAAATTCCCCAATATTTGTTGTAAACCGCTACAATACATTTTTGAGGGAAAAATGATGAAGATACCTTTAATGAAGGAAAGACGGGCGGACAAAGTCACTGTTCAAATTTGGGCCTCGCAATGAAAAACATTGGGCATCGCTCAAAATTTGAACATTGGCCACTGCCCAAACGACGTCCACATCATAGCTCAAGGAAAAACATCGATCATTGCTCAAACGACGCCCACATCATAGGCAACGACGCTCACACCACAGGCAATAACAACCAAATCATAGGCAACGATACCCAAATTGACACACAATTTTCACACAACCCGATCTTGATATTGACCTCGATCCCACCCCCATCTGTCTCATACAATTTCACACACACACACACACACATTCAACGAAAATCGAAGTGTTTTTTTGTGGGGCTCTAAAGCATTCTATCTCAAAAGCAATTGTTAGACTGCCACATTTGTTTATGTAATAAAGAAACAAAGAAAACGAAAGGGTAGATTTCGATAGCTAAACATATTATTCATGGAGGAAGTTCGACGAAGAAAGATTAAGCAGGTAGCTCAACCGGAGAAAGGAATGAAGAAACTAGGTTGTTTTTCCGCTTCTTATCTTATTAAAGACGATGGAGAGCTTTTTATGAACAATTTTATTAAAATGGACTTATCCGGTTGAATAAAAAAACAAGGTACTTGAGCGGTTATAATTCTATGAAATGATACCGGCCCACAATTATTCCTAATTTTTCCCCCACAATTCATAACAAAAATAGTAATTATTATAGCATAAAAAATTTCACAATTAATTAAAAAACTACTATAATATTCTAAATAGTATTTTTAAACAACATACTCTACAATTAATAATGTAAAAAGGAAATCAAAAATCATTTTTTTTGTATTTTCTTATAATTTATATTTCCATCAATATTGTTGTTAATCTACCTTATTTTAAAAAAAATGCCATTTTTAATGAATTTTTAATCATTTACTAATATTTAAGATTTCACAAATAATTTCACCTTTTGAGTTAGATGATTTAAGCTTATAACTATCAAAATTGTGGTTATCTTTTATTAGTTTACAACTTGGGTGCCCAACCCACCCCGCTTCAACTCGCACGGGGCTCAACCTGTTTGACCCACCTCCTAGTGGGTTCATATAACTCCCCAAAAGTCGGTACTGACAGTGCGGTCTCACAATTTGGCCACGTCACCAACAATCATAACTTAAATCATCAATATTCTCAAATTTATCATAAATAAACCTTAATGCATCCCTTAACTCAAGTCAAGATAAAACACAAGACAATGTACTACAAAATTCAAAACTAAATAAAAGTCAAACATTCTTAATAAATGTATTGTCATGCAATTAAATAGAAGTTTAAATCTATAAATCTCGGAACCGCCATCTTGGTCAATCCGAGCCAAAATTCTCTAAGGGATCTCACTCATTACCTGAGAGAAAAGATTATGAAGGGGTGAGCGAACAATGCTCATTAAGTTCATAGACAACCCCTCCGGTTACTAAGGAGGCGTTGACTAGAAACAAATAAGAGATGAATATTTCAAGTATTCAAAATCCATTATTCAAATATCGATAAACGGAAGTAGTTATCAAATTTTGATTTAAGGCCGAACAAGAATCCAAATGAAATTAAACGTAAAAAGGTGACTCGAGTAACCAACTGTCATTAACCGTCTCATACCGATTGAAGACAATTGGCTATTCACAGAATCTCATGATCACATAAGTAATTCAAATATTTACTCCGAAACGTTTCAAGAATTCGATAGTTAGATAGAATTTGGTATATCCGGATAACCATACCACTAGCTATGTGGCATTCAATAAATTAAATTGTTCGATAATCATATCCACAAATCAAGTGGTATTCGATAAAATCAATAATTCGATAATCATGTAACCGGCCTAGTGATCATGGTAGAGTTTCAAATAATTTAATATTACAACAAAACTATGCATCGCAAAAATCATACTTTGCATATCAAATGAACATCTCACATGAAGCTCGATAATTAAGTGAGAATTAACAACAATAAAAATCATGATTTCGAAACAAGTGCAAGCGGCATATTTCAAATTCAATTACCGACTGAAGTCGGCGTACGTTTCGAAAGAATATCAATATCAAGGAATTTAATCGAGACCTAACGAATGGTACATAAAAGATCGAAAACCAAAAAGAGGTATAATCTATTACCTCGAAATGTTTAGCAAAAAGAAAGATCTGCAACACGTACGATCGTTCTAATCTTCATTATCCAAATCTAAGTTCAAAATATACAATACTTACTAAATTATTATTATACCAACCAAATCATATTAATTTCTAATAATAATAATTATAGTAATACTTAGTAAAAAATTATTTTAACCACTCATCCCACACACACTATCGTGCACTCATCCCGCACACACTGGTTCAATACTAACACACACATACACTGCCACACGCACTGACACATTCTGTTTCATGCACACACACACACACACGGAATACATATTCTCTCCGTTTTTAAATTATCGTCCACTTTTTATTTTTCGTCTGTTTTTTAAAAAAATGTCTTTTTTCAAAACTTTCATTTTAAAAAAATACATTTACCACTTTACCCTTACTTTTTTTTTACTTATTTTAATTATGATCACATACTAAAGGGTATTAAAGAAAATCACACATTTTACCAATATTTATAATACAATCAATTACTTTTTCTTAAACAGTGCGCCGAGTCAAAATAGACAATATTTTGAAAACGGAAGGAGTATAATATACACACACATTTTATATACATATTCATCATATGTATCAAGGAGTAGGAAGAATTTAGCTACCTCTTAATCTTTCGGGCTCCTTCTCTCCCGTTTGCCGTTCTCTTCTTTTCTATTAGTATGTGGTAAGGGTTTTTTTCTCTCAATACCCAATTTATATAAGTAAAACCCTACTAGGTTTCTAACCCTAATTGAAATCTTAAACTTAATTGGACCAAAATTAATTAAGTAATATTAATATAGAATTATAATTAAATCTTACTCAAAAGTGGGCCAAGCCCAACCCAATTAATTTCTTATTAAATAGATCCTAAGTAATTAAATTAACTCAAAATTGTTACAATATTAATTATATAGGTCCAAAATGATTGTAATATTAATTAACACAAATTAATATTTTTGTTAAAATTATGAGGGCATTACAGTTCATACTTTTCCAAACCCAGCGCACATTTTTTAGGTGGTGGGGTGGGTTGACCCAACAAACCAAACTCATTTTGACAGCTCTAGTTATCTAATATGTGAAGTATGTGCTATGTTCCCTTGTGCCCAACATATGCAATCGCACAAATACAAATATGGATGAATTTTGAGCCGGTCCCTTTTGAATAGTTTTCAACAGCTTTACTCTTAAATTCTCTTTTTAGATTAGAAAAATACACTTTTATGACTAAAAGATGACTATACCATTAATGTAATCAAACAAGTGTGTACAAACTATTAGTTCATGCATCGCGATTCACAAAATTATGCATCACACGATGCATGATTTTGAATTGCGGTATATGGTTTTGAATTGTGGTGCATGATTATGTGCATTGCGATACATGATTTGTGCATCTCGATATATGATTTTGAATCGCAATGCATGATTCCAAATTTTGTAATTGTCATTTTCATTTTATAGTGATGTATCACAATTGAAATTCTATGCATTACGATCCATAATTGTTGCATCACAATTCAAAAAAAATATCTAAAAACCAACAAATTCTTAGTGGGACATTTTATAAACTAAGTTATCTTTCATTCTTGTGTGATGAACTGATGAGGTATATTGTCTCTTCGTTGTCTTTTCCAAAGTTAGAGTAGTCAAAACGGGCTGCGGGCAGGTTTGCAAGAAAAAAAAAAAAAAAATATATATATATATATATATATATATATATATATATATATATATAAATATATAAAGAGAGGAGCAAATAATATAAATATCCCGCCAAAAACGGCTTTCCAAATTTAGAAACACTTTTGTTTTGATTATGTAATAGTTTTGCTTTGGAAATGTCATAATATTTTATTGGAAAAATAAATGTAAAAACTTTTTAGATTCATTTTTGAATGTTTACAAATGTATACTGGAACAATTTTTTTTTTTGAATAACTATCAATTCATATTAATTTTTAATTGCTTCATTAAAAGGTGTGATGTCATTGAAATATGAATAGTTATATTCAATGCTAGTATGCAATCAATGTATTTGAACATATGTAATATAAACATTTTTATTTGACTGTATTTATTTAGTGATTTGACATCAAACATCCAACCATTCAATCTTGAAACTCATATATATATATATATATATATATATATATATATATTACACCCAATATAAATAGTTGAGTTCCTTCTAAAATCTTTGGTTGTCGAGTATAATTGATATATAGCCCCCAAAATATCGCCAAATAATGCCTCCGCAGTTTATACATGTCTTCACAAGTTTCAACCCAAAAAAATTATTTAATCCGTGGAGTTATATGAATCAAGGCAGTGTTACGGAGATTATAAAATCTACAATTATTTGTAACAAGCAAAAAATAAATATGAATTCTTCAAAAGGTTAGTTTTCCCCTCCCATTTTCTGAATTATTTTGTTTATTTGGTTCAGTGTATCCATTAGAACAACATCTGCTTTTATTTCAACTATTATTCTGTTTTAAATGAATAACATGGCTGATTTTTTTTAAAAAAAATTACTTAATGTTACTTTTACCAATTAAGCATCAATAAATGGCATCCCGGTTATTAACTTTCTCTTAGAAACAATATTCTATTATATTACAAATAATTTACCAATTTGGCATAGATGATTGACATACCATCTTTTGGATGGTGCTTCCATTTGGCGTTAGATCTCTGGGTAATCCAGCCGCTTAAGAAAGGGGCATATTGACTTAAAAAATGATTGTCGATGACAAAAAATTATGGAAGCATGAGATAAATAAAGTAAAAGTTTGTACATATTTTGTAAGTCATTTTAGCAATAAAGTTTAATAAACAGTTGCAATGACTATTTTATCAAAATTGTACGAAAATTATACTGGATCGGAACATTTAGCATACATATCTAGAAAAATAAAATTGGAAAAATATATTGTATAACTTTTGAATAATAGTTGAAATTGTTTATGTTGTAAATAAATTGGAATTTTCAATTAAATACTTTACTCACGCAATATTTTAAGTTATTTTATCTATTGTAACATACAAATTTAAACATGGAGTTCAATGTATTTTTAATTAAAAATTGTCAAAAAAAATATTAATTATCTGTCTATTTGACAAACTCGACATAAATACAAAACAATTTGTCATAAGAACATTTATGAGGGAATATATCATATCTGGAATAATGGAATATGTTTCATATATTTTAGCCATTTTTTAAATAAATATTCCATTTTATTTTGTATGATTTGATGGATGCAAGACTAATTTTTTTTTTACAATATGTATTAAAATATTTTAAAAGCATATAACTTGGCCATAATTGTAATGCAAAGCTATATACTTGAAAAAACCCCTAAGAAACTGGGTTATACAAAAAATTCATACATATGTAGGATTTTCGGAGATGAAATACGGTTTATATGATTTAAACCATATATGATAAATGCAAGTCCATTACAATTTGTATTTTTTTTTAATTATCTTTAAAGATTCAAACATGGAAATAATTGACATTCTCAGTTTATAAGGTCATATACTCGAAATAAAAAGTTAAAAAATTGTTTAACAAGAATAATTATGAAATCTAACATATCTTGAATTCAAATAAAAAACAAATTGATAAAATAATTACCTCATGGATGTTGAGGGTTGATGAATTAGGTCGATCCCATTTCCTTGCACAATAATTATGATTTTTTAAGTCCAAATTATCCACCGGAGCTATGGAAGGAGACGATCTGAATATTTTAGTGGTTGAAAAAAAACAAGGGATAAATTCGGGCCGGTCCCCTGTGATGAAATTATAACCGAAAAAATCCATGATATTTGTTTTCAACCGTTAAAGTACACTTTTTAGGATAAAATGACGAAGATACCCTTAATAAACAACAAACACGCGCACAAAGTCTACGCCCAAAATTGGGCAGCGCAAAGTAAAAGTCATACGTCGCAATGGAATATTGATGTCCCACCAAAATTAGACATCGTAGTGAAAAAGCCATGCATCACAATGGATTGAAGTCCCACCAAAATTGGGCATCACAATAAAAAAAAAACGGGTGTCACAAAGGACAATTGAAGTCCACAATTGAAAATAAAAACAGGACTGAAGCGATTAAATTATTGGAAAAGGGACCGATTCGCAATTTTACCTAGATTTTTTGTTGTAAGATATGGTAATTAACAACTTTTTATAATTGCATACTATATACATACATATTTCACCCAAAAGTATGTCTTAGGTAAATGAAAAAGTTTGATCAATTCAACTTAAATTGGAAACATAAGTCATTTGTCTTAAAGGTGAATTTAATATATATATATATATATATATATATATATATATATATATTTATTTATTTATATGTGTGTGTGTATTATAAATATATATCTATATATATCAGTAATATAAACAAATTGTATAACTATTCAGATTTCAAATAAAAATTTATAACATTATTATATACAGAGTAATGAAATATATAATTTCAAATGTATTTTTTTAAGGTCAAGAAACATATAATTTTTTTGTACTCAAAATATAAAAAACTAGATATATGTATTTTAAATAGATAATTATTTTAAAATTGCATATCTAAAACACTCATCTGTATTTTTTAAAACATATCTAAAAATGACAGATTTGTATTTTAAAATTAAAGATCTGATAAATACGTCTAAAATTAGAGATATGTATTTTTTTAAAATGTGAAGAAGTAGATCTGACAAAGCGGTTACAATAGGATCTGACAAACATGTTACAAAACTGATAAATTAAAACATCTAAAATCACAATCTTTATTTGAAAAAAAAGGTGAAGAAGCAAAACTGATAAATAGTTGGTTATAATTATAATCCCTTTTTTTCAATAATTTTTAACACTAAGATTTTTAAAATAATTAAATAATAAAGATGAATACTATGGACTACTAGCAAAATTTTACGTAATATAATTTTTTTTAAAAGCTTACGGATGTGGATAAGCTAAAGTGATTCAATACGGTTACATTGGGGAAGTCAACGAATAATCTCAAATGATGCATTGCGATGCATAATCGTGGACTTTAGCGGTTTGATAATATTATCGTTGACTAAAAACAATTGAAAATTCATCAAATTGTGTTAACCTGAATGTTTCCCTATAGTATTTCCAGTCAATTACTAATAAGTAAAAAATATTTGGATGAAGTCAATTAAGAACTTTGGGCCATGTGAAAAATAGTGTTATTTTCGCCTTTTTAAAATATTTTTTTTTATGTAATTGAAATGTTGTATATAAACTATGTTGTCGCAATAGTATTTTTTTTATATTTTTTTGTTTGTATTTTTTAATTGAATACTTAGTCATATAAAAAATAATGTAGAAAATGTTTTTTTTCTCGGATTTTTAATTACGTGGTGTCAATGAACATTTCAAAGGAAGACCATATTTGAGCTTAGATTCTCCATGTTATTCTGATGGAAACATTGATCTTTTGAACGATATACATACTCTTGAATTTTTAAATAGAATTACATGTTTTGGAATCTCATATTATGAGTAGAATTTGAATGTTAGAACTTTAGTAATGTTGCTTCGTAACATAGATCATTAATTCCCTTGAGTTATGCAATGACACAAGATTATTTGTTATAAGGCTGAAAATTCATGTTTTCAAAGGTCAAATTCTTTTTCAAAGAGAAATTTTGGTAGTACTGTAATGATTCCAAGAATGACACTATCATTTGATCATAATTTTTTTTTCAAATTATGCAATCTCTATAAATAAATGTCATGGTCAATCACTGTCTATCGGAGGACAATCTTTTAAAAAAAGCATGTTTTTAGTCATGGTTAATTATATGTCGTTTTATCTAGAGTTACTAATTTTAAAGAGTTTCGAGTTTTGTTATGTGATAGTGATAATCGTAATAGTCGTACATGTTTAACGACAAATGTTGTATATAAATAAATATATCAAAAATTTATAGTAACTTTTTTAAATTTATAGTAAATATTTCAAAAATTTATAGTAACTTTTCTACAACTAAACTTTGAAAAAGGGTAAAGTTGTCTTTGTTAAAAAGATTTTTTCTCAATTCAAAGCTTAGTTGTAAGGAAATTTGTAGGATTAGTGGTAAGGATAACATTTTCCAAAAACAAATATAAAAGATTACTAAAAGATTAACAATAAACATTTTAAGGAAAAATCACATATAAGAAGTGGGTAAGTATAGCTCTCGGGAAAGAATTAATAGCCTTTCAGAAATAAGACCAAATAGATGAGGCCATCGACCCAATGAGGAATACATGAGAAAATGTTTCAGAGTGCCCTAGATGGCAACAAAGCCATTTGCAAGGTGAATTCCCTAAGTCCTCGTCAATCGGGAGCTGCAAATAGTGTCCAAATAAGCCTTTAAGGTATTGAAGAATGAAGATCGATTGGGGCCAGCAAAGAGAAACCATCGTTCATGAATTGAGTGCATGATTGATCATTCAGTTGGTACACTACCTTCCTCATCATTACAGTCGAGGAGTGGAGGAGTCGCCGTGTCAGATCTTGAGATCTGAAGGCAAGATGGGATAAAGAGAAAGCGTGAGATGAGACTAGCTCTCAAAAACCCAGTCAACCAAAGCGAGAGAGAGAAAGGCGCTGAGCCGGAGATGAAGAGTCGAAGAGACGAAGAGACGAAGTCGGCGAGTCACTAGAGACGAGAATGACTGCGTGATGATGCAATGAATGTGAATATGTGATATTTTCAATTTGGATGAGAGTAAGAGTATGAGACCTAACCCTAAGTCCTAACTAATTTTAGACAGAAATGGGCCTGGGCCACTCAGTACTAGTGCAAATGTGCAATGTTTAACTTTTAAGAATTAAATTTAGGGGAAATTTCAAGTGGGTACAATTTTGAAAACATGTTTTCATATAGGATCATTAATTTTTTGTATATTTTATAAAACTACAAATTCCTTGTCAAATGACAAAAATGTCATTAATGAAAACTCTGATGTCAAGCCTTGGCATCAGGTGAAATGCTGATGCCAAAATTTTAGATCAGATTCAGATCTGTATTAAATTCAAAATCCATTAGTTTTGTGAATTCATGTTGACTTCTTCAGTTGAAGAAACTCCGTTACGTAATCTAATCGATTTAAACTACGAAAAAAAAGGGGAATAGATTCCCTTGTCTTTCTTAAAAGTCAAACCCTACTGTGCTACTCATGTTTAAGGCTCAAATTATGATGTGCAGGGACTAATGATTCAACTATCAATTTTTTGTGGAACTTTTTTAAGCTTTAGAAATTTCCACTCTCAAGTCTCAATGGTAGGGAAATTTATAAAGATTGTAGTTGGGACGTAGAAGAGTAGATGAGGGCATTATAAAGCATTTATTCCATGATAATATATATTCCATCTGTCTCAAAAAACTCTGATGCCAAGTCTTGGCATCAGGATGATTAATTCCAGGCATCAGGATGATTAATTCCAGGCATCAGGACTCTGATGCCAAAACTCTGATGCCAAAAATATTGCTGATGCCAAAAATGCTGATGTCAAATCTTGGCATAAGGTGAAATGCTGATGCCTACAATTGTTGCTGATGCCAAAAATAATGCTGATGTCAAAAATGCTGATGTCAAATCTTGGCATTAGGTAAAATGTTGATGCCTACAATTGTTCCTGATGCCAAATCTTGGCATCAGGTGAAATGCTGATGTCTATTGCTGATGCCTGTCAAACATTTCCCTCTCTGTAAAAGTCAAATCTGTAAAAACCAATAACATGTACAGTCATGGCTAGCACCGGCGATGACTTTTTAAAGGGAAATGTCTGCTTTGGCGAAGATTCGCTCTTTTCCAGCTCACTCTGTCTTGAAACCTAACCTTACCACAACGACTTAACACGGTATTATCAGCCCATTTCGAAGTAAGGCGATGGAACGAAGTTAGCATCGATGTTTACCTCAAATGTGCAAGGTTGATTAGTACTTGTTCTCTGTTGTCTCATTCTTTTCTTCTTAGCTTTGAAAATGCAAAGCTAAGTCACCCTATATAATAGAATTTGACTGCCTAAGGGGACCCACTCCTAATGGCTCCTTCTTCCCTACCTCCTCTGACTTCCGCTTTCTCATTCCTTTAGCTACTTTAATATTACTTATATGATCAAAGGAGGAAAGTTCCTGCACGTCGGGGCTCAAAAATCTAGAGAGAAAGAGGAAATCATGGAGAGAGAGAGAGAGAGAGAGAGGAATTGCAAAAAAGTATTCGGTGTTGAGTCTGAAATGGAGGAATTGAAGTGAAGACGGGAATGGTGTTAATTGGGGGCAGTGATATATTTTTACCCCAAAAATGTATCTAAAAGATATGTCTAAAAAATAGCTGGATTGATTTGAAAACATGTTTTAAAAAATGTACCGGCTTGTAATTTTGACATAAATTTAAGCCGTTGTCCAAAAAGTGCGGGCTGCCCATCTCGATCTGCAAAAGCCCGCAGTCCATGCAGGCAAAGCTCGTGAGGCCCGCATCTAAACAATATTCTATTACATTAGCCCAACATGATCCTTTTAGGTGGTGGGGTGGGCATTCCTACGGGCTTTAGTCATGTTTCACAGCTCTATCCAGAGTTACCAATACCTATCTTCCTTGCATTGTCCTTTTCTTAATTAGATGGATTATATCATCCCTGAGTATGGAATAAGAAACGTGTCTTCCTTCTAAGAGATTCATTAAAAAAAACTATCCCTAGTAATCAAAGCCTTAGAGCATGTACAATAAAGCTCCTCAAGTTGGGGAGCTTAAGCTCATTTTTTCTATTTTATTACAAAAATATCATTAAGCTCCCTACTTAAACTTCCTAACAAAATATCCTTCCAACAATGCATAAACTCCAACACTTTTACATACATCACCATCTTTATCTCCATTAATTTAATATTTTTACAGAAAAATGGTTAGAAACTTGAAAAAATCATAAACAAGCCAAATCTCTATTTAAAGGTAAAAATGTGAATTTTAATTCAGGAAAAAAATTTTAAAAAATTTGTCAGAAAATTGATCAAGAAAAACGATGGTGGAAAAGTTATTCGATCCACTAGAATGCTGTAATGTGGAAAGGGATTGGCATGAAGTGGGTAAGGACTAGGGAGGCTACAGTCTTATAGGATGGGTTTGGGCCTAAATGATCGTGTTTTGATTTCCAATTCTCCTAAACTGCGTCATTTTGTGAAGAATTTTTTTAAGCCGGGAGCTTGTTTAAGCTCATGAATTACCTTTTTGCTTAATTAAGCTCCCGATAGAATCCTTGTTATTTTGTAGAATCTCGATTAATTTCATAGGATCCCATTTAAGATCTTTGTTGTTAATGGTCTTACAGACTTAAGCTCTAAATTATTACACTCACTAGGGCATGTTTGAAAAAGACGAAGCGACAGACGGTGAGGTACATGATGGACATTTTAGGTACAATTTTATAAACTTGCATTTTTTGGGTTAAAAATATATGGGGGAGTAAACATGTAAAAAATTTATTAAGTGGATTGAGCTGCAAATATTCCAACAAATAGGAGAAATTGCTGGTTGGTACCTTTTCCCAAACATTTTTTCACTACAGTCCCCCGTTATTTTTTTCAACTGCTAAAATCTATTTTTCGAAATATTATTATTCCTAAAATGCACAGATCGTATTTTTACAGCTTCGACTAACACTTTGAAGTTCTAAAATCACAATTGTTACGCAACAAAATGGTGATCGACCTGCCCGATCAGGTCATGGGGGTCGAAGAGGCAACGCCTTTGAAAGGTAAACAATGTTTCCGATTATTAAGTACGAAATTGTAATGGAACCTGTGTTGGGTTTGAGGATTTTTTTCAATAGGGACGAAGGCAGAGAAAGAAGAAGAAAAAGGCTTACAACAGAGGATAATGAAGAAGAAGGCCGATGGCATGAAGGTTTGGTCATTATGATTTTGTAATGTGAGGCACAATTGAATTAAGTGATTAAAATTGATGCATTGCGCTACAAAAATTGATGAAATGCTATTTACAATTGGATTAGGAAATTTAATTGATGCATTGATGTGAAAAAATTGATGTAAGGCGATGCACAATTGGATCATGCAATTAAATTGATTCATTGCGGTGCATAAATTGATGCAATTTAAATAGGTGCATTGCAGTGCAAAAACTGATGCATCGCGATGTATTTAAGTGAGTGATCCGTAGTGCGTCTCAAGCTCATTAACGGTATGATAATCTTTTCGCCCAAAAATGACTTTTTTTCTAGTAAAAAAAAAAGAAAAAATTACATGCCGGTCCACTTTTTGAAGTTTTTAATTGCTAAAGTACCTTTTTTTTCAACAAAAAAAATCACTTTTGGTGGTAAAATGACTACGATACCTTTAATGAACCGTAGGCGTGCTAGGGAGGTAACTATTTTTACACCGTGGTTCATTAATTTTATTGTATTAATTTTTATACCACGGTTCAATAGTTTAATTGCACTGCGATTCATCAATCTTATTGCATTAATTTTACACCGTTGTTAACTGCCTAGTCTAATTGCATCGGAGTTCATCAATTTTATTACATTAATTTTTACACCGCGGTTCAATAATTTAATTTCCTAGTCTAATTTGCACCGCGGTTCATCAATTTTATTGCATTAATTTTGCATCGCGATTCAATAGTTTAATTGTCTAGTCTAATTGCACCGCGGTTCAAAATCGTAATGAAACAGACCATGTCCTTCCTCAGTCATCTTCTTCCTTCTCATTCGTCGTAAGCCTTTTTATTCCCCCTCCTTTACCTTCGTCCCCACTATAAAAATCCTCCAACCTGACACATTTTCATTAAAGTTTCGTAGTTAATGATTCAGAAAATTCGTTTACCTTTCGGGGGCGTTGACCCTGAACCCCACGAAGGAGCGCTGCCCCCTCGACCCCTCGCGACCTAACCGAGCAGGTCAATCCCCGTTTTGTTGCCCAACAATGGTAATTTTCGAACCCAAAGAGTATTGCCGGAGACGTTGAAGGAGACGATGATATTTTTGGAACAATATTTCGAAAAATCGTCTCTTCCGGTTGAAAAAAAAAACACACTGAACTGAAGAGGTTAGAAACTTCAAAAATGGTCCGGCCCGAATTTCACCAAAAAAAAAAGATGATAATGTAGCGATTAAAAACTTATGGGTGATAACGGGGCCGATCCTTTTTGTTGAAATTATAACCTCTCCGGTCCACTTTCTTTTTATTCAACCGGTTAAGTACACTTTTGAAGGTAAAAGGTCGAAGATACCCTTAATGAAGGAAAGACAAGCGCACATAGCTACTGCCCAAATTTGGGCATCGTTCAAAATTTTGGAAATCTTAATGCAAAAGTCACTGTCCAAATTTGGGCATCACAAGGAAAAACATTGGGCATCTCTCAAAAAATATTGTGTATCAAATTCGGAAAGAAGGATGTTGCATTGAATCCAAGTCATCATTTTGAAGACATATATCAAATTTCACATCTTCTCTTCCTTCCCTATAAACCAAAACCCCACAGGCCACAACCTCATATTCTCATGGTAACATGGTTTCACCCACCCTTATCAAACCCAAATCAGGAATAAATCATTTCACTTCACCCACATGAAGTAGCTCACTCTTAACATGTCGAGTGACCAGAGCAACATAATCTATTATTTGATCATAAACAACTTTCTTCCTATGTTTCCATAATTCCCACAACACCAACGATAGGATGAGAATATAGAAAATTGAACTCTATGATTTGAGCCACCAAGATAAGCATGCTTGATGAATAGAAGAAGTGGTAAATTTAATTTCAAACTCTTGAAAGAAATTGTGCTAAACTGAAGTAGCAATGATACTAGAAAGAAATTCCAATGCACTTGTCTTCATCACCTCCAACGATGCCTACATCGAGGCAATAATGCCATAACGATGCTCACATCGAGGCAACAATGCCCACAACGATGCCCACATCGGAAGAAACGATGGCCACATTGGAGGCAACTCCAACCTAATCTTGATCTCGATCTCGCCCCTTCCGTCTCATACAATTTCACACACACACACACACACATTGAATGACAATCTCTGTGGTGATTATAGGTTGATTCGGTAGCAACGTATTTTCTCGATCAATTTCTTTGGTTTCACACATAGCTGGATCTCACTTTTGAGATTTTTATTTCACGTCAAAGCTAAAAAAGGCAATTTGTTCTATTTTCTGCCTTTCCTTGGATTCGAGAGTCGACAGAATGACATAAAATAGATTCGCATCAATGTTTTATTAGAAATGCTATATCTTTTTTCTTATAAAGGGGAAAGTGGGTCTATTGAACTAGAATATCCCATGGAGAGTGGTTATGAGATTTTGGAGAATAAAGGACGATAGGGGAGGGGCATTTAAAAAGGAAAATAAGGAAAATAAACTTATGCGGTTGAAAAAAAAGGTGAGTACTTGAGCGGTTATAATTTTAGAAAATAGTACCAGCCTGCAATTATCTAAAAACTTATAAAGTGGACTGACCCAAATTTACCTCCAACAAAAATGAAGAAAATTATGGCTGGTCTCTTTTTTAAAGTTTCTAACCCCAAAAGTCTACTGTTTTTTTTTCAACCGCAAAAGGCCATTCTTCGAAATATTGTTCCAAAAATGTCATCGTCTTGTTCAACAGCTTCGACAACACACTTTGGATTCGAAATTCACGATTGTTCGCAATGAAATGAGTTTTTTGATTCATGAAATATGTAACTATAATAGATATGTGCTGGATTGAATTTTTTTTTAGTTGAGACGAAGCGAAGAAGGATGAGGAAAAAGAAGGCTTACGACGAAGGAGATTGAAGAAGAAGGTGGAAGACGTAAACTGTATTTTATGCTTTTGTACCGTGGTTCATAAATTTCATTGCATTATTTTTGCATCGCAGTTCAAAAGTTTGATGCATGTAAAATTGTTGCACCGCGATATATTTGTAATTTATACCGTAATTTATTGGAAATTAATTACTTTTTTGCACTTTAACAACCCTTTCAAACCGCGATTCAGAAATCTTTGTACCGCGATTCACAAATTCAAAAGCTAGCATAGTTTTTTACCGTGATTCACAGATTCAAAAAGCTAGCATAGTTTTGTACCGCAATTCTTTTCTTAAAATTTTTGCACCGCGATATATTTGCATTTTATACTGTAATTTATTGAAAATTAATTATTTTTTTACACTTTAACAACTTTTTCAAAAGTTGTTCCGCGATTCAGAAATCTTTGCATCACGATTCACAAATTCAAAAGCTAGCATAGTTTTGTACAGCGATTCACAAATTCAAAAAACTAACATAGTTTTGCATCGTGATTCTTTTCTTGAAATTATTGCACTTTATACTGTTATTTATTAAAAATTAATTAATTTTTTGCACTTTAACAACTTTTTCAAAAGTTGTACTACGGTTCAAAAGTTTGATTCATGTAAAATTGTTGTACCGTGATTCATAAGTTTAATTGTATCGCAGTGCAAAAATAATGACATTTGTAACATGAATACAGTTCATTAAAGGTATCGTAGACTTTGTAATTATTTTATCACCAAAAGTAACTTTTTTGATTAAAAATAAAAATAATGTATTATAATAATTAAATACTTTAAAAAGTGATCGAACCGTAATTTTTCTAACAAAAGTCTGTGCATTCAGCCATCATAGTCTCTTCATGGGCCTTTAGGCCTTTGCCAGGCTTTCCTGTACAAACAAAGCAACTGAAATTCGAGCGAAAATCTCCAAAAAATTCAATTGGATTTACTGATATCTTCTCTTTCAAGAAAAGCAGGCTCCGTAGCCATGAAAGCCCACACCCAAGTCGCGACCGTTGCCTATCTATCTAGCATCTGTTGACAGAAGAAACAAGCGATCGTCTCTCTCTGCTTCCTTCCGCACTCCCATTTCCTCCATCATAAAATCACAATTCACAACTCATCTCAGGAGAGAGAGAAATCAAAATCAAAGCCCCCCAACAAAAAAAAAAAAAACAAAAACAAAATAAAATAAAAAGAAGTAAAGATAAGAACATAAAAAATGAATGTCGGTGGTGGAAATGGTGATGGCGGCGAAGAGTCTTCCGCGTTGGCGCAGTGGACCTTCGCCGTATCCAGACGGTACCAATATTTTCTCGACAAATCGACACCGCTCGTCCTTTACCGTTGGATCGCCTTCGTCGTTATTGCCCTCATTTACGCCCTACGCGTCTACTTTGTGCAGGGCTATTACATAATTACCTACGGTCTCGGAATCTACATCCTTCAGCTATTTCTCGCATTCCTTTCCCCTCAGGTTGATCCCGAGATCCAAGACCTTGCCGACGGTCCCTCCCTCCCTACCCGTGGATCTGAGGAATTCCGCCCTTTTGTTCGCCGCCTTCCTGAATTCAAGTTCTGGTACGTTTTTTTATTTTTTTCCATAAGTCAAGCATTTATAATTCGTTAATTCTATTGCAATGTGGTGTTATAATTTGGAAATTGCATTTCTCTTATCTTGTTTTCACTAACAGTATTGTAATTGCTATTACTTGGTTGGCACCGATTTTGGTTTCATGATTGGACTATGTTAAGGTCAGAATATTATGTACGGTTTTTGTTAACTTGTTTATTACCACTTCCTTGGTAAATCACTTTTATTATTGAAACACTATAATTTGTTGCATTAGGTTGACAATGCAGCGGCCACAGCTTAGGTTTGCCATTTTACCACCATTTGATGTGCCTGCCCTTTGTGTCTTGGCGACTAGCCTATTCTTCAAGTTAGTTAGTGAGATTGATTGGTAGCTCAATTTGTTAAACCAGTGTTATTTTTAAGGCATGTGTGCTGACTTGAACTTTGAACATAGTATAGATGACAATTTGATTGTTGATGAAACCGGAAGGTACATAAAATGCTCTTTGTCAAATTTGTAATTTCCTGGTAGGAAAGAACTCTGTTAACTAGAATTTACGTGCCTTTGTACTGTAGTACACAGGATATACAGCCAGGGCCGGCCCTGAATATTCGGAGGCCCATGGCGAAAAAAAATAAAAGGGCCCTTTAATTGTTGTTTTTTTTTTTTTTTTTTATACATAGATAAGAGTAGAAGTGTAGAACCCATGACTACACAACCAACAAAATAAAACCTTAACATTGAGACAACTAAATATATTAAGATTATATATACATTATATATTATATACTTTCCAGACCAGGCCAATTAATTAATTAAAAGTTAAAAACAACTCTTCTCAAGTTTCGAACTTGAGACCTTCAGCATATTAGGCATGACCCTTGACCATCACAGCAACAGGATACTTGTGAAAATAGTTAACAATAAATTATATATACAATATATAAGGTAATTTTTACAAATTTGGGGCCCCCAAAATTGGGGGCCCATGGCCATTGCCCCTCTAGACATGCCTCAGGGCCGGCCCTGTATACAGCTTAGTGATACTTAAAAGAGCTTGATCCACAGTTAGATATTCTTACAAACTTAGCTGTCTTGTGAAAGAAGAGGAGAAGAGCTTGGCTTATCAGTTCTATTAACATCTTTAGATGGATCTTTAGTTTGCTAACTCAGTAAGAAGCTGAGGCTTGAGATGTGGAGTGACATAACTGATAAATAGTCTTAAAGCTCCGCGCCCAATTCCAAAGTTAAAATGTAGAGGATGCCTGGGGTGGTTGGGGAAAGTTGGGTCATCCTCGATTCTGTTCTTTCTTTTCCCAGGACGTGGTTTAGACGCTTTGATGGAGGTGGGGATGCTAGCGTGTTGTTGAAATGGGTGCGATTACAATGTTGCGGTGCATTTGCCATTTGGAATGAGAGGAACTCTAGAAATTTCAAGGGATGTTGTCTTGGCCTCTTGTATGGAAAAAAAGTTGTTTTTATGCTTCCTTGTGGGTTTTGGCTAATGGTCTGTTTAGAGGGTTTCCCATGTTGGAGATTTAGCGGGATTGGAGTGTTTTCTTGACCTGATTGTTTTGGTCTTTTAGTCTATTAGATAATTTTCTTGCTTCTCTTGCTTTTGTATCTTTTTTCTATTTTTACTTTGATAGATCCCCCATCCATCTTTTGTGCACTTCCTTCATTTTAATATCTTACTAGTTTTACACCCGTGTGTTAAACGTACGGGCATATATACTTTTAATTAAATTATACTCAAATAAAATGAAGATTATAAATAAAACTAAAAAATAAAGAAAAAACATAATGAAAGGAACAAATTATATCGATATAATTGATATTATGAAAAAGCATGTTAATCAATCATTTTATGAATTGTTTGTCATTTTTTCGTTCATAATTTTCTAGAATTTAGTAATTGATATTTTTTGTTATTAAAATTTAGGATCTTAAGTAGTATAAATAGTAATTCAGATGTATATTCCTCTCCATATAACCTATAAATTTATTAAATATTTATAATATGTTGTTGGTATCTACTACTATGATTTACCAATAAGTTATAATTAATTGTGGTTATTTGCAAAATATAAATTTTGTTTTGATGGTTTTGATATTATAACTTCAGATTTGATGAAAGAGATACAAAAGTTTCAAATACTGACAAGCCAATTGAAAAGATTTCGATAGCATATTTTTGTTTATAATTAATTATGGTTATATTTTATTTTGTAATCACATATATTCAATGAACAGGTTTTTTATAGCACATTTGTTCTTATTCCAAGGTTATTTGCTCATATTAATTAATCAGTAAATTAAGTATGCACAAAAAGAGATTTGTATTTACAAATTTTCAATGGATGGCTACTCCTATTAAATACTACTACATAGAAACTTGGCATTTTCTACCACATGTGCATATTTGCACATTTTCAATAAATCTTGAGAGTTGTGTAATGAATTAATCAGATTTGTGTTCTCAATGCATGTTAGCTACTCTATAATAATACTCAAAGATGACTTTCCTATTTTAGTAAGTACATTTTGGCGGGATTTTACTTTTTTTACACTACCTAGGTTTTATATATATATAGATTTTCCTAAATAGAAAAAGGGTAGGATGCTTGGATTGCATGTTTTAATCTTAAGTGGTTAGGGTTCGTTGAGATAGTTATGCTATGCTCTGGAAGATTATTTACTCCCTCCATTCCTAAAAGAGTTTCTTGTTTGACCTGACACACAGATTGAAAATAGATAATTGATTTTGTTATAAATACTAGTATAGTCTGTATTTTTCAAGGATACCCATGTGAGAATGAGACCCATTAATTAAAGGGGAATCAAATCGAAGGTAAAATGGTAAAGGTAACTTCTAAAAGATGAAAGATTGTAAAGTTGACACTTTTTTTTGGAATGGCATAAAAGAAAATATGGACTCTTTTTTGGGAATGGAGGGAGTAATTTAACAACTTTTATATAATGATATATGTATCATGGATTTGTCATTGTTTGTATTTATTATATAAGATTACCTGAAGGATAAAGTTAAATTTCAGTCATTCAAGTACAATGATTTTGAAAATAGATTTAATATGCAATGAAAATTGATAGTTATAATATTATACTTCACTTAAAGTTCACGAGGACCTCCGGAAGGGTTGATGAAATGATTACTAGTAAGCAGACATGGCCATTTTCCTTCTAAGGTTACCTATATACATGAGATGTGGCCATTTTTCTTCTAAGGTTACTTACTTACCTGTACGATGAAGATTATTACTAAAGTTGTATTACTTTAAAATAAATGTGGTGAGAGGGAGCATATTTTTCATTTTAGTGTTTAACTGGATGGTGGAATGCATTGTAGACAAATAGCCAATTAGCCACTACGCTTGCCTAACACTTTCCAAGATGAAAGGGGAACTAGGTGTTGTGGACCCAATCTCGAACTGTATCAACCATTGTTCTAAAAATCGGCTTAGGCGCTAGGCGTCCCCCGGGCGCTTAGAAATTTGACAAATCGACCAAAAAATCTCTTAGGCGGTCTAGGCGCCCTAAGAGCCTAACTGCTTATTTTATTTATTTGTAAATGTTTTGGCCAAAATAATGTTATTTTGGGTCTTTTTTTTTAAAATTATAATACATGTCGATTTAGAATTATTGAACTATGTATTGTAAATTTGTAATTTGCTAATGGATCTCTTTAGTATTGAGCTATTGATTATTTTTATAATTATTTTGAACTTTGAAATGATATTAAGTTACTGGTTTAACTTTTAAAGTTTAACATTATTATGTAATCGTTATTTTTTAATTATTTGGTGATATTTACTATTAGTATAATTGAAGTTTTGATGCCTATTAATTAGGTTATAATAAAAAAATATCATAAACATGATAATTATGTCTTAATTCTAGGCCCTGCCTAGGCGCTGTGCGATTTTTAGAACACTGGTATCAGCTAAGTAATAGATTCTTGCTGCTTAAAACTAGTGTTTTCAAGGTCAAGTTTAAATCTTGGTTAACTTCACCATTGGTCAAGTTTAAATCTTGGTTAACTTCACCATTGGTATCAGCTAAGTAATAGATTCTTGCTGCTTAAAACTAGTGTTTTCAAGGTCAAGTTTAAATCTTGGTTAACTTCACCATTGGTCTATGTAATTATTAATTAAACCTTTCTAGCGATAGGCCCTCGATTAGAAAAGTGCGCATTTGGGTTCAAAGTAGGCCATTTTTGCACGTCAAAGGTCCCTCGGTTGGATGCCATTGGCTTCTCTTCCGTTAAGTGGGTATGTGCGCATCACGTGAGATTTTTTGAGGGCAAACAAGTCATTTCAGTAGGCGACGGCGTGATGTTTTTTCCTCCATCTTCAACATCAGCTCCTGTAACCCCTCCACCCACCTCCACCATCACTTCAACCCCTCCACCCACCTCCTCCATCACCATCAAACAGTGGGGGTTTCCTAATTTCGATTCCAAGTCCAACCCTCTTTAGTCTTTCTATCTCAATTATAAACCCCAATCATCTCTCTCTCTCTCTTGGTGATCACCAATGGCAATACCAAACCTATTGAAGATCCAGACCTATTGAAGAGGATTTGGCTTTTGATTTCATTCTCTCTACTCTCTTTATTTTAATTCCGATACGAGTTTCATTGTCTTCACTTTCTCTCTATTTGAGATTCGAATCAGGCTTTGGATTTCTGAACTCATTTTGGGTTTTAGTTTGTGTTTGAAGTATCACAAAGAAGAAATTTGAAGAGACTTGAGGCTCGATTTCTGGTGAATAACAAACATCTTGGCCGGTGCAAATTCTTCGTTATCAGGGCCTTCGGAGCTCTCCGCTCCATCTTTGAAACCCTTATAGTGAATCCCTCATCCCCATCGCAAACGACATCAACCAAAACTCCATCATCAATGTCATCTGTTGTTGTGCGTTCTGCTTCAAATTTTGACTTTATTTTTGTGAAGATTCTATGCCTAGCTTCATCTGGGCTCTTTTTGCCTGCCTTTTTTTTTTGGCCTTTCTTTCACTGTTTGATTTTGAATTCAAAGAAACTTTATGTTCTTTCTTTTTGCATTTTTATTTTATTTTCAAGTAAATTAAATGAAATGCTTGAATAAGATACATCGTCTCTCTTTGCAAGATTCTAGTTTAAATATTCAAAATTGGGTCTTTATTGCAGCTTGTATGACCATATTCTTTCTGGATTTGCTTTCATAAGCATAAAATTAGCTTAAGGTGATGGTAAGATTTTCAAGGTCATTATTAAATATGTTTGGGTTTTCAAAAGTGAATTACAATTTGCTGGGTGGGCTATCAGCTATCCACATTTGTGTGGTAATTATAATTCAACACTCAATTAGTAGATTCTGAGTGGTTTGGTAAGGGAGTGTAGCATGGTGTGGTTGTGGCCTGTGGGTTGGGTTGGGTTGGGTTGTTGAGGAGGAAGTAAAGAGTGGTGAGAAATGAGAGAAATTTATAACGAAGAAAGATGGAGAGATTAGAGAAAAGGTTGTGTTGGGTGGGGGCTTGAGTTAAGGTGGTGTGGTGAGAGAGATGGCAAGGGCACTCAGGCAAATATCTTGAGGTTCTTGGTTTCAATCCCCATACCATCTGTTAATAGAAATAAAGAAGGAGAAGAAGAGAAAGCAGGCAAGAGACGAACAGGTCGATGACAGTTTCTTCGCAGTCCACAAACCCTGCGTTTTCTTTACTTTTATTAAACGATGAGCATATATATATATACAACATATACCCTAATAACACAATTACTAAACTACCCTTATATTCTAACACTCCCCTTCAAGCTGGAGCATAGATATTTATCATGCCCAGCTTGTTACAAATATAATCCACCCTTAACTTTGTCAAGCCTTTAGTCAGCATATCAGCTGGTTGTTCTACCGTACGCACATATGAGGTGGAGACAAGATTCTGTTGGATCTTTTCTCGAATAAAATGACAATCAACCTCTATATGCTTAGTCCTTTCGTGGAAAACTGGATTTGTAGAAATATGCATGGTTGCCTGATCATCACACCACAATCTCATAGGCAGAGGAATCTTAAATCCAATCTCTTCCATCAATTGTTGTATCCACATAAGTTCACAGGTTGTCTGAGCCATAGCACGATATTCAGACTCTGCACTTGATCTTGCCACCACACTCTGTTTCTTACTTTTCCAAGATACAAGATTTCCGCCCACAAACACACAATATCCTCAGAAGTTGACTTACCATCATCTCGTGATCCCCCAATCGATCGAGAATGCCTCTACCCGTATGCCCATGATTCGTATACAATATACCTCTACCGGTGCTCCTTTCAAATATTTCACAATTCGAACCAATGCATTCCATGTGTAGTAGTAGGGCTGCCATGAACCGACTCACTACACACTCACCTGAAAAGCAATATCCGACGAGTTACTACAAGATAATTCAACTTACCAACCAATGTCCCAGATCGCTCGATCCTCAAACATCTCCCCTTCTACAAGTTTGACATTAGGATCCATTGGAGTGTCACACGGTTTCACTCCAAGCATTCCAACTTCCTCAAGTAAATCAAGGACATATTTTCTTTGACACAAAAGATCCCTTTCTTGGACCGTATCACTTCGATCCCAAGAAAGTACTTTAGAGTACCCAAGTCCTTCGTTCGAAATTTTGTTTGAAGACACGATTTGAGTGCTTCAATACCATGTGCATCACTACCTGTGATCACAATATCATCTACATAAACAACCAAAACAATACAACCACTGCTAGTCCGCCGAAAGAACACGGTGTTATCACACGTACTCCTCAGAACCCAAACTCTAGCACGACAAAGACCTTGAATCGCCAAACCAAGCCCGCGGAGATCTGCTGTTTCAACCCATACAACGACTTTCGTCAGAATCGCATACTTTATTCACATACTCCCTCGAGCAACAAACCCCTGAGGTTGCTCCATGTAAACCTCTTCCCGCAAATCACCATGAAGGAATGCATTCTTGACATCCAACCGATACAAGGCCCGCTTATTAGAAGCACTAACGATATCAAAAGACGAAGTGAGCTTAGCAAGGAGAAAAAGTATCAAGGTATAATCAACACCATACACTTGTGCATACCCTTTGCAACCAATCGAGCTTTTAACCGAAGCGGCGGTACCATCGATTCATTTTAATCTGCTGCGTACACCCATTTACATCCAATAGCCTTCTTACCATCGTGAAGTGTTACCAAGTCCCAAGTCTCATTAGCCTCAAGAGCCTGCATTTCCTCTTCCATAGCGGACTTCCAACCACTATGAGACAAAGCTTCAGACACATTTTTAGGTGTAACAACGGAATCAAGAGAGACAATAAATGAACGAGAAGAATCAGACAAGTGAGCATATGAGACACAAGAGGTGATAGGATGAACACAAGTACGTGTACCTTTTCGGAGCGCTATAGGGAGATCAAGAGACGGGTCTGATGACGTGGGAACCGGTATCGGGAGTGAATCGTTGGAGAATCCGCAACGACGGTTCTTGGATTGAAACAGTGTGCGTCGAGTATACACTTGAGTTATAGGAGGCGAGAAGTAGCCTCGATCAACACCACCTCGGGATTATGGGAACGAACCAATGTATAAGTGAGAAAATCATCGGGAGAGACAAACTCGGACTCGAGAAGAAGATGACCGACCAAAATACGGGCTACACTCAAAGAAAGTGACATCAGCAGACACTAAGTACCGACCCAAATCTGGAGAATAACAACGATATCCCTTTTGAGTTCGAGAGTATCCAAGAAAGACACTTGAGAGCTCTTCGATCTAACTTACCAACCTGTTGCCGAACATCCTGAACAAAACAAGTGCAGCCAAACACTTTTGGAGAAACGGGAAACAACGACTGCGATGGACGAAGAACAGAATATGGTATTTCTCCTTTAAGAACAGATGATGGAAGGCGATTGATAAGAAAGGCAGTGTGAACAAAGACATCGGCCAAAGGACTTAGGAACATTCATCTCAAACATCAATGCCCTAGCAACTTCCAAGAGATGGCGATTCTTGCGTTCAGCAACACCATTCTGTTGTGGGGTGACAATACATGAAGACTAAT
Organism: Codonopsis lanceolata; assembly: GCA_013146195.2. NCBI lineage: Eukaryota > Viridiplantae > Streptophyta > Magnoliopsida > Asterales > Campanulaceae > Codonopsis > Codonopsis lanceolata. The sequence goes on along the minus strand of CM028378.1, from coordinate 51,026,592 downwards.
GAATGATTCCATTTTGAGACATATAAGAGGAGAAAATACCAGAAAAGTATTCCTTAGCATTATCACTACGGAGATTCTGAACCAAACAATTGAAATGAGTTTTTATCTCAGCACAAAAGGAGCAAAATAACTGAAACAACTCATCTCTAGATTTCATTAAATAAAGCCAAGTACTTCTGGAATAATCATCCACAAAAGTGACAAAGTATCGAAACCCTGATTTGGAAGGTACGTTACAAGGACCCCAAACATCAGTATGAACTAACTCAAATAGGGACGCAGCCCGTTTATTAACTCGCAACGGTAGAAGAGTGTGCAGCAACAACTTCATCGAGCAGGTACAATCCATCAGATTCACTTCCTTTACCAATAATCTCCCAAGTCCTCAGATCCTGAAAAAGACAATAACCAGGAAAGAAAGAAACACAACAATTTAAGCTCTTAGTGAGTTGACTAATGGATATCAGATTATAAGGAAACTTAGGCAAGTATAACACAGATGTCAATGATAAAGAAGCGGCAGTAGTACTACCACTACCCAAGACTTTGGAAGAGGATCCATCAGCAAGAGTAACCGTAGTAAACTTATTCGACGACTCATAAGTAGATAACAAGCTTGAATTTCAAATATATGATCGGTAGCCCCGAGTCAATTACCTGCCAGCGGAAGACAAAAGACATGTAATGGGTTTACCCGACTTGGCTAGAGTTGCTTTGGAAGAGGAGGAAGAAGGCCGCCGAGACATCCTTGTGTAAACTGGCAAACTCCTCATCATTCATAACAACATTATGGGTCTCCTGTTGACAAACTTGCTCGGATTTCAAACTGTATGAGCGAATCTAGGCTATTTTTTCCGATACTCCAATTGCTGCTGAGTGAGAGGCTTAGGACACTGGCTTTTAAAATGACCGAGTTCTCCACAGTTGTAACACACCCTAGGTCCTCCACGACCTCCAGACACTCTACCACCACGAGTTCCACCTCGAAAACCACCACGACCTCCATCTCTACCTCCACGATAACCATTCCCTTGTGAAACTAATGCTGATTTATCAGATACCTCCACGTGTGATGACTCACCATTCCTCGTCATCGAAAGTCTATCAAAGGCATCGACAAGGTACCCAAATCCTTATTTGATAATAACGAGATCGAACCATATCATACTCTTTCTCCAATCGATAGCGCTAAACATCAACAACTTCTCACGTTGAGCTTTCATCTCCTCAATATCATCGAAATAGGCATAGCGGCAGTGAAATCCTCGCTTCATACGCATGAAATCATAATAATAATCCATAATACTCCGCCCTTTCTGACTAGGACGATGAACTTCTTGTGACAGATTGTACAACCTATTTAAATTGCTCGCTCCAGAGAACCATTTATGCAAGAGTGTCCACAGCTCCTTAACTGTTTTGCAGTGTTGCATAGACAGTATAATTTTTCTACTAATACAATTCACAATCTTTGGAAACAACACCTTGTCATCATCCAACCACACCTTAGCCACCTTTGCATCGATAGGACAATCTTCGATAAGATGTCCTTCTTTCCGTAAACCACCCATATTCACCTGAACTAAATATCGCCATTCCGCAAAATTAGACCCGTCTGCCTCCAAGATAATGTCAATCAATCTATTTTGGTTAGAAACAATCGTCATAATTGGTCCCGACGAAGAAGCATCCTCAGCCATTGAAATGCACAATTAGACCAGCCTACAAGTTCAAATCAGACACAAGTTCGACGTACCCCACACTGAAACCTAGGGCACAAATCTGAAATCAGACACAAATCCAAAACCTCAAGAACATTGTCGAAACCCCATCTCACGAAGGCCCCGATGCAAACCCAGGTCGCTATTGAATCCGCCTCAACAGAAACAGAATTTACTACGTCGGCGAATCGCTAGTCAAGCGAGCAACAAACATCAAGCGAGGCGACTGGGAGCACGAGGCAGATTCGACCTACACGCAGTCGCACCGACTGATTCGAACCCTAGCTCTCGGATTTGGTGGGTCGAAATCCGAAACGGCACCAAATTCGAGTCCACTCCGGCAAGCTACTTACACATACGAATTCGACTGGCTATTCCCTGGTCTCGGAATCTCGCTCTGATACCATGTTAATAGAAATAAAGAAGGAGAAGAAGAGAAAGCAGGCAAGAGACGAACAGGTCGATGACAGTTTCTTCGCAGTCCACAAACCCTGCGTTTTCTTTACTTTTATTAAACGATGAGCATATATATATATACAACATATACTCTAATAACACAATTACTAAACTACCCTTATATTCTAACACCATCAAAGGGTTACACTTACCTATCAAAAAAAAAAAGGTGTGGTGGTGGTGGAGTGAGCCTAATATGAAGAGAGGAAGAAGAGAGAGTGGATAATCACTTAATTAGTGGCTGTCAAATTCCAATTTCTTGGGTTATGCCAACATCAGTAGTTGAGCTCCTCCGTGGTTGGTTGCTGTATAAGAGGAGAAGGAGGAATGTGGTCTGGGATACAGCTCCGTTGGCAATTTGGTGGAGCATCTGGAAGGAGAGGAATCATAGAGCTTTCGATAATGTGGAAGCTGGGTTAGATAAGCTAAAGAAGAATGTTTTTCAACTCCTCCTTTTTTTGGTGCTCGGAGACTTCTTTACAGGAATGGAACCTTTTTGTGGATATGGAGGATAGTTCAATCCAATTGTAATTTAGTTTAGTATACTTGCCAGGGTTACGCCTCCCTTTTTGGCGTCGTAATTAATACAACCTTTCTTTATCAAAAAAAAGATCATGTTCTCATCACATGATCACTTAACGGATTATTTTTAACGGCATCCAACCGAGGGACGTTTGACGTGCAAAAATCGCCTACTTTGAACTCAAATGTGCACGTTTTCTAATCGAGGAACTATCACTAGAAGGTCTTAAGTACATGGACCAATGGCGAAGTTAACCCTTAAATTTTTGTTGCCCTTGAACCAACTTATTAGTTCTGACCAATGATTGATGAAGCAGTATTTGAAGGCAGTTCAATTGTGCTTTCTTGGTTTCAAATAACAGAAGCCGTGGATTTGATGTGACGTGATGTTATGTGATACGATACAATGTCTACCACCTGGCTTGTGTTTTTGCAATGAATTAATTAGTGAAGGCACTGCCATGAGTCCTCGGGTTTAAAAACAACCTCCCACACTATCGATTCTAATATTTGCATTCTAATAGTCAATGCATGGTGCAGAAGTATGTCTTGGCTTCATAATGACAAATAAATTGTATTAAAATCTCACTGGATTATGTTGAGTGTGGCTTAATGCACTCTTTCTGATTTGTAAGCTCAGGATCACTTAAAATATGATTGCTGATTGGTGCATGAAAATTAGGTCTGGCAATTGTAACCCATTACCCATTAACCTACCCAACCCATTAATATTTTTGGGTTGAAGCTGGTAACCTGTTTTGACCCAATAATATTAATGAGTCGGGTTGGGTCGGGTTAAAGTAGGTCGGACCCGTTACCCATTTCGACCAACGATTTTTCATGCTATAAATTTATGTTTTTTGGGTTGAGACGGGTCGACCCGCTTTAACCCGTTACCAGTTCAACCCTTCTAATGGGTTTTGACCTGTTTCAACCCATTATCCATTCCAACCCAACCCAAACTCAACCCAACCCACCCAATTGTCAGGCCTATTGAAAATATTGGGTCAAGGCTAGCATTGGAGTGAGTATTTACTTCCTTCATATGCTGCCGGAGTCCAATAGAATGTCATTTGGTTTGGCACTGATAAATGCTCCGTGTAAATGAAGGCCTATTCCATTGGCTTTATATTCGTTAAGTTTTAGATGAATTTCTCTGGTGCTTTTGGTGTAACCGTAAAGTTGAACCAATGATGCCTGAGAAAACATGCTGAGTTCCTATGAGGTTACTTTGAAGAGTTCTTAATTGTACCTTTAACATGCTATGTTTTTGGGGTTAAACTATATGGGTATTAATGCTGAGCCTAGGTGACCCGGTAGAAGGGGATCTTTTGGTTAATATTACGGATGGTGTATAGTTTTTCAGTTTTGTATACTCCCTGTGTACATGGTTGCGCCTCCTTTTAGGCGTTTTTTCTAATACAATTATTACTTATCAGAAATAAAATAAAAATGCTGAGCCTAGGTGTCTTGTCCTTTTCTGATCATACTTATATTCAGCTGAAGACAAAACTGCATAAATGGATTTAATTTTTTTACTGCTACATGACAGGTATTCAATCACAAAGGCATTCTGCTTTGCTTTTGTGCTGTCATTCTTCAGCATGTTTGATGTGCCTGTTTTTTGGCCAATTTTATTGTTCTACTGGCTGGTGCTGTTCATTTCAACAATGAAGAGGCAAATAATGCACATGGTTAAGTACAGATACGTTCCATTTTCCTTGGGCAAGCGGGTAATGATAAGATTCTTCTTTATTTTTTGAAAGCAAATCTCTAGTATCATATGTTCCAGTAGGTTCTGTGCCTTTGATGTTCAAAAAGTGATTTGTGGTGTTTCTCCCCTTTTGCCAGCGTTACACGGGGAAGAAAGTAGCTTCAGCTGATGATTCAAGCCACGGTAAACCTTGAGGATCCAGGTCGCTTGAACCATCTAATAATGAAAATACTATTCACGTGTTTAGGTTAGACGATAGTTGAGATGATTACATTCTTCGAGCAGGATCTTTGTGGGCATAGGTTGGAGCAATTGAATCAGTAATCCATGCGTTAAAGTTTTCAGCTTTTCCTTGGAATACTTGATCCTAAGTGTCATCTTTCGGGGATCATGGATGAGGTGGGTCCCAAATGTCTTTGATTTACTAGCCGCCTCACCTCCTTTGACAGGGAAGCGTCAAATCCATTCTGGCTCTGTAAATGCCAATGTAGAAGTCTTAATAAACTTGTCCAATTTTTTTAGATTTATTAGCTGAACTTTTTCTTCTTTTTATTTCTTAATATTTAGGGTGGCAAAGAAGGTGATATTTTTGTGTAAGATTAAGATCAGCTTGTGCCCTAATGCCTTAGGATATTTGTTCATGTAAAATGTATTGGTTCTCTGGGAGGCCATTTCATTCACGGTCCCCGAAGGAAATGATTATAAGATACTTGCATTATTTGCTTTTACTGGTAGTACATCCTATCTGATGTGTTGCAAATTGAGTTTTTTTACGAGTTAGTAGTGATCATATAATTTGTACCATATTTTGTTTGGGCATTTCCATTGAGTGTGTGTGAAGAGGATGTGATAACTAGATAGTTAGAAAGGGGTTGATGAATGTTTGACAGTTTTTATGCAATAAGGGAGACGACTAGAGTACAAGTACTCTAACCAACACGTTTCAGTGCTCATGTGAACTTGACATGGTGATGTGATTTGTCTGTGTGAATGAAGCTGCAGAGGCACCTATTGTTTGTGATTGGGTTGACTAATGAGGCCCATAGCAAGATGCGATTCCTCACCACAGAAACAGTGTCCTCCTCCCCACCCTCCCATCCTAGGGTTATTGCTTATTGGGTTGGGAGTTGGGACCATTATAGAGGGTGTGGGGAGGGGGCTGAATTATCTCCAACTTAAATTTGGATATGCATAGATTGTGGGCAAACGTGTAGTAGTTGCAGAATGATACCAATGGGCGGATGATATTTCGGTGTTGCATATCCTAAAAGATAAGGGGCAGCAAAGATTATTATTGTTGACTGTTGAGGGTGGGGCACCGGGGCCATGCTCCTAAGATGTCCATTAGGTAAAGGGCTGGATCCCCTTTTGCCATAGGATTTGTAGTTGTCAAGTCCCTTTATTTGCCTCCAATTTGGGGTGCAATTACTCCAACTTAGGGCTGTTAGAGCTCCGCTGGAAATCGGTTCCATTAGTTAGAAATGAAACTAAGCTGCAGCAAAAATTCTAAGCATGTTTGCTAAATAAGCCGAGTTTGAACATTAAAATAAGTTGTAAGCGGCTCGTTTAATTAATTATATATATATATATATACACACACATCAAAATCATGACACAAATTTATCTTCACGAAGGTATTATATGTTTTCAATCATGATGGTTTGAATTTCATATTTATGTACACACGAACCGGTTCGAGACCGTTCATGAACAATTGAAATATGAGTCCAAGCTGGTCTGAGCATCACAATTCGAATATGCAATTTCAACAAAACTGACATCTGAGTCTAAACAAGATAAAGATAAACTCCCAACACTTTATTCTAGCCAATCAAGAACTGAATGCATTTTATAAAATAAAACCTTGGGCTCTTGTCAATGAATTTTATTTTTAACCAATCACAATCTGCAACGTCTCATTTTTTAAAGATCGTTTGTCGGTGAATGAAAATTTAATTCTTATAACTAATTTATCTCGCTTTAGAGAATATATTATACCCTAAACTTGCTTATATATTGCTTCACTTGTATATAGTATTTAGCATGCATATGATATGATAACCATTCCCTAACTAGCAAACTGCCTAGCCAATATGTTTGTCCGAAAGAATAATTCTATGATTATTTGGGAATGTTGGTGGTTGAACCGCACCAGTAAATAATATCTTGTAAGTGTAAGCTTTAAGTGATCCTACCATACTAAATACAATATCAGCAAAAACAGAGTTGAAATTGAGGATTAGTCCAAAAGAACTGTGCTTTTCTGGGTTTCTAAGCTTTAAAAGATGAGGCAAATTCGGCCGGTCCACTTTATTAAGTTTTCAATCGCTAGCTACATCAATTTTTGCATCGCGATAAATCAAGTTTTAATACAAAATCATAATGAATTAGGCTTTTATGTTTTCTGCATTATTCTTCATTCTCCGTCGTCGTAAGCCTTCTTCTTCCCCCTCCTCCTTTGCCTTCTCGTCCCTATTGAAAAATCCTTAAATCCAGCACATGCCAATTACAATTTCATACATAATTTAACATGCCCCGACACACACGTTGTTGACATGATTATCTGTCTGTAGTTGCGGTGGTTCTTCAAAAGCAGATTGTGGCAGTGGTCCAATTAATTAAGGATGGATCTTCCTTGTAAACCCAAAACCCAGGGATATGAGCTGAAATTAATTAAAGATCTTTTAAGGAAAAATTGCTTGCCGTACATTTTCCAAAACTTTTTTTTTTCGCTAAATTCCTCATTGATTTTTTCAATTGCCAAAGTTTATTTTCGAAATATTGTCTCTAAAATACACAGATCGTCTTTTCCATAACCATGACAAACACTTTAGAGTTCAAAAATCACGATTGTTGCGCAACAAAACAAAGATCAACTTGTGCGGTCAGGTTGCCGGGCAGCACCCCTTTGTGGGGGTTCGGGGGAACCCCAAAGGTAAACGATTTTCCCGATTCGAACGAAATTGTAATGAACCTGTGCTGGGTTGAAGGATTTTTTAGTAAAGACGAAGGTGAAGGAGGAAGAGGAAGAAGAAGGTTTACGACAAAGGAGAAGAAAAAAGAAGATAGATGACATGAAAGTTTGGTTTATTATGATTTTGCAGCCTGATACAAAATTAGATTAAGTAATTAAAATTGATGCATCGATGTGCAAAATTTGATGCAACGATAAAAATTGAATCATGTAATTAAATTGATGTATCACGGTATAAAAATAGATGTAATTTAAATTGATGCATCGAGGTGCAAAAATTGATGCAACGCGATATATTTATGTTAGTGATTTGTAGCGTGCCTTAGACTCATTAAAGATATTGTAGACTTTTCGATCCAAAAGCGACTTTTTCTAATTATAAAAAATGTAGGGTTATCAAAGTGGACCGATCCAATTTTAACCAATTAACTTTCTCAAGATTGTCATTTACATGTTCTCCAGTACAATACGGTTCTAGTCCATCTATTCTCAAAGGTGGAGGCTAACTAGAATATTACGCCTCTAAACTCACTTTCTATATTTCATTTTTTATATTGAGGTATTGTATTTTGTGCATTGTAAAAAAGTAGAGTGCACAGAGTGAATTTTAAGGTGTAGTTAGCCCCAACCATTCTTAAAATGATTGGTTTTATGCTGGTGATCATATATATATATATATATATATATATATATATATATATATATATATATATAGACATACATAGTACTAAATCCTTAATTTCTATGAAAAATAAAAAAGAAACACTCATTTGAGGAGTACCCAATGTCGAATGCATGTCTTTTTTCTTTTTCAAACGGATATATGGAAATTGAGAAACTACACTTATTTAGCTACAAAAACATAGATAATTAAGAAGTAAAAATATTCCATTCTGGACAAAATAAAACTAGAAAAATCATTTACCCACACGCTCGCTCAAGGGTCCATTTCATTTCACACAAAACAACTTGATCAAGACTAGTCCATCTCTCCTCCTGCTAGCTAACATTGTGGCCATTAATTCATTGGAAGAAAGACAAAATGGATCAAGACAAGTCCCTGTTGCCTACTGTAATACAGTAGATAGTAGTAGTTGATTTTGTAGCATGCAGAAGCACGCAGGGAGGTTTAAAGAAGCATGAAAATAGGATTAGTCCAAGATTATGAACTAAGAAGCTAGTCCCCGGCCTCCGAAGATATTATACCAACCACATAACACCCCTTATAAGAAACTGATTGGAGATGAATGTGCGTGCGGACCATTATTGGACAAGTGGGTACCTATTTTCTGCTTTCATCTGGATATGCAGTATTCTCCTTTTTTTGATTTTCCCTTTTCTCTTTAATTATGATCATGACCCCAACAAACACTACAGTTGTAGTTTTCTAGTTCTCTCTCTCTCTCTCTCTGCAGGCATAGACGACGACAATGGAAGGTGGTCTTCCCATGCTCAATTGTCTGTTACAGCACACACTAAGAAGCCTTTGTACTTGTTCATCGGATTCTTTTTCTGATAATTCTACCAAGTGGGTGTACGCAGTGTTCTGGAGGATCTTGCCTCGAAACTACCCTCCACCAAAGTAAGCAAAAAAATTTACTTATGATATTGTACATGAAGACTAGTGCACGACTGCACGCTAAGAGTATTACATTGCTTTGTTGCAGGTGGGATCATGGCGGAGGAATTCTTGATCGAGCCAAGGGAAACAAAAGAAACTGGTGGGCTTCAAAGTTCCATTTCTGGCTCTTTTTCTTTCTTTCATTTAATTGTTTTTAACGTTACAATGGAATTTGGTTGAAGGATTCTTGTATGGGAAGATGGATTCTGTGATATTTATGATTGCAAACGAGAGGGCAGCGGATACATAAAGGGAAGGTTTGGAGCTGATGTCTTCTTCAAATTGTCGCATGAGGTGTATAATTACGGAGAAGGGTAAGTAATTTACGATTTGATTTTAATCTAGTTAACTCTCTTGATGGTTTGTGAATATATAGTTGTTATGGATGAATATGGTTTGCAGATTGGTGGGTAAAGTAGCAGCAGACAATAGTCACAAATGGGTATACAGAGATGGTCCAAGTGAAAATGATCCAAACTTCATTTCCTCCTGGAACGCATCAATTGACCCTGTAACTACATTTTCATCATACAATTGCTCGGTCCCGAAAAACAGTTTTTTTTTTTTTCCTTCACTCATTTTTTTTCCTCTTTATTTCTTGATATCTAACAGCAACCCAGGGCATGGGAAGTACAGTTTAGTTCTGGCATCCAGGTTAGTATCAACGCAATTCATCTAAATTTTATTCACTTAATTCTGTTGAACCAATCTAAGATTTTCTTTTCATCGCCAGACCATTGCAATCATATCGGTCAGAGAAGGCCTCATTCAACTCGGTTCATTTGATAAGGTCACTCTCTCTCTCTCTCACACACACACACACACGGGGTAAATCAATATAGTTGTGCAATGCTTTTGTCAAACTGTCCTATGGTATTACTCTGTCGGCCCCTTAATGAGTTTCACTTTTACTACCGACTATGCACAAAGGTGACATTTTTTTTCTTACTGCAGTAACAATATTACTATTGAGTGCTGACACCCAATCTTGATTTATTTTTGTTGGTCTGTTTTGCTATTACTTTATATAGATTGTAGAAGATTTGAATCTGGTGATAAGCATACAGAGGAAATTCAGCTACCTACAGAGCATGCCGGGAATCTATGCAGCACAAAGGCCATATTTTTCCATCCAACAGCATCCTAATTACACCTTGAAGCCCAATAATAACGAACAACAGCCAGCTTTTTCTGCGGAGGAGGATGTCAAGCGCCAATTAATCGGATCAAAGAGACTTTGTGCTAGTATTAATGGTGAAAATAGACCTGACGAGCCTTGCATCAAATCCATCAACTTGGGCTACATTAGCCCACAAAATGGATCACCACCATTTTGGGCCATTCCACCTCTCTTGCCCTCCATTTCTTGCAGTTTTGGAGCTCTCCTAGCAAACGTACCACCCTATAATCATCATAATGCCATCAACACATACGGCACCCAATGTGTTAGGGTTGATACTTGTGGTGGTGATGGTGAAGTTGGTGATCAAAAAGTGGTAGAGACATCTTCTCGGGTGCAAGAGTTGGGTCAAGATGAAAAACCCGCGGTCTCTTTAAACCCTAATTCAGGGTTTGGAGGTTCCATTAGGGAAGCAGAAGGTGCTCTAAATCTAAATTAATCTGTTTATATTTTAACTAATAAAGACCATGAGATTATTTTGGTTCACCCTATGGTTGGCGGGAATTCAAGCTCAACTTGCTAATGTACCATATGTACCGTGCCTTATTATTGTTATTATAAAAGGGCTATAAGGGGAGATTGAAACTGAAATACTCGTACAATTCATGAATCAATAAACAGTAGTACATGTTAATTTTGACTTGAGTTTAAGAATGGACCCTTAAACTGAAATACTACGACAAGAGATCTAAGAAGAAAATTGTTAGGAACAGTATAATTCGATTATATTGACAACAGACCAAACGGTCACGTCTTGTTGGACAAGGCGGTCGCATTTTAAGATAAGGCGACTGCGTTATTTTGGTAGAATGTTTCTGTCGTCAAAGCTGTTGCAATCAGGGAGGGAAGGCGATCGCATTGTGACAAGGCCGTAATGCAACCGCGTTTATGTGGCAAATCAGTTTTCCTATTTCATTGATCTTGTATTACTCTGTTAATTGTTTGTAATTGCTTCCGCCGTGCACAGTTGTTGTGCACACCGAAAGACTTTGTAAATAAATTAACAAAGTATAGCAAGATCAATCACAGAGAAGAGAGTGAGATTGAGATCAACGGATTATTGAAATTTTATTAATGACAATTTTAAAACCGTTTTAAGGTTATAGTTATATATATATATATATATATCAAACTCTAAAAGCCTAATTAAGAAAATCGAACAAACACAGTTGCCGCTACAACGCGGTCGCCTTCCCTATTTACGCGACCACCTATTTCATAGCAACATTGTCCGAAAATCCTCCTTAGACACGCAATCGCCTTCTCTTATCATGCGGCTGCCTTGTAGAGATGCGGTCGCCTTGTGCCAACAAGACGAGCCGGTCATCCGATTATAAACAATCTCCACCTTGACGAGTATTCATCCAATCCATTAGAAGACATATAACCCAACACTCGAAATCTCCATGAACACCTTTGTAGAACTTGACCTCCCACATCTTTAACAGCTAGTGATTTACAACAAATCCAAACAATGCTCGAACTTGTCAATCGGCTTCGTCAACATGTCTGCAACCGTGGTGTGAATCTTCTTGAGCAGAATATCCTCATTATTAACCAACTTACGAATCTTGTAAAACCTCACATCGATGTGCTTCGTTCTTGAGTGATAAAACTGGTTCTTCATTCTTATAAAATCTTGGAGGGAAATGATCTATTTACTAGAATAATCAAGACATCTCATTCTCAACAAACAAAAATCAATTGATCACTAGTTAAAAGACAAATAATTGTGTTTCTTAAAAATAGGGTTCAAGTGAGTGGAAAGAAAGAAAGAAAGAAAGAATGGATGTGAGCTAGGAAGGGTATATTCTATATCTAGTTGTTTGCAAAGTGACAACGGGTAGACAGAAAACCGGATGGAATGGATGCATCATGCATGGTCCCGCCGCGACACTTAAACTCACTCTTTCTTTTTTTATTCCTTTTAGGAAGGGAAGTTGGGGACTTTAACTCCATGAATTCGACGACTTGGACTTGAAGTGGCCCCTTGCTCCTACTCCTCCCTCTATTTCCTAAGCATTTTATCAGTTTTAAGTTTTGACATACATCTACTTTGTTCTTGTACAATCCAACCATTATATATTCACTGTGCAGTCATTGAAACACATTAATTTCAGAAATTCACGTAGCTAGCGGTTCTCCAATTCTAAACAGTAATACCCTAATAATTTTAGTGTAAAATATAACTAATATAATATGATGAAATTCGAGTCGTCTACTTTTTAAAGTTTATAATTACTTAAATATCTTGTTTTTAGATGGAAAAGTCACTTTTTGATGCGAAAAGACTGCGATACTCTTAATGAGTAAGAGCGCGTTACGAATGACTGGATGTATTGCGGTTCATATGTTTTTGCACAGCAGTTCATATATTTATTTATATATCGTGGTATAAAACTAACAATTTTATTTATTTTAGTGTCAAAATTTTGAAAAATATATATAACAATTCACATGGTTTTGTATCGTGGTTCACATAATTATATATCGTGGTATATAAATATGTGAACCGCAATGCAACATTATGTGAACCGTGATGTATAAAATGAACAGAATATCAGTAGTCACTATTAAAAGAAGCAAACTACTCAATACATATATCAATACACAAATTTTAATGACAACAACCCTTCTTCTTTCTTATTTTGTCTTTAAATATCTACTGTTATTTTTTCCTTCTTTATTCATAACATCAATAACTCCCTCAAAATACTTTATTTCTAGTCATTGTTTATCATCAGGTTCCTTCTCGAGCTTTATGATTCTCAGATGCATATTCATCTTAGATTTAAAAAAAACATCCCTTTCTTCCTTAATTTCTATGAATTTGATGGTAAAGCTTGAGAATGAACTTGATGATAAACAACCATATGAAGCTGATTTATGAATATTTTTTAAGATAAATTATTTCTTGAGTTTGATCTATGCCTAGACTTCAATCTCACATGCAGCCTTTTTAATGATCTCATCTTGAATGACTCTTTTAGATTTTCTGTATTTTTGGCAGACTTCAATTATTAATTTTACAATGAACCATGTATTTCGATGTATTTTGATATATAATATTAACATTCATTCGTTTTTACATTATTTACATTTAAATACAGAAATTGAAGTAAAATGTATATTTTGTACCGCGGTTCACTTATTTATATATCACGGTGCAAATGAATGTAAAGAAAATATTTTGCACCGCGGTTCACAAAATAAATGTATTTACATATCGCGGTTCACATATTTATGCAACACGATTAATTTCGTAGCGCACCTCAGACTCATTAAGGGTATCGCAGTCATTTCGCCCCCGAAATTGTCCACTTCAGAAAATGGACCGACTCGTAATTTTTTCAATATTATATTTGTTTTGGGTCAATCTAATTATTTTTGGAAATAGTTTCGGTTTTGGACAATTTCAAATTGGGCCGATGAGACAATGAATTTTCGTGTCATTATTTAAATTGGGCTCAACCCACAATTGAAAATTTAGCCCATGATTTATATAGTAAATATTATTATATTAGTATAGCATTAGTGTGTGTATATATATAACAAATATCAGAAGAGATTATAATATAATAATAAAGAATATTATAGAAGGATTTAAAATCACCGTTCTAGGGATAATTTTTGATGGAATAACTTCTACTGGGTTTGTCTACGGGAAGGAGTCTATTTCCTTGACTCGGGAGGGAATCAACTTTGATAACCAAATTCTAAAACAAGTCTATTTGGTAGTCTCAAATGGGGTTAAAAGCAGCGACTTACAGTCAAACAATAAATTTTTCGGTGAGTTAAGCAAGTGAGAGCACGGCGGGGGAGACGATTGAGAGAAGAGTGACGGTGTCGAGGAAGGTCTCAGTTTGCTGTTAATGTGAGTTCGACGGCTATTGGTCTCTTATTGCTGCTCTGTTTTTTATTTGATTCGCTTTTTGTTTGGGTTGTGCATTTCGGTCGAAAACGAGTCTAATAATGTTGAGTTTGGTTTTTTTTTACGGTAGTTGTACACTTGTACGTTACTTGTGGATTCTTCGAGATATGGGTAAGTAAAGTTAGTGGACTCTTTCGGTGACACTCGCCTTGCGCAAAGCATTTTGAGGTCGGAGATTACGTTTTTTTTAGGTTCTTTACAAACATATAAAAATATTTTTGGAATGTTAGGCTTCCGTCGATTTCTTAAATTTGTGTTCCTTCAATTGCCATGTCCAACCTTATGTCGGTAGTTACCTTGACTATGTTGTTTGCCTTTTCTATATATCTTCGATGTAGTTTCGTTTTTACAAATTTCATGTATTAACTTGATTTTACATGAATTACCTTCTGTTATCGATAAGCTGCTTTGTTTTGTAAACTATATCGATATCCACATTTGTATTGAAAATGATGAATTGCAATACAAATTACGTTTTGATAATAAGTACATTTATAGGTTCTTTACAAACGTATAAAAATATTTTTGGAATGTTAGGCTTTCGCCTATTTATTAAATTTGTGTTCCTTCAATTGTCATGTCCGAGTGTCCGACCTTATGTCGGTAGTTACTTTGACTCTGTTGTTTGCTTTTCTATATATCTTCGACGTGGTTTCATTTTTGCAAATTTCATGTATTAACTTGATTTTACGTGAATTACCTTCTGTTATCGATAAGCTGCTTTGTTTTGTAAACTTTATCGATATCCTCATTTGTATTGAAAATGATGAATTGCAATACAAATTACGTTTTGATAATAATACATTTATAGTACTATCTTTATTTTGAAAAACATTTAGTATCACTGAGTATGAACAACCAGTCAGGGGGATTACGTGACATTCAATGAATTGACGAAATTGCACCACTTGGTATGTGAATGCGATAATTCGGATATACCATAACAATGTATTCTTCAGGGGAATAGTGTACCATTTGGGGTATTCAGTTCTTGATCAATAGACCACTTACGTGATCTAAATAATTTTTTTTTGATCAGTCGTTACTGGCTAGTATGAGATAGCCTATAACGATAAACAAATTTGATTTTATATCTTGTTGATTTTGGAACTCTCAATTTAAAATGAGTTTTACTTATTCGTTATAACCACCTCTGATTTGAAACGTTAACAAATGTCTTGATATGATATTCAAATGTTTTAAATCCGCCTTATATATAACATGATTATTCTTTGGGTCATCCTCCTTAGTAACTATAGGGGCGACGTATGATCTTACTGAGTTTTGTTCGCTCATCCTTCCTAAAAGTTTCTCATCTCTATCGATTTTTGTCATTCACAGGCACAAGTTTCTCACAAATTGTTGACTTAACGAATCATGAAAATGGTTCAATTTTGTCTGATCGTGCATTTTCGAAAAAGAAAATACATTTATATAAATCCTGGCCTTAAAACATTCTACCTGGGGATGTCACCTCAGTTCCTGGATACTAATATGCGATAAAAATGAAAAATCAACAAATAAAACAACAAATGTTGTGTATAAGAAATTTTTTAAATATATAATGGTGAGTATTATAATAATATATTTCTAATTAAGTAATTCTTCTTAATTTATTCTTTTAATTTTGTTTTTTTCTTTATTTTTTTTGTTTTTGTATAATTTATTTGAAAAATATATATTTCGTGCGTTTAACGCACGGTTGTAAAAACTAGTTATTATTTAAACTTGGTAGTTATGTCGATTAGATTAGTGAACTTTTATTTGGTATTTCGTTTTGGGTGGTTGTAATCTTTTATTTCGTATTTCGTTTCATTGACCAATACCACATTCCGCTCCCACGATCCAGTAATCCTTCGGCTTTCCATTTGCCAACATCTAAAGATTCTAATCCACATGTTTCTGCGAATAGACCCGACCGGCGGGCAACTTTAGATGATAACTTTAATTTGTTTCAAACATAATTCATATCAGTGCTTATTTGGAACGATGAAGCTACTAAGTACTTGTTGTTTAGTGGAGTGTTTTGATTAAAATCTTAGTAAAAAATGTAGTGTTTTATCTTTAAAAGTGTATCAATATAGCGTTTTAAAACGCAATGTTTTAAAAATGTGCATCGTTTTAAAAATATGTTGCGTTTACAACTACTCTGTTTAGGAAAATAGCGTTTTGAAATAATTTCACAAACGTATTTACAAAAAAAAACTATATTTAAAAAATGCTACGTTTTAAAAACATTGCACCAAACGAGGCGTAAAATTCTATAAATGGAAATCATCAATTACGAATTTGTTATGACATGTTTTTGGTACTGCTGGGCCTCCAAATACGGAAATAGTCATGGCACTCACTGAATTAGACACAATATTGTACTCCCTCCCTTCTACTCAAATAGTCGATGTTTGAAAAATATAATTATTAATTAATTAGTATTATAGTTAGTCATAATTATAATAATATTTAAGCATAATCAATACGTTAATATTAAATGTGAAAAATAAAGTTAAAATGTTATGAATATGATTAAAATAGTTTTTTGAAAGTAAACTTATAAAATTAAAAATTTCAAAATAGTATAGCTGAGCCTTTGTCTGACTTAATCATTTAACGTTTCTAACACTAAAGCTCATAATAATATCACAAGTTCTAGCTCATAATATTATTTGTCTATCTAAATACTAATAAAATTGACTTTACTTTTTTGGGGTGATTGTTTCTTAATTATGTTGACTAAAAGGTAATTAACTCTTCTTTAAATTTTATATGCTCGTGGATGTCAATACTCATAACGGCCAAATATTAAAAGACAAAAACAACCCCACATGCATGTGGATGGAATGTGCATGATGACTCTATATAAAAATAAAGACAAACTCTCCTATGACCCTCAATTTCAATAGAAATGCAATTAAGACCCCAATCTGCAAAAATAAAAAATACTGATCCCTAAGTGCGACATTAAGAAAAGGGTAAGATTCTGTTTGTTCTACAGAAAATGACTTTTGAAAAACAATTTTCTCATTTTTTGGTGTTTAGTAACCTTAGAAAAATGTAGTCAACGTAATTTTTTTTTCGAGCCGACGGAAAATGACTTACGGAATCATTTTTCGCAAGTCATTTTTCAAATGTTCGAGCACCCTCCGCCCTCTTTCCAAAATTACACATATTTACATACATGCACAATATAACACTCAAAAAATAATTTTTTTTGAAATATAAATTGAGTTTGTAAACATTATTTATAAATTATAATTTTAATAAATACACACTACGTCCTAAAATTAGTATTCACTATATTATGTAGGGACGTCCAAAATTATTTATTTTTTAAACATTTTTTCATATGAATTACTCATATCAATTTTTTATTTGTATTTGTGAGATTGAAAAATGATAGACCTTATTGATTTGACACCATTAATTATAAATTGAAGGTTAGTTAAGAAAAAATATTTAAAGTTCAACACTATCATACACTGTATTGAATATGAGCATTAATGTTAGAATATGCTTTTTGTATTTATTCATAAATTGTTTTTCGTAACATTCACACGAAAATATTTTTAGCATATTTTAAAAGATTTAACAAATATCTGAAAATAAAATCTTTTAACTTTCCAAGCCGAAAATCAATTAGTCAAAGGACACTTATTTTGGAATGTCCCAAGAAAGAAAAACATGTTTTAGGTTGAATGAAGTACCAAAAAAACATCATTGTTTTAATCTTGTAGTAAGAGCCAAGTATCGGTAAAATGAAAAGACACAGAAGGTTAAGTAGGGGTCAATCCCTTCTAAGGTTGTACGGCGTGAGAATTTGTAACGGTTGCATACCTGAACAATGGTATTTATAGTAGCCTTGTTGCTCGGGGTTGTCAGTCTGTACAAACTACCTAGTATTGGCTGTCGAAGATCGTGGGATCTTACACATGCTTGCCACGAGTCCTTTCACAATTCATAACGATTAGGAGAGGTTACGGTTCTTGATCTGGCAAAGCAGACCCCCTGCGCGGTGGATGGTGACAAAGTTAGGCGAATTACCTGAAAAGCTTCTACTACTTAATTCATACGCATCTTCAAGCAACCATGCCCAACCTAGCTACTAACTACTAAACTCATAGCCAAACAATTTTTAAGAATATTGGTTACTCTTAAATCATGATATTGTGAGTTTTTTGAACATCGAATATCATCTATGCTAAAAGTAGTGTTGTTATTTTTGCTGTCACATTAAAAACTTGCTTGGTTTGGTTTGATGAAATGGTCTAACACATACCCCTAAAGGATGATCCAATAGTAAAGCTAAGGCTTCAAAAATTTTGGATTGGAAATCTTCTTCGGATGGAAAGTCCCCTCGGCCCTCGAATAAATTATTGGGGTCTCTTCAAATTCATAGATATAAAGCAGTGTAAAAATCTCATGAAACGGAGGGAGGGCAGAGGAAGGGATGAAGATCTAAGTGGTTTACAAAGAAGCAAGCGGGAGCCAAGTCGACAGAACAGATGATCTCCCAACCCCTCGACTCAATACCAAGTTGGGGATTTAACTGCATAATCAGTATCAACAGACCTTTTTTAGTTGGCTATTTTCTTTCCTACATCTATCAAGTAATTCAGAGCGTCTTCTCTTCAGCAACCTGAAGATGGAAATCCGAATGATATTTGAAGAATACTGAGATAATCAAAATGGAAGCAGAAATGGGGTTTTAAATTAGTTCTTGAAATAGCAGAAATAAGTACAGCTTATTTACATATTCTGTCTAAGCAGAACATAAATCTTGTTTCTCGTAGTTCAAATGTAGATAATACAGAAATACATTGCCATATATACAAATCAGTATCTGATTTACTTTCATCTATTGATCCATCCATTTTGCGTTCAACTTGCAATGGTGGAAATGTGGTCTTCAATATAATAACTACTGACGCGAGGTGATCAGGTGCGCACTGCTATGCTCCTTCTTGAATCCTTTTGTTAATGCTCTCACCCCATCCACAGCTTTAGAGCTGTAACAGGTTCTTAAGCCTTCCTCCTCCCAGTTTCCCTGTTGGGTGTAGCCAGTATGCGATGAATTGCCTTGACCCCCAATGGGTTGTTCTTGCTCTGTTTCAACCACAAAAATAAGCAAACAAACAAGCACAAAAGGACATTAAGCTTATAAGCGTTACAAAGTTTAGTTTTTAGTTCTCACCATCGAGCAAGTGCCAGCTCGGACATTGCATACAGGGTAATCGTGTGGGCAGCAACTATAATGATCATCACAGCAGGTGGCACCCTCAAGAGGGCAGCATCCCCACGAGAAACAATAGCCATAGTACTCATAGACACAGCAGCAGGTGGTGCTCTCAGGGCATGTATAGTAATCGTCACAAACAGTTGGAGGTCTTACTGGGGTTGGAGGAGATGGACCAGGGTTGGGGGGATTTTGGCCATTCTTGAGAGGGTAAGAGGGCTCAATTGCAATTCCACATTTGCCTACCGATGTTCCAGCCAAATTCCGCTCCATCCTGATGTAACCATCTTCTCCCCAGCTCGAACCCCATGAGTTCCTCACGATCCAGTAGTCTTTTCCATTTTCAGTACCGTAGCCTACAACATTTACTCCATGGTCTAGTGCTGTGCCGCATTTTCCAGTAAATATGCCCTGACAAGATGGAGAAAGAAAAGTAAATAAGCAATGTCACATTTGAGTTCGCTTAATTATCAGGCAGTAACAGGATTAGTTTGTGGCAATAATTGAAAGAAAGGTTTCAAAAAAATTCAATTATCATCATCATATATTCAACATTGAAAATCAATTTGAATTTGCAGTAGCAAAATATGAAAATGAGTTTTACCGAGTCATAGAACTGGAAGGCTCTGCCACCACCCTCAATAGCAACGCTCACGGGTTGGTTTGCCACTGCTTTTTTCAATGCTTCCTCGTTGTTTTCTGGAACATCTTCATAAGAATCAATTGCAACAACCTTGGCATTTTTCTGCACACAGAAACCAAAGATATGAAGTAAGATTACTTTTTTCCAAGTATGATAATAGAAAGGATGGCTATTATGAGCTAAAAAAAAAAAAGTCAAGCCCTTAATACTAACTCTGTACTGGTCGCATCTTGCATCTCTGCCTAAGTAGGGGTAATCTTTATCGGTGTCAATGCCACCATTGTTGATGATGAATTCAAATCCATAGTCCATGAGACCACCATCACATCCTTCATTGTATGATTTATCACAATCCACGAGCTCTTGTTCTGATAGGGTGATCAACTCACCAGTCACAATCTGGTTGATCCCTTCCACGGCATTCACAGTTGAGAATGCCCAACAACTCCCTTCATTTCAAAATTTACATTAATCAACATCACATTGCAGCTATATAAGATGATACACCACAACTCAAGAATATACATGGGGATGGGGTCACAGAGTCAAAAGTAGTAAAAGAATGATTATTCATGATTAATTTTTTTTTGATAAGTAGATTATTCATGATTAATTATGTGATTTTAGAAATGAAATGATTATTTTATAATACTCAAACTGTAGCCAAAGCCGGCCCGTGGACCAAGCAAGATGGCAAGCACAGAGTAGAAATTATTTAAATGTGTGCTCATAGTGGGCTATGAATAAAAAATGAAGTCGAGTATATTCACATAAAAAAATTTCCAGATTCTCACAACTGTTCATCTCCAAACTGTCTGGGTTCCAGGATTCTTACCAAAAAGGAACACCGACATTTCTGCTCTATTTTGTATGGTAATGAACTAAAGCGTCGAGAAGAATGAACCCTATAGGTTAGAGCCACCTTCCCTTACCTAAGCCCCCTTTTTCGGTGGTACAAGCCTTCTCTTAACAGGAGACCTGCTCCTATTTGTTTTTTTTACTTATACAGCTTGATTTTAATGGTACATTATTAAACTCTAGAAAAGTTATTAAATTAAACTCTGGAGATAATTTAAAGATACGTTTCATGAATGATTGTACACCCTCCAATCCAAAAATAAGTGTAGACAGTGTAGTCTTAAAAGTCTTAAATAAAGCACGCATATTAACAAAATATGTAGGTTAACTATATTCTTATGTCGTAAATAAGAGTAAGATAAAATATTTAATGGTGAAACAACTAAATGACAGGACTTGGGAGAAAAAAAAAGTAAATTAGGAAAATCATGAACCGCAGAACTTAAAACAAATCAAATCAAATATTCTTATTGTTCTAGCTGATTAATAACCATTTGTTCGATTTGGCTCCTCCCATTTTCGGAAGAATTAAATTTTCATCCACCGGTAATGTAGAATGTTTTACACAGCCTTCGGAACACGACACATGGCCAAACAAAATCTAAAAAAATCAAGATAAAGATTTTGATTGACATGTTTCTAGTTCCTAGGGCCGCTTGTGTAAAAAAACCGTTCGTTGGACGAAAATTTTACTCTTTTCAAATGCACAATTTTCTTAACACATCATTCAATGTTTATAATGCATAATAAAATCGTCTTAAACATCCAATGATGCATCTAGAAAAACTCGAGCATGTAGAATTTTAAAATAATGAAATTATGATTTTTCATTTTTAGATTATTTAAATTTTCTTATTACACATTGAATAATTACCACATGCCTCATGCTCTTATAACACGCACGTGCATTGAATTTTTGTATTTGAGGAAATTTAGTCGTAGAAATATACAAGAGTGAGTTACAAACGAAATCTATTTTACCACACAAAACAACAAAAATGTATTTTAGACAATTGTGGTGAAAATAGCTTTGCCTAAAAAGTATATTCCAAAATTAAGACATAAAAATATCATTTTATTTAAACAGTCCACTATTCTATTTTGGGATTTTACTTAAACAGTCCAATTTAAAAAATTAAGACATAAAAATGTCATTTTATTACTAATAGAGTAATAGACTACTAAAAATGTTACTCCCTCCGTTCCAAAATTATTATACTGATTTTTTTTGTTTATTCCAAAATAATTGTCTTGTTTAAAACTTTCTTTTTTATGACAATACTTTTACCACTTTACCCTTACTTTTATATATACTATAACTATGGGCCACACACATGGACATTAAAGTAAACTACACATCTAACTAGTATTAATAATAAAGTGTTTTCTTAAATTATACGCCCAAGTCAACTTGACGATAATTTTGGAACTTAGGGAGTATTATCTTAAAAAGTTTAACTTTCAAAACGGGACTCTTTGCCCAAAATGGCGGAACGAAGGAGTATTACAGACTTTTCGGATAGCATACCCCACAATAAACTAGGGAGGTAATTAGAACAGTAGGCTAACCCAAAATAAAAAAGGATACTTATTTTAAAAGGTCATATCGAAAAGAGTTTCTATTTAGAAATTGGAACAGTCGAGAGATTTAAAAAACTCAATTTAGAATGAAGTGATTTAAGAATTTGTGGATGCGCATCAAGACACTGTAACAGCTGAACTTATATGAGATTTGGTAACGATGAGTAAACCATTTGCTGATATTCGATTGTCAAAACGAAAAAACTGAAGATCGACTATGTAAATTATTACACTACCAATGTATCAAAATTTTACTCTAATAAGATCATCTCTAAGGGTGCTTTAAAACTCCAAATTTGAAGGATTTCTCTACTATTCCATGCTCCAACAGCCACTTCATTTCATCTTCAAATTTGAAGTTTCTGATTCTGAACTTCAATTCCAACTCATACTATTCATACTTCATCTTCCCTCTCCTTTTTTTTTTTTTTTTTGGTTTAAGTAATTATTTTGTGTTTTATGTTTTCATTATTATTGTTAGTTTAGTTGTTTAGTTTAAATACCATTTTGAGATGTTTTGGTTTAAAAAATACAAAAAATTAATTCAATTATTTTTATTTATATTGTTTGTTATTAGTTATATATAATATTAAAATTATTTATGATAAAGTTTATACATATTAGACATTAATAAATAAATGAAAATTACATTACATTAAATTAAATCACACAACATACATATTAATAATATTAATGTCTTGCATTTAATTATTAATTTTAATATGTTCGTATTTTAGTCTCAATTACATTCATGCATTTAATTATTATTTTTAATGCATAATATTTAATTTAATTTAATATTAAATCAATAATATATTTGTTTTGCTATAAAATACATTAATGCAAATTAAATAAAATAGAACATATACTAAGAATACAAATTAAATGAAATAACGAAGAATATTTTGGAATATTCCTATTAGAGTAAACTTTGAAGTAAAACTGTTGGTGATAGTGTAAAAAATTTGGTTCGGAAATTGCCCCAGTTTTAAAGATTTGGTGCAGTTTTAAATTCAAACTGTTGGAGATGGTCTAACAAATATAGATGAAAATAATGGTTAACTTAATCCTACGGATTCAATTTTCAACCCATAAAAATTGCGATTACTCTAAATCTCTAATACTGAAGTGGCCATTATTAGTAACAATTCAATAATATTATCCTGTAAAATAAATAAAGATAAATACGGAGTATGAAACATTAAAAAATGAAAAAAAATCACAAAAAGTTATTACGACAACTAAAAGGAGGAAATCACTGAATCTACCATTTCATGAACAAGCAAATAAAAATCAGAGGCAAAGAAACTCACCACAGCTTCCTTGATCTTTAACTGGAGCGACCGCACCTTTCTCCCTCCAGTCAACGGACTCTGGCAAGCTGTCGCCGAGGCGGGGAGCGTAACGATCACTCTTCACCTTGGACAACTTAGGCTTGCTCTTGGCACCAAGGTACGTTGACCGATACTCCTCGTTAGTCAGATCCGCGAACCGGTTCAGACCAACCTTGTAGCTAAGGTTCTCCTCGGCGTTGTGCTCGTCGATGAAGTGGAGATTGTCCTTGAAGATCTGGAACCGTTTCTCTTTCTCCCCCAACGCGTTGTAAGACTTTCCGTGCTTGACGAGCCACGACTCGTACATCGCCATGACTTCGTCGTCGGTTCTCCAGCTGGATTTGGAGGCGTGGGTGGCATCGTAGTTGATGATCGACATGTCCAACGCCGAGGAGGCGATGAAGAGGGCGAAGAGTAAGGCTATTGCCAAGGAAGGACTGAGGAACTTCATGATTGTTAGTTTGGAGAAGGGGGAAAGGAGGAGATGGGTGTGGCTTTGTTGAGTGGAAAAGGTAGGGAGGAAATGGACTTATAAAGGAATTTGGACAGACCGAGGGTGCGAATTAATTTATTGACAATAATGGAGTAAAATTTCAGAAATTGATTAATGCACGTATACTAGTGAAAGAAAAAAAAAAGGAAAGAAATGTTACTACTTCCGTATATGTGGTATCTAACTACTCCCTCCGTCCCTAAATTATCGTCCTCCTATCCTTTTTCGTTCGTCCCAAAATAATTATCTACTTTAAAACTTACCTTTTTAGAACATCACTTTTACCACTTTACCCTTACTTTTTCACTCTACTTTAATTATGGACCACATATATATGGACATTAATAGAAACTACACATTAAACCAATATAAATAATCAAGTCAATTACTTTTTCTTAAACTGTGCGCCGGGTCAAGCAGGACAATTATTTAGGGACGGAGGGAGTATTTTTTTTGCCTTTTGCCCATCCACTTTGCAAATGGTCCCTATACTGAAAACTTTTACATAGTTGGTCCTTTCGTCCATTTTTGCCCGTTTAGTACGTTTACGTGACACACACGTGTATTTGTGTAAGAGTAAAATAGTTAGAGCAATACTTAATACACCACCTACAAAATACTCAATACATTACTTTTTATTATAAAAATACTATATTACCCTTGACAAAATAAAAATTAAATAAAAAATTGAACACCGCATCGGACCAACACCGACCATCCCTACCGCCCACCGCCTGCCCCAGCCCTCCCACACCGCCTTGGTCAAGCCCAGTCCCTCCCCCATCCCCCAGCCCACGACTACCCCTGCCCAGTCCCTCTTCTAGCCTCCCACTCCGCTTGGGCCAAGCCGAGTCCCTCCCCTAGCCCCAACCCACGCCTGCCCCAGCCCCAGACCCCAGTCCTTCCCCCAACCCTCCCACCCTTCTTGGGCGAAGCCCAATCCCTCCCCCAACCCTAGCCCACCCGCTTGCTCCTGACCCAGTCCCTCCCCCACCCCTCCCACACGGACTGGGCCTCCCTCGCCCAGCCCACACCCTAGCCCAACCGCCTGTCCCCACCCCAGTCCCTCCCCCCAGCCCGCCCAGCCTCCACCACCTCTCACCCAGCCTCCGCCAAAAAAAAATAATAGTTTTTTTTTCATTTAATGAAAAACCAACTCCCGCCCACCTCCACCACCAATCTTCTTCTTTTTTTCCATTTAATTATAATTTTCAATTTAATTTTGAAATTGAAGAAAGGGCAAATTGACAAACTTTTTTCAAAAAGTGATGTATTAAGTATTTTATAAGTGCTGTATTAAGTATCTATGAATAGTTGTCTCTTAAAAAGTATAAGGACCATTCTTAAAATATTAAAAGTCTACGGTCAACCCCTCTACCTTCTCTCTCTCTTTATCTATACTTTTATAGGTTAAAAAGCACTGACATGTCAAGATCCAAATTCTAATAGCTTCCTGGTCGTGGTCAGAGAACTTGCTTAAAATCAAACAATTAGCAGAAAGGGACAAAAGACTACTAGAGAAAGTAAGCTTCAAGAATGAAAGATTTAAAAAGAAATCTGTTGCTTGTTGATGAGAAGAGCCCGAGTGAGTCGACTTATGGAAATGGGATTATAGTTCCGCTTAACAAAGATGATCCCCGTCGCCGACCAAGCGCTAAGCCCTTTTCCATCGGATCCCTTTCTTTGAATGCTTAAGCCGTCAAAGATCTTGATGGGTCTAATCCACTTCAATTGAAGCAGTTATTAAATTAGCTGTTACAAAAGGAGTTTTGCATCCGGGCTAGACCGAAAAGGTTTGATAAGTTTCTTGGAAGAATCTAGTGTCAATGGCACTTGATGACTACTTTTTGACCAAAAAACTTCGTAGTCCTTCCGCATGGGACTGATGCAGACCTTATTTAGGTAGAAGATCTTTGAAGGATAACGAATTTTCCTTGGAATCGTGGCAAGAAGGGTACTCGTCCAAGACTTTATGAAATTCTAGATTCAAGTGTCGCCATTTATATAAACTTGCTAGTACAAGTGTACAACTAATACTTTACAGAGAGGGAAAGTGATTTTGTAAAGAGATAGCTGGAATTATGCGGTGGTCGAAGGTGAATTTCGCGTTACCGTCTTCGATTTTACGGCGGTCAAGTTCGTAGGGAGTTGCAATGTGGATCCGAACGAGCTGGATACCACATAACTTATGGGATGGTGGTGGGCCCCTGACTTTTCCATCGTCGACTCAATTTTGTGGTCTTTCATCACTACCTTCGAATCAGTGGCTCTCGTCTCAATGCTTGCATTCTTATTCCTTTTCTATGGTTGTACCATCTAATCTCTCTCTATAAAAAATCTGTGTTTAATTATTCTTCCTTTTTTACGTTTGATCATAATTTTTAATAGTTTAATATTATTTAAACAATCCTTACGGAAAAAAAAAATAACAATTATTATTCGCCTACACAGTTGGTCCATGTACTTTCAACATGAGAAATGAGTATTTTACCTTACCCAAAATATACGTGAGATACATGTGTATTGATTTAATGGAAAAAATTAACGGAACTAGACAGAATGATCAACTTTATTGAAATTGATTGGTACGAGGACCATTGGCAAACAAATTTTTGTACAGGGATGAAAAGCAAAAAAATTAAAAACTACAGAGATCAATTGTGTAGTTTACCCTAAAATATAAGACTGAAAGACGATTCCCCAGATAATCCACAAATGTCACTTTGCCCCTAACCTATGTTTTCTCTTATAGTCATATACAAATTTATCCCAAATTTCCCTCTTGTCCCAACTCCCAACAAACTATCTAATAGAGGTTAGAAAGATAACTGAATTGATCATGTGCAAATCGCGTGCAAGAGTAATTTTTGAATTTTCATTTTAGTGAGAAGGATATTTTGGTCATTTTAGTTTAGGTCCATATTATTTTGTGTGCTCTTGTGTAGATTTATTATTGAGAATGAAAGAGAAAAGATAAAGAGAAAGGAAACCAATAAAATTAAGGCTCAAATCAAATGGGTTGCACCAAATTAGTGTTCAAATCAAATGGCAACCGACATCAATGGAGAAATTGCTTTCTCCTATGCCCTGGGATTCATAAACCCTCCCCAATCCATAGGAATCAAATCATGAAACATGGCAGCTCGTTGCTTCCCTTTCAATATGAGCAACTTGATAAACAGGAACCTTCTCAATTGCTGCTTCGAAGTGGAGGTGTAACAGAGGCGATGGTGGTGTGTCTTAGCTGACATTGTTCACAATTCGATTGTCCATAAATGATTGAGCCAATATGTAATTACCAAAATTTGAACGAATTTGGTTGCAAGAATTTACAACTTTTACAAGAAACTAGTTAGGGAATCCAAACTAAGAGTGCGGAAAATCAAGAGAGAAATATATGAGTAGCGTGAGATATAAATATAAGGAAGGATTGGGCAGCGAGGATTGGGGAAGGGGAGAGATCTGACATCGACAATAGGGAAAGCTAGCCTTGAGTAACACTTATGTTTACAAAATTACCCTCCAACATAATTCGCACATGATCAACTAAGTTATCTTTCAAACGTTGGTTAGGGAAAGGGGTGAAATTGAGACAAACTGTAACATGGTGCATGACTATGGGACAAAACTTAGTTTGAGGAGCAATATGAGATTCAGTGGATACTTTGGAGAAAAATTGTATTTTAGCCAAAAATAATAATAAGAAAATTACTTTTGTTTATTCATCGTTAAATGATCATTAACGTACTCCTTCCGTTAAAAAGAAGTGTCGTTGCGTTATAATTTTGTGATTTAATCTTTCTCAAAGCTTTTTTCAAGTTTCAAGGTAGGTCCTTTTTATTCCATTACTCTTCATCTCCAACTTTTGTATGTCTAATCAATTAGTATAATTTTATCATATTTATTATTGAAAAACTGCTAAGATCCATGTTGTAAATTATTCATTCTTCTTCTTTTTATATTTATTTCTTGAAATTTCCGATCAAATCAAATATTTAATCGAATACTCAGACTAGTAACATATTCACAAACATAAGGTTTTTCGGGTTGGTATTGGATATGATAAATACGAATTTGGTTGATCTAAATCTAAATGATTTTTTGGTTCATATCAGATTTGGACTAAAATGTGATCCGTTGACATGTCAAATGCAAGTGAATACTCTTGAAATTTCTTTAATGTATAATTGGATGCTTATCAATTTAATATGAAAGAAATATATTTTCTTTATTTCAAAATAAGTATTTCCTACTGATTTTATATGAGTTTTAAGAATAATCTTAACTCTATGTGTTTTTTTTAATTTCCCCAAGTATTAAATTTATGGGTCTCGCTACTTTTTTTCCAGCTTACAATTGATAAGAGTATAGATAACTTCCTTTTAAAAAATCTATTAATAGAAAAAAAATAAGAGCATTTATTTTGAAATGGTTTGAATATATAATCGAACAATGAAGTAGTAGTTGTCATAAAGCCAAGTTGAATAGTAATACTTGGTTATAAGTATCAAAATTAAATTTTGGTACATTAATGAGTATCAAATAATCATTTTCAATCATATTTATCAAAATTTAATATAATAATAATTTTGAAAAAAAATCCTACACATATCATAATATAAAAATGAATTAAAATATTAATATACAATAATTTACCAATATATATTTTGACATAAATATATGGTCAAAATGAATGATATTAAAATTAGATATGGTATTAAGAGAGATATCAAATTTGATACCTTCCTTA
The DNA here is from genome assembly GCA_013146195.2 of Codonopsis lanceolata. NCBI lineage: Eukaryota > Viridiplantae > Streptophyta > Magnoliopsida > Asterales > Campanulaceae > Codonopsis > Codonopsis lanceolata. The sequence continues at coordinate 50,997,584 of CM028378.1, read as the reverse complement.
TTAGCACATATAATTTTGATATATTTTACTTTAACTATTAAAAAATTTAATATTTTTACATAAATATTAAATTTTGGTTTTAACGTTTACCTTACACATTTAAAAGTTTATTTATCGAAAAAAATAAAATACTCCTAATAGTAATTGAGTGAAAACTGGTCCGCCTATAATGATGATAGTTGGATGAGATGTGATAGGTGAGGAGTGAAAGTAGGCAGGAGATGTGGAAGTTGAACTCTAAAAGAGGTGGGACCGTGGAGTTCAAATGGGTAAGATTTTTGGAAAACTATGATATTTATAATTACGGTAATGATGTTAGATATGCATAGTTAAGGAGGAAAACAAAGGCCATATTTTAATAGGTGGTTTATAATTGTAGTTTTAATATACTTTTAAAGTAATTATAATTATAATTATAAAATGAAAAATACTGAGATAAACGGCGGTAACAATTAAGATGGTTTTAGTAACATTTAACAAGGAGGAAAACAAAGGCCATATTTGAATAGGTGGTTTATAATTGTAGTTTTAATATACTTTTAAAGTAATTATAATTATAATTATAAAATGACAAAAACTAGATAAACGGAACAGGGTTTTAGTAACATTTAACATTCAACTCATTTTCTTAAATAATTTTAAAGGAGTGTGCGAAATATGTTTTCTGCTTCTTTATTAATTTTAGGTCAATAGTTAGAACATGAACAATAATTTCATCAAATCAAACATAACTCATTAAAAATCAATAAATTAATTTATTTAATATTTATTTGATTTAAAATAAAAAAACTTTTTCAATAATGACACAGAGTTCAATATTTTTAAATATCCTACCATCTTTATTTTAAAAATCAATTTAATATCTAAATGAAGCAAACAAAGTTTCTAATTTGATTTGATTTTCAAAGGTTTAATTTGTTGATCGGCTTGATTCAACCGTTGTTCCTCTCTTAGGGTCTCCAACTATTGGCCAAACAAGTTTGAAAAACTCACGCCTCACAAGTTAACCCATAAACAAAAGGTATGTTGGATTAAAGAAATTTGTTTTGTTTGATATAAAATATTCGTAAAATTATTACCGTAGTTTAATTATATTGTATGTTAGTTTTTGAGGCAGAAAAAATAAAATTGGGCAGCAGATAAGTGTTGGATGAGAAATGGTATCAAAAAACTTGGAGCCAGTGAAAATAGTTTACGTGTTAAACTTTTCTTGGCAATTTAAGTGGGAGAAGATTCTGATGTTCGGTAGTGAATAAGGAAGGGCCACGTCACAATCAAATTTAATTGGTACGGTGTAGAAACATATTTAAATCACCTCCCGGGCCCACGTTCGTGGAAGTCTCTTTCGGTTGGCCCCTTCAATACAAAATCCAACCTTTACCCGCCAATCCCCATCCACGTGGGACCCCTACCTTTTTTTGTCCGTGATTTGCATCTTTGTTTTTAGGTATTTTCTTAACCTTTGCTAAGTGCAAATGACCCAAAATTAGAGGCTAAACAAAGGTCTTACCAGAGGAAATTTAAAATACTCTAACAAAGTGCACATATAAAATTGAAGCTCACTAATTCTAAATATTTACTAGCTTCGTTTTGTTCCGGACAATGAATTTACTATTTTATTTTGGTATATTTATTAAAAAATAATATATTTATTAATTATTCTTTATTTGTTATAGTTAATTACCTTGTATAGTTTTTTTCTTATCATGATTCTTTCTAAGGGTGGCAAAAATTTATCCAATCAATTGGGTTATCTATTATATCAATTATAAAAGACTTATTGGGTGTTATCCATTAATGCCACCACCACTACTGAGTTTATCAACTAATGTCACCACCATCAACCGCCTCCACCCACCGCCACTTCCCACCTTAGGCAACCATTACCGACCATCGCCTCCCACAGCTGCCACATCCCACATTCCACCTCCGACAACCACCACCACCTGCCGCCACCAACAAACACCGACAACCGCACTACCAACCAACGCCGCCACCTCCGCTGACCATCACCACCAACCTCCGGCAATCACCATTGCCCACTGCCGCCCATCGCCGCCACCATCACCACTGTATACTCTTTACTTAAAAATATTAATAATTAGCAAGATTCAAACTTGGATTAATTACTTTGCAACAAAACTTGGATCAATTGATTATTATGAACGTATTTGTTATTTTGTTTTGGATTAAGAATATTTGTTTGTTATTTATAATTTATAATTATAATAAATATAAGTATTTAATTTTTTAATAAGGTATTTGACTTTTTAATTTTTTATTATTTTTACATAATCATTTATTAGTGCCAAATCAATAAACACGTATATTTTCTATCTCACAACTATGAAGACTATTACTCCCTCCGTCCTTAAATAATCGTCCTAGTTGACCCGGGGCACAGTTTAAGAACAAACAATTGAGTTGATTATTTATATTGGTTTAATGTGTAATTTTCTTTAAAGTACATGTGTATGTGGCCCATAATTAAAGTAAAGTGAAAAAGTAAGGGTAAAGTGGTAAAAGTGATGTTCTAAAAAGGTAAGTTTCAAACTGGATAATTATTTTGGGGCGGACGAAAAATGAAAGGAGGACGATAATTTAGGGACGGAGGGAGTATAAAATTTTGACAAATTTATATATATTAGGTGATAAAAATAGTGTCGCATTGCAAATGTCACTTTTTATTTTAGGAGTAAAAAAAAGGAAAGAAAAGATACATGTCAAAATTAAAAGAATATCTCGGTCGTTGTTGAAAGTGGGGACCCATGAATTTTTTTATTAAATGTGAAAAGTTTGTGAAAATATTATGATTTATGAACATTAAGTTATTAACTTATCATTATGTGTGTGTGCATGTGTGTGTGTGTGTGTTTTTTTTTTGGCGTGTGTGTGTTTGGGTGGGTTTGTGTGTATGTTATGCTTATTGAATCATAATATAAGTAGGTAAGTAATACTCAAAACAATAAATGATATTCCTTACTGGGTATTATCCAGATAATACCTATTTATTAATGGATAGAATTGGATTGATAATATAATTTTTTGGTCCCTGAACTATACCAATATTATGCGTTTGGTCCCTGTATTTTTTTTGTAATGTGTTTGATCCTTAAAGTAGGTTTTTAATAAGAGAATACCCCATGACAGGGTTACCGTCACTTTTACAGTTATGTTTTTTTTGAAAACCCAATTTTACCCTTAGTCCCTTGTTTGACCAACATCCCCTTTTTACACATTTTCTTTTGTTGACTAATCCTCTGCACACACACATACTAAAACCCACAACACACGCACACAACTCCAAAATCTCCCAACTAAAGAGAACAAATCAAAGAAGAAAGGAGCTGATTCAATCTCGTCTATGCCCGTCCACGCAGAGAGAGAGAGAGAGAGCATAAGCCGAGAGTGAATATCAAATGATACTTTTGCAGTCTCCTTCAAGATATCTTCTTCAGATCCTCTCAAATCGGGCTCAAAAGTAAGCCATATTTCACTCCTCTCTTTCTCATTTTAAGCCTTTTTTCCGATCTCACTCTTTGATCTCAATTATCCGTTCTAATGAATGAATTTTGAATCTCTTGGCCTTGTAACAGTTTTTGTTTTATGAAATCGACAAGTGAATGGGATTAAATGTAAGAAGTGAATGAAACTGTGGATTAGTGTGAGCTGATTTTGAAGGTGGGTTGGAGTAATTAGATCTAGTGAAGTGGGTGTTGTTGTTTTGTTTGTATTTAGATCTGGGTTCTAGGGTTTGATGGGAGATTGATAATTATTGATGCTTTGATTTCCATTACCAATGATGAAGATTTGGAGCACATGATGCTTGAGTATTATCGTTTGTATCGTGGTTCGAATAAACCGGCTAGGTTGAGGCTGTTTCTGTTTCCGGTGAATGCTATCGTGAGTTTTGGATCGAGTGATACGAAATCGGAGCGGCAGTGGTTTGTTGACGCTGTCAATTCAATGCGAGATTCAAAATTTGGAAGATTCTTCTGCACTGCTGCGGGGCTTCATGTTGAAAATCCCGATTGTTTGTTCGGTTTTGATAAAGGCGGTCATGGCGAAATGCAGATCCGGTGCTTGGCATCGTCTCGGATGTATTTCTGAAGGAAGTTACTAGTGGATCGGAATGCGGTTCCGAGGATCGGCAGATTATCAGAGACCCAATGGTGATGCAGAGGCACATGCAGGAATTGCAAATGTTGGGTTCTAGTGAAGTGGTTTTCTGAACCAGATATTACCCCGGTTTCCCCATCGCGGGATTTCGAGAACGCAGTTCAAAGGAGTGTGATGGACAATAATGAACATAGTGGTGGATCCGAATCTGAGTCTCTGAAAGCGAAATGGACGAAGGAAGGTGCAGAAGGTGGCCGGAGCAGAAGGTGGCCGGAGATGGAGATGGAGATTGAGATGGAGATGGCCGGAGCAGGGGCTGTAGATGGCGAGAGCTTGGGAGAGGGAAAGAAGGTGTAGAACTGTGGGTTGTGTCCCTTTTTCTTTTTTTCTTTTTTCATTTTTAATTTTTGTTATTTTAAACCACTAACATTACTAAGGATAAAATTGGGTTTTCAAAAAAAACATAACGGTAAAAGTGACGGTAACCCCGTCAGGGGGTAATCTCTTACTAAAAACCTACCTTAAGGACCAAACACATTACAAAAAAAAATACAAGGACCAAACGCATAGTATTGGTATAGTTTAGGGACCAAAAAATTATATTATCCAATTGGATATTATCCAATAACACCCATTAAGGTTAATGAGTGTTATTGGATAATATCTAAAACTACCCATTAACTATGTTTGGTAGATAATAGTTTTATCCAAATTAACCGATAACACCCAATTGTCACCCCTAATTCCTTCTTTGTAAAGGTTTCTTATACCCTACTCCAAATGTAACCCTAATTGTATCTCCCTATTTATAGGTAATTCAAGAAATAAAAATGCTATGTCATTATTCCTAAACTTTGTCAGTTTCTATATGGTATCAAAGCTTTGCTCCTAACCTTCTTCTTTTTGCTGTCGCCGCCACCCAAATCAATCTCGCCTCCATTGCTAACGAAAACCAAACCCTCACCATTAAAAACCTCGTTCATCCAACCCAAACCTTCACCTCATAAACAACTCTAACCACAACATCACCAAACTCACCTCCACCAACTTCATCACTTGGAAACTCCAAGTTAAGACAACCCTTATTGGCTATGACCTCTATAAGTTTGTAGACGGCTCACACCCATGTCCGCCTCCTACCGTCCTTGTTAAGGATGCTCTAACATACAAGGATGTTCTAACACCCAACCCGCAAGACAAACTTCTGTTTGACGCTCTTGTCGGCTTCCTTTCTGTTCCCTTGGTTCCCATGATTCAACAGGCCGCCGCCACCCGCGAAGCTTGGGAAACTCTGGCTCACACCTATACTCGTCCAACACGAGGCCATATCAAGCAGATCAAAGACTACCTTAAGCGAGCCTCTAAAGGTAGTCAGACGATATTCGATAACATGCAGTCAGTCAAGGGTCGTTCTAATGAGCTTGCTACCCTCGGCAGACCCCTCGACCATGAGGATCTCATTGAGATCATCCTCGCGGGTTTGGACGATAACTACCGCCACATTGTTGATGTGGTCGAAGGCCAGGACACCCTCATATCATTTGATGAACTTCATGAAAACTTATCAACCGCGAGCTGCTCTTGTCCCAGCCCGCATCCTTCTCGCACCCTACTTCTACCAATCTTGCTGCTCCGAGGAACAACAACTCACATGCCCAGAAACCTTCCTCACATGCTCAGCAGGTATCCTTGCAACCCGAAAACCTTCTTTGCCGACCACGACAACATCTCCTTGGCCACAACGATCTTATCTCGGCAAGTGTCAAGGTTGCCAATAACATGGTCACACTGTTGCTCACTGCCCAAATTACCAACTGGTCGCCACCATGCCCCAAGCTGCTACTTCCTCCTCAGCAAGTGGCTTGCGACCACATCGGACAAAAGGACACCGGGCTGGCTTCTTGACAGTGGTGCCTCCCACCATGTCACTGGCGACCTTGGCAACCTCTCTCTGCACTCCGATTACACGGGCACCAACGACATGGTCATTGGTGATGGTACATGGTTGACTATCTCCAAAACTAGTTCTTCTTCTCTTAACACATCATCACACACATTTGCTTTGCATAATGTTCTCTTTGTACCCAACATGAAATGTAATCTCATATACATATCTCAATTTTGCATCTCCAATAAAACATCTATTGAGTTCTCACCATCATGCTTTCATGTGAAAGATTTACTGACATGGAGTATACTGTTGACTGGGCACTCTAAAGATGGTGCGTATGAATGGCCGATCACAAACCCTCCCCCTCACCCCTCTGTCTTGTGGGCGCTAAACTAACACCACGATTAGCATCACCGACTTGGTCATCCCTCTGAACCCGTCCAGTGTCAGATTGTATATAGTTTAGGCGTAACTTTAGACACTCCCGCATTAAACAAACATATTGTAATGATTGTTTAAGTAATAGAAGTCCCAAAATTCCTTTCTCGCAATCTACCATAGTGTCTTCTTCCCTGCTTCATGTAACGACCTGACCCTGATTCCAACACGAAATCCCAAGGTCGTTCCGCTGGAACTAACATAAGAAGAGGACAAGCAATTGTTAAACAATGGTATAAGTCGAACAGTCGAGCTAACAAACTCTAATTAAGATAGTGAAGTTGTACTAAAAATACGGTTCACCAAAAATCGAATCTGCAGAAACAATAATGAAATGAATCCCCAAGATGTTAAGCTCGAAACCAAAACCAAATGAACCCAACAGAGACATTTGTCTCACGAAGGGGAAAACAAAACTTGTGTGCCGCAACATTGCAGACACCGAACAAACCATTGGCACTCTAGGCCGGTGTTTCAACAGAAAACGAACCTGATAGACTACAATGACCCAACAACTAAATCATACCACGGTAACCAATATAACAACAACAATAACAATAATCTACTGAATGCCCCATGGCTACTACTTTCCCGGGAGACAACTGAATAAATACTATACACAAGTACAAGTGCCCGATTACAAAGGTCGGCTACAGAAATAATATAACAAGACTAGATACACTACCCGACGATAAAGTTTATATAACTTTACCCAACCTCATCCTTAACAAAGTAGGAGGACAAAATAACAATAATGTTACAAAGTTAAACTAGACTCCGCGAGCTATAACTCGGAAGAAATGACAACTGCTACACATGAACTACACGACCTCAACTCAATTATCGATCTACTATGCACTGCTACAATCAGGATCTACCTGACCTCAACGCGACTAATGAAATCTGCACACTAGAAAATACATCATGGAGTGAGTCATAACGACCCAGTACGCTACTACAAAACAATATAACATAATATGAGATATTGTTATAATTAAACATGTCATCGCGTTACTACTACGAAGACCCATGAAGGTGTATCGTATGCTTTACATACTCCATAAGACAACCTTCCGTTTTCACATACTAAACCGTCCAAACGAACCAGGGTGGAATTCACTGCTCATAAACAAATCAAATCCATCAGAATAAACTTTCATAATCATCCTCATCTGCAAGTATGCATATCAATACATACACACGTCAAGCACGTCATATGAACATCATGCATAAGTATGTAAATATATATATATATATACACATCAAGTACTTCATATAATCTTCATGTATAAGTATGCATATATCTCTCTCTATATATATCAAATCTCTCATATAATCATCATGTATAAATGTGCATATCTATATATATACACATTAAGTCTTTCAATACATTAACTAATACAAACATGGTCAATAAGATCTCATGTTCAACTAACACTTTGTTATCACATAAGTGCTCATAGTAAGCCACATAAGGGATATAAAATATACAAAATCACTGTCATCGTATTACAACTGTTAAACCATATCGTGCCTGAGATACCCGTGATCGGGTGTCAAAGTATCGAGCTCTCTACTCGGGAAAATAGCACTAGCCAATGCGCTCTTTTGGTTACGACAACGGAGGCTACTTCCCCGCTGTAGCTAGCAGTGGAGGGGTGTGTGAACCGAATCCGGTACATCGATACATTACAACCACGAATCCCATAATTCGTGACGACAATGTATCGTCCCACCATCAACATAAAAACTCAAGTAATGCCAGTTGAACTTATATGCAATGCACAAGTAGATGTTTACTTGCTAATTCTTAAGTAGGTATAATGCTTTACTAAACTCATACGATTATGCACATTGTTTCCATAACCACAAAACCACATTAGGAGCTCAATTGAGTCTCTAAATCACAAGTGTCAAGCATGCACACTTAAATCAATCAAAGCTCCACAAGCTAGTGACTAGTCAAATGGATTATAAATGTCGTAGGATCTCACCAGGATCCTCGTAAGGTTCAATTGTTCCTTAACTCGACTCTGTTGAGTCCTTACTGCAGTTTCATCCAAATAGGGTATAAATGTATTGGTCCACATTGATGCTCAAATAGGCTAGAGCGGGGGGGGGGGTGAATAGCCTATGATGCCTATTAAAAACTTTTCTTCTTGTACTTATAAAGTGCAGGTTTTAAAGGCATAAGCAGTTTGCACAGCGAGCATGTCTGCTGGTAGTACTAAACATCAGACTTGCTCTTAGCGGAGTAATAAATTCTGCTGGTGTACTGCGAGCAAATCAAAAGCCTGTTTAAAGAGTTTAGAAGCAGCGAAAATTGTAAGGCTTAGATTTAGAAAGAAGTCTTAGTAGTTGTACACGAATATATGTTTAGAACAACAGCACATTTAATTCTTCTTCCAAATGCAGGTTTAGGAAGTCATGAGAGATTAGCTTTTCAAAGAATTAATCAATTTATAAAAGCTCATAGAGAAGTAAATGCTGAATATTAAAAGATAAAGCATTTGAAAGAAATTATGAATTTATTCAAGGATAAATTACATAATACAACAACCTAGACTCTCTATGTAAAGTTTCTGTCCTCGTCGTTCCAAACCTTAATCTTTACTTAATTATCAAAGACAAATTCTTAAGTAAAGAGAGCAATGGTAGACGGAACAGATATGAGAAGACAACTTTAAGGGTTGTTCAGATAAAAATTATCTGAACAATTGGGTGCAGAGCACTCGACTTCGTATGATGATCTGATATTGTACAATCAACAGCATTTGTATAAGAATACAAATCTGAAAATATGAATGCAATATTTACAGACAACTCTTCATCTTCATTGGGCGTCATCTGAAATAATATCTTCAAATCGATCCAAGAGGTTGACCTCTAACTTTAGAAATAAAATCTTGAAGCTCTGTTAGAGGCTGAGTTCTTCGAAGAAGGATGAAGTACTCAAATAAAGAATTGGGTTCTTGACCAAGACACTGATATCTGTCTATAGAAATTTATGATCTCTCTCTTCTTCTCTAATCCTTTTCTTCTTAGCAAACCACAAAGAGTGTTTTACTAAGGTCTAGTTTTGCTTACTGCAATCTTATGTGGATATCTAAGATGCGTTGGCGAAGACGATCTCTTGTAGATCTCATAGCTTTGTCGAACAGATTGTTGTTGTAGATGTCTACTAATCACTTTGTTAGTCCGCCTTGGTTTAAAGAAGAAGAGGGATTTCTTTTTTATAGACCGGGGTCCAATTGATCGTTGAGAGAAAATGATAGATTTTCTATCCATTTGAAATAGTGTCATTGTTGAGGGCTGTTGGATAGATATGTTGTTCGATGGATCTTTGACTGTTGGATAAAAGATTTGTCCTGCAGATCCTGGAACTGGTTGCCCGCCGACTGATAAGTCTCTAAAAATTAGGTCTGAATCATAATGCATTGTCAGGTGGTCTGTCCAATAAAGTAGGTTCTTTTGACTTTTCCAAACCACGTGAATGAGAGAGAAGATCTTGTAGCATCAGAGATGTCAGGCTTCATAAAGATTTGAGTGACTTTTAAGGCTTGAACATTTAGTCTCTTTTTGATCTCCTGCAGTCTTGTCTCTTTGTAGCACGTGCAGAACCAAGTCTGCTGGTGAGATGTTCAGTCCAGAGGAGTGAGTCTTCTGCAAGAGACGACTGATGGCTGCTGGTTACGGTATGAACATTCAAACCATAGCATGTATGTTGGTGGCGAGTCTTCAAGGTATTCTTTTACGCACATGACAAGTCTGCTGGTGACAAGTCTTCTGAAGATCTTTGACGCCTTAGCATGTTTGCTGGTGCTGGTGCATATGAATTGCTAGTCTGTTGATCATCATTACGAAGTTAGGACTTGATTAGGACAAACATAATTTAAGACCTATGTGATGTCAAATAAGTTGCCACACTAATCTTTACGCATACCTTTTAGCCACTTGTTATGACTCGCGCTAATGGGAACAAACAAATCAAAATATTCAGAATATGTGTAGACACCCCAATTTCGTACATCTGGTATGTGACATGCGATATCTAGACCTGTTGAAACTTAACAAATGTCAAGTTACAGGATTTAAAAATGCAAAAGACAAAGCAGGATGCGTAAAACAGTAAAATCACGGGGCGAGTGTCAAAAGGAGGCGAAGATTGAAGCCAGTCTTTGCCACAAAAGCAATATGGGCGCGGCGCCCAGACTCCATGGTGTCCGCGCCCAAAGCCTGAATAGTGCACTCCGTCTTAACGCATTGCACAAGTCTTTAAGCGCGCGGTACAAGCTGGTAAAGCACAAAGAACAAAATTTAATCCTAGTGGTGTCCCTCCTCTCACTTATAAATAGATGTGCCTAGCTTCAGGAATTCACACACAGTCACACACAGAGAAAAGCCATAACACGATGTGCGTTTATTTTACGCATGAGCGATCGTGAGAATAGTGAGTTCCCCCTCCTATAAAGCCTCGAAGCTTTGCCAAATCTCCTCCAAACACAAAACCAGCCGGTCAAAGTGATCCTTAGCCCCCAGCTAGGTTTCCACCCTATTCCCCCAGTCCAAAAATCCCAAAAAGAGTTGCTCTGCCCGAATCCAAAGGCCGAATCCGCCAGAAGCAAGCAGTTGCTCTGCCAGATTTCCGCCAACAGCAAGCAAATAATAGCAAAACGCAAGCAGTTGCTCCACCCGTTTGACGGTTCCTAGAAACAACTTTCGGAAGCAATTATTCTGCCCGAACCGCAGCAGCAGCTAAAAGACTCCCTCTCCCGGAAGGACAGAGCGAGCGCACCTAATGCTCTTAAAGGTGAGCCTTTAATGGTTTTATTTATAAAAAAACTATTTTTATCCGATCCAATAAAAAATATAAGCCGTTGTGCTGCACGAATCTATGTAGAAAATAACATTAAAAAGAGCCATTATTATGGCCAAATATTTTGAAATGTATTTACTAGAAGGAGATAGCTGCAAGTCTGTAAATAATATAAACATGGATATATTTGCTTTTAATGCTTTATTTATTTGCTAGATAAATATATCAAAAAACATACTTTAGCCAAAAAGTGTTTTGAGACCAAAAGTGCGAGTTGGGTGCCTAGCACCTTCCCAACTCGTAACTTAGCCTCCGAACCCGTTTTTACAAACTCTGGTTTATTTTTGGTTTTTCTTTGTTTCTTCTTTAAAATAAAGATGATGACTCTGTTAAAACATTTTGAATCACAGTGAGGCCCGCAACATCCTTTCTTGCACTTTCTCGCTTTCCCCTAAATAAGGGAAAATGAGAATGAAAGGATGATGCATTTCCTGTATTTTGTTTTTCCCTAAATAAGGGAAGATGAGATACGGGGAGCCCAAAGCACTCATATCGATCCAAAATAAACCTAATATCATGGTGATGCTTGCAACATCCTTTTTTTTTTTTTTGCACTTTCCCGTTTTCTCTTAAACAATGGACGATGAGAATGAAAAGGGTGATGCATTTTCTGTGCCTTGTTTTCCCCTAAACAAGGGAGGGTGAGATACAGAGAAACCCCAGGCACTCATAATGATTTTAGGCGATTTTCGAAAAGTCCATAGTGAGGCAGGGCGTGTTCCCATGCGCTTTCGCAACATCCTTTTTTTGCACTTTTTCGTTTTTCCCTAAATAAGGGACGATAGGAATGAAAAGGTTGATGTTTTTTATGTATCTTATTTTCCGCTAAACAAGGGAGGGTGAGATACAGATAAATCCAAAGCTCTCATAATTTACTAAAAATCACTCGGTGACCGAGGCGCAGTGTTCTAAAACTCCCCGCCTAGCTCCGCCTAAGCCCCTCTCTATCGTCGCGATTTTTTTAGTCGCCGCCTAATCGACCAAGTCGGTGCCTACGCCAAACATCACCAACCTTAATTTATTTTTGTAGCTTTGATTTTGTGGCATGCGGTGACAGGAAAATGAAGGGGGAGTGGTAATGGTGAGGCAGAGAGGGAGGTAGAAAGAAAAGAGGTTTGATTTTGTAGATATTCGGTGGGATGAGATAGAGGATAGATTAAAGGGTTAGATCTAGGAGGAAAGAGATTGAAGGAGAGTCGGTCTGCGGAGAGAGAGAGAGAAGAAAAAAAAGAAAGGAAGAAAAAAAGGGTTGCCGGTCTGCCAGATAGATAGAAGAAAGAAGAAAAAAAAAGATTAAGAAGAAGGGGGTTGTCTCGAGACTCAGAATTTAGAATGAGAAGGGATTAGGGAAGATATGTTAGACTATGAGTTGTAGGGGCAGTAGGTAGGTGGAGTAATATTTTTTGTTTTTAGTTCTAAACTTGGCTGGTTTATCGCTTTGGAGTTGTTGAGAATTAGGATTAATGGTAGGTTTGTATATTTTTGTTAATTTTAAAAATATAGACAAGTGTTTGATAAAATGACAAACATTAAAAAAAAAGTGTAGTCAATGTGTTTGATCTTTGATGTAAATTATCAAAAAATGGTAATTATGCCTTAATTCTAGGCCCCGCCTAGGCCCCGATTACGCCCCGACTCGTCCTCTAGGTGCTAGGCGCTAGTGTGCCGGCTAACGATTTTTAGAACCTTGCCGAGGCGTATTCAAAGCGCTTCTTGACAACACCCTTTCCGCATTTTTAATTTCGTCTAGCCCTAAACAAGGGAGGGTGGAATGGAAAGTGTGGTGTCCCTCCGCACGTCGCGTTCCCCTAGAAAAGGGAGCACGGGGCGCGGGAGATCCCGGGGCACCCACAATATGCAAGGAGATAAATTACTTATCAACAAGCATATTCTAACAATCTCCTTCTATTTTCTTGGAACCATTACAAAATGACATATAGAAAACATTACAAGAGCGATGACTTTAATCAAGGCATAGAAATAATATGCCAACAATGAATAATCATTTTATCTTAAGGTACGCCCTATGTTGATAATTACAAGAGCGATGACTTTAACATAGTCTACTATTGCTATTACAGACTCGATAAATCACAAAGTACTGAACATGCAAAGCAATAGTGAAAAACATTTTAGATCACTTAAGATTGTTGAAAATGTTTACTCAGGATCTAAAAAGTTTTGGGTTTCTTTCTTGCGCAAGGATTTTTGTAAATGAAAGAGTGTTTTGGTAAGAAGGAATAACAAATCCTTACGTATTTATTTGATTTTGAAAGTTTTTACTATAAGGATTGTTTTTTATACCAATTTTTAGAAAACATCATTTTTCATAGAGAGACTATTTTTATAATAAAACATTTTTCGAAAGTAGTCTTGGTATCATGATTAGAACAGTATCTTTGCTAAAAATATATTTGGAAAAATTTCCAAGGTAAGAACTATTCCGAGAATGTTTTTGTAAAAACATTTTTGTGTTTTGTTGAAATAAATCCATATATATATATATATATATATATATATATATATATATATATATATATATATATATATATATATATATATATATATATATATAGTTTTCAACAAAACATGCCACAAAGGCATAAGGTGATTCACAAAGAATCAGTTGTAAGGATAAAGTTATCACATTATGTGCTTCTTCCATAGTAATTTTGGACAAGGGGAAATTTGATGGTTTTGAACCTTGTTATGAACTCTCCTCCTTAGGTTCATGGACTTTCCTCCTAAGGTTGTTATTCATCTATGTCTTGGACAATTATGTCATAAACTCTCTTCCTTAAGCTCTCCGCCTTGACGAAAATGTCATAACTCTCCTCCTTAATGATGAATGATGAATATAACCTAATTGGAATCACCAAAGCTACCAGTACTAGAGCCTAAAGAAAATTCTCTATCGTTGTCAGTAAAGCTTCGATTGCTGAATAACTCTCAGGTTATCAGCAGGTCTCCAGTGACAGGAAAATGTTCATCCTCTTGGATTGTGGAAAGACTAGGCTGATAGGAGCAAAGAAAATGGCTTATGATCCTAGCATACTTTCGAATGCCAGACCCATTCACTTGTCTTCGCAAGATAGACCGGTAGATGAGAGAGAAGACAATTTCAGACCAGTTCAGGTCAAGAGATTCAAGAACAGCAACGGTGTAGTTTCGAAGTCTTCAGGTGTCACTACTTGAGCTTGCTTCATGAAATAGAATGCATCGAACTCAGGATTTCATCAACACAGTACATGTCTAAGGGATAATTATTGATGTCCCAAGTACTGTAGTCATCTCGATAATGGTAGCTAGTTCGTTGGCGTGATTCATTGAGGATAGAATGTTGAGAGAGTCAGGTCCAACAGAAGGAAGCTGGAAGACTCGTGATAGACTTTCGGCATTAAGTACGACATCAGTACCTCGAATGCGACCAATGAAACTCTTACCATCTCTAGCCAGTTGCATCCTTGAATAAAATTCATCAACCAATCTAAGGCTATAGAATTCTTCTCGAAAGTTAAGGATGGAGACGAATCCAGAACTATGAAGAAGGTCGATAATCGTCCTCCAACAGTATTGTCGAGGAGAAATTGTTCCCCTTGAATCGTGTGTCCTAGAATGTAGGATTGAGAGCCTCTTCTAGTAACAAAGGAAGATTCAGGAAGAATAGGATGACCAGAGATGCTGTTATAAGATGAAGCGGCCATGAAGAGATTTCTGAAGATAGATGGAGAACTTGGCTAGTAATGATATCAATTGTTGAAGTGATATCAATTGTTGGATGATTATTATGGATGGGAAGAATTAAAAACTTGGTACTTTCGGAGGACATATTTATTGGAAGAAGACACTTATCATGGATCGTCGTTTTGGTATCCGTTTTAGAGCAGTAATGACAGATATTCAAAGCGGTGAAGTAATCATGTCAAGGCTCGAATTCGAATGGACAGAAGGCGGCGATTCATGATAACGATATTAAATCATTCTTGAAAGTATTTTTCGATACATATTTCGACTTAATTCGAGGTTTTCCAATACCAAGAAGGATAATTAAAATATAATGAATTCGATATTGAAAAAGGAGTTGTGTTGATATCAATGACTTTTGTTGAAAAATAATATTAGTTTTAAAATTCATACCATTAGGAAATAAGATAGGTTTTGGAATTATATATTACCAAAAGATGATTTACGAGGCATTCTTAATCATCTACACAATCTTCAACAATCTCTCAAATCTTTTGGATTTTTAGAATTAAAATGATTTTGAAAAATAACTTTATGTCCCAAATAGCTAGTGGATAGTTTACGGGGCTTTCTGAATCATCTACACAATCTTCAGTAATCTCCCAAATCCCTAGAATTTTAAGACATACATATATTTTCAAAAGAAATTTAATGTATCTTTCAAGAAAATATTTTGCAAAACATTAGTGATTTTGTGTTCTTTGTTTCTAGAAGATAATTTACAGGGCTTTCTGAATCATTTACACAATCCTCAGCAATCTCCCAAATCTTCTAGAAATTTTGGAACAAAAACAAAGGGCTTTTGAAAATCTTTTTGAAGGATTTTGAAATATGTTTTGAAAATCTACCGATATTTCCAAAGGTTGTTTAAGTTAAAGCTATCATCACAAGAAAATGACCAACAGAGATGAAAGTCTACTGAAACTTTGTTGATAAACGGGTAAGTTTAGTAGGGATGAAGTTCTGCTGATATAGATTGTGGAGATGGGACGTAATTAGCAGTGATTAGAGTCTGCTGATACCAACTGATAAAACAAAAATGTATACAACAGTGATAAAAGTTTGCTGATACTAATTGATAAAAGCAGTGGAGTGATTAGTTGGAATGAAATAGTGCTTATACCAATTTATGAATAGTCGGGTTTATCAGTTGTTTGAACACAATGATGTGGTCAGCAGTGAAGAAGGTCTGCTGAGATCAGTTAAGAAAAATCGGTTCAACGGTGGTGAAAGTCTACTAATATCATTTGTGGAAATGAGACGTGATCAGTAGTGATGAATATCTGTTAATACTAGTGATAGGTGAGAAGTTAATGAACTAAGCAGATATGTGCGAGTTTGCTGAAAAGTGATAGGACATCAGACATGAAGGTCTACTCAGCCCTATTGAAATGAAGAGTTTTCAGCAGGTTTTCCTTTGCGTGCCTTGGCTACTGGAAGGAAGGACCAGAAGCTTCATTGGCAAGATTAATTAACCACTATGCTCCTCAACAGAATCCCGATTACTAAGAAGGACATTAGAGGCGAAATGGAAGGTGACAGCCATCTTAGTCAGAACATTCGTTTCATAAAGACACGAATTGTTCATTCTTAATTTGGCAAAGAGTGAAGAGTTGAAAGAACATACTTCGCTTCTTGGTCAACAGTTAAGATGATGACTACTTTTCTCATAAGGTAGTCATCTTATCAAGAAAAAAAAGGGATGGAAAATCTTTAGAGCAGAGTTGTCTTGATAAGAGGGATCAGTAGACATGAAAGTACTAATCAGGAATGGAAGTGCAGATGCTGCTAATTCCTCAGAAGGTCATCATGCCAACAGCAGATATAAGGTCTACTGTTGTGAAGCGATTTGCAATGAGACCTGATTTTTGGGGAGAATGAAGATTCACCAGAATATCATGGGTTAAGGTGAAATCTTACATTCCTGATAAAGGAATTGCATTGGGAGCATCGACCTTTCTAAAGAAATCCAAAATCATAGCAGTTCATATTCCAACAATATTTCTTCTGATGAGATTTCTACCAGTACTCTAGAAGTTTTGAAGCACAAAGTTTCTGTTAAACTGAATTGAAATCAGTTGGTCTAATCATAATGATATCAGTATATACTTGAGTAAGAAGTAACTTAGTCTTTGAGCACTAGAGGTTTTGATGGAAAAATTAATATCTTCGGTGCGATGTCTGAATTTGATCTGAATGAATAGATCAGATTCATAAGACTGTTATTTAAAAGGGTAGATCCTGGTTTCTTCTCATCAGAATTATTTATTGTCGAATAAGAATACTAATGTTTAAGGATTGGTTTGAGGTTGGGTTAACAACAGAGTTATGTTTGCTGTTGTGGATTCAGAATATAAGATATGAGATAAAAACACATGTACTGAGTCTATAAGTAAAACATAAGATTTCATGCTATCGAAGAATACACACACAAAAGCAGATAACCATGAAGTAAAGTTGTCTTGAACAAGTTCTCATTTAGATCAAAATATAATAGATTACAACGAGGATCTAATGATTACAAGATTTAATACAACTTTCAGTGACTCAACTACTTCTAGTAAACAACTAATCTAAACACCTGATACATTTTGGAATAAAAATGTTACAAGGAGATGTCTATAAAGACCATGGACCAAAACTATTTCACTGGTTGGTAAAACAGAATAGTGGTCCAGATCAACTGGTTGAGCCAAAAGAGACAGCCAAACGAGATCTCCACACTGTAAAAAGTGCATATATGTGATCCTGTCGCATGCTTTTCCTTCTCCCTTCAGCTAGCTCTCAAGCCAGGGTGACCTTCACAAGCAAGCGCGACTCCCTTTTAAAAGTCGATTGCTGTGAGTTGTGCTATTCTCAAGGGAGAATCACGTCAGCGAAAGGATATGTAGAAAGTCTACATTGCTAAGGAGCAGCCGACGTGAGCACGATCATATAAATCTGGGAGAGGCATGCTAAATGGTTGTTGAGGTAAATCTTCATACAAGAGGATGCCTCAAAACTAACCAAACAACTTTTGGTGGGTGGGAAAGAGAATACTAAGTTGTTGAGAGAAAAGCTTGATCGAAAACTAAGAATACTCCTAAGTAACATTTTGAAAAGGAAAGGGCATGTATCAGTGTCTATCATAGTGCTTGGAAGTATTTTGGGAGTGATGGATGAAGGGAAGGAAGGTCTCTATAAATACTTACTGAGGCAAGACGAAGGACATGTTAATGAGAAAGATTCATTAAGATCTAGGAGTTCTTTCAACCACTCTCATTAAAGTCATGTGAAATAACGTGTGATAGATAGTTTAATTTCTAGATATTCAGTAAAGTTTCTCCTTGGAAAGCTAAAAATATTTTGAAAAGACAAAACAACTTTCTTAAGAAGATAAAAAGTTTTTAATATGACAAAACAACTTTTCAGAAATATTTTGACAAAACAACTTTTTAGAAAAAGATTTGATTTTGACAAAATGACTTTCAGAAAAAGTTTTATTTTGAGCAGACATCCACCTTTCTTTTAAAAAAAAAATATTTTGTTTTTTTCCCGAATATCTAAGATATTGTCTTTTACTTTAGGAAATAGTCAGTTTCGAAAAGTTTAACCTCAACCTTTGTAGAAATAACAAAAATATCCTTGTATATTGCTTATTGTCTACTAAGGTAAAAAAAAAACTCCTATAAGTCAGCGCATAGAACTGAGCTTATGAAGTGCGGTAGAGCAAGATTGATCGACAAAGGCAAGGGGTTGATATTCACGAAGAAAGTATAGGTCTGTGATAACAATTATCAACTAGACAAAATGATATCAAACCAGTTGAATAAAGTGAATCATACTTAACAGAGTAGATAGAGATCATAGGAGCAAAGTATGATAAACAAATATTCAAGCAATATATCTGCAGGAGGAATATAGAAAGAATAAAGTAAGCAGATATAAATGATCCGCAGTGATGATATACTCATGATCCTAGTTATCAAGAAATCGTTGAGACGAAACAAGGATCAAATATCAGAAACCAGAGGAAAGGAGAAATGACTGAGAAGAATAAATCGAAATCTTCAAATCAGCCAAGCATAGTATCCTATGCTTTTAGATGAGACATAAACTTTTCTTAGAGATCTTTGATAGAATCTGTGTTCCTGAAGAAGAACCAAGAAGATCATTAGCAACATTTTATGAGCTTTAGAAAGCTCCAAAAAAATCTAGATACAAGGAATAAGTTTTTCAAATAAATCCAGGGAATAAAGGAAGAAGGATATGGATTTTTGAATTTCTTATTCTCCCTTGATCTTATGTGCTCAGAGTAGAGAATAATATTATTAATTATTCTTTATTTGTCATTATTATTTAGTGGTACCTACTGTATATAGTTACTTACCTTGTATAGTTCTTTCCTTATCATGATTCCTTCCATGTAAAGGTTTATTGTACCATACTCCAAGTTAACCTTAATTTTATCTCCCTATTTATAGGTAATTCAATAAATGAAAAAACTATGTCATTATTTCTAAACTTTGTCAGTTTCTACATGTTTCACTTAAAAATCAACTTTAAAAAATTAACCCATAACTTTTATTAAATCCCAAATATACCATTCCGTTCAAAGAGAATTGGTTTCAATACTCCATGCTTGCTCATTGAGTCTATCACTATGTGGTCCATGTCCAGCCACCTCTACCTCACCTCCATTGTCCCTCTTGGCGTTCCTTACTTCATCAGCTTATGCCTTTCCAACTCAGTCGAGTACAATTATCTCTCACTCAAGCTCATTCAAATACACAAACCATTGATTTTTCGTTGCGGTTATTCCATCGAAATTTCTTTAAAAGGAAGCATGTAAATTCAACACCATGGGTAATATGATTGCAATTTCAATCGGGGGTCACGATGAAGGCATACGGGGAGGTAAAATCTAATACGTAGGGGTATGTTTTTTGCAACTGGGTGCAGTAGGAGTCAAGTGATGAGACTAATTTTAATTGAAATTCTGTTTAGTTTGAAGGGGATTATGTTGAATCCAAATATATCGTTGTATTACGTTGTGTTGTGTTACTTGGATTTCCTATTTCTATCATGGGTTAATGTTGAGTTTTTGGTATCAAAGGTAAAACATTGATTATTTTATTAATTTATCATATATACTTAAAAAAAGATAATTCGTTTTTTCAAATTAGATTGAAGACTTTTTAGTTGATTTAATTAAGGTCTTAGTTAGGGTTTCAAGTAAATAGAATGGTGAATTTTATGTCGAATAATTTAGATTAGTTAACCCAACATAGTTCATGAAACTTGAAAGGGGGGGGTATAACTCATCGATTAATATTTGCCTTTAGAGCACTAGTTAAGAATTTAAATGAGGGACCATTTTTGCATTGTTATAAAAGCATCCCCTAGTGATTAGGGTTGGTTTGTAATGCCCTAGAACCTTGTGTGCCAGCTTACCCGTACAATGGACTCATCGTGCAAAACTTCATGTGTATAGATAGGTCAAGATAAGGCCGTTACCTTTGAGTTGTTTTGTTTGCGATCGTTAGCGTGTTAGAGTTACAACTAGGCGACATGATGTCGCTCGTTACTCGAGTTGATCGAGGGTTACTTGCTTAGTTTTGTGTGCGACCTTAGTGAGTTACCTCCCGAGTTAGCTAGACATGTTAAACATGTCTTAAATTGATGTTTGGTAGCTCGGCTCATAGTTTGACCTTGCTCAGTTTGTTTTCAATGCTCATCGTCGTTGTTTGCTTTCATTTGGGTTGTGTCCTCGACCGTTTGGGTCTCTTTTGGCTTCGTTTTGATCGTGGAATCATCCCCGATTGTTGTGTGAACCTTTAGGGGTCTTTTGGGAATTCTTTTAGAGAGTTTTTGGTCCAGGGGCCAATGTGACCGCATTGGGTTTGGGGGATACAAACGCATGTATTACTGAAGTTTAGAAATTTTGGGGCTGGTGGGTGCGGCCGCATCCTATTGGGGATGCGAGCGCATTTAATGTAGGGCAGAAATGCCCTGTTTTTTTTATTTTTGTTGTGATTTACCTATTCTACCCCCTAAATAATCCCTTTCTTTTGCTCTTGTCCAACCATTAGAGGGTAAATTAGTCCCTTCACCCTCCATATAGAATTGAAACTCCCTCCCCTATCCTCATTCCATCTTCAACTAGTTAGAGATTAGAGAAAGAGTTTATGTGTGTGTTCTTAGTGAGATGAGTGTGTGTTCCAGCGATTCCTGGAGCTCTGGCCATCCAATCGACGATTCGAGACCAGCATCGCGAAGCCCTCAACGAGTAGAAAGTTTCCCCTCAGTTTGTTTTCATTTTCTTTTTTTTTTTGTTGGTCGAAATAGGTACGTTACTAAACCCCATACTTTTTCTCTCTAGCTTAAATTAATGCTAGGTTGTTAGAGACTTGTTTCTCTTGAGTTATTGTGTTAATGCATGTCTAGATGATGGGTTTATAGTGGGTTTTGATATGTGAACATGTGAGGTTGGATTTAAATGTGTTTGTTGTGATTATTGATGTAATTAGTGAACGAAGTGGGTTGTTGTTAGGTTTAGAAACTCGGATGAACTTTAAATCCCGAAATAAGGCCATGACCTAGAAATGGGAAGTTTGTATTTTGACTCAGTAAAGTCTATTTTGCATTTAAAGTGTTATTTTGAGCCCTAGGATAAATTCCTATGACTTTTCGTGTTCGTCGGGTCTTAATGGTGAGATTTCGAGATTTGGTCAGGTGAGACCGGAATTGGTGATTATGTATTGTTTAAGGGGTTAGGACCCCAATTGAAATCCTTAGATGACGTTAGTATGAGTTTATTGCAAGTCATCGGGTTTTATTGAGTTTGAATGTCATTTGAGAATGTTGACTCGTTAGAGTCTTTATTAGAACACGTTAGTGCATTGATGTGTTTGAGGGTCGGGTCACAATCCTAGAGTGTTTATGAGAGTTTTGGGAATGTGGTTAGATGACCGTTCCATTGGATTTTTTTGGGAGTGTACCCCTTGGACATTCGGTGATTTAAGACTAATTAATAGTCTCCAGTTATAAATAACACCATTAATGACATAGGTTTGAATTGAATGAGTTGTGACGGTCAGACCTTGGACGCCGTCTCATTTATAGTAAGAAAGAATTTTGGGACTTAGGTCGAGAATGACTCGTGTATGAAATGTTATGTAGATACTCGAATGAGTCTATTGAGGATTTGTTACACATCAGTGAGAAACATGTTCGAATCCTACGGTGTTTGAGACGAGTTTGATCTCGGTAGTGTTGACCCTTGTTGTCATGTTGTGTGTGTGTGTCCAAACGACACCTAGACTTGATAAGTCTTTGATGATGAATGTGTTTCGGGAAACTTAACTAATTTAGTAAGTCGTTTAGTTAAACTATGAGAGTTCGGAATTGTGTTGACCTAGATTAAGTAACTCCTGAGAATTTATATTGGGTGTGCACATTAAGGCACAAATTATTATAAGACTACTTTAGAGTCTCTATGAAATGATAGAGTTTGGTTCGATGGATGGATGATCGTTCTAGTAGAAAGGTGATTAAGTGTACTTAGTGGGAACTTATGAGAGTTTGACTATGGATAGTCATATTACACTTGAGCGTGGGTTCGGGTGTATCTACGTATACACTACGAGGAAGTGACTATTAGAAGTCCGGTATGGAATTGATTTCGAAGACTAGGAATATAGTCTTGCTTTGGGAACTTACGTTAGACTAACTTTGTACTTAGTAGTCTTGATGCGTTGTGTATTGGGGATCCATGAGGACCTCATCGCGTAAGTGTTGTTGGATTTGTGATAGTCTTTAATTGTGGTTTGAGGTTAAATATAGATGTGGTTTCGGTGTAATGATATTTTGGGATCCTTGTAGACCTCAACGAATAATTATTGTTATTAGACTAATATATAGTCTTGGTATATTGATTAAGGTTAGAACTAATTAGTCACCTCGGTGTATGCGAGTATTGATGCATAACATAAATATGCATGATTGTGATGTACTTAGTAGAGTGTAAACCTATTTGACATGGATTTACCGGGAACTCAATCCTTATCTGAAATATTTATGTTGAGGATTCTAATGAACTCAAAGTATGTTTGGAAATTAGACTAAATAAGTAGTCATGTTTGATATGGAATATTTGCAAATATTTGAATGTATGATATGTGATTACCTTCCAATATGCGCGTGGTAATGTGTTTTAGCAGGGTCATTGACCTACTTGGTTTTGACCAGGTGACCGGAGATTGGAGCCTTGTCAGGTTTTGGTTGATGATGGGACGACACATAGCCTTCACGAATTATGGGGTTCGTGATTGCTATGGGTTGCCGTATCGGAGACCGGTTGTTGCACACACCCCTCCAATGTTGGTCGTAATGGGGATGTAGTTCTTCATGGTTATATATATAAACATAACCTTGGAAACTATGGAACTCGAGCGATGATGTCTCAGGGTACCAGGAAATCGGTATCGAGGGACGAGGGCACATGTGGTTTGCATGTGGATTGCAGGAGCACGCGGTGGAAGCGGATCAGAGAGACACATCCTGATTCACTTGGTTTGTTTATGATCAGAGGAGTTCACCCTGGTTTATATGGTTTGTTTATGCGCACATATATGATTGTCATTATGATGCATGAAGGTTTTGAAAAAAGGAAAAAAATGATATTTTGTGAAGTATCAAAGATTATATGATACATGTTCATAGATTTTATTGTTTTAATATGATGTTATGATTAATTATAACTGTGCATATTATCATGTTATATTATTACTTGTAGTAGCGTACTTGGTCGTTATAACCCACTCCGTACTTTGTTTCTTTAGTGTGCAGCTTGTTCGATAGTACGTTTAGAGGTCTAGTAGATCGTGACTGTAACAGTGCATAGTTGATCGGTAGACTGAGTTTAGATCGTGTGGTTTGTGCTAGTAGCAGCCGACTTTTCTGAATTGTATCTCGCGGAGTCCCATTTCATTATCGCATCATTGTTTTATATTATGTACGTTGTTATTCTTGTGAGGACGACATTATGTAAAGCTATGTAAGCTTTACGGTCGGGTAGCCTTTTGAGGTTTGTAGTCTTGGATTGTATTTTGTGGCTAACATGTATCGTCAAGCTTATGTATTTTATCTTAGTATTATTCAGATGTCTCCCGAGCACGCAGTAGCTTCGGGGCATTCAGTATATATTTTACTTGTTGTTGTTGTTGTCTCCAACACGTTTAGCCGCTGAGATTGTTGTTGTTTTCAGAGTCGTAAACTCGTATTTATTTTATTGGTTTTCCCTCTGGCATGCTTAGCCGTTGAGTGGTAGTTGTTATAGGTTGGGTCCTTGTTGTTTCGCTGGCCTTGGGTAGCCGATGGTTTATTTCTTGTACGCATTGTTGCGTCATGTGATTTAAATTTTTGGGTCGAGAGATTGACTATCTCTTTGGTTGTGTTTAGCTTGGAGCTCGATAGCTTGGGCGTACTACTATTATTGTTTTTGCAGTTTTGGAATTGTATGTCATGTATCGCCGTTACTGCTTTACATTCATGTTAGAGCTTGTGTAGCTCGATTGGTTGACTTGTATCTTTATGCTTAGCACGTATTTCTCCGTTGTGTAGCCTTTATTGGCGACACGATCTTGAGATTTCGTGTTAGGGTCCAGGTCGGGTCGTGCCATGGTCCCCATTTCAAAATATTAATTGAAATTATTAGTAAGATTACATTAAATAGTAGGTCTTTTGTAAGATCCATCTGACGGATTAAGATGCATAAGACGGGAGCGCTCACTCTTTTACAATTCAATCCACCACCACAAACGCGATAGATCGGATTAGGGGATTAGTCTTATAAAAAATATATATTTATAAAATGATATTTTCTAAGTTTGTTTTAGTCAAACATTGAATACATACAACAGTTGGTGGATAAGTGGATTCATAATATAAGTGAAATTTGTTAATTTATTCCGTAAATGTAACTTTCCTTGTTTTTCTTTTTTAGCACTATTAAAGTATCACTTGATTGCATTCATTTAGGGTGGAATCGGCTAAGATCCTAAAACTACGGAAGCATATGATTTTTGATTCTACCCGGTAGAATAAAGATGAAGTTGTTTAACATGTGGGCAACCTAACCCAGAACCTCTTGCAGTGGCCAAGCAAGCTACATAGAAGCTGTATATGGGGTAATAGGTTATCCTGTCCCCATGTGCCTCGCATACCTGCAGGCTGGAGTCTTGTGATTTGTGAGGGAGCAGATTTTTATTGAGTTTGTAAATCTCTTGGAAGGATCCCAAAAACCATATTTAATTTGGCTATATATATATATATATATATATATATATATATATATATATTAATTTTAATTGAATGATAGTGTTTGATAATCACACGTGTCAAAATTTACAATTTTTATTTTGATTTTTTAGATTTTGATCGGTCACATTTGGTATTCTAAAGGGTGTTTGTGTAAAAAAAAAATTATACCACCGATAGATAAAATTTAATTTATATATTAATTGACTTGTTAGTTACACAAGTTAAGACAAAAACTTAGGTAAGAGGGTTATTTTTTGTAAGACGAATTCTTTTTATCTTACTCTGTGTTGGTGAGTTCAACTGTGAGAGAGTGAAACTTCATATTACGAATTAAGATCCATAAAAACAGGAGATTTCAACGCAATAAAACCATTCTTTGATGATATGTCAGGGGACTGTATCTGCAATGTGAACTCCTAGTGGGCAATATTAATCCATAACCATCTACCCAAACTATTGGTCTATCCTCATTATTATTATTTTTATTTTTACATTTTTTTTTGGTTTTGCAAGCTGCTAGGTTTTATTAGACCAGAAGTTTCAAGACTAATTTTCATCTTGAAAGTATAAAAATTATTTTTCTTCATTCACATTCAATCAAAATGAATCTCTCCAATGTAAATATAGATTTAATCTTATATCTTATTTATCTCACCACTAAAGTAATATTTGACAAAAAAACAAAAAAACCAATAGAAAGAGTTTTAAAAAAGAATAATGATAACTAGGATATATCTATACCCTCAAGTAGAATGTTTCTTTGTGTGACGAGGAACTTTTGTATCGAAAAAAGACATTGTTATCTATATTGTAAACAAATTTGGTTGTCACATCATATCCACACTCATCATCTACATTTGAATTTGATAGATATTTTTTTTAAAAAGGTGTAAATCATAGGTGACATTTAATTTCTTTCACATCAAAATTAGCATTGGAGATGCTCTTAGTCCTCCACATATATGCTATTATCAAATAAGAGGTAAATCAATGTGTGATATGTAGTTTATTTGGTGCAGTTTCCTCCAAATGACAATATTTTAAATAGAGAAGGAGATTAAGAGAAATTTAATATTTAAACAGCAACTTTGAAGTCGAGGCTCGTGTTGGAGCCGATCTCCGCAAAACGAAATTACCATGTACTTGTGCTTCACGGTTTCTCTAAGATGCAACGACTTTAATGCTGCAATATGAACTATTCTAACAGTATGTTATGATTTCAGATTCTGGTGTAATGAATTGTCAAACCAGGGGGCTATTAATAAATGACAATATTTTAAATAAAGAAGGAGATGAAGAGAAATTTGGGGGCTATTAAAATAGCCTATAGAGTTGTGCGCAGCTTGCATTAGGCGAAGTTAACTCAAGCGTGTGACACCACTTGGTTGCACTTTATGGAATGCTTGATGCTCCTTCCTAAGGTGGATCTATTAATAAAGTGTTTTAAATCTTTTTATTTTGCCAATGTGGGATAAGACTTTCCATACCCACTTTACTCTTTAATTAACAAAGTTAAGTTGTCTATTTTGAGCATTAATATCTCATTCACCCGTAATTAATTTTGAGAGAATAAATAAATCAACTTAATTTACTCGAAATGTAGATTTCATTTTTTTACTTATTTCCATTTTTAATAAATGAAATATGCTTAAAAACTTGATCAAATATTGGTCAAACCAATTATTTGTAAAACCAATTTCCATCATGATATGTATATGAGTATTAAATATACATATTCAAATTTAACTTAAATTCTTAATTATGTTCAGCTACGTGTACGTTGTGAGGCAATTGTTGATTATCCGAGCTTGTAGTGCTTAGACGAAATAAGCCCCCACTCCCTGTTTCAAAAAATTCACAAATTTCAAGTGTACCTGTTTGAGTTCAGTGATATTGTCACCGTCCATAATTTTCTCCCAATCCAATCTCGCAGAAATAACATTAAGCAAGACAGCTATTTGTTCATAATTCATCGGGTGCAAGCTATCAATCCCAAAAGCAAACTTTTCATGTTCAGTACCTATTCTGCTGAACCAGTTTAAGCCAATAATTGGCAATTATGAGTAAAGGAGTAACAATGCCAAATGGATAGCAACTTTATTCGTTCAAAAAAGTCAACATGTGTTTGCAAAGTTTCGGCAAATGCACGAATAAAACGGGGCGTATTTTCAAAAATTGTGTTTCAAAGCCGCCGTAGAAAATATCACAAATTTTAAACGTTGCAACGTTTTAAAATGTAGAAATTTTCAGCTTTTTTATAAACGCTTCTAGAAAACGTACAAGATTTACTGCTTAACCAGGAATGCATCTGTTTTTACGTAACTCTTTTTCTTTATTTTCTTGATTAGCTTCTTTTCCAACTTTCTTTCTTTGGATCGAGAACCCCCCTCCTAAATTTGCTACCGGATCGAACAAAGGCTTTGATTTACCAATCTAAATGGATAGGTAGATGTTTGTAGTGTCCGGGGATGAGTGATTTGAGGTGAGCATGATTATTTTGGAAGAAAGAGGGAGAAGATAGAGAAAGTGGGGATGGGGTGGGCGGTTAGGACGGGGGCAAAGGCTTGGTACTCCATTTGATTTATTATATGTCCTTGTTTAAAGTATTTTTCATTTATTTTTTTTACCCCATTTGATTTTACTTGTGGTTCTTGATAATTTATTCCTCCATCCTAAAAACAATATATTTGATTTTAAAAGATAATTTAATCAATTTTCAAATCAATAATTAACACATTTTCATTATTCCCTTCGTACTAAAATAAATTTTCTCTTTTATTTATTTATTTCTTCCTCGTTTTCTTATTTAAATTTAAATACATAATTTGTAACTTTGACACAAAATTTACTTTTTGGTATTCATATTTTCTTGAGATTTACAATTTATGTAATGAAATCCAATTGTTAGATTTAAATTTTTAATCTTGTAAATTATAATTTGATCATAATTTTAGTATTTTAGATTATTAAATGATATTTAATAATAATATATATGAAAATTTTTCTCGCATGATTCACAATCATGTTCATTTACAATGGATCAAAGGTATAACTGTCTTTGTGACAATTATTCAAGTTTATAAAAATAGCATTTAGAAATTACATACCAAACGTGTTTGTAAAGAAACCGCTACGTTTTAAAAACACTGTACCAAACGAACCCTTAGTCTACTAGAACTGCACATAAAATCTTGTTGTTCAAACAGAGAGGAAGAGGAGTACCGTATGACTTGGGAATCGGGAGATGGCCGATAGGTTGCAGATAGCGATAGGTTTTTTAAAAAAGTTTTTAGTTTTTAGTTTTAAATTTTCTAATTTCTCTTTTTTTTAATTATGTTTGGCTTGTCATTTGTCAATCATGTGATTGGGCCGGGCTTTTCAGGACCGGGCTAAGTACGACCCATGGGATTGGCGGACCGGGCCAAAAGACCTGATTTTTCCCACACCTTCTAAATTGAAGCCCGGACCCTTGAAAAATTGGGTGGCCTGGGCTCAATTTTGACTAGGAATGGCAACGGGACAGTCGGGGCGGTTATATATTATACCATCCTCATTCCCTATTTTCAGTTTGATGCCCCATAACCATCTCATTCCCTAGCGGGTAATCAATTTGTCATACCATATCAATTCCACATGGGTAACGGTTACTCAGGGATTACCCACGGGTAAATGGTCAAATTAACAATTTATTTTAAACACTTTAAAGATTAAAAAAAACTTTGAAAAAAAACTTTCAAAAACATATTATATAATCAAGTTAATAAAACTTGATAAATGATATTATTTTTACTTATACTTCATCATAATATTATCTATAAAAACTAAAGAGTCTAATTATTAAAAAAAGCTTTATTAAATTACAATAATAAAATTATAGGTAACAATCTAACATTTAAATAACTTTTTGTTTAAATTTATTTAATACTTACAAAAATACCTACAAAATTACAGATACAAAGTATCTATTACATACATAAATAGAAACACAGATAATTCAGAAAATCACAGAAAAATTATTTAACAAGGAAACATTCAGCCTAAGGATGCAATCATGATTTCGTAATAATATGTAATATTAGTAGTAAACATTGATGTGAATGAAAATTGATTTGGCTATGTTTTACAATAATATATAAACTTAGATTCAGTTCAACATTATAGATGCATATATAGATGCCAAGAGAAAATATGTAAATTTGTCTATTACACATTTAATTTCATAAATTATAGAAGAATCATGAAGCATTGCTTAGTGTTTTAAATGAAAAATGTTTTAGGCATATGTAAATTGATACATGTCTAATTGAGAAAATTATTGAATAGAATGCAATCAATTTGACTGAAGTTGATCAATATTTTAAAACAGGAGGCAATGTTACTAGAGCTCAATCTTTCATGGTAGGTGAGAAACAAAATCATTCCATGGATCGAAGTACCTATTAATTTAGACACATTAGTTTCAAATATTTTTACCTCAAACTTGTTTGTCAACATAATAGATATTGTGTTTGTGTGTGTGTGTGTGAGAGAGAGAGAGAGAGAGAGAGATAAACAAACATTATCGAGATGTCAGTAGTGTTTGGTTGAATCAATCGTTATCGATGTCTATAAATTTGTT
Source organism: Codonopsis lanceolata (assembly GCA_013146195.2). Classification (NCBI taxonomy): domain Eukaryota; kingdom Viridiplantae; phylum Streptophyta; class Magnoliopsida; order Asterales; family Campanulaceae; genus Codonopsis; species Codonopsis lanceolata. Next base: position 50,967,596 of record CM028378.1, on the reverse strand, counting down.
TGATTGATAAAAATTGCATGCTGCTTGCCGGAGGTGCTTACTTTGAATTGATAAAGAGGAGTGATTAAGCGGATTTTCTGTTTTCAATATATATATATATATATATATATATATATATATATATATATATATATATATATATATATATATATATATATATATATATATATATACCAAAACCTAACCATTTCCCAATTTTGCATTTAAGTTATTCCTCGTTACCCACCTCATATCCAGTCAAACCAGTTAATAAGCGTCAATTTCGGTTCAGTTCGGTTCGGATATCCAAAGTTTTGTTCGAAATTTAATTTTGACAGCTCGACTTGGGACTAATTTGATGATAGACTGTTTGTTGCAGCTGCTGAAAAGCGGCTTATGCATATATTTGTTAAATAAGCTGAAACTTGTTTATTTAGTACAAATTAATTGTAAACCCTAAATTTTCAAATAAACTAGTCTTTGATTAAGGAAAAAAATATCACCTTTATTTTAAAAACTTAACATGGGATAATATTTAATTAATGTTTATTTACTTAATCATGCAAACAATAAATAAATATGTAACTATTTTCTAGACCATTAATATGTGTAGTCTTTTACGTTTAACTTTTATTATTTCCTTGTCAATTTTTAATGCGAGTAGTCAAATATACGGAGGTTGAAAATTTTTACCCTATAAAAAAAATCTCGCATTAAATGTTTATTTTTTATAAAAAAACTTAGAATTAATATTCTTAGCTCTTTTTATGTATTTATGAGAGAATGATAAAATTGTAATAATAATAAAATTATTAATAAATAGTTGTCTTTGTGTTTTCAAAAAACTAAAGAAGCATAATTTTTCGGATTTTTGACTTTGGTTTTTAATATATAAAGGATGTTGTACATAACTTATTGACTTTTAGCTTATAAGCTAAAACAAACATTTTAAATTTGATTTATTTTAAGTAAAAAGTGAAGTCACTTAACAAACGCTGCAACAAACAAGTAAATAAGCTAATTTATCTTAGTTTCTACTATCTATCCGATTACAATATATTAAATTTGTAAGGGCAAAATAGGCATGACCTATTTTGGTCTTATTTCACCTTTCTTGGTCAAAATAAGATTTTTTATAAGTTTGTGTTAATTTAGGACTTAGTATATTTTATTAGATTTAGTTTAGTTATTTTTGGTAGCATAATCTTTTTCTAGATTTCGGCTACATCATTTTTGGTAAAAAAATCTTTAATTATATTTTGTTTTTCCTTGGTCCTTAAGGTTTTATCATTTTTGGAAACAAAATATTCCTAAAGATTTGTGGTTTCTTGGACCTAAATTCTAAGAGTTGTTTTTGGAAATTAAATCTAGTCAACAATCCTTTGTCAACTGTGTTTCTAGACTCCTTATTTATATGGTAATAAAATATAGAAATAAGGTAAGTAGATTTTATTCCTTTCTACTAATCATTGTCCTTGTTGGAGATGTATTCCTTCTTTGTGTAGGTTTCCTCAAGCATTATAAATAGAAGACAAAGGGAACGGCTATGGTGTACAGACATAGAGAGTGAAGAGAGTCGATTCGAAGGCGAAAATTCGAGATTCGAACCCGATTTCGCTTTTAGCCGTAAATTTGAATGTGCTTCCGGATGTTGTAACATTGGAAGCAACATTGGGCGTTTATGCTGTTTTGACTTCTTAGCTGATTTTAGGAAGTTATTTGTTTCTTCCCACGTTTTCTATACCTATTTTTATGTGGGTGTTTTACTCTCCAAGACTTGTTGTCTTGTGAGAGTGTTTTGTTTGGTGATTTCACATAGTTTTTTGTAGAACAATTCATCGTTTTTAGTGAAATCTTTTTGGTCATGAGGCTAGATCTACAAGTATAAGCTTGTAGATTGTTTAGTAAATTTTTGTGATTAATTTCGTACTTTTGTATTAAGTCTTCCGCTGTTTTTGATATTTTTTCTATCTATTGTGACTTCTTTTGTAGTTTTTTAACAAGCTACATTAAATATTTGAGAATCCTAGCTACTCACGTTCTTTCAAAATTGTTTCAAAGTTGAGCATCTAGTTAGATTTTCTTTTGAAGATATGCTATATAAGTTTGTGCCACCTCGTAACAAAAGATGGAAAGATTAATAAGAGGGAATACCACATTTTTGACCACCGTACAAATTAGAGAAATCCAATTTGACCAACGACGTTTCATAACGACCAAATTAACCAACTAACTTTTAATTTGGTTGCAATGTCGTCCTCGCCGTTTCATAACGACCAAATTAACCAACCAACTTTTGTCAATATCGGGCCAATAAATTGTCATAGAAGGAAGATATTGACAGAAGTTGGTTGGCTAATTTGGTCTTTATAAAACGGGGAGGACGACATTGCAACCACATTAAAAGTTAATTGGTTAATTTGGTTGTTATAAAATATCGTTGGTCAAATTGGGTTTCCCCAATTTGTACGATGGTCAAAAATGTGGTATTCCCTTAATAAGACTACCTCCATCCTCTAAATGAATGCCGGTATGAAATTCTTTAAGAAAGGGGGGGGGGGAATACTAGCCAAAAGTGCAAAGGATGAGAAGACGAAATTATAAATTTTAAAATATTAATTCATTACATATATATAATTATATTATATATAATATTTATTGGTCCAGTCAAATTCTAAAAACAATTTCAAATATTCAAAATCAAAACCGAACCAAATGTCCAATTTTACTTAACTTTAGAATCAGAATCAAACCAATGAATTAGCTTGGTCCTATTTTTATTGGGTCAATCCAATTCTATTGGTTCGGAATGGTTTTGAAATTTGTTTTGCTCACCACTAATACTTACGGGCACTGATTTTGATTTTGCCCTCGGTTCAACCGTTAGAGTTGGACATTAACTCTGGATTCACCCAGACTAAACACACATCAACATATATATTATAAAAAAAACTCAGGGTATAAAACGGTCCCTATGTCAAACATAATCAGGGTTTTAAAAATCGGCCTAGGTGCTAGGCATCACTCAACCGCTGCGATTTTCTCCAAATAGGCCCAAAAAATCACTCGGGAAAAAATCGTCGACTAGTCGCCCTGATCGCCGAATAGTCCGGCTTGTGTGGCTTGGCTTTGGGATGGAAGAGTCGATGGATGGAGAGAGATGTGGCAGGTAGCGAGAAGAGGGTTAGAGAGAGGGATAACAACGTTAGAAATTCGGATGTGTGTGACCGTGGGAACTGGGAAGAAGAGGAAGTAGAGGAGAGCAGTGGAATGGAAAGGGAAGAAGAAACGAACTGCCAAAGGAGATACAGAAGGAGGGAAGAAAAAGAATAATGAAGAAGGAACCGAAGAGTGGGGAAAATTTTTTTCTTCTGCTTCCTTCCGTAATCTTGCTCAATCCAACCTTTGTGACAAGAGAGAAGAAAAAAGAGCAAAAGTAAAAGAAAAGTCAAAAGGAAAAAGAGAGATGAGAGTGATGTGACTAGTTAATAACGGGGATTTACAAAATCAAAGATTACTAGGTTATTTGTAGCTTCATTTAAAAACACTACTCCCTCCGTCCCTAAATTATCGTATTCCTTTCTTTTTTCATCCGTCCCAAAATAATTGTCCACTTTGAAACTTACTTTTTTAGAACATATTTTTTACCACTTTACCCTTACTTTAATTATGGGCCACATACACATGAGCTTTAAAGGAAACTACACATTAAACCAATATAAATAATCAAGTCAATTGTTTTTTCTTAATCTGTGCACCAGATCAACTAGGACAATAATTTAGGGACGGAAGGAGTACTTTTTTATGATCTGATTTATTGATAAATCATGATTGATTTATCGATAAATCAGTTAAAATGCACCCCTCAATATTCGAAATCGCTGGTTTATCAAGTGGTTGACGGATAAACCAGTTGTCGACCAAGTGGTTTACACTGGTTTATCAATAAACCAGTGTAAACCACTTAGTCGACAACTGGTTTATCAAGTCGACCAAGTAGTTTTAAGCTTTAGTCAATTGCACATGTGTGAGTATGAGTTATATTGTGTCTTAGATAGATATATGCTCCATACTTAAGATCAAGGAGCTGAAGAACATATTTTTAAGCTGGGATGGCTGTTTAAAATTTTTAGGAAAATTACGGGCCGGTCGATTTTTCAAAGTTTTTAATCGTTACAGTCTAATGTTTTTTTTTCAAACCAGAAAAGACACTTTTGATGTCAAAAAGACTTCGATGTTCTTAATGAGCACGAGGCGCGCTAAAGAAATGAATCGCAGTGCATTGACTATTGAACTACAATTCATCAATTTTATTACATTAATTTTCGTACTGCGGTTCAATAGTTTAATTGTCTAGTCTAATTTACCCCATGATTCATCTATTTTATTACATTAATATTTGCACCACGATTGAATAGTTTAATTGCTTAGTTTTATCCCACTGCGATTCTACAATTTTATTACATTAATTTTTGTACAATGTTTCAATAGTTTAATTGTCTAGTCTAATTGCACCGCGGTACCAAATTTCATATACCGTGATGAATTAATTTTTGAAGTGTGATACATAAACATAATCCACGTTGCACCACGGTTTCAACTTTTATGTAACACAATAAATTGATTTTTGAACCGCGATACATAAATACTACTAATCCATTTTTGCACCGCGATACAAAATGATAATGAACCAGACCATGTCCTCCACCTTCTTCTTCAATCTCCTATGTCGTAAGCCTTCTTCTTCTCTCTCTTCCTCCGCCTTCGTCCTACTGAAAAATCATTCAACTCAACACAAATCTATTATAGTTTCGTCCTACTGTAAAAGCCTTCTTCTTTCCCCGAACCACACGAAGGGGCGCTGCCCCCTCGACTCTCGCAGCCTGATCGGATAGGTCGATCCTCGTTTCGTTGTCCAACAATGGTGATTTTCGAATTCAAAGTGTGTTGCAGGAGTTGTTGAAGGTGTTGAAGAAGATGATGATTTTTTTCAGAATAATATTTCGAAAAGTGAGGTTTTGCGATTGAAAAAAAGAATGATAAACTTTTGAGGTTAAAAACTTTGAAAAAATGATGGACCAGAATTTACCATAAAATTTTAATGCAAATCCAATCTAAATTTGCAAACTATAGCGTGACTCCAATGATCAAGTGGCGCCCATTTAAGCCCGTATATGTCAGTCACATTTAATGGTCTCAAATGAACATATCAATTTGTGCTCACTTAAAAAATTTAGTATATCCATACCCATTATGGTGCGGGCGGTCTAGGCAGACATATGGACATGTGCAGAAATTGTCACCTCGTCATTAAATTAAATTAATTAACAACATGCTTTGCCAAATAAGTTAAAGGATTAAATAATTATTTGGTCTCTTAACTATCTCAAAACTTTGCGTTTCGTCCCACTATTTTTTTTTTGTATGTATTTGGTCTCTCAATTTGATTTTTTTGGTCAATTCCCCCTACCGTTATCGTTACTAAAAAATTTAACATGGGCTGACATTTCAAAATGTTCAAACTATAGGGAGTTGATGTGCCAACTGAAAAAAAGTCATCTTCAACCTTGGAATTGGAATTCAAAAAGATTATATAACAACAAAACATAACAAATCGATGTTTATATCACCTTTATTCTATATTAACACTGCCTTTTTCGAAAAAAATTTTTGTCTTGTTAAATGGATAACCTCTCTTCCTTCCCACCCTCCCTTTCCCTCCATGTTTGGTTGCACATGAGTTTTATTCCTTGTTACCTAAGCCTCATTCCTTCCACTCTCTCTCTTCCAATTTCAAACTCCTTTGCAATTCTATTCTATATTAACAATGCGCCCCCACCCTCTCAAACCCATTTCCAAACCACAGCTAAGCGGGAACCAAGATGCCTCTAGAACTTTCGGACTCAAGAAGCTTCTGTCTCCAGCAAAAGTCCGTGCAGATCCGTCGGAAGAATCTGATCTAGAAATATCCTCCACGGACTTTTGGAGGTTTTGAATTCAGACTCGAAGATCTGGTGCGTATGCTTCCCATCGATGAGCTCTTTTCCGATTGTAAACTCGTTTCGCTGCATCTCTCGATGATCCGAACGATAGTGGTTTCTACGACACCATCCGGTATCAGATCACCTGATACGCCGAAATCTCGACGGAGAGCGGAGATTTTGAGAAATGACTCGTGGGAGAGGATGTTGTTTCCTAGGATGAATATAGTGGCAGTTAAAGGGAGGGTTAATGGGTTTGTGTTGGAGAGGATGTTGGCCCAGTCGGCGAAGTCGTCGGTATCGATTAGTGCGTCGATTCTGTTGTTGAGTTGTTGTTGGTCCTGTATTGTGACATGGCTGGCAACGGTGGTAGGGTAATGGTTGTTAATGGAGGTGATGTTGGTGGTGGAATCGGAGACTCTATGGCGATGGAGATGAGGCAGAGATTTGTGGTGGTAAGGAGTGTTGTGAGGAGGAGCAAATTAGCCATGAAATTAGGTAGAGAGAGATTTTGATTTTCTTGAATTGGGTTTGTTGCAATTTAGGAATGTGAGTTTGCTCTTTCATCTGCTTCGAGTCTATGGTAAGGTGAAAGTAATACTTCATCCGTCCCTAAATTATCATCCTACTTTCTTTTTTCGTCCGTCCCAAAATAATTGTCCAGTTTAAAACTTACCTTTTTAGAACATCACTTTTAGCACTTTACCCTTACTTTTTCACCCTACTTTAATTATGAGCCACATACACATGGGCTTTAAAAGAAACTACACATTAAACCAATATAAATAATCAAGTCAATTGTTTTTTCTTAAACTGTGCACCGGGTCAACCAGGACTATTATTTAGGGACGGAGGGAATACCATCCTGTCCAAGCCACTAAGGTTACCCAGATCTTATCTCAATTAGGGGTGTAAGTGGTTCGGTTTGGTTTGGTTTATGTCAAAACCACAAACCGAACCGCCTCCTAGTGGTTCCAAAAATCTCAAACCGAATCGAACCGAGTAAGACTTGGAACCGAACCACTCGGTTTGGTTTGGATCGGTTTTGTGGTTTATATAAATTATTTTTAATGAAATTAACCAACATTAAAAATAACAATAAAAATAATATTTTAATTTGGAATTAACATCAAAATTAGGAAATAGTCTACTAACAACAAATTATCATAAATGAAACAATACAAATTCTAAAATAAACACAAACAACGGAAGAAATAATAGTTATCCAATAATCAAGATTTTGTTTGGTTTAGTATCTGTTATATATAATATATATATATATATATATATAATGAATAAATCTAAAGTTCAAAATCGTTACTAAATGTAATATAATATATATTATATAATAAATAAATAAAAATATATAGGGTGGTTTTGTTCGGTTCGGTTTGGTTTGGTTCGATACCAAAAACCATGAACCGAACCGAACCGCGTGGTTTTCCAATTCTTGAAACCGAAATCGAACCGTCTTCGACCAAAACCGAACCAAATCGAATGATTTGGTTTGGTTTGGTTCGGTTCCATGGTTCGATGGTTTCGATTTACACCCCTAATCTCAATGGTCTTTTCTTTCAGCAATCATTCAACAAGAAGTATTGAGGAGATAGCCAAGACACGCACACAATTCATAAAACACACACACCCATTTGATTTTCAAATTGAAGATGACTATTTTTTTAATTGGCACATTAACTCCCTATATTTTGGACGTTTTAAAAAGTTGGTCCATATTGGACGGAAAGTATAACGCTAACGGGAGGAAGAAATTGATCAAAAAAATCGAATTGAGGGATCAAATACATACAAAAAAAAATAGACGAAACAGCAGAGTTTTGAGATAGTTAAAAGGCCAAATAATTATTTAATCCTAAATTAAATAAAGTTTTTCCTAACATTTTTCATGTGAAACTCGATTTTAAGTTTTGGACTCGTCATCAGAATCGGCAAGTTGAACTTCATCACTGGAGCCCATGTATTTCCTAACATTTAACTCGATTTTTAAATGTTCCTTGAACTTCATCACTAGTGCAAGTTGAATATTCTGAATCATGGATGGTGGGGCCATGAACTTGTTTTTCTCATTGAAAAGTATGGGCTCCAGTTTGTAGTTTACCGTTCGTTGATAGACAAAGAGGGCGGTGAATGGTGATGAAGGTTGGCCTTTGCATTGAATTTGAAGTACGGGCTACTCACTACAAGGATTGGTTCTTTATTTATTTATTTAAGGAAAATTCTGATCGGTCCATTTTTAAAAATTCCTAATATAAAAAATCTATCTTTTTTTTTTTCAATCGTAAAAAACTATTTTTCAAAAGATTGTTTCAAAAATGTTACCGTCTTCTTCAACAGCTCCGATAACACATTTTAGATTCGAAAATCACGATTATCCGTAATGAAACGGGGGTCAAGGGGGCAACGCCCCTTCGTGGGGGTTCGGGAGCAACAGCCCCGAAAGGAAAACAAGTTTTTTTATTCATGAAATACGAAAATATAATGGATCTGTACTGGATTGAAATATTTTTCAGTTGGGACAAAGACATAGAAGGATGAGGAAGAAGAAGGCTTACGACGGAGGAGATTGAAGAAGAAAACATGGAGGACGTAAACTGATTTATTATGTTATTGTATCACAATGCAAAAATTTCATTGCATTATTTTTGCACCGTGATTCAAAAGTTTAATTCATCTAAAATTGTTGCACCGCGATATATTTGCACTTTATACTGTAATTTATTGAAAATCAGTTACTTTTTTGCAGTTTAACAACCTTTTCAAACCGCAATTCAGAAATCTTTATATCGTGATTCACAAATTCAAAAGCTAGTATAATTTTATAACGCGATTCACAAATACAAAAAGGTAGCATAGTTTTGCATCGCGATATATTTACATTTTATACTGTAATTTATTGAAAACTAATTAATTTTTTGTACTTTAACTTTTTCAAAAATTGTATTGCGATTTACAAATTCAAAAGCTAGCATAGTTTTGTATTGCGATTCACAAATTTAAAAAGCTAACATAGTTTTGCACTACGATTCTTTCCTTAAAATTGGTGCACCGCGATATATTTGTACTTTATATTGTAATTTATTGATAATTAATTAGTTTTTTGCTAACAACCTTTTCAAAAGTTGTACCGCGGTTCAAAAGTTTGATTCATATAAAATTGTTGTAGTGTGATTCATAAAGTTTAATTGTAATGCACATATAGTTCATTAAGGATATCGTAATCATTTTGCCACAAAAAATGACTTTTTCGGTTGAATATAAAAAGGAATGTAGTGATTAAATACTTTAAAAAATGGACTAACCCGCAATTTTTCCTATTTATTTTTAAAGATTGGGTTTTTTGTTTATGTTTATTTTTTATTTGGGTGATAATCGGGTCAGTCTCTATCATGATATTATAACCGGAAAATTCTCTTATATTTGTTTTCAATAGTTAAAGTACACTTTTGGGGGAAAAATGATAAAAATACTCTTAATGAAGGAAAAACGTGCACACGAAGTCACTGTCTCAATTTAGGCATCAGATAAATTTTTTTGGGCGTCATTCAAAATTTTTGGGCGAAGCTCAAAAGCCGCTACCCAAATTTGGGAGTCGCAATTAAAAAATTGGGCATCGTAATCCATTTGGGCTTCACAATGTAAAAAAACTGCTACCTAAATTTTGGGTAGCGCTCACCCAAATTTGGCATTGCAATACAAAAATTGGACATCGATAATTAATTTTAAAATGCAAAAATAGTAAAATTGGGTATGAAAAAAAAATGACTTTCTCTTTCTCTCTCACATAGTCTCTCTCTCACACCACCCACCTCTTTCCTCAGTACCCAAATCCTCATCATTCTCTCCCATTCCAAGCTCTTATTTCGTCTCAGTACCCCAAATCTTCATAATTTCTCTCCTCATCATTCTTATTTTTTTCTTCCTTTTTTTTTTCTTCATGTTTATAAGTGTAAACTCTTACTCAGTTATCTCTAGCTCATATTGAGATTTCTTTCTTTAAACCATTTACAGGGAAGAAGGAAAGAAAGCTTAAAGCAGATTACGAGTCTAAAATAATGCGCCCAGATACTAAAAAGAATCAGAGGAACTTGACCTCGCTTTGAACATCTGCACGAGATAGGAGATGTCTAGTCATTAGGGGTGGCAATTGAGTGTTAACAGATAATTTTGATAAGAGTAATGCTAGAGCCACACAATGAGCACTTAAATTTATGCATCAAATTATGTGGTTTCCAATGTGTCATCTTATTTGGCATTTTATGAGCTCCACTATAAGTTAAAAAGTTATGTTAACAATAAGACACATAAGATGCCACATCATTTGGTACAAAAAATGAATGCTATTAGAGTGGCCATAACATTACCCTTTTGATAAAAACATTATCTACTCAATATAGTTAATGGATGCTATTTGATATTATCCAAATAACACCCACTACGCTCAATGGGTGTTAATGGATAATATCTAATTCTATTCATTAATAAATGGATATTATCTGGTTAATATCCAATAAGTAACATCATATTTTAATTTATTTTTGAGTATTGTTTTCCTACATATATTATTATTCACTAATCACAACATATAAACAAAAAAGACAAACTTGACAAAAACACATACAAACACACACACACACACACACACACACACACACACACACACTCTTACACGCACAAAACTAAACAAAGACACACACACACTAGCTGTAAGAATATCCATTATACAATATAGCTCAGTCTCATAAAGAACGACTGAGATCGATTATTTATATTTATATCAAACGGTTGAGATTGATTATTTTACTTTATATCAAACGGCTGAGATTGCATATTTATACTTATATCAAACGACTGTAATTTATTCTGTCTGGCACATGTGTCCCCCTGAATCAGGACCGTCAAGAAGATTCCTAATCTAATCGAATGACTACATTATTATTTTACATTTACTCTTTTACTGAGATTTTACGGTTTTACAGTTAATATTTTACGTTTTTATAGTTTTACAGTTTTATGATTGCAAAAGTTTGTATTTGTATTTTTTTTTCTTTTTAATTGTTATCGTAATTAACTTAATCAATTAAATTTTTTTCCGACCCGTAATTTCATATACAAATTTTTTTTTTTTTAAACGTAAGTTTTGTAATTTGAATTTTTTTAACTGTTATCGTAATTAACTTAAGCAATTTAATTTTTGTCCGACCCATTTTGTCCGGCCACAATTTCTCAGTCTCATAAAGAATGGTTGAGATCGATTATTTATATTTATATCAAACGGTTGAGATTGATTATTTTACTTTATATCAAACGGCTGAGATTGCATATTTATACTTATATCAAACGGCTGTAATTTATTCTGTCTGGCACATGTGTCCCCCTGAATCAGGACTGTCAAGAAGATTCCTAATCTAATCGAATGACTACATTATTATTTTACATTTACTCTTTTACTGATATTTTACGGTTTTACAGTTAATATTTTACGTTTTTATAGTTTTACAGTTTTATGATTGCAAAAGTTTGTATTTGTATTTTTTTTCTTTTTAATTGTTATCGTAATTAACTTTATCAATTAAATTTTTTTCCGACCCATAATTTCATATACAAATTAAATTTTTTTTTTAAAAAAACGTAAGTTTTGTAATTTGAATTTTTTAAACTGTTATCGTAATTAACTTAAGCAATTTAATTTTTGTCCGACCCATTTTGTCCGGCCGCAATTTCGTATATAAACTTTTAATTAACCCCTCTGTTCCGGACAAAGAGGACCCGTTTGAAAGTCAATTTTTTTAAGAAAATAATATTTTTAGTAGTTCATTTCCACAGTATATTTTTGTCGGCCTGTTTTGTCCGGCCGCAATTTCGTATACAAATTTTTAATTAATCCCTCTGTTCCAGGCAAAGAGGCCCCGTTTGAAAGTCAATTTTTTTAAGAAAATAATATTTTTAGTAGTTTATTTCCACAGTATCTGCTTCATTTATTGATAAATTTTCAAATTGGCGTCGTGCCATCGGCACGGACAAGAGTACTAGTATATATATATATGCAAGCACTCACACAACACCTTTTCAAAGAATAACACAACCAAGCTTGTGTTAATTGCAATTGACAAGCAAAACAACCATAGCTTGGGGACCTTTCTGAGAAACTCTATATCACAAAATGCTTCAGTTGTCTCATGCTTCAGTTGTCTCGGCACATGTTGATTATAAAATATCTTTGTTCTTACAAATAAATTACAGAAATTATAGTAGAATAAAAAAAAGTAACATATGCAAAGATTAAAAAAGATAACAAGTAGTGAATAGCCAATCATTCCGACTAGGGGTGGCAAAATGAGTGTTATGAATAGTGATGAGTTAGTTTATTATTCATGTATAATAGGCTAACCCATAATTATTCATAACACTCATTTTGCCACCCCTAATTTCGATTATACTAACAAACACCCACGACTATCAGACCAAAATAATCTCTTCGTTCTGGGTATAAAGTCCACTATTTCATTTCGGGATGCTTCACTTAAATAGTTCACTTTAAAAAATTGAGGTATAAAAGTGTCATTTTATTACTAATGAGCTACTAAAAGTTAATGAAATGAAATAGATCATTAAATATTAAAAAATGCATATTTTTTGTTAAAAAAAGTCATAATTTGTGGTCATAAATTTTTATTATTAAAAAATGTATATTAAACTTGTGTAGATTTTGTTTTCTTTTTTGTCTTGCTAACTTTTAATTTCTAGGTAAATATTTTTTAAACCAAATGAAATGGAGCAACAAATATTAAGCTAAATAAATGAAATGGAGCCAACTGCTAATTTAACAAAATGAAATTGACAAGTAAATGAAGAGTTTGCGGTACAATAAGTTGATGCAATTTAGGTGCGATTTTTACAAAATACAAATAAAATTTAAATTTAAATACTTATATTCATTATAATTATAAATAATCCAAAACAAAAGAATAAATAAGTTCATAATAATCAACAACTTTTATGATTACTTGTTTATATTTATATTAAACTTTCAAATAAATTTCAAATAGGGGTCTAGTCTGGTGGTAGCAAGCTTTGGTATAAAGTAATTTAATCCAAGTTCAAATCTTTCTAATAGAAAGTTTCATATCTATTTATTATCAGTTTTAAGTAAAGAACATATAGTGGTGGTGGCGGCGGCGATGGGCAGATGGTGGTGGCAGTGGGCGAAAGTGGCGGCAGCAGTGGGCCGTGGCAGCAGGTGGTGGTCGGAGGCTAAGGTTGGCAGCATGCGGTGGTGGCCAGAGATTGGTGGCGATGGGCAGCAGATGGTGGTGACGGTGGGCAAAGGTGTTTGGTGGCGGTTGCCGGAGTTGGGAAGTGGAGGCGGGTGGTGGTGGTGGCATTAGTTGATAAACCAAATGGTTGTGGTGACATTAATGGATAAACTCAATGGATAACCGGTTAATATCCATAATTTATCAATTTTATTATTGGTTTCTAATGGGTGTTATCCATTTACACCCATTAACTTAATTGGGTGTTAATGTATAACACCTAATAAGTCTTTTATAATGGTTATATTGGATAACCCAATGGACTGGATAAAATTTTACCACCCCTACTATTAATGAGGCAGAGCGGGCTTAGCCCTTGTTTTGGAGTCAAGGTATCGTTGTGGGCATCGTTGGAGGTGATGAAGACAAGTGTGTTGGAATTTCTTTCTAGTACCACTGCTAATTCGGTTTGACACAATTTCTTTCAAGAGTATGAAATGAAATTTACCATTTCTTCTACTCATCAAATTCGCTTATCTTGGTGGCTCAAATCAAAGAGTTCAATTTTCTATAATCTCATTCCATAGTTGGTGTTATGGGAATTATGGAAATATAGGAAGAAAGTATTTTATGATCAAATCATAGATTATGTTGCTCTGGTCACTCGATATGTTAAGAGTGAGCTACTTCATGTAGGAAAAAAAAAAGGAGTAAACGGGTGAGCAAAGGTAAAAGTGAGAGGACGCGGTGGGTATTTTTAGAAAAAAATTAATAAAGTGGACTTTTACGGGTTTTTTTTTTAAATGTGGTATTTGAGCAGTTGAATTTCTACCAAACGATACCGACACGTAATTATTTATTTTTATTTTTTTGTTATTTTTAAGGATTGGGTTTCTTGTTTAAGGCTTGACGTGACAAACGGCCGGACTAGACCAATTTGAGCAGCATTTATGTGGGTTTGAGTGGCTATGAGCGTCCATTAAGATCTATATTATAAAAGAGATTATGGCCTAATTGTGGCTCTGATCGAATTGTGCTAAACACAACTAACGGTCTAGATTGATTCGTAAGTATGTGAATTACCCCTCTACAATTACATATAAAACCTTAAGTTGTGGGTTTTGTTGAATTACCCCGTTAGTTATGAGTTTTGTTTATCCCGACCATTTATTGAACTGATCTCATATCGACATCGTGTCTATGGCACGGACACATATACTAGTATATATATATATATATATATATTCAGCTTTGGTAATCAAGATGAACATTGAAAGAATTATTGTTGTATATTAATTTGAATATATAAAAGGTGTATAACAACAATAATTTTTTAAGTAAAATAATTTAGCTTACCACTATTTTTTTTGCTTAAATACTCACTCCGTCCCAAAATTATTGTCATGCTATTCTTTTTCGTCCGTCTCAAAATAATTATTTTGTTTGAAATTTTCCTTTTTAAAACAACATTTTTACTATTTTATCCTTACTTTTTCATCCTACTTTAATTATAGGTCACATACACATGGGCTTTAAAGTAAACTACATATCAAACTAATATTAATAATTCAGTCAAATGTGCTTTCTTAACTCGTGCACTAAGTCAACACATACCATAATTTTGGGTTGGATGGAGTAATTGTTATGTTTTTTTTACTATCTACACCATTCTGTTTTAGAAATTTATTTTACAAGTTTATCATAATTTTTATTCCTACTTTAATTATGATCATATGGCAATGACGTTAATATTGGAAACTAGAAGAATAAATTTTTGTTTAAGTAGTTTTTCTTAAACTTTATTTTTTGGAAGATGCTATTTTCATTATAATTTTTTGCTAATCCACTACATTCTTAACTATTTCATTAAATAAATACATGTTTGAACAAAATTATCTCTTAAGTATTTTGTCTGTTTTAAATTGACTAATCAATTTACTTTTCTAATTGCATTTTGACATTATTTTTTAATCAAACATCAAAGAAAAACATAGTTATTTTAATATATTTTTTTAACATTTTAATGGCTTTATTTATTAATCTTATGACTAAAGTTATATTGTATAATAAAAAATATCATACAGACATTTTTCGTCTACCAAACTTAGAATAAATATGTGTTATTTGGTTATGGTAAAAGTGAAATTTAAAGGATGTAATTATAAAAAAATTGATCTAATAGTAAAATCATAGTACGACATAGTATCGTAAAATTTTATATCTTTTGCCTACCTTTAAAATTGATTCAAAATTTTAATTCTTGGGTTGATTGAAACTAATATTCAGATTAATACCTACCATATTATTATTATTGAATTAATCTTTTAAAATAATATTTTTAAACTAAATTAAATTATTTTAGTTTGATAATAACATATTCAATTTTTTTGTAAAATTTTGGTATAAAATGCATTAATTGTATTCTTTTTATGATAAAGGAATATGAGACACGAGTTATTATAAGAATTGACTAAACATATTTATTACTAAAAAATGGAATAAATATCTTATTTTTTGAGAGTTAAAATGTAAAACTAAAAATAGAATAATTATATATATATTTAAAGTTGGTGAGGAGCACTATGGTTGTGCCACCTCACCCAACTTTTGATATTGTTGAATCCCCAAGCTTCCACATCACTTGATTTGAAATTTTTTATTTTCTAGCCATTAGCTAAAAATAATAATTAATAATAGTTAATATGATATTGTGATATTAATCATTTACTATTAATCTTTTATATTGTTAAAAATAGTAACAATCTTATATAGAAAGACTTTTACTACCAATATCATTTCTTAACCAATGTAGGATAATATTATTAGATTGGCATTGGGTGAGTACTTTACTCTAATGACCAAATTCTAGCACCATATTTTAAGTCTTGATATCTTATTCATCAAAAACTCGATTTTGACAAATAAATATATCATTTTTATGCTCTCACAGAGTAGAACACATTTGTACAATTACATTTGCTAAAAAACAAATGACACATAAAGAAATTCATGTCTCAAGTTGCACAATTTCTTTCACTACAAACACTAATTTTTCAACAAGTATTAGGTGAGTACTTTGACGATTTCTAAAATCAAAATTAAAAAGAAAAATTAGATTTTAAAGTCTTTAGACTAAATGTTTTCACTCTTACAATAGATGTATCTCACATTTGTTACAAAATATTTCACTATTATTAACAATAGAAAAGATATATCTCACATTTATTCGAAATTGATGTTAGTTTTAAAAATACTATCATTAATTACCAATAAAATAGATGTATCATACATTGGTTAGAAAATCATGTTGGTGTAGATACCCAAATTTCGCACCCCTAGTATGTAACATGATATGAAATATCAAGACCTGTTAAAAAGCTAACAAATGTCAAGTTACATGGTCGAAAATGCAAAAAGCAAAACTAGGATGCGTAAACAGTGAAATGTAGGGGACCTAAGTGCCAAAAAGAGGAGGAAAAGGAGGGCTGGGTGCCGTCCATAGCCACTCCTGGCGCCGTCCCAGCTCCCACTATGGGTGGCGCCCAATAGTGAATTATTCCCTGTAGCAGTTTGCCTTTGGTGCAATCTCTCAAACGCGCGGTACAAGCCGATAAAGCACATAAAGAGAAAACTTAACCGCGAAGGAAGGCCTCACCCAGCCTATAAATAGAGGTCCATGGCTTGTGAAAAATCACAGTTCACGCAGTGAAAAAAGACACTTCACGCAGCAGTTTGTGAAAGTTCTCCCGAGAGAACGCCGAGGTTATTTCCTCTCCAGCCCCGAAGCTCTGCCAAATCTCTCTCAAACACTAAAAATATCTGGCCAAAGTGAACCCTAGCTACCCAACTAGGTTTCCGCGTTATTTCACCGGTTCGAAAACCCAAAAGGAACTGTTGCCCTGCTCGAATCCAGACGTCAAATCCAAGCGAAGCAAGCCGTTGCTCTGTCCGATTCAAGACGCAATATCAAGTAAAAGCAAGCAGTTGCTCTGCCGGATTTCAGACTCAGCAAGCACACAAGCAAGCAAACAAGTAAGCAAAAGCAAGTAGTTGTGCCGCCCGGATCCCGAGTCGAAAAGCAATTATTCGGAGCAGTCACTCTGCCCGAATCCTCGCAATAGCAAAACAACAGAAAAAAGACTTCCTTTCTCAAAAGGTCAGGGGATGCACATCTAAAACCGCCTAGTGTACTTAAGCCCAGGCATACCGAGTTCAGACACTCACGTTCCGAGAGGTAAGTTTTGTCTACGTTGTTATCTATTATAATCTATAAATTAAATGTAAATATTTAATGTAAAATAGTTATATTTCCTTTCAGTTAAATTAGTTTGTTTTCTGTCTTTTCTTTAAATGCAATAATAGTTATATTTTTCTTTTATTTTAATTAGTTTATTTTTTCTTTTATTTTAATGTAAAATAGTTATATTTCCTTTCAGTTTAATTAGTTCCTTTCTGCACATACATTAAATATAGAAATGATTATGTTTCTTATTAGTTAATAAGTTTCTTTCCTGCTTTTACACGTAATGTAAATAAAGTTTGTTATTAGTATAAATGTTTTTTTTTCCTAAAATGGCTTGTAAAAATGTTATAATTATTCTCTAAGTTGTATTATTTCAGTTGTAATTTTTTTTCTTTTCTTTAATAAATGTAAAGTAATTTCTTTTTAATTCCTTTATATATATATAAATGTTTTTTTCCGAGCCAAAGTGTATGAAATAAAGCAAGAATATTGACAAACACATTGTGAGACCGAAAGGGCGAGTTGGGTGCCTAACCCCTTCCCACCTCGTAAATTAGCCTCCGAACCCTTTTACAAATCTCGTTACTTTTGGGTTTTCTTTGTTTTTCTTAAAATAAAGATGACAACTCTGTAACACATTTTTCGAGTCGAAAAATTGAGGCCGAGCGTATTCCATGCGCTTCGAAGTTTCGAAACCACCCCGCCTTTCAGTGGCGCGGATCCGGTTAAAAATGGGACACTCACAGTGGCGATTCTGCTGGAGATTTTATTGTTTTTCTTAAAAACAAAAGAGGGCTAGCCTCATGTTCTTTGGGATTATCAATATGCTTTTTTGTTTTTCTATTGCATTTCTTTGGCTTCTTTTATGTATATAATTTTTAATCTTTCAAAATAAAACAACAAAAAAAATCTTCATTCCTTTAATAGGAATATGCTTGTTTTTTCTTTTCTCTTTTATATTTCTTTGGCTTCTTGTGTGTATGAAAATTTTCAATTTAAAAAAAGAAAAAAAATTTGTTTTTCGAAATTAAAAAAAGTAAAAAAAAAGAGTTTTCAGAAATAAAGAAAGAGAAATTCGTTTTCTAAATTTAAAAAGAAAAGAATTCATCTCTTTTCAAAAAAAAACTCATTTTCTCAAAGCAAAAGAAAAAAAATCTGTTTTTTTAAAAAATATTTCATTAAAAATATAATAATAATTTCGTTTTTCAAAAAAAATGTTCAATAAAAAATAGATCAAAAAGAGCAAAAAAAATTATTTTTTTTTTAAAAAAACAAGTAATTTTAGTACGTTAAGCGGACCAAAACGTTAAAAGGAAATTCAGAAGGGGCCTAAATGATAAAAGGGAAAAAGGTGAAAGGAGTAAAATGGACAAAAAAAAAAGAAAAGTGACTATGACCATTAGCTTGGGCACGGCGCCCAAATTGACTTTGGGCAGCGCCCACCCTTTAACTACATGGTTCGTTCCTCATTTTGAACAATTTTGTCCGATGTTGGTCTTATTTTATCCGTTGGGTTGTCTATTTTTACTGTTTGGTGCATCCATTTTTCCTGTTACTCCACCTTTAAAAAAAATCATCAAAAAAAAAAAGTTTTTTCTTTCCTTTAATCCAGTATTGTTTTTATACATATCGGGATTTTTGTTACTCCCTCCGTCCCTAAATTATTGTCCTGGTTGTCCCAGCGCACAGATTAAGAAAAAACAATTGACTTGATTATTTATATTGATTTAATGTGTAGTTTCCTTTAAAGCCCATGTGTATGTGACCCATAATTAAAGTAAGGTGAAAAAGTAAGGGTAAAGTGGTAAAATTGATGTTCTAAAAAGGTAAGTTTAAAAGTGGACAATTATTTTGGGACGGACGAAAAAGGAAAGGATGACGATAATTTAGGGACGGAGGGAGTATTTTATTTTTGTACCGCTAACAATTTTGCAGGGGCTGAAAATAAAAATAAAAAAATTGATTATTTATCCTTTACTCTCCTGAATGGATTGTCCAGAGGTACGTAATCGTCACATCCTATTTCAAGGATCACAAAAAAAGAAGGAGTTTTCTAATAAAAAAAATTATGTGTAATACGTAGTTATCTTTTCCTTTCAAAAATATTATAATAGTTTCTTTTTGCAAAAAAAAATATAAAATAAAAAAACGGTCATTAAAAAAAAGGGTATTTCGTTCTCTCCGAGCAAGAAAGAAAAATCTCTATTCTTTCAAATTGAAAAATCAAAAGAAAAAAAAAGATTAGCAAAATGAAAATTTATCTGTCAAGAAATGAACTACGATGATCTAAGCCTCGAAATGAGGAACGTGGGCAGCCTTCGGATTCGGTCAAATGTTTTGATTTTTTTTAAAAGATGTGTTTTCTATGTGTTTTCTTTTTGTTTCCCAAAACATGTAAAGACAGGAAATCCCCTCACCATTATACTCAATTGTCATCTCCAAATTCATCTTCCCTCTTAACCTTTCATAAATGCATCACTTGTTGATAAGTGCATCGTTCACTCTCGATTTCAAAATTTTTTTTTAGTAAATCATACTTCGAGATGTCAATGTCTACCACTTCAAAAAAAAAAGTTTTTTAAAAAAAAACAAAGAAAAGACCGATAGGGAGCCATGGAAGAAAGGAAAACTGGGAAAGCCAAGAAAACATAAAAGTCTAGAAAGCCGGGAAATCCAGAAAAGCCAGGCGACTCAAGGATCGTAAAGCAACAATTCAGGACTGGGGCTTTCAAACCAACTAGGGTGTCTCTTTTGCTCATATTGATGACTACAACCCATCCTTGAAAGAGTATGCTCACGAATCCATTTGGTCTCCGATATTTCATAAGTCCAACCAAGTCCTCAGAGTGAGCTTTGCAAAGGTATTTATCTATATTCGAGTCTGGTAAAATTCTTGCTTCTCATATATTAGCTTGTCGAGTCTTCTTCTTGATCTTTGAGCACGACCTATCGCAAAAGTATCTGTTATATAAAAAAAAGATGACGAATCAACTTATGTAAAAACATGATAAAATTACACGGGTCGATAATGAGTCATTTTTAAAAAAATGGACCCACAAACCATTAAAAATATAAGTTCAATAAAGCAACCTTCTGTCTTGGTGAAATGTCATCTTTGACCCATTGCGACCGAACTATTAAATGGCACACTAGGGGCTACCACCATATATCAAAGCCTAACCATCTCTAAGATCCGGATATGTATATCTAAAACCACCTTTTTTATCCCAAGAGAGCTCTATCTCCCAAATTGCATCAACAACAAAAAAGAAGAAAGTGCATAAAAAAAGATCAAGATTGAAAAAAAAAAGAGGAGCCTATGCATAAAAAGAAAAGGGGAAAAGAAAAAGAAAAGAAAAGAAGTCTCTCTTGAGCAATTTCTTCAAAATCTCTATCGCAACAAAAAAAAAGAAAAAAAAAGAGACCAATCACTCTTGAACAACCCCATAACCCACAACCAAAGCCAAAAGCCGATCTCTCAATCATACCTACAACCAAGCCCAGAAACCAAATTCTCATCCAAACCCACAACTTAGAAGGCCAGCCAATGATTGCTTCTAGTCACCTTTTCGACAAAAAACCAAATCCACAGCCCAAAATGTCTTTGAACCAGAGGTCAATCAAATCCTCAACCCTAAAGCCAATCCATCTCAAAAACGTAAACACTATACCCTAACCTAATTGCTACCTATAGCTTTGTTTCAATCAGTTATAACGTGATCTGGGTCCAAGACAGAACTCCTTGCTAAAAAACATATAAAATCGTCAAAAGATAAATGTTAAAGAGGGTTCATGAAACTTGTGATACTCGACGATAAACTCTGGATCATGACTCTTTTTTTGTTCATTAGAGTCATCTCTTTTTCTTTGAGCATACTCATTTTTGTCTCCCACAAAAGTCTCTCCCAATCAAGTCTTTCTGGGGCTGTCTCTTATTTAATCTCTTCAAGAACTTTCTCATCCCATTTTACAAAATTTGGTTCATCGAGTCATTCCGGGGCTTCTCCCGCCAAACTTATTGGATACATAAAAGCTCATCATCTCCAGAAACAGTTGTCATTTCCATCTCTACCTAAAAGAAATGAAGAAGTTATAAAGGCTTGCTCTCTCAAGAAACGACTTATTTTCGCATGCATTGAAAGATCGGCTCCCTATGAGGTAAAAGCTCGCTAGGTTGAAAACCCAAAAGGGTGACCTAGACAAAAGTTAGAGCATAAGAAAAAAATAAGAAAAGAAAAACAAAAAAAAATGGTCCCTCCGAGGCATCGATTAGTAGGATTCATTGATCTTGAATTTGAATTCCCTGCTTGATTGATGCACTAGTCCAAAGACTGAAAAGTGACCCAATATTCCACTCACCTTCATCTCAAATATCACCATCAACTTCTATACTCATAACCAAAAGCCGCATCCTAATCTCTCTTATCACATCTGCATCCCTTGACTCGTCTTGTCTTAGCATGTTTAATTAAGAAAACAATCGGCACACATCTATGTCACAAATTTAATTTTTTTCGAAAAAAAAGAGAAGAAAAAAAAAAGGAAGAGTTTTTTTTTTCCATATGCATGTTATCTTAGCTTGCATCTTGTCCTTGCATCATATATTTGGCTATCATATTTGGTTATCATATTCATATTGCATCATACTTTCATGGAAAAACTTTGGGCATTATAATGAATATTACAACGTGACATGAACGAAAACTTTTGGACGTTGTAATGAATATTACAACGTGTCATTTAAAAAAATAAAATAAATTTAGGGCATTGCAATGAATATTGCAATGTAATATTTGGAAAAATGATTTAGGGCATTGCAATGGATATTGCAGTGCGACTATTTGAACAAAATCTTTTGACATTGCAATGGATATTGCAGTGTTACTCTTTGAACAAATTTTTTTGACATTGCAATGGATATTGCAGTGTGACTCTTTAAAAAATGTATATTTTTTGACATTACAATGGATATTGTAGTGTAACTCTTTGAAAAAAAAAACCTTTTGATTCTGCAATGGATATTGTATTTTTTGAGAAAAAATGACATTGCTTTGACTTATTTTGCAATGAATATTGCATTTTAGGTTTGCATTAATTCTCGCTTAATTTGCAATGGATATTGCATTCTAAGTTAATGTCTTTCTCAAGGTGATGCAATGGATATTGCACCAAATATTTGCATACGTTTTCTCTGTGAGTGATACAATGCATATTGCATCGGATCTCGTATCATGCTTCGTGAAGATGCAATGAATATTGTATCGGTTTTCGTGTTAGTTTTGTAGCAATGCAATGGATATTGTATCAGATATTTGCATAAGGTTTTATGGTAATGCAATGAATATTGCATCAGGTTTCGTGTAAGTTTTGTGATAATGCAATGGATATTGCATTGAATTTGGTAACAAGTCTTGTGATAATGCAATGGATATTGCATCAGCTTTGGTGATAGTCTTGTGGCAATGCAATGGATATTGTATCTGGTCTTGATGTAATGTGATGGATATCGCATCTAATCTTCTGATAATGCGATGGATATCACATCTATCGTTGCAATGCAATGGATATTGCATCTGATTCTGTGATAATGCAATGGATATTGCATCAGCTTTGGTGATAATGCGATGGATATCACATCTAGCGTTGCGATGCAATGGATATTGCATCTGATTCTATGATAATACGATGGATATCGCATCTAGTATTGCGATGCAATGGATATTGCATCTGATTTTGCGATAATGCAATGGATATTGCATTTGGTGTTGTGGCGATGTAATTGATATTGTGAAAGAACGTGATAGCACGGATTCTCAAGAGAGATCAATGTGATTACCAATGTAGATGTGATTGTAGCTACAATGGGAATCACAATGATTCAGCAAATAATAGCAGCGGAAGATTAATTTTGTCACAACACCAAACAATAAGATAGACCTCAAGTTTTTACCAAAAACAATCTACAAGTTTAATACTTGTAGACCAAGCCTCAAGGCCACACAAATTTCACTAAAAATATTAATGTTTTACACGGAAAAACTTAGTGAAATCACAAACAAAAATTCTCACAAGACAATATATCTTGGAGAATAAAATCCCCACATAAAATAGTTAAATAAAACGTGGGATTAAACAAACATAGCTTCCTAACAAAACGAAAACAGGAAGAGCAAAACAGTTTTTCAGAAAACTGTTGTTACTGTCAATGTTGCAACATTGACAGCCTTTAGCGTATGATGTTCTGTCCTGGAAAATTGTTTCTATATGTTATGCTTTCTGCTCTCAGATGTCTTGCCTTGATTCTCTTGCACAAGCTCTCTATATCAACCCGTCTCTTTGTCCAGAATATATATACAGCAAGACCTACAACACACGGCAAAAGAGACTACATCCTACAAGGAAAATGATTAGCTATTCAATGGTAAAATCAACAACATTCCAAACTTGCAAGATTATCTTACCAATTATGATGAGAGTCAAGAATCTTGGTTTGACTAGGATATTTGCCAAGATTTAGTTACCAAAAATAAGGTAGCCGAAATCTACAAAAAAGATCTTGCTACCAAAAATTAACTAAACCAAATCTAACACAATATACAAAGTTCTAAATGAACACTAACTAATTTAAAAACCTATTTTGATACCAAGAAAGGTGAAAACAAGTAAAAATAGGTCTTGCCTATTTTACCCTTACATATTGCATCTGGTCTTTGCGATGCAATGGATATTGCATCTGATTTTGCGATAATGCAATGGATATTGCATTTTGATGTGCGTAATTTTCACTAGGTTGTAATGAATATTGAAACTATCTTTCCGCATCACAGCTTGCTTGTCGGTCTGAGGTCGAACCACATTTAGTCTGATTCCTGAGAAAGGGATACGTAGGCAGCCTATTTCGGTAGTTGCGACCATCAGAGCATTTTATTGCATATCTGCTTAAAAACTACGATAACCTGATATAACCAACTAAATATATGTTTAGAGTAAGTGAGATTTGAGTTACTGCATCCTAACTGTCGCATCTATAAACTGTTGCATATTGCATCTCTCCCCATTATAATTTCCACGAAATTTGGGAGTCTATTTCTTATCAATGATGTTCGTTTACTTGGTAAGTTTCGGTTTACCTGTAAACTTCATCGTTGAGAGGTTCTGTAGACACCCCAATTTCGTACCCTTGGTATGTAACATAACATGAAATATCAAGACCTATTAAAAAGCTAACGAATGTCAAGTTACAGGGTCGAAAATGCAAAAAACAAAAGTTGGATGCGTAAACAGTGAAATGCAGGGGTCCTAAGTCCCAAAAAGAGGAGGAAAAGGTGGGCACCGCCCATAGCCACTCCTGGCACCGCCCCAGCTCCCACTATGGGTGGCGCCCAATAGTGAATTATTCCCTGTAGCAGTTTGCCTTTGGTGCAATCTCTCAAGCGTGCGGTACAAGTCGATGAAGCATAGAAAAAGAAAACTTGACCGCGAAGGAAGGCCTCTCCCAGCCTATAACTAGAGGTCCCCGGCTTGTGAAAAATCACAGTTCACGCAGTTAAAAAAGACACTTCACACAGCAGTTTGTGAAAGTTCTCCCGAGAGAACGCCGATGTTATTTCCTCTCCAGCCCCGAAGCTCTGCCAAATCTCCCCTAAACACTAACACTCTCTGGCCAAAGTGAACCCGAGATAACCAACTAGGTTTTCGCCCTATTTCACCGGTTCAAAAGTCCCAAAAGGAGCTGTTGCTCTGCCCGAATCCAGACGTCAAAAGGAGCTTGTGAAAAATCACAGTTCACGTAGTTAAAAAAGACACTTCACATAGCAGTTTGTGAAAGTTCTCCCGAGAGAACGCCGATGTTATTTCCTCTCCAGCCCCGAAGCTCTGCCAAATCTCCCCTAAACACTAAAACTCTCTGGCCAAAGTGAACCCTAGCTACCCAACTAGGTTTTCGCCCTATTTCACCGGTTCAAAAATCCCAAAATGTGCTGTTGCTCTGCCCGAATCCAGACGTCAAATCCAGTCAAAGAAAGCAGTTGCTCTGCCCGATTCAAGACACAATATCAAGCAAAAGTAAGCAGTTGTTCTGCCCAACTCCAGACGTCAAAATCAAGCAAAAGAAAGCAGTTGTTCTGCTTGATTTCAGACTCAGCAAGCACACAAAGTAAGCAAACAAGCAAGCAGTTGTACTGCCCAGATCCCGAAGCAAAAAGCAACTAATTGGAGCAGTCACTCTGCCCGAATCCCCACAACAGCAAAACAACAGAAAAAATACTTCCTTTCTCAAAAGGACATGAGAAGCACATCTAAAACCGCTTAGTTAACTTAAGCCCAGGCATACCGAGTTCAGACATTTAAATGTAAAGATCTCATAATGGATAAAATAGTGTGCATTTGAAAATCCAAGACTGACCACTTTGGTGGTGAACGTAGCACTGTTTATATTACGAACCATTTCAAAATATTTGAGTTTGATACCTTCAACTGCTTATACTTGATCATTACACTCTATCCTAAGTATTTACTTTATAAGCCACAAAGTTTGTTGATAAAGTACTTTCAATATCAGCAGTCTTCACTACTATTTCCAATTTGTTTTTCTTTATCCCACTGCTACAACTTAATTGATACGTTGTTGGAAAACTTATAGGAAACTTGGCTTAAAGTTTTAAATTGTAACTGAGCTATTCAACCCCCTCCCATTCTATCCTAGTATGTGCCTATTGGGACTAATAACCTACAAAAACTCAAGGAAACCAAGAACATGAAGACAAAGAAAAAACATAACAAGTAAAACAAACAAAAGAAGAATAAAGTCGTTACCCCTCTCAACTCTTCAACGAGGACGACATCTCTTATTTATACGAAGATAATTAACCCTTTCCCTAAAATAACTAGGGTACAACATCCCAAATTAGTAAACTATAGGAAAACCCGAAATACAATTGGAAATACGAAACTAACTTCAATTAGGCTACCATATAGGCATGTGGTATCATTTGTCAATAACAGCTACAATTATTTTGTAACGCTATCACCTCGCTCAAAACCGAAACCCCTCTCTTTCTCTTGTCTAACGCCCACACATACAAGGCTCTTCGCCGCCCAATTATTCTCTTCTTCTCTCTATCCACTCTAAAATCCAACCCACCAATACATTTTAATAGTAATCTAACCCACCTCCTAGTGGGCTTAAGCCCAGACATTAAGTTTTGTCCCCATAATTATCTATTATAATTTATAAATTAAATGTAAATATTTAATTTAAAATAGTTATATTTCCTTTCAGTTAAATTAGTTTCTTTTCTGTCTTTTCTTTAAATGTTATAATAGTTATATTTTTCTTTTATTTTAATTAGTTTATTTTCTGTTTTATTTTAATGTAAAATAGTTATATTTTCTTTCAGTTTAATTAGTTCTTTTCTGCACATACATTAAATATAGAAATGATTATGTTTCTTATTAGTTAATAAGTTTCTTTCCTACTTTTACGTGTAATGTAAATAAAGTTTGTTATTAGTATAAATGTTTTATTCCTAAAATAGCTTGTAAAAATGTTATAATTATTCTCTAAGTTGTATTATTTCAGTTATAATTTTCTTTTCTTTTCTTTAATAAATGTAAAGTAATTTCTTTTTATATATATAAATATTTTGTTCCGAGCCAAAGTGTATGAAATAAAGCAAACATATTGACAAACTCATTGTGAGACCGAAAGGGCGAGTTGGGTGCCTAACCCCTTCCCTCCTCGTAAATTAGCCTCCGAACCCTTTTATAAATCTGGTTACTTTTGGTTTTTCTTTGTTTTCCTTAAAATAAAGATGGCGACTCTGTAACACATTTTTCGAGTCCACAAATTGAGGCCGAGCGTATTCCATGCGCTTCAAAGTTTCAAAACCATCCTGCCTTTTAGTGGCGCAAATCCGGTTAAGAACGAGAGACTCACAGTTGGTTTTCAAATTCTTTTGATACAAGATAGAAAATGTATATCTCACATTGGTTAGAAAATGATGTTGATTTTAAATTATTTTAGATTAGATAAAAGATTTTTACTATTATTAGCAATAAAAGATATATATCACACATTTGCTATAAATTTATGTTGGTTTTAAATTACTATTATAACCACTAAAAGCGATACATTCTATATTGCTTAAAAAGTTATGTTGATTTTAAAAGTTTTTAGATTTAAAAAAAAACATATACTTTTATTATCAATAGAAAAGAAGAGAAAAGATGTATCTCATTATATAGAAAGAGATGTTGGTTTGAGATTTTTTTAAGATAAAAAATTTCTACTATTATTACTAAATGATGAGATGTATAACATATTGGTTAGAGAATGATGTATGTATTAAAAGTCCTTTTATAAAAGACTTATTACCAATAAAAAAGATATATTTCACATTAATTAGGAAAGTGATATTGGTTTAAAATGTTTATAGATAATATATCTCACATTGGTTACAAAGCGATGTATCCCACATTATTTAGAAATAAATATTGATTATAAAAGTTTTTAGATAAAAGAATTTTTATGTTATTATCAATTGAAGAGATGTATCACATCACCCAACTTTTGATATTGTTGAATTCTCAAGCATCCACATCACTTGACTTCATATTTTTCATTTTCTAGCCATTAGTTAAAAATAATACTCTCTCTATCCCTAAATTATCGTCCTTCTTTCCTTTTTCGTCCGTCCTAAAATAATTATCCAGTTTGAAACTTACCTTTTTAGAACATCATTTTTACCACTTTACCCTTACTTTTTCACTCTACTTTAATTATGAGTCACATACACATGGGTTTTAAAGGAAACTACATATTAAACCAATATAAATAATAAAATCAATTGTTTTTTCTTAAACTGTGCGCCGGGTCAACTAGGACGATTATTAAGGGACGGAGGGAGTTGTTGATATGATATTGTGATATTAATCATTTACTATTAATCTCTTCTATTGTTAATAATATTGGAAATATTATATAGAAAGACTTTTACTATTACATCATTTCCTAACTAATATAAGAGAATATTATTATATTGTCATTGAGTGAGTACTTTACTCTAATGACTCACTTCTAACATCATACTTTAAGCTTTGATATCTTATTCATCCAAAACTCGATTTATACAAATAAATATATCATTTTGATGCTCTAACCAAGTAGAACACATTTACACAATTACCTTTGCCAAAATGACACGTAAAGAAATTCGTGTCTCAAGTTGTACAATTTCTTTCACTAGAAACACTAATTTTTCAACAATTATTATATGAGTACTTTAATGATTTCTAAAATCAATATTAATTTATAACCAATGTAAGATGAATCTCTACTATAATTACCAATAAAAGTGATGTAACAAACATTGGTTAAAAATTGATGTTGGTTAAAAAGTGATGTTCACATTTGTTAGAAGTTGATGTTGGCATTAAAAGTTGTTAAGTAAAATCTTACCAATAAAAGTGATTTATTTTCATTGGCTACAAAGAATTATTTTAGTTTAAAAGTTGGTAGATAAAATTATTTTACTAACAATAGAGAAGATGTATCCCATATTATATAAAAAATAATGTTGGTTTTAAGAGTTTTAAGATAAAAGATTTCTAATATTATTATTAATAGAATAAATGTATCCCATATTCGTTAGAAAACGATGCACGTTTCAAAAATTTTAAGATAAAAGACTTCTACTACTCCCTCCGTCCCTTAATAATCGTCCTGCTTGACCCGACGCACAGTTTAAGAAAAAACAATTGACTTGATTATTTATATTGGTTTAATGTGTAGTTTCCTTTAAAGCTCATGTATATGTGGCCCACAATTAAAGTAGAGTGATAAAGTAAGGGTAAAGTGGTAAAAATGATGTTCTAAAAAGGTAAGTTTCAAAGTGGACAATTATTTTGGGACGGACGAAAAAGGAAAGGAGGACGATAATTTAGGGACGGAGGGAATATTATTATTAATATAATAGATATTTCTTTCAAAAGTGTTAAAATAAAAGACTGTTACTATTATTATTATGTATCTCACATTGGTTAGAAGATTTTTACTATTATTGCCTATATATATATATATATATATATATATATTACACATTTGTTAAAAAATGATATTGGTTTTATATTAAAATATTTAAATCATAATACCTAAAATTTAAAAATTATACTATTACTATTACCAAAAGAAGAAATATATGTCACATTTAAAAATTATAGTAGTAGTTATAAGGTAATGAGAAAGTAACTTGATTAGTCAACTTAAAATGGGTAAGTATTTAAGGGGTAGTTTTGTCTAAATATATAATTATTTAATGCAATAATTGAGGATGTAGTTTTTCTCTATTCTTTTGTTTTTGTTATTCCTTTTCATTTTACGAGAATTTACTTTAATTAAAAAAAATATATCTCCATGCATTTAACAATTTATAAAATAGAAATAAAGATTACAAAAATAATTTCAACAAAAGTTTTGGATATACCTTGCACGTATATTATAGCATCTCCTTGTCCTTTTATTGAACCATCATTGCCATTTCCTACTATCCACATGCGAAGATCTTCCGTGGTAAAGTGGTAAACAATATTCCCAAGGCAACAAAAATTGTGGAGATTGAGCAGCGTTCCAGTTCGTTTGTCTGAAGTATTGTCCATGAATATTTTATATATATATTAAATGCTTATAGCCTCTCATCCCATTTTTGAAGGTCTACTCTACACTACATTGATGTTTGGAAAAGAACTTTCAAAAATCATACCATTTAATCAAGTTTATAAAACATGAAAAAGATAATATTTCTATAATCGGTAGTTGTACATATCAAACGCACCATAACTCAAAACAACTCATCAAGTTGCAAACTACAAATACAATCATCCATCCAAAATTTTAAAGTCCATAATAAAAATAACTCAAAATTTTGAAGTCGAATAAGATACACAATTTTAAACAATATTTATTTTGAGACGGTGGTATTAATTTTCTTCTATACCAGGTCTAATAACATAGTTTTAATATATAGTTTTAGAGTAACAACCAAAATTTTCTATATATAATTAGTAAGGTTAGAAAGGAAAAATAGACTCTAATTAATGTTTTTTTCTTAATACACTGAAGTTGAGTCATTTCCCAACTTATAAATTTAGTGTGTTTTTCATTATTCATCATTTCATCTCATATAGATGGTACTGGTCGCTTTGATTTTCAGTTATTAACCTTTTCATCTCACCCATTGCCCATTAGCCCATTACCTCTTCTCCTTCTCTGTATTTGTTTTTAATCATTATAAAAATAAAAAAAAACTCTAAATTCAAAAAGTAAATTATTATACTGATCACAGTCTACCCTAGAATTCCTTCCCTTTCCCCATTTATTGACGTGACTTGTAATTTTTAAGCTCTCTTCCCGTTATTTTTCATTCTATTTTTATCTTCCTTTTTCTTTAATTAATTATTACAACAGCATAAATTAACTTTAAGTTTTCAAACCAACGCGCTAAATTAAAAGTCAAACACAAAAATCTATGTTGATATTTATTTTAAAGTAAAAGTGAAATTTGTTTTGCTCACTAGCGTGTCAAAAGTCAAAAGTGTAACCAAGTTGAGAAGCAACAGTAGCGTACAAATTTGAAATATATATTTGACTCTTTATACTCCCACTGTCCCTAATTTATTGTCCTGGTTGACCCGACGCACCGTTTAAGAAAACATATTTGACTGGATTATTAATATTGGTTTAATGTGTAGTTTCCTTTAAAGCTCATGTGTATGTGGCACATAATTAAAGTAATGTGAAAAAGTAAGGGTAAAGTGGTAAAAGTGATGTTCTAAAAAAGTAAGTTTCAAAGTGGACAATTATTTTGGGACGGACGAAAAAGGAAAGGAGGACGATAATTTAGGGACAGAGGGAGTATTTTTTAAGAGCCACCCTAAACGCAACACCCTAAATACTAAACGCAACACCATTTAAAGAGTAAAATTCCATATATATCTCTATTAATTCCTTCCCTAAACTAACACCCACCCCCACTCAGCCGCCCCCCACCCCACACACTTGGTCTCTCTCTCTCAAAATCTCTATTTCTCTCACTTGGTCTCTCTCTCTCTCACTCTCTCTCAAACTAACACCATTCATCTTTCACTCACTCTCTCTCAAAATCTCTCTAAAGCATCCAACTCAACTCATAATGGGTTATGATTATAATCCTAACGAAGATGCAACTGCTAACAATGATAATTATTTTAAGGTGAGTGACCCTAAACGCAACACTTATTGATTTTTTATTGTATTTGCACTGTAATTCGGAAAAAAAATTCGAAAATTTACAAAACATCCGCTAGGTCACAGCGGATGTACACTCAAAACCGCCATTCTTGACGGATGTTTTGCAAAAGTACCGCGATTTAGAAGCGGATGTTTTGTGGTAGGTCCGTTTTTTTGAAGCGGTTATTTTTTGGTTGGTCCGTTTTTTAGTAGCGGATGTTTTGTAGTAGAACCGCTTCCTCGACTAGCGGTCGTTTACATGAAGAACCGCTACTATGTAGCGGCTCTTTCGATGAATTTTCTTTGGAATTTTTGTGGAATTTGTTTTTTCATTATTAAACGATTAATATGATTTTTTTTGTTGATAGGATTACCGGTTCAGCGAGAATCATTTATTCGGATGTATCTCATTTTTTTGTGACGGATGAAAATTTTATTGATCGGCGGCGAGAAAAAGTGGGTTAGAGATCTGGGGACGTCTTAGAATATGTACTTTATGTGTCTAGAAGTAAAAGTAAATTTGATAAGACTCGTAAAATTTGGTTGAGTTGTGAGAATGGTGGAAAACCTCGGTACGATGGTAAAAATGACTTGAATGATGTGAATAAAAATGGTTCGAATAAGCTTCTTTGTAAATTTGAAATGTATTTGCAGGAAATAAAAGATGATGGTTGGAGAGTTAAAGTTAGCGAGTTTAACAATGCTCAAACCATCCACTTTCAATGGGAGAAAAATGGCACATACGCATCGAGAGTTGACAAAGTGAGATTGAAAGGGTTGATCAACTTTATAGTGCTAATGTGGCCAAAGCAGATATTGAATCTATTGAAAAGGAAAATCCGATAACGAAGTTCGAAAGCATGTAGAAATGCTTTGGTAGGTATAAGAAAGAAGAAGATGGGAAATAAATCAAAAATGGAGTATTTTTTAGATGAGATCGTCGACTTGGATATATTTTAAAGTCGGGTCAAAGAAACTTGCCCAAAAAACAAAGCTTTATTGGTGATGTTATGTTTGCTCATCAGAAATTTGAAGAGATGTTAGCCTTATTTAATGCGTTCCTTATGGATTCAACATACAAGACTAATAAATATGATTTCTGTTATTGGAAATCATTGGAGTTACATCGTGGGGAAGAATTTTCATGTCGCATTTGCATTCACGAAGAATGAGAAAAGTGAAACATTTGGTTGGGCATTACATCGATTGCGTGCTTTATTAGTTCATGTTCGCCCATGGGATGTCATTGTCCGAGATAGGGAATTGGCTCTCAGAATGCAATACGGGACTACTTTCAACGTCTCGGCATATGTTGTGTAAGAGACACATAGCAAGGATGTCGAAAGTATGTAAGGAACTTGTTGAGAAGTAGAAAATATCTTACTGATATTTATGAAGAGGTGGATTGATATAGTTGAGTCAAGAGCGGGAAGAATACATGAGAACATTGTAGAGATGGAAGAAGCGTGGGCAAATACTCAGGGTTGTTCGATATGTTAATTCTACTTGGTTGGAGCCCTATAAGGATAGATTTGTTTGTGCTTGGACCAAACAATACATGCATTCGGTAATCAAGCGACAAACAGGTACAACTTATACGTTTATGAATGCAATATATTTATTGTTTATGAATGCAATATATTTATTGTTTATGAATGCAATATATTTATTATGGTATTAGCAATATGTTCTGAGTTGAGTGCACTTCCGGTTGAAAAAGATGGTTATGCTTGTCGGTGGGGGTTTCGATCATATATTCGATCAAATCCACGATGCTATCGGCTGCAGTTCAATGAAGATCTTGGCTCTATTTGAAAGGAATTTGAATGTATATCTACGCCGATTTGATCAAAAAGCCTATCATCAGAGATATGGGTGGGACTTGAATCGCCTTAATATCACTATGCTAAATCAGTTTTCGATGTTGTATCCCCGTAACATTGTGAGGAACGAAATAGTGCGGCACAAAGGCGTCAAAGAAAGAACTTCGACAAAAGAGAGAGAACTACTCACCGGGTTTCTGATGTTAAATGTATATGTCACATTACTTTTTTACATTTGTGTATAGTATATGATTTATGGCTTAATTTTTATAATTTTCGCCTCAACGGGTTATGAACATGCTAACGAACAGAGAACCAATACACGGAGGTAGAGGTAGAGGTCGAGGAAAGGATGTAGTTCATTAGCATCGGCCAGGTAATTCAATTCCATACGCCTCTCACCTTCCACCATTGATGATCACTTTCATATCAAATGTTATAGATGTTAAAGCGGATGGAAATTGTGGTTTAGAGTAATTGCCCACTTTATTTATCACGGCGAAGAAAAATGGGATCAGGTGCGTAATGACTTGATCGGGAACTTTCGACTATTGGGACTTCTACTCGACCATCAACTTCTTGAAGGTGACCTTGAAGATCGGTGGTATGTCGAGATTGGCATACCTCTCCAGCTCCAGTGAGCATTGGTTAAATCTGGCATGCTTGGTTTTATCATTGCTACGGTATCGGATGATTGTGACTTGTTTGTCGAATATATCACTTGGTTGCAATACATGGTTACCGTTGCAAGCTTGATCTGATGATGGACAACGCCACAACCACGGTCCACAAGTATTGACTTTGGGTGGGTGAATTGTATCCATTTCATAGCACTTGGGATAAAGCCTTCAGTCCACGCGCAAATGGCTATTATTCAGAGGTGGGACATATCTTGTGACCCAACGTCACGACATTGACCAATTTGGCATGATCGATTTACTACTTACCTTAGTGTAGAGAGGTAACAGTTAATTTTACACTTCTTGTGATGTAAAACATTAATTAATTAATTACGAGGGTTAATTGTGATTGATTTACTAATTACCTTAGTGTGAGGGCTTAATTGTTTAATTTCGAATAGTTTAGGGGTTGATTGTTGAATTTGCAAAAGTGTAGGGGTGAATAATAAAATTTACCTTTCACCTTTCAGATTTGATTTTTCTTCTTGTTTCTCGGCTGAATTGTCAAATTTCGATAGTATAGAGTCTTAAATTTCAAAAAGTGTAGTGGGTTAATTGTCAAATTTCGATAGTATA
>CM028378.1:50852509-50932680 GCA_013146195.2 Codonopsis lanceolata | reverse complement strand
GATGGAGTGCCACGGTGAGGAAATGCGCTGCGACCTCGTCCTCGGTAGATCGTGCGAATGCCTCGGAACTCTCGATGGATGAGAAGGCCTTTAGGATGCCCGCGTGGCGGGCGCATGCGATAAGTAGGTGATCCACGATGGTTGATGATCCCAATCTCCTCGGTGTCGTAATCCGCATCATCATCATCATCCTCATCATCATCATCATCATCAACCGGTGGCATCACACGATAATGTGTCGTTCAGAAACCCTTTGCTCGTAACCATCACGGTGGCGGATGGAATCACGGCTACACCCGTTCGACCCTCTTGGGGTTTATAGAATGATGCTCCCATTGTTGAAATTGCAGAAGCATCTCATCGTGAACACAAATGTACTTCAATGGCTTTGGACCTCTATAAACCTTTGTCAGGCGGAATACATGGCCAGAATAATTTGGATATATCCAAACTCCTAAAGCGCTGATCGGGCATGTATGGCTCGGTGATTTTACGGCAATGAATTATGCGAGAACAAAGCGATCGGTACCTCTTGTGATGGTCTACGAGTAAAAGGAGTCAAGTCACTGGAAAAATAAATATTAATATAAATATCCACCTTTTATTTAATACATTATTTATAAATGATAAATACTTACGGCGACAGATCATCCGATCGAGGACTCTCGATACTCTTCAGAGTATCGGGATCATTCTTCTTCCACAGAGTAGAGGTCCATCTCTTAGCATATGGCTCTCGAGAGGTCCATGTGGCTGAAATACTTGAGTACGAGATTGAGGGAAAAGTATTCATATATCGGACCTACAATAAAATAAAATAGCGTCAAAAATAAAATAGTGTCAAATAAAAATAGCATCAAATATAATAGCGTCGAATAAAAAATGTAAAATTTTTATAGTATCTAAACAATTTATTTTTATACAGAAGAAAGAGCAAGCACCCGACCATCGTCTACAACCAATCCTCGATGCTATAGAAATTGCTTAGGTATAAAAGGATAAAGTCGCTGCACAGCGTGATTGGGCATATCCACGATATCCGGCATACGGTGAAAGTGAACATTTGCGGAATTCGGCGACTTGTCCATGAACAGCGTCGTCCCCGGCACCCTGACAAATAACCAGCCATCACCGGTCGGCGCGGTCACCGCCACCCAGATTCTTGCAATGTCAAAAATCTAATACACTTCCCTCGCCTCACTTGTCCACCTGGTAGTATTAGGCAAGCGTAGGAGAATGGTTAGAGATGACTTGATGCGGGCTAACCGTACTTGCCAAAATGGGTTTCCCAACCAGTGGGATGTGTAAAATGTAGGGGTGGCAACCGTGTTATCGTGTCGTGTTAGTGCCTCATTATCGTGTTTTTAATATTATCTATCTTATTTGATCATAAATACAACAATAAATATTAATTTGAATATATTAACAATTTCGTGTCTTTAAATGTCGTGTTTAGTGTGTTCGCGCGTCGGCTGGGCTTATCGTGTCATTTGTCTCGTAATCGTGTTTATAATCGTGCCTTTATTGTTCGTGCTAACGTGTCGTGCCAAGCATTGCCACCCCTTGTAAAATGTAATGCACATCGTGCAACGCCGTCATCTCCCGAACGGTAAATGGAAGCTGTTGGTTTCGGGTGCCACCTTTCCACAAAGGCCGATATCAATGGCATGTTCAAGTCTTTGCGACATGCACTCCCTGAAGTGTCCCAGTTACTCATAGTGAGCAAGCGAATACTCTCCATATCATTTATGGTCCAAGGCAATGTTGTTCGGCGGTCAAGCGGAGCTATGACAACTCAATACTAGGTCTCTCTGTTGAACATAATAAAATAATCTCTCATCAATATAAAAACAATACTACGTAGTCAATTTAATAAATTTTTGTCAATACTACGTAGTCAATTTAATAAATTTGTGTCAATACTATCATGGTCAATATAATTAATTACCTCGCCATTCCATATTGCAGATGCAATATGACCAAGAAATCCAGAAAGTAGCTCGGTGTTCTCGGGT
This sequence comes from Codonopsis lanceolata, assembly GCA_013146195.2. Classification (NCBI taxonomy): domain Eukaryota; kingdom Viridiplantae; phylum Streptophyta; class Magnoliopsida; order Asterales; family Campanulaceae; genus Codonopsis; species Codonopsis lanceolata. The sequence goes on along the minus strand of CM028378.1, from coordinate 50,930,665 downwards.
CCACCTCCATGTGGCTCCATCAACATCCAACCATAGACATCGCCATCGTCGAATCATCATCGTCATCATCACCACCACCATCACCACGACCTCTACTCGCCTCTACCTCTGCCTACTATGTGCTCGCATTTCTGCTGTCGTCGACCCAAAACCCAAATCCTCCTCCTCATCGTCCTCTTCATCAACTAACAGGTGTCTATCTCGTATTGTAGTATATACATCGGCATTCATTGGACCTTTCCCACGCCGTGTAACATGCTCGAAGTACTACTCATGCCACCCATACCACTCATGCCGGTCATGCCACCCATGCCAACCATACCGGCATGCCACCCATACCACCCATGCGCGAGGCATGCCACCCATGCCGAGCATGCCACCCATACCGAGGCATGCCACCCATACCACCCATCATGTTTAATTCGGCTTCCATCTGGCGATCCTCTCTGCGTAATCGGTGAATGTCCTCTCCCCTCAATGGAGCATTATAAGGAGCCTCGAATGGAATATCGGTGGGGTGCGGACTCCTTCTATCATCTCGTGAATAGGGGGTGCATGCAAGCACCCTCATCCCCCTCATTAGTGGATATATGTCTTGGATGATTAGCGGCTCTCTGCGTTACGGCGATCACAACCCTATTACGTAGTCGATCGATCGTGCATATGCTTGGGCGTTTCCTCGTCGGCGTTCGGAATCCATCTATTACAAAAAATAAATACAAGTTAAGTTATGAAATGATAAATTTGTAAAAGTTTAGGGGGTTAATTGTAACTAAGTTTCAAAAAGTGTAGGCGGTTAATTGTTAAATTTTGTAAAAGTGTAGGGGTTGAATTGTTAAGTTTCAAAAAGTGCAGGGGGTGAATTGTTAAATTTGTAAAAGTGTAGGGGGTTAATTGTAACTAAGTTTCAAAAAGTGCGGGGGTGAATTGTTAAATTTGTAAAAGTGTAGGGGTTAATTGTAACTAAGTTTCAAAAAGTAGGGTGAATTGTTAAATTTGTAAAAGTTTAGGGGTTAATTGTAACTAAGTTTCAAAAAGTGTAGGGGTTAATTGTTAAATTTTGTAAAAGTGTTAGGGGTTAATTGTTAAGTTTCAAAAAGTGCGGGGGTGAATTGTTAAATTTGTAAAAGTGTAGGGGTTAATTGTAACTAAGTTTCAAAAATGTAGGGGTTAATTGTTAAATTTTGTAAAAGTGTAGGGGTTAATTGTAACTAAGTTTCAAAAGTGTAGGGGTGAATTGTTAAATTTTGTAAAAGTTTAGGGGGTTAATTGTAACTAAGTTTCAAAAAGTGTAGGGGGTTAATTGTTAAATTTTGTAAAAGTGTAGGGGGTTAATTGTAACTAAGTTTCAAAAAGTGCAGGGGGTGAATTGTTAAATTTGTAAAAGTTTAGGGGGTTAATTGTAACTAAGTTTCAAAAGTGTAGGGGTTAATTGTTAAATTTGTAAAAGTGTTAGGGGTTAATTGTAACTAAGTTTCAAAAAGTGTAGGCGGTTAATTGTTAAATTTTGTAAAAGTGTAGGGGGTTAATTGTAACTAAGTTTCAAAAATTGTAGGGGGTTAATTGTTAAATTTTGTAAAAGTTTAGGGGGTTAATTGTAACTAAGTTTCAAAAATTGTAGGTGGTTAATTGTTAAATTTTGTAAAAGTGTAGGGGTTAATTGTTAAGTTTCAAAAGTGCGGGGGTGAATTGTTAAATTTGTAAAAGTTTAGGGGTTGAATTGTAAAGTTTCAAAAACTCTAGGGGGTGAATTGTTAAATTTTGTAAAAGTGTAGGGGGTTAATTGTAACTAAGTTTCAAAAGTGTAGGGGTTAATTGTTAAATTTTGTAAAAGTGTAGGGGTTGAATTGTTAAGTTTCAAAAGTGCGGGGGTGAATTGTTAAATTTTGTAAAGTGTGGGGTTGAATTGTTAAGTTTGAAAGTTTAGGGGTTAATTTTTAAGTTTGAAACAGTTTAGGGGGTGAGTTGTTAAATTTGTTAAACGTGTAGGGGGTGAATTTTTAAGTTTCAAAAAGTGTGGGGGTGAATTGTTAAATTTGTTAAAGTGTAGGGGGTTAATTGTAACTAAGTTTCAAAAAGTGTAGGGGTGAATTGTTAAATTTGTAAAAGTGTAGGGATTGAATTGTTAAGTTTCAAAGCGTTTAGGGGTGAATTGTTAAATTTTGAAAAGTCTAGGGGGTTAATTGTTAAGTTACAAAAATTGTAGGGGTTAATTGTTAAGTTTCAAAAAGTGTAGGGGGTCAATACTTGTTACTTTTGCACAATCATAGTGTTATTATAGTAAATGCATGACAATAAGCCCAAATAGACAAAATATAATTATCTAACAATTATGTACACACAAATTCACAAATTTTTTATCTAACAATCATGTCCAAAATGAATACATCAAATAAGGTTTTTTTTTTTTTTAAAAAATACATGTTTCTTTTTTCGGAAAAACGTTTTTTTTTCAAAAAGAGCCGCGACTCACCGGCGGATCTTTGACAAAACTACCGCTACTCACCGGATATAAAACAACCGCTTAAGTTGTTTGTTTTATAAAACTACCGCTGGTGAGTAGCGGTAGTTTTGTCGAAGATCCGCCGGTGAGTCGCGGCTCTTTTACGCCAGATTAAAAAAAAACCAAATTGAAACAGAATGCGTCCAGATCTGCAATTTATTCTAAATTGAAACAGAAGAGGTGAGAGATTAACATACCTGGAGCGAGGAAGTGAGAGATTTTTCTTTGGTTTAGGGTGGATCTAGGTTGGTTTGTTGGAGTGAGTGAGGAGAGGAGCAAAAATGGGGGCTGAGCTCGTGAGGGAGAAGCAAGGGAGAGGGAACAGAAATGGGGGAGAAGGGGGGCTGGTTTCTCAGAGAGGGAGGGAGACCGAGTGAGAGAGAGAGAGAGAGAGAGACCGGGTGAGTGAGAGAGAGAGAGAGAGGGAGATGGGCAGGGGGTAGGGGGCAGGTGAGTGAGAGAGAGACGTGTGGGGGGGGGGTGTGGGGGGGTGGGTGTTAATGAATTATTTTAATGAGGGGTAGTTAGGTAATTTGATTATTAAAATGGTGTTGCGTTTAGGGTTTTAGGTGTTGCGTTTAGGTGTTCTGATTTTTTAAATGTCCTAATAGTATAATTCAGTGATCTATCATCACGGTAAACATATTTTTATTTTTATCTCATAATTATAAATAAAAAAAATTGTTTAAATTTTTTTTTCAAGAAAATAAGTACTTATTTCAAAATATTTTAAATAAAGTACTCTGTACGATATACTCTTTTCCTTTTTCAAATTATCGTCCACCTTTCATTTTTCATCCGTGTTTAAATAATTATCCTTTCAAAACTTTCTCTTTTAAGAAAATATTTTTATCACTTTATCCTTATTTTTTTATATACTTTAATTATAACCATATATTTAAGTGTATTAAAGAAAACTATATATTTCATCAATATTTATAATATAATAAAATACTTTTTATTAAACAATGCATCAAATCAAAATAGATAGTACTCCAATATTTTGAATACAGAGGGGAGTATTACTTTAATGAATCGTTTTCTTGTTAGAAATAACCGGCGTTCCTTGCTGTCCCAATACGAATCTTTGGATCTTAATTGCTACAAAGACATATATGAGTGCCGCAGTTGATTAAAATATCAAGTCACTTATTCTCGACTCTCGAGTCTCGACGACTATCGAGAAAGACCACCTCAACTTAATTTTGTTTGCCTGGACTCTAGAGTCTAGATTATGTTTGTTTCAAACCTAGTTAAGATGTAGACTCATTGGCGATACGAAAGTTTTTAACCAACAAAATTTTGTGTTTGCATAATATGAGATATTTCGTTAAATAGATCGGTAGCGATTACAATTATACTCCCTCCGTCCCTAAATTATCGTCATTCTTTCCTTTTTCGTCCGTCCCAAAATAATTGTCTACTTTGAAACTTACTTTTTTAGAACATCATTTTTATCACTTTATCCTTACTTTTTCACTCTACTTTAATTATGGGCCACATATACATGTGCATTAAAGGAAACTACACATTAAACCAATATAAATAATCAAGTCAATTATTTTTTCTTAAACTGTACGCCGGGTCAAGCAGTACGATTATTTAGAGACGGAGGGAGTATATCATAACGACCTATTTTTAATCTAGTTTAAAGATATTGGGCTTTGCTTATGTATGGAGACTCTCTGCCACTCTTACTCACTATACTCATTCAGAAGGTAATGGATTACTGAGCTTAATTTATGTGTAACAGGTTATAAATAATGTAAAATTATGGTCGGTCCTTTTTTCTAAATTTATAATCCTTTCAATACCTCGTTCTTTTTTTTTAACTATAAAACATCACTTTTTGAAATATTGTTATAAAAATGGCATCGTCTCATTTAACAGCTCCGACAACATACTTTGGATTCGAAAAATCACCATTATTGGGCAACGAAACGAGGATCTGCCTGTCCGGTCAGGTCGCGGGGGTCTAGGGGGCAACGTCCCCAAAAGGTAAAATGCTTTTTTGATTAATGAAATACGAAACTGTAATTGATCTCTGTGCTGGGTTTAAAGATTTTTCAGTTGGGACGAAGACAGAGAATAAGGATGAAAGAAAAGGCTTACGACGGAGGAGATGGAAGAAGAAGGTAGAGGACGTGGTCTGGTACTTTATGATTTTGTATCGCGATGCAAACTGGATTAGATAATATTTTATGTATCGCGGTTCAAAAATTAATTTATCACGGTATAAAAAAGTTGATACCACGGTACAACTTGGATTAGATATATGTCTCACGATTGAAAAATTAATTTATCATGGTACATAAAAGTTTGTACTGTGCTGCAATTAGACTGGACAATTAAATTGTATTGAATCACAGTGCAAAAAAATAATACAATAAAATGGATGAATCACAGCGCAATTAGACTAACTAATTAAACTATTGAACCGCGGTGCAAAAATTAATGTAATAAAATTGATGAATCGCGATTCAATAGTCAATGCACCGTGATTCATTTATATAGCGCGTCTCATGCTCATTAAGGGCATCGTAGTCTTTTTGACCTCAAAAATATAATTTTTTGTTTGAAAAAAACACGGAACTGTAGCGATTAAAAACTTTAAAAAATGGATCGGCCCGTAATTTTTCCTTATAAATAACTCATACTTAGCTCATAAGTAAGGAGATCTCTTTCTGGATTCTTTTTGACTCCACACACATAAGGAGGCTACGCGCCCTCCCTTTTTCAAATTTTTATACACCTGACTGATAAACACATGAGGTTTCTATGAATATTTATGTACCACAGATGAACATAAGGACAAAATAGGTATTTAGCATAAGTTAACGTTCGAACTTAATGTTCATCCAAAAAATGAGTTAAATTGCAAGTAGAAGCGGCAATTGGGTGTATGGATAATGGCCTAACCCAAATCTATCCATTAACACCCAATAGCCACTCCTAATTGCAACATATCTCAAGTACAGTGGCATTACAAAAATTTTAAAATTCAAGTGGCCTAATTGCGATATTTTGTAAAGTACAACGTCCCAAAGATGTGTTTTACCTATTTATTTAAACAAAATTTGTATAATATCATTCTAATTAATATGGAGTAATATATTTAACTAATAAATATCAACAAGTATATATATTTATTAAATGTATATTTATTTCTTAAGAACTCATAAGCCTAGTAAAATGATAAATAAGTATATATATATATATATATATATATGGTGTTCTCGAATAGCCATATCACTCTCATTTTCGGAGTCGATCCTACTTGTGATAAGCGTTGTTGGCACAATCTAGTGCCAATTATATATATGTCCTCAATCTTCCTCCAAGGGACAACCGGACCAAAAATACTTCTCGACCTCAAGGTGAACACTTATAGTCGAGAAGTAGGGGGCCAACCCATATATAGAAAATCTAGATAATTTATAAACAGCCATAGTCGCCTTGCTAACAGCCAGGGCCATGCCTCATTTAGTCGTTATTTGGATGGCTTTGCATACAGGAAGAAGGGGCCTTGCCCACAAAATATTTGGTAGCTATTAACAGTTTTGATCGCCACGTGACCAACCAAGGCCATTGCCCAGTTAGTAGTTGTTAAACAGTCCTAACCTCTTCTCGAGCAGGTAGGGCCATGCCCACTTACCCATTATTTGGATGCCAACTAAACGAGCAGTAGGAGCCCTGCCAAAAAAACCTTAGTAAATTACTAGGTAACTACACTCTATTCGAACATATCTCACGGCTGAGCTTCATATTATCTTCCCACTCGATCATATCTCGTGATTGAATAGATTATCCTCCCGCTCGACCATCCCGCAGTTTGGTAGATTACCTTCATGCTCGAGCATATCTCGCGGCTGAGGTTTAAATTATCCTTCCGTAGGAGCATATCTCATGGTTGAGTAGACTATCCTCATGCTCGAGCATCTTATGGTTGAGTAGACTACGCTCCCCGCTCGAGCATATCTTACGGCTGAGCTCTTAATTATCATTTTGCTCCAGTGTGCTTATGGACGAGTTGATTACACACCTTCCTGCATTTACGCTCCCCGCTCAAGGATCTCTTGCAGCTAAGCTTTATATTATCCTTATGTTCGAGTTCGCTTGCAGTCGAGTAAATTACACACCTTATAGCGCTTACGCTCCCAGCAAGTGATAGCTCAATATTATCCGCTCGCTAGAGTTTGTTCGTGATTGAGTAGACTATGTGCATTTATGTGCTTACCGCTCCCTACTCGAAGATTATTCACAACTAAGCTTTATATTATCCTTCCACTCGATTTTGCTCATGGTTGAGTAGATTCAGCGATTTCTTACGCTTACACTCCTTTTATGAGGATTACTCACGACTGAGCTTTATATTATCCTCTCGCTCGAGTTTGTTTGTTGTTGAGTAGATTATGTACATTCCTACGCTTGCACTTCCCTCTCGAGGATTACACACGTCTAAGCTTTATATTATCATCCTGCTCACGGTCGAGTAGATTGTACGCCTTCATGCGCTTGCACTCCCCGTACGTAGTTCATTTGCGGTTGAGCTCTATATTATCTACCCATTTGATTTCGCTTGCAATCAAGTAGATTACGCGTCTTCCCGCGCTTACGCTCCTTGCTCGAGAATCACTTGTGACTGAGCTCTATATTATCCTCACATTTGAGTCCGCTCGTGGTCGAGTAGATTACGTCTCTTCCTATGCTTACGATTCCTGTTCGATGATCTCTCGTGACCAAGCTCTATATTATCCTCCCGCTTGATTTTGCTCGCAGTTGAGTAGATTATGTGTCTTTCAGTGCTAACGCTTTCCACTCAAAGATTACTCACGGATGAGCTCTATATTATCCTCATGCTTGAGTCTGCTCGTGATAAAGTAGATTACGTGTCTTCCTACGCTTACTTTCCCTGCTCAAACATCTCGTGGTTGAGCTTAATATTATCCTCTCACTACAGCATCTTGCTTCTTACAGACCCTCACCACGTTGAGGTTACTTGCTTTCTTGAAGACCTTGACCACATTGAGGTTGGTGGATTTCTTAAAAGACCCCCACCATGTTGGGGTTGTTCAGCTTCTTGAAGACCCTCATTACGTTAAGGTGTCGTGCTTTCTTGAAGACCCTCACTAAGCTGAGGTAGATTACCCTTTCACTCGAGCATCTCGTGTTTGAGCTTTGTATTATCCTCCCACTCGAGCATCTCACAGTTGAAATTTACATTATTTCTCGCTCGACCATCTCACAGTTAAGTTGATTACCCTCCCGCTCGAGTATCTCACATTTGAGCTTTACATTATCCTCCCGCTCGAGCATATCGCGATTGAGTAGATTATTCTCCCCTTCGAGCATGTCGCGGTTGAGCTTTGAACTATCATCCTGCTCAACCATCTCATAGATCATCACGAAGACAGAGGGGAGAAATAACATTGAACTTTCGCCCAAGTTTCGGGATCCTTTTTTTTTTTTTTTGGCTCAATATAAATGGATAGGGATGATTATTGGTTTCTTATATTATGTTTTGGTTTCTACCAGTTATGCTGCAGGGGGTGATAGATGAAGAGAAAATAGACTCACTTAACCTACCAATGTATTACACATCTCCCCAAGAACTGGAACGAGCTATATCCCAAAATGGATGCTTCACTATAGAGAGAATGGACAGCTTTGCCTCGAGTGGGGAAGACAAAGACACTAACGAGAGTTGAAACAATGGCACCAGGTAGGGCATGGAGGGATTATTTAAGGAGCAATTTGGAGATGAGATCATGGATGAGCTCTTAGAATTAACTTTCGACGCACGTATCATACATTCCGACACCCGCATCGTAAATTCCGACACTTGCATCTCTGAGCCTAGACGCAGAAAATACGGGCATCGCAAGAAAGGTACAATATAGAAAATATGGGCATCACAAAACTCCGACGCAAGAGCCTATCTTCTCAAGTCATGGCAATTGAAGCTCGTAATGGAGATCAACCTGCAGTTACTACATTTTACGAGCACACGAGTTCTATATGAGCCCACTAATAAACTAAAAGATGGTGGTTGGCGTTCATGAATTTGGAGGATAAAATGCAGTCCCCCGCACTTCTACTGTATTAATGGGTGAACTTGTCCAATTAATGAGGAAATCCAAACTTACCTCCTCTTTGTTTGGTTGAACGACTTCCATTAAGTCAATTTGATGACTGTTTTGTTCGAGTTTAAAATTCTTTACAAGGAGTCAAGATAACGGAGCAAGCCAAGACAGTTTCAGAGGGAATTTCGTTCGTTAGAACACACCCACTTCGTCGGAGTTCTTGGTAAGGGATGAGGACCTTACGCTTCCGCCTTAGACATGAGAGAGAGAGAGAGAGAGAGAGAGAGAGAGATGGAGAGTGCATAAATATTTCTTCAGAGGGTGAGAGAAAGAATAGCAGAGAAGATAGTATTTTTGGAACAAATTTACGTAAAAGCACCTTTCCGGTTGAATAAAAAGAGAGTGGACTGGAAAGGTTATATTTTTTTCAAAAGGTATCGGATAGCAATTATTCCTAACTTCGACTCACCTAAAGACGGCCCAATCCATACCCTCACCAAAAATATTGGGTTCTGTCACTTCAGCTCCTACGTAAACTTGTTCAAACACCTAATCCGAACCCTTACCCTTAAAAGTTAAATCCACCCCTTGTCACTCTTTTAGCTGCTCGTAAGGCAATAACTTGTATTTACTTAATTGTTTAGAGAAAAATATCATATTTTTCCTCTGTTAGTTAGTTTTTCAAGTAGAATATTTTCTATAGATTTGGTTGAGGTGCAAGGTTTGTTGTTATGTGTTTCCTTCATTGACTGTTGAATGCATGATGGAATCTCTGTTGAAGATCTGACTTTGAATATTCTTGCTTGGAGGAGGATATCTGTCATATTATGATTTATATATGATTATATCTGTTTGATGTAGATGAATTTTCTTTGCTTAGCTCTTTTTATTGAGACTGTGTATTTGATCATCATTTTTCTTCTACAGTATCTTATGGGGTGCTAGTGTGCTACGCATTGTTTCTATGTTGTTATTGTACTGTCTATATTAATAGATGTTTGCAAGAGTGAATTGTAGAAGCTCGCTTTTAAGACAATCAAGGGAAAATTATATTTTTGATTATCGTATTATTTGCAGGTAATCGATTTGACCAATCACTTTACAATATCTCAAAATTGACCAATGTACTCAATAATTGGATGTAATGTGGTCCCTTCCGTAAACGGGTCATCCATTTTTGTAACGGAACTGTTAATGTGGACTAACTAAGAGATTTTATTAGGGGTATTCTTGTACATCTCTATTAAAAATGATGACGAGATAGCCATCATTTTTTGTTTTTATTTTTCATTTTTGTACTTTCAATGAATATGTACAAAAATACCCTTCTTAAAATCTGTTAGTTAGTCCTCATTGAGATCTCAATTACAAAAGTGCACTAACTGTTGTCCCATTTGCTGCATTGTCTCTATGTCTTTGGAATTAAGCATGGGTAAGAATTGGACGCGTGTTTCTGTTGTAGTTGTAGCGATGATTTCAAGTGATCCATCTAAGTAAAAACTCTTTAACATCATAAGACTAATATTTGGTGATACTTCTTACCTAAATAACATCATCAAAACTAAAATGTCCTAACAACAATGATAGTATGTGCCAAGGAATTCTAAGGATTGGACTCATAGTTTGAAACAATAATGCACAACACTTATTTAGAGATTTTATTTGGCTTAAATCGTAATTTGGTCACCATACTTTCCCATTTTTTGCAATTTGGTAACTCTACAAAAAAAATACAATTTAATCATTGTACTTGGTTTGGACAATCAATAAGATCACTTAAGACATTTTCATCAGTTATCTTGGATGGAAATGATTAAAAAAACTACAATACCCTCTAAACATAGGGTGAGTATTTTACAATTTAAAACCACAATTGAAGCAAAGAGCACACGGTCCACACTTAATTAAAAAACCTACCATATAAAAACACCACACAATTCATGAATGGCAGAGGTTTCTTACCTTCACCTCCACGGAGAAGACGAAGATGACAGGGGCGATGGTTTGGTTTCCCTCGACTCTGTTCCTTATTGGTCTCACGACTTCGACGGCTAACACCTCAGATCTTGAATTTCCCCCTTTCGATTCCCGAATTTCATATCTTTGTTAACACTCTCCCAATCGATCCCATTCTTAGGGTGTTCACCGACAACATTTTTACACCGATTCGATCATCCCAAACCTGGATTTGTTTGATCGCGGGAGCCAGGTAAATTTCGTGATGAATTTGTTCCATTAGCGCATCGAGCAGTCATCACCACGTGTAATTCTATAGAACAATCTAGATCGACGGTTTGGGGAAATGAATTTGAATAATTTCGAGGTGGATCTTGATTTAGGATATTTTTTTATTTTTTTAGGGAAACAGGGACGACACCCTACAAGATTTAGGGTTAGGGTTTGCTGGAGATGTTGATTGCAATGATGAGGAGATTGATGTGATTTTTGGATTTATGGTTACGGATTGTGGTGACGAGTTTCTTGTGTCTAGTATGACGGGTGGTACAATATCAGATTCCGACGAGTCTTCCACTGTTTCTGGGGATCTGGAATATTTCATGGGTGGTTTACGGGTTGCTGATATCGAATCGTATTTAGAGGAGGTAGACGAGAACGAGGAGAGCTTTGATAACGTGAATGTGTGTGATAATGATGTGAGCCTTCGACTTTGTTGGGATGTGTTTCAGTTGGACGATGGTGATAATATTAGGGAGAATGGAAATGAAGATTTCTTTGTTGATGTTGTTGACAACGATGTGTGTTGTCATGGTTGAAGATTGGTTGATAACGTAGGCAAGGGTATTTTCGGGTTTCTACAAATGTTTTAAACTTTCAATCCAAAATATTGGATGGAGTGATCAACGTGTTATATGTTGTCAAGTACAATGATTAAATTGAAAAAAAAATTGTATGAGTTACTATGTTACAAAAAGTGAAAAAGTAGGGTGACCAAACTACGAGTTAAGCCATTTTATTTTATTGATTGTGTTAATTGAAATAATATTAATCGTTTGTAACCTTGTCTCAAGCAATAGTTAAATTTGATAAATTAAATGTTTTATTATTATAGTTTTACTAGAGGTGGCAATAGGCTGGTCAATCTGGCCCGCACCAAGCCCATCGGGCCAACATTAAAACCGAGTCGAGATGTGTCGACTCGAACCAAAGCCCGCACAAGACATTGGGTCGATCGTGCTAGCCCATTGCACGTGCCAGTTTTGCCTATTTTCATCTATTTTTCTAGCTCACTGGGTCCATCATCGAATTTGGGCCGGATCAACAAAATATTTAATCGAGGAATATGAACACTAAAGCCTACATGATAACTTTTAGGTTGGGTCGGCCCAATAAGCCGAGCCTGCTTTTTGCCAGCTCTAAGTTTTGCTATTATTTATTTCCTATTATTATTTGCAAGATTTTCTTTTTGTATAATACATATGAAAAGTATTACACTTTTAATGAAATATTGAAAAAAATATTATTAAAAATAATTACGTTAGCATTTCGAAACTATTTTTTGCAAAAAAACTAAACAATTGTGGAATTATTATGATTTTTTTAAAAAACAAAAAGGCTCATAAACCATAACAAATAGTCCCACGGTCCTAAAATTATCGGCTGTGTTAACTTGGCACAAAGTTTAAGAAAACACATTTGATTGGATTATTAATATTAGTTTGATGTGTAGTTTACTTTAAAGTTCATGTGCATATGACTCATAATTAAAGTATGATGAAAAAGTAACAGTAAAGTGATAAAAATGTTCAAACAAGACAATTATTTTGGGACAGAAGAAAAAGGAAAGCATGACAATAATTTTTGGACAACATGAATATTAAATATCTAGAAAATAAAAATACTTAATTTACCTACATCAAAACCAACAAGAATTAGTCGAGTGAAATTTCACTTTATCATTATTGATTTATGTTAAGTTGCTATTCTACAACATTACCTTAATTCCCAAACTAATTTAAATAGGGACACATATCTATTTAGAGAGTGGTTATTTTCACTACATATTTTGATTATCCACTACATTATTAGTTATTACATAAAAATTTTTATCTATTTGGATCAATCTACCCCATAATTACATGTTCATATTAATTTAACTAATAAAATTATTTTTTCATTACCTTCTAACAATATTTTTTAGTTTAAAACATTGATAAACATAATAATTCTTGTATTTTATTTTCACTTTTAATAATATTTAATGAATTAGGTTTATGACTGAAGTTATCTTGTAAAAGTAAAAAATTAATATCTTAATGACTATTCTTGTTTACTAAAATTTGAGAAAAAAATATGGTCTTTGGTTATTAAAAGTGAGACTAACAAGATATATTTGTAAAAAAATTATCCAATAGTGAAATCATAGTGTAAAAAACTAAAAATACAATCTTCAAATTTTAAAACCTTTTGTCTATTTTAATATTTTAATTCTTGAGTTGATTGAAACCAATATTCAATATATATCACCTACCATATGCTATTATTGAATTGATTTTTTAAAATAATACTCTTCGACTTAAATTAAATTATATTTTATTGTTATAATAAAATATCCAAAAAAAAATTTAAAATTGTGGTTCATAGACAAATGCCTTAATTATATTATTTTTATTTTTAATATGAGACACAAGTCACATGAGGAATTGATTAAGCATATTTTTATAGAAAAATAATAATAACTACTCAATTTGTTGAGAATTAAAAGTATTTTATAAAAGAAATAGAAAAAAAAGTAACTATTTGATAATAAAAAAATGTAGTGGAAATAAATGTTCCCTATGTTTATATAATATCAATTCTAAAAAATTGACTTTGATGATGCCAAAAAAAAAAATCATTAAAAAAATCATCATATCAAGGTGCAGAAGATCGTTGTCTTGCCGTACGTAGATCGTCCGGTGATCAAATTAGTGGTGGATTCATTGTTTTAAATGGATATTTGGATGTTTATTAAAAAATAAGACATTGTCAGCCACCGGGGAGGGGGGGAAGTGATCCCCGCCAAAACCGTCCAGCGTTTTTACCAGTGGTGTATACAAAAAGGAGGACGCGTTGCTCCTCATGTGTGTGTGTGTGTGAGTCAAAAAGAGTCAAGAGAGAGATCCTTTTACTTATGAGCTAGTTGAGGTTATGTAAACATGAGGAATTAGGGTTGGCTTGTCATGCATAGGTCAGGCACATAGCCTTCGGTAGTTATGTACAATAGAGTGGACTAGTGTAGTAAAAAATTCCCTTATCTAAGCGAGACTCAAATGCCTTTGAGGCAAATTAAAAAAATAAGTACTTTAGATGCCCCTATTCCTTATTCCTCATTATTTATCTCAACGGTAAGGAGATAATTTGTTTTTGGCTCTTTCTTTGATTTTGAGCTCAGAGAACTAGAGAAGTTCCTTTTAATTGCTCAGGCTGCCGGGGTTTCAATGCTTTCATTTTGGACAAGCAGGACATGAGAAGTACCGTTGCTTCTAGCTTTGGTCATTTTTTTGGACATCAGAAGTACCATTGCCGAGGTTTCAATGCTTTCATTTTGGACAAGTTGGACCTTGTAGGTTCTTCTCACTTGACTTGCGAGGGTAGTTACCTAGTATTTGACTAGGGTTTTTTGGGAATGGTCCAGCCCTACTCTATTTTCGAGCCGAACTACTAAGTAATTACTAGGATTTAAGCTCATCAAATGCTTGAACTGGTGGATAATCTCAACATGTCATTCTTTTTCATGAGTCCCGCAGTGAAACAAAGGAAAAGGCACGAAAGGTTAGGAACTCAAAATGAAAAAAAAAGGCAACAGAAGAAGAGACAAAGACAAAGCCCATTAAAGCATTCATTGGAATAGGAATGGTAATGGGCTGAGGGTGCAAAGGGAGACTTCACAGATTTTGATGGAGGCGGAATAATTAGTTGGTAGGGATAAGTTTCATACTTGTGTGTGTGTGTGTGAGAGAGAGAGAGAGAGGGAGAGTCCTCAACTGTCCAATCTGTAACTCTCTACCCAAGATATTTTGTCATTCTCAAAGAAGGTGACCGGTGAGAGAGAAAAGTAAACACTTCTTCTAATTCCCAAAGTCATTAATGATGGAAGACAAACGTGCACAGCAGCCTAAAGATAGATGATGCTCAACTTTTGCATTGCAAGAGCAAGACCCAATTTTTGACATGGGCTTTGTGTACGTGTCTTTTATTCATTAAGAGTATTTTCGACATTTTATCCTAAAAATATACTTTATCGGTTAAATAAAAAGAAAGTTAATTGGAGAGATTATAATTTCTCCAAAAGGTATTGGGCCGAATTTTCCTCCAGAAATTAAGCCTAACTTAGAAGTTGTAAGAGTAGATTTTGAAATTATTTATGGTACAGTAATTGATAAAATAAAATAAAATAACAATAATAAATTATTAGATAAACGTGTACAATAAAATCATAATTTTCGAAGCAACCACTTCACTCAAAATACAAGAATTTATATACTGTCTGGGAATTGGGCAATATGTTAAGAAAAATAATAGTCATATAAGCCGTTCATCCAAAGTTGAGAAAAATGGGCCGAATCTTTTCATGGGGGCAGAACGTTGTTTCGATATGGATTGAATTCGAAATAAAGGGAAGGGCAATGTGTTGTACTATTAGAGTCAATGGGGAGTCCAAATGATTATCTTTAGCCCTGACCGAATCATTTTATTGTACCCAACCCAAACAAGAGAAATCTATTAACTATTATTAAAACAGAAGCCGCTGCTGTCACGTGGCGACTTTATGTTAAATGCTTCAAATTTTTAAAAAATTTCATGCTTCCACGTGTCACCCTCATATTAATTGTAATTTTTTTTCTTTTTTTTTTCTACCAAAATCGATTATCAATAAAAATTACTGATAAAAGTTTATGATAATTTTTACGGTTAGGATAAGTTTTATCACATATACTATTAGTTTATGATAAATTTTACGGTTAAGATAAGTTTTATCACATATACGGTTAGTTTATGATGATTATATCTGTAAAATCAAATACAATACTTTTGATTTTATACGATTAGTTTATGATAAGTTTTTTTTTTTTTTTTTTGCGGATATATGTTATGCTTTTTTGGTTTGGGATTTTGTGATATTATAGTTTATCACAAATTGAGTTTTTTATATTCTATTTTCACTCAAATTGAGTCAATTTAAATTTGTTCAACGTGTTTTGTGTGTGTGGGCGCGCCCATGCGTGAATTTGATTTGCTTTAAAATGTTTTTACTTTGTTTCCAAGATTAATGATATTCTTCTTTTTCATTCTTCAATAAAACTTTTAAAGAGATTTTGTGATGCCACATGTCACAATCAAAATGGTAAAGGTTTTTTCGTGTTTTTTTTTTTACCAAAATTGATTAGTTTAAGATAAAAATCCTAAATCTAATTGGATAAGATAAAAATCCTAAAACTAATTTGATAAGATAAAACAGATTTAGGATATCGTTTCACAAGTAAATTTATGATAGGAATTAAGGATTTTGTTTTTTTTTTCTTTCAAATATTGCTTAATTAAACTAGATTTTATCTTATCTAATTTATACAAATTTAATTTCACTAAAACTCTTCAATTTTCATCTCTTTTCATTTTCATACTATTTAATTAATACAAATTATTCACAAGACAATTTTATGTTATTTGTTCTTCTACTAATCTATATATATTAATTATTAATTACTAATATTAACTATTATTAAAATAGAAGTTATTGCAGCCACATGACGATTTTGTGTTGAATGTACAAAGTTTTAAAGGAATTATGTGCTTCGACGTGTCAACTTCTTGTGAAGTTGTGATTTTTTTTTTCTTTTTCTTCGCTGCCAAAAATTAAAACCAGATAGATTTTAAAACCGGTGTCTCATTTATATATGGTAAAAGTTTATTATTATTATTATTTTCTGCCAAAATCGGTTAGTACGAGATATATTTTTATTACATTTGATTTAGACATATTTCACTTGATTAGGAATTTGAATTTTTATGGTAAAAATGTTTTTTGGGAATAGATTTAATCTTTCAATTACATATTCATATGATCCATTTTGAATATTTACCTTATTTTTCGTTGCTTTCATATATTTTAATTAAAATTTTAAACTATTTATTACAAGTTTAGAAAATTATCTTATTATAAACAGCTTTGGCACAAAAAAACAATTAAAACCGTGCATGCGGTACTATATATCTATATACATTATTATTTTAAACCGGATAAATTTTAAAACTGATGTCTCCTTTATACATGCTAAAAGTTTTTTTTTACCATTTTTTCTTCAAAAATCGGTTAATACTTGGTATATTTTTTCACATTTGATTTAAAAGCGTTCTATTTGATTATGACTCCAAATTTTCATAGTAATTTTTTTTTGGCAAATATATTTTATCAATTTTCATAGGTTTTAATCTTTCAATTACATATTCATATGATCAATTGTGAATATTTACCTTAAAATCATGCATACAGTACTATATATATATATATATATATATATATATATATATATATATATATATATATATATATATATATATATAGTTTTAAAAATGTTGCATCCTTTATACATTGTAAAAAAATTACCATTTTTTCTGCCAAAATCAGTTAATATCGGATATATTTGATCACATTTGATTTAAACGTGTTTCACTTGATTATGACTAAATTTTCATGGTAAATGTTTTTTTGACGGATAGATTTTATCAATTCTCATAGGTTTTAATATTTTAATAAAATATTCATATGATCAATTGTGAATATTTACCTTATTACAAGTTTAGAAAATAATCTTATTATAAACAACTTTTGCAAAAATAAAAATAAAATACTAAGACTGTGCATACGGTATTATATATTTAAATTTTTTTTCTGCCAAAAATTAAAACCAGATAAATTTTAAAACTGATGTCTCCTTTATACATGGTAAAAAAAATTATTTTTCCATTTTTGTTACCAAAATTGGTTAAAACCGAATATATTTTATCACATTTGATTTTAACTAACTCCAAATTTTCATGGTAATTTTTTTGGTAGATAGATTTTATCAATTATCATAGGTTTTAATCTTTCAATTACATATTCATATGATCAATTTTGAATATTTACCTTATTTTTCATTTTTTTAAAAAAATTATTCTAATTAAAAAAATTAATTATTTATTACAAGTTAAAAAAATCATCTTATTAGAAACAACTTTAAAATAAAAAAAACACTATTTACCTCAATTCTCATGGTAGAAGTTTTTTAATTTTTATTATTTTACCAATTCGGTCAATTTAAAATGGATTTTCTCTAATTTAATTAAATGTGTTCCACCAACACCACAAACAACCACTGCGAAATACTTCCCCTCCATCAAACACACCTCCTTGACGAGTCTGTCTTCGTGGTACTTCCCCTCCCCTTCTTCCGTCTCACACTCACACTAGGAATATTTGTTCGATTTTATAATTCCCATGAATTTTTTGTTTTATGATTCAGTGTGATTTCACACATTATTTATTTATTTATTTATTAATATTTATTAATTATGAGGACATTTGTTATTGATTCATTCAAATAGCTTGTAGATTATATCTACAAAATTATATTTAAGAAACAACACTAAGTCAACCGTGCATCGCACGGGTAATAAACCTAGCATAAAGAAACATAGTGGAACTTAGTAACACGACACGTGTCTTCCCCATCATTCAATCATTGGTACTTTTTGGAGAAAATTCAGGCCGATCATTTTTTTATAATCCTAAAAGTTTATCCTTTTTTTATTATAAAAAATTATTATTTTTAAATATTATTCCAAAAATATCATCGTCTTCTTTAACAGCTCTGGTAACACATTTTGTATTTGAAAATTACAAGTTTTTTGGTTTATAAAATACAAAACTATAATAGATCTGTGCTGGGTTGAAAGATTTTTCAATTGAGACGAAGGCGTAAGAAGAGGAGGAAGAAAAAGACTTATGACGGAAGAGATTGAAGAAGAAAGTAGAGGACGTAAACTGGTTCTTTATATTTTTGTACCACGATTCATAAATTTCATTGCATTATTTTTGCATCGCGATTCAAAAGTTTGGTTCATGTAAAATTATTGCACCGCGATATATTTGCACTTTATACTGTAATTTATTACAAATTAATATTTTTTTGCACTTTAACAACTTTTTCAAACCGCGATTCAGAAATCTTTACACCGCGATTCATAAATTCAAAAGTTAGCATAGTTTTGTACCGTGATTCATAAATTCAAAAAGCTATCATAGTTTTGCACTGCGATTCTTTTCTTAGAATTGTTGTACCACGATATATTTACACTTTAAACTGTAAAATTAATTATTTTTTTGCACTTTAACAACCTTTTCAAAAGTTATACTGCGGTTCAAAAGTTTGATTCATGTAAAATTGTTGTAACACGATTCATAAAGTTTAATTGCAAAACACATATAGTTTATTAAGGATGTCGTAGTCATTTTATCATAAAAAGTGACTTTTTCCGGTTGAAAATAAAAATGATGTATTGTAGCGATTAAATATTTTAAAAAGTAGACCGGCACACAATTTTTTCTAATTTTTTCCAAAAATTGTGTGCTAGCTTACTTTTCAAAGTTTTCAATATATATATATATATATATATATATATATATATATATATATATATATATATATATATATATATATATATATATATATAAAGTTGGTGAGGAGCACTATGATTGTGCCACCTCACCCACTTTTGTTAAATCTCAATTGTGAAGGCATGACTCTTCAATTCATGGAGACTCTTTGTTTTGCAACCATTAACTAACAACAAGGTTCTAAAAATCGTTAGGCGGCACACTAGTGCCTAGGGGACTAATCGGGGTCTAGGCGGGGCCTAGAATTAAGGCAACATAATTACCATTTTTTGATAATTTACATAAAAAATCAAACACATTGACTACAAATTTAATTTTTTTTATGTTTGTCATTTTATCAAACACTTGTCTATATTTGTAAAATGAACAAAAATATACAAACCTACCATTAATCTCAATTCTCAATAAACCCAAAGCAATAAATCAGTCAAGTTTAGAACTTATATATATATATATATATATTACTCTACCTACCTACTGCCCCTACAACTCACAGTCTAGCATATCCTCCTTAATCCATTCCATTCTAAATTCTGAGTCTCGAGACAACCCCCTTCTTCTTCATCTTTTTTTTTCTTCTTTCTTCTATCTATCTAGTAGACCGGCAACCTTTTTTTCTTCCTTTATTTTTTTTCTTCTCTCTCTCTTTCCGGCAGACCGACTCTTCTCATTTTTTCATCCTACAATCTCTTTCCTCTTAGATCTAACCATTTAATCTATCTCCTCTCTCATCCCACTGAATATCCACAAAATCAAACCTCTTTTCTTTTTACCTCCCTCTATGTCTCACCATTACCACTCCCCCTTCCTTCTCCAGTTCGCCGTCCTTTCCTTCTCCGGTCACCGCATACGACAAAATCAAAGCTACAAAAATAAATTAATGTCGGCGAGGTTTGGTGTAGGCGCCGACTTGGTCGATTAGGCGGTGACTAAGAAAGTCACGGCGGTAGAGAGGGGCCTAGCGCCTAGGCAGGGCCTAGGCGGAGCTAGGCGGGAGTTTTAGAACACTGACTAACAATAATACTTAGTAATAATTACTATAATAAGGGGTATTAGAATATATGTATATATATAAGGAGAAGTGTTTTAGCTAAAGGCTTCTTCTCAACAACATTTGATAAAATACTCTAGCTAATGGGTATGGAGGAAAAGGACTTGGACATGGCAAAAGGTTTTCTCTCACTATCAAAGATCAAACCTCTCGGCTCTCTCTCCATTTTTCACAAGCCTTTTACGTAACAAGATGGAGATAGAGCCTCCAAAACGACTCTCCTCTCTGTTGGGATTTTATCTCGCTTTCTCCCCACCCCCTCTCTCGCTTTGTATTTAGAGAGATAGCTTTGACAAGTTTATCTCTCCTCCAATCCTTCTCTCGCCGGTAACTTTCATCAATTCCTTCTTTTGAAGAGTTTCATTCTTTTGGACATCACTAGAGAATTATTCCTTCTCGCCTTGCTCCTCTTTTTACTACGGTTAGACTTTTCAGTTTCTTGATGAATTTTTTTGTTATAATTATGCTTTTGATTTTTGATTTTAGTTTTTGTATTTTCTTTTTGAGAGATAATATGTTGATAACAACTTATTGAGATTTTTTAAAAAATTTTGACAATGATTTTAGTTTTAGTTTTAATTTTTTCGTAAGATTTTACCTTGTTTTTGGTTTTTGTTTAGACAATTATTTTAATTTTTATTTATGGTTATTTCTTAGAAAGTGAAACGAAAAAGAAGCATTTTATTCATTCACTACTATAGAACTATCTACGAGAATTTAGACGATTTCGATGATTGACTTTTGATTTTGATGGATGAGAATTAAAAATTTGCTTTAATTTTGGTTTCAATTCATTTTTTAGATAATAGCATATTTTTAATGATCTATTGGCGTTGGCCCTCAATTTGTTTTACTTTTTAATTTTTTTATTCGATTATTTTAATATTCGTTTTATTTGTTATTTATTTTGGATTTTAAATATAATTTATGTTTTATTGTTGTTATTGATTCATAGATTTGTTTTATGTTTCAATTTTGGTTAATGGTTCTTGATTAACAATTTTGTTTCAACTTGAGCTTTTGCTTCTATTTTGATTTTTTTTAAAAGTGATTTTGAGAGATTATGATTTTTTGTTTTAACATCGATTTTAGTTTTAGTTTAGATTTTTGTTTGAGTTTTTATATTGGTTTTGATCTTAATTGTTGCTTTTTTTAACTGTTATTTTATTTTTATTAATGTTTTATTTTTTTAGTTATGATTTTATTTGTGTTAATTATTTCAATTTAGTATTGATTTCAAATTTCAAATTTGATAATTGCTACTCGGTACAAATTAGTTTTTTATTTTGCTATTGATTTTAGTATTTGATTGTTTTAGTTTTTTATTTCAATTTTGATTTTGGTATAAATTTTTTTAGTTTGATTTATTATGTTTTAACCACATAAATACTTTTAATAAATTAAAATCTCTACATATGTGTTTAAATACTATTGCTTACAAGCATTACTACCAAATGTGTGTATTTTATGTATTTACCTTACTTTCTTTTTAACTATTACAAGAAAAAATAACTGAAGACAAACACAACAATTTCACAAGTATGAAAATGTTTATTGATCATGTTAAGATCGATAGAGTAGTTGACTTGGAATGACTTGCAAAAAAAAATATTAATCATACGAAAACGGAAATGCAAAAAGTCTTTAGATAGAGGAGGGGGGTGGTCAAAGAGAAATAATAATTTGGTTCTAATTATGTTTTAGTGAGACGTTAAAATGACAAACAATTTCATTCATTTTTATTCATTAGGGCATTGAATATGTACCATTTAAGAGAACTTTAAGAGGAAACTTTAAAAATTCTACTAACTCAAGTAACCTTAAGAATTTTATATATTAAACATTTACTTTTTATTTGAGTAGTAATAATAATAATAATAAAGTGAATATGATCCATTGTTTTTTTTAATTGACCAACCTTTTAAACTTCATTTTATAAATTTGTAAGTTTTTAGCAATTTGATTTATTATTGAATGACATTGGAATATCATATCATATTTTAATTAATATATTTATATCATATAATATATCTTATAAAATAAGTATGTGTCATATTTAATAAATTTAATAAGAAAAAAATAAAAAAAATTACCCCATTTAATGGAGCAATGATGTCGTTGTTTACGTGATCTTTCTAATGACACATTATTAGCAAAGAGGCCAAAATGATACTTATGAAAACTGAGGGTATCTTAAATTTTCTTTCTCAAACACAAACACCATTATCCTCCTCCAGGTCGTGCTATTCGTCGACCCCACAAGATGGTCCCTCTAAGTTGACCCTCATTTTGGTCAAAATATGTTCATTCATCGGGTCAAATGTGTAAACCACCTCCCTATTTTGCCCTTTCAATTAAAAGTGTAAACTCCCTATTTTGCCCTTTCAATTAACCCTTAAAAATTTCCAAAATGTTCGGACCACATTAGCCGAATAACACTATGTTGTTCGAATAGAGCATGTCGTACAACACCGTATTGTTCGACCAAGTTGGTTCGAACATTTTGGAAATACTTTTTTAAAAAAATTAACTTAATGTTGTTTGATATGTTTTGGTTGAACAATATAATGGTATTCAACCAAGGAGGTTTGAACATTTTGAATCATTGTAAGATGTCTGGCATGAAGTGGGTGACAGAATTTCAGCTCCCTGATGGTTATTCTTCTAACTTAAGTGCTTGTGTTGATATGAATCATTGTAAGATGTCTGGCATGAAGAGCCATGACTGCCACGTCTTCCTAGCAAGGCTCCTCCCTATTGCATTGCGAGAGCTAATGCCACCTAGCATATGGAATCCAATAGTAGAGTTATGTGAGTTCTTCCGATGTCTATGTGCAAGTTCGTTGAGTGTGAAGCATATGAAATATTTGGAGGCAAGTATTGTTGTTACTTTTTGCAAATTGGAGAAAATCTTCCCTCCGGCATTATTTGACTACATGGAACATCTCCCTATCCATTTAGAATACAAAGCTAAGGTAGGCGGTTCGGTTCAGTATAAGTGAATGTATCCATTTGAAACGTACAAACTTACTTCTTAACTTCAACCACATTAAAATATTATCTTAATTCTTAACATATTGCCTTTATCCATTAGGTTTCTTAACCGTTTGAAGAGGAAGGTAAAAAATAACTCCCGTTGAAAGTTGTATCACTGAGGCAGTGCTTGCTGAGGAGGTAGCCACGTTCTGTGCTCGTTACCTTAGCTCTGAGGTACGTAGTAGATTAAACAAGGATATTTGTAATGATTATGAAGGGGGTGTAAGTGATGAGTTCTTCCAAAAAATATCAGTTTTCACCCCGTCAGATCGATTCCTTGGTAAAAGACCAGTACATATGAGGTTTCTTACACCTAATGAGATCCGTGTCGTTGGGTTATACGTCATCATGAATTGTCCTGAGCTACAAACTTATATTCGGTAAGCTATCAATTACTTGTTTAATTATTTGATCCTTAATTGTGCTTCGATATCCCACATGCATTGTTTACGATAGATGTAGACGGTGTGAGGAAAAACTTGAGAAGAGATGTCCAAATCTTTTGCCTATTGAGTTCTCAATTACGATAGATGTTGAAATACACGAATGGCTTAGACATTACGTGAGTCCCTTCTTTAAAACATGTAATATATTTCAAAAATTTACTCGTGCACATTTCCATAAATACCACAATTTTCTCTTATATGTAGGAAACACAACATCGGGAGGATAAATGAGTTACACAAATGTCAGTATTTGCTCATGGGGCCGTACCGACCTGTCAATTTGTACAAAGGGTATTTTGTTAATAGATATACATTTCGTACTTCAAAATTTAATGATTTTCGAGTAACATCACATAGTGGAGTGAGCCTAAAGGGCAGTCAAGAATACTACGGTGTGCTGAATGAGGTTGTTGAATTGGGTTACCCAGGTCACATGAACAATGTGGTTTTGTTTAAGTGTGATTGGTGCAACTCGAAAATCGGTGTTCGGAAGCATGCTATATATGATCTTGTAGATGTAGATATCAAGTCAAAACACCGGGGACATGATGTTTTCATCCTAGCAGAACAAGCAGAACAAGTTTACTTCTCATATTACCCTCGAACGACAAAGCCAAATTCTAATCAGAGCGAGTGGTGTGCTGTGTGGAAAACTAAAGCGAGGAGAAACATCAACATCCATTATAGTGAAAGCCCGTTGGTTCAGTTTCATTGTCCTCATCGCTTGATAGATGTCTACAAGAGGATGTTATGCCTATTCTTTCTATTATTGTATTAGATATTGCAGACGATGCTCACACTCTAGCTCGAGAAGGAGAGATTAAAGAAATTGACCCCAACGAATTGTCACAACCACAAACAAACACACATGCATTTGATAATAGGGCTGAGGCACAATCAAAATCAGAACCATATCTAGGATTAGAACCAGAACACTTATTTGAAGATGAAAATGATGAGGATGAAGATGAAAATGACGAGGATGAAGAAGATTAAGATGCTTTGTTATTGCATGTGGTATTTTCATAAATGTTGAAACTAACATATGTGTGATACATTAAACATTTGTTACTATTGAATATCTAGAATAATATTGTTGGTTTTTTTTTTGGAATTATTTTTATAGAGTATGACAATAACGTTTTGATGTTAATGTTTGATGTTATTTATCAAAATCTAATTTGTATTTTTTTTGTAGACATGGAACATGTAAACGTTATGGTAGAGGGGGTCTATCTTATACCCCATCGCATAGTACTAATCCTAACCCCCACCACATCAACCTCATAGAATCCATTAAATAATTCTCATTTTCAATCATCCACCTCACATGGTACAAATCATACACCCAACCCCACAACCACCCACGTTGAAACCTCTCATACCACTATTGGCACAACCCCTGTAGAGGCTGCTCCTACACCCGTTGATGCAACGAGGAACGAGTACAACTCCGGCTTGTACTTCGGCCCCAGCCTTTCGTGACCACCAACTTCCCCCGCATTCTTAAGCAGGTTCCCCTTCCTAAAAGGGACGAATTGTTAAGCTCTGATGGGAGAATCATTATCCGACTAAATAGGGCCACGAAAGGGTAAATACTCTCTTGTATTGCTGAAAAAACTTGTCATGCTAAAAGAATTACTTACATATAAACAAAGAATTTGCATTCATATTATTGCCTTTAGACGTGTTCATGCTTAAAGAAATTGTCCTGTATTATCTTGTCAGTTTTTTAGGTAGTATTGAGCCACCTCGTTTCTTCTGTAAAGAGATTAAGAAATTGGGTTTGGAGTATTAGCCTAAGTTTAAAATGGTGAAGAACAAAGTTAAAGAAGCATGGTGGGATTCCTTTAAGGTAGTTTTTGAATTTATCTCATACTGTAATCATGGTGGCCTAAATTTACATTTTATTACTTATCTTTTGCTTGAGAATAATAATTTTCATTATTTGTTATAAATGTAAATTTCAGGCAAGGTTCTACTGGGGGCCTCACAAGGATAACAAGGTATATATGCAAAGTGTTCTGATTTTTCGTGTGCAAATTGTTATGTTCCCAGTTTTCTAATTTGTACACCTTTTTTTTTCAATTTGTAATATGTAGGGTAATGAATGGCTTGGGTATACCGACGATGTTATACGCGAAGCCTGGAATTCAGTGGCTAGTGCACGGTATTCAGACGCTATTAGCGATGCTAAAAAGGATTGGCTTAAGGGTACAAAGCCAACTTGGATGTGAGAAGAAGTATTTGCAAAGCATATTGCAAGGTGGAAGTCATTTGAATGTAAAGAAATATCAATGAAAAATAAGGAAAATAGATTGAAAGGAAAGTTTGGGTTGACGATGCAAACTGTGGGATCAATTCCAATTGACGAGCATTTAGAAAGACTCGTAAGCTTACTTCTTCTCTACATATCCAAGATCCTAGTTTGTTGATAAGTTTTTTATGTTGTAATTTTGTTTCCATGTTTATGTCTCCTCTATGATTGTTTACGTTGTGGTCATTTCTTATAATGTCTCTATCTCCTTTATGTTTATCACTTTAAATGTCAAGCACATGTTGCATATTCGTAGGTTGATTTCTTGATGCGGCCCCACCTAGAGTCGTTATGGGTGATGCTGATGTCTTCCAGTCTACTCACAAGAAGACACTCCCTTCTAATACTGAGCCTATCTTGGAGATCGGGTGAGTGGATGAAAAGGCAAAGGAAACATTTGTAAGTATATTCAAACTTGATAGCTTATCGATTAAACAATACCTTATTTTGAGTTGAGCCATATAAGTGAATTATATGTATGTTGAAAGATGAACATTCGGGTATGAATGGAAGCATCAAGAGCTATTAGACAACAAAATATCCTCATCATTAACATCTTTATAAATTAATATTTCTGCAGCCACTCTAAGGCAATATAGAGTAATAATACAAAACTGGGAATTCAGTAAATGCACCCTTTCATTTACATATACTACAATAAACACCCCTCCCCCCCTCTATCTCTCTCCTCCCCTACTTACATTTAGATTTTGCCTAAACACCTTATTGCTCCCTGTTTTCTCTGTCTTGAGATGTACAATGACATGCCTCCCTTGTTGGGAAGATTTTACCTTTAACCACTACCAATTTACATGATTTCTATGCATCCTCTAGGAAGCATGACAAGAATTCTTTGTGGCTTGAATTGTAATTCTAACTTACATGTCGAGTATACCACCTAGTATCAACAACCTCTTGGCAAATGAAACATTTGTAAGTATATTCAAACTTGATAGCTTGTCGATTAAACTATACTCTACTTTGAGTTGAGCCACGTAATTGAATCATATGTATGTTGAAAGATGAACATTTGGGTGTTAGAATTATTGGCTACTTTTTTATATAAGAAAAAGGTGATATCCATTATCCAATCAAGGATATACACCTAAAAATATGTATTTATACTGACTTTTAGTGATTATTATGGATGACTTTGTATCTTTTAGTTTAGTCCAACTCGTTTATATGCTTGCATGCACTTGACTGTTGTATGTTGAAGGTTGAGGAATTTTTTTGAAGTTAAAAAACTTGCACGAGGAATTGGAGTGGGGTCAAAGGGGTCGATAATTTGAAACCGGAGGGAGTACAGTCAACCCTGCATTTGTCTGTCAAAATTTGTAATGCTTGGATTGGTTTTCTTTTGCAAAACAATATCATTGTTTTAGGTAGAGCCGATAAGTTGATGACATCCTCGATTTCTAGATAACTGTAATATTTTTTAAGCTAATTATGTAGACCAAACGACTTTGGTCTCTAGCTAGGTTCTTCTGATGGAAATCCAATTAACTTATTCAATTGAAGCTTGCTTGCATTGGCCACCTTTAATCTATTTGAAGCCTTCAAGCTGGTGATTTTTGATTATATCACTTAGACAATTGTTTGAATATCACTTAGATGATTTTGCAACATAACTTTTGATCCACGGGTAACTACGAGACATGACAAATATAATCCGGAATGTTGAACACTTGTTCAATGATCTTAAGTCTTGCCAATTACATAAAGTATGTTCTGAATGCAATTTAAGGGTGTTCTTAGATCGATGGACTTAATTTAAGTGATTGAGATAGGATGTTAAGAATTGATCTATGTACTCTGTTGCTGTAGTTTATACCAATAATACATGTCATGATCCTTTAGTTTTTAGAACCACGGACATTACTTTTATGATTATTTTTCTCTTCTGTCTTGTATTTAATTCTTTATAAATATAGTTTAATTCAGTAGCTAAACAAATATGGAAATATGTAGAGACTGGTTAGATAGATTAATGATGCATTGATTTATTTGTTTATTTGTTTTTTTTTCCTTTAGGTAGTTAATGTTTTATTTATTTTATTGTGTTCAGAATGAGTATAACTCAAAAGTTGCATTGACTGAGCTAGAGAGTGATCATATGGCTGAAGAAGAAGCTACAACTCAACTTGATCATGCCTCAAAGTTTTTTGGGATCTTTGGAGAGATGCAGTTAAGAAGGTTGGGGGTGATACCGGGAGAAAGGATCGTCTCAATGGGTTTGGCAACTCCATTCCGATAATCACATCCAATGTTAGTGGTTCCTCATCATCAACAAAGAATTGCAATTGTACAACATCACAACTTTTAGCAGATGCCACGACAAAATTTTTAGCAGATGCCACGACAGAAGAGGCTATTCAAATATTAAAAATGTTTGCTTGACAAGAAGCTTTTATAGTAGTATTGTTATTCATCCAAAATGAGAACCAATCTTCTCCTCAGACTCCTCATTCAACGGGAGACAACATCCATATTCCTTGATCCTATCACTACTAGAAAGCGTGCCTTCAGCGACGGAGTTTGAGCATCAGCGACGGAATTTAACAGTAACGGAATTTCCGTTGCTAGAGGTCACCTTTAGCGACGGAATTTCCGTCACTGGAATTAAATTAAAATTAAATTCTGAAAATGTTTAGCGACGGAAAAGGTCACCTTTAGCGACGGAAAAATCGTCGCTGAAAATAAATTGAAATTAAATTCTGAAATATTTAGCGACGGAAAATTCCGTCTCTAAAAATAAATTGAAATTAAATTCTGAAATATTTAGCGACGGAAAATCCGTCGCTAAAAATAATTAAAAATAAATTAAAATTAAATTCTGAAATATTTAGCGACAGAAAATTCCGTCGCTAAAGGTGACCTTTAGCGACGAAATTTTCCGTCGCTGGAATTAAATTGAAATTAAATTCTGAAATATTTGTTTTTGTAAATAAATAATGTTTTGAAATATTTGTTTTATAGGAAATATTATAATCATTTTAATGAATGATATTTTATTATCAAATTAATATTTGAAATGTTAATTTAATAATATAATATCAATAATTAAAATGATTAGCATCAATATAATTACAAAAATTAAAATATTCACATTACATCTTAACTTAAATTAACGTAATTTAACTTAATGTAATTTAACTTAATGTAACGTACGTAACGTAACGTAACTTAACTTAACGTAATGTAACGTAACTTAACGTAACGTAACTTAATGTAACGCAACGTAACGTAACTTAACTTAATTTAACTTAACTTAACTTAACTTAACTTAACTTAACTTAACGTAACTTAACGTAACTTAACATGAAAACACGTTACGCCTATTGGTGAAATGGTATAATGGAGTACGATGGACCATTATAACATGAAAACACGCTACGCCTAATGACGAAATGGTATAATGGAGTACGATGGACCATTATAACATGATAACACGCTACGCCTATTGATGAAATGTTATAATGGAGTACGATGGACCATTATAACATGAAAACACGCTACGCGTATTGGCGAAATGTTATAATGGACTACGATGAACCATTATAACATGAAAACACGATACGCCTATTGGCGAAATGTTATAATGGAGTACGATGGACCATTATAACATGAAAACACGCTACGCCTATTGGCGAAATGGTATAATGGAGTACGATGGACCATTATAACATGAAAACACGTTACGCCTATTGGCGAAATGGTATAATGGACTACGATGGACCATTATAACATGAAAACACGCTACGCCTATTGACGAAAATGGTATAATGGAGTACGATGGACCATTATAACATGAAAACACGCTACGCCTATTGGCGAAATGTTATAATGGAGTACGATGGACCATTATAACATGAAAACACGATACGCCTATTGGCGAAATGTTATAATGGAGTACGATAGACCATTATAACATGAAAACACGCTACGCCTATTGGCGAAATGTTATAATGGAGTACGATGGACCATTATAACATGAAAACACGATACGCCTATTGGCGAAATGGTATAATGGAGTACGATGGACCATTATAACATGAAAACACGTTACGCCTATTGGCGAAATGTTATAATGGAGTACGATGGACCATTATAACATGAAAACACAATATGCCTATTGGCGAAATGTTATAATGGAGTACGATGGACCATTATAACATGAAAACACGATACGCCTATTGGCGAAATGGTATAATAGAGTACGATGGACCCTTATAACATGAAAACACGCTACGCCTATTGGCGTAACGTAACGTAACTTAACTTAACCTAACGTAACTTAACTTAACTTAACGTAACGTAATGGTCCATAACTTAACTTAACTTAACTTAGCTTAATTTAACTTAACTTAACTTAACTTAATGTAACGTAATGGTCCATAACTTGACATAACGTAACGTAACGTAATGTAAGTTAACTTAACTTAACTTAACTTAACTTAACGTAACGTAACGTAACTTAACGTAACGTAACTTAATGCAATGTAACTTAACGTAACGTAACTTAACGTAACGTAATGGTCCATAACTTAACTTAACGTAACGTAACGTAACTTAACTTACATGAATATGCCATTCTCCAAGACGATGTTGTATAGAATGATGAGCATAACAGATTCTGGTTACATTTTTGTCTCGATCCGATCCGATCAGGTAAAACCCAATTTAGCGACGGAAAATTCCGTTGCTGGAATTAAATTGAAATTAAATTATGAAAATATTTAGCGACGGAATGTGCTAGAGACATGCAACACAGTATGACCACATGCAAATTCAAATTTACTCTATTTATATAATTTTGTTATTATTTTCTTAAATATATAAATTAAGTTGTAATGTGAATATTTTTATTTTTGTAATTATATTGCTGCCGAAATTATCTTGGGAACCTTGCAATAACATATAGACAATAATGTGATTAAATTAAAGTACATACTATCGTGAGTTTCTGAATGGAATAGAAGCCTGACTTGAAATCAAGTAATTAATTAACATTCCAGTTTTGTGTCATCCATCGATTAGATTGAGTGTACGTGTAATATATAAATTGTAATGCAGGAGTGATGTCTAGTAATGATGATCGTAGTTGGATGTACAATCGGAGGTTGCCAAATTAAATGGGTATCACAGATGAGTTCATAAGAAGGTTGAAGGAGTTTATTGAATTTGCTACAACAAATCCCAGATACATGAATGGTGATAAGATTAGGTGTCCATGCGTTAAGTGTCGTAATAAAAGTTCCTACGAATGATCGAAACTTAGAAACATCTTTTGCAGAACGGGTTTGAAGTCGGGTACAAACGATGGATAGCTCATGGTGAGCAAATCATAGTGCGTCCAAATGTTTCAAATAACCCCCCCATGAATATTCATGTACCTCCTCAACCCGATCCTATTATTGTGGATGTAGAACCACCTTTGAATATGGAAGATATGGTTAGGGATGCAACTGGTCCTGAATTTGATTGGTCAAGGAACCAAGAGCAGGAACCAACTCCTACAGCCAAGAAATTTATTGATGTTATGGACTCTGCAAAAGAGAAGGTTTATCCAGGTTGTGAGATCAGTGTGTTGGAGGCTGTAGCTGAGCTTCTTAACATAAGGGCTGATTGCAATATTAGTCATTCTGCTTATAATCGTATCATGAAATCAATTAAGCGGTTGTTGCCGAAAGAGAATAAGATGGTCAATAACTTCTATGAGACAAAGAAGTTGGTTGGGTAGATTGGACTATGTTATGAAAAGATCGATGCATGTAAGAATGACTGCATGCTATTTTACAAGGAAGATGCACAGAAGACAAAGTGTTCAAGTTGCAGAGAAAGTAGATATAAGCCAAATCGGAGGGGTAGTTCAAAACACAAGAAAAACAAACCACATAAGCAGTTGCGTTACATGTCGTTGATTCCGAGATTGCAACGCCTACGCTGCCTAAATCTGCAAGCAATGCGTTGGCATAAGGAAAGTTCGCGTGAAGAGGGTGTGTTAATTCATCCTAGTGATGGGGAAGCTTGGAAACACTTTGATAATACTTATCCCGACTTTGCGTCTGAAGCAAGAAATATAAGGTTATGCATCTGCTCTAATGGTTTCAATCCGTTTGGTCCTGGGGCAAAATCTTATTCTTGTTGACTGGTTATAGCCACTGTCTACAATCTTCCCCCGTGGTTGTGTATGAGTGATCCTTACATGTTCTTGTCTTTATTCATCCTTGGACTAAACAGCCCTGGAAAGAACATTGACGTCTATCTCCGACCTTTGATGGATGAATTGAAACAACTTTGGGAGGATGGGGTCGAAACGTGAGATGCTTTCAAACGAGAGAATTTCATCCTGAAGGCTGCATTGATGTGGACAATTAATGACTTCCCTGCATATGGGATGTTATCGAGGTGGAGCACCCACGGGAAGTTGGCTTGCCCGTATTGTATGAGTGACACAAAGTCGTTCACGCTAAAGCACTCTAGAAAACCATGTTGGTTCGATTGCCATAGACAATTTCTTCCAGAGGACCACCCTTTCGTGACCCGTAAGAATGCGTTTAAAAGAACAAAATGATCATGATGAGCCCCCGATTCGCTTGAGTGGTGAAGCGGTCTATAGAGAGGTATCTAGATTGCCCCCCGAAACTCGGTGGGGGAAAAAGTTTTCAAAGAACAAAATTCAAGGGTTCGAGACTTCCCATAACTGGACCAAGAGGAGTATATTTTGGGAGTTTCCATACTGGAAAACTAATCTCTTTCGACATAACCTTGATGTGATGCACATTGAGAAGAATGTGTTTGATAATGTTTTTAACATATGCGTACACAGTTACCAATGCTATTTGACCTCATCAATGTAAAGGACTCGTCCAGACACGTCGGCGACGACGTCTTCATCTTAGCATCTCAAGCACAATAGGTATACATGACACCCTACCCTCGTCGGCGATCTGAGTTAAGCGGATGGTGGGCTGTCTGGAAGACTAAGGCTAGAAGCATGATTGATGAACATACAACTACAGAGTCGACATTAGAAACACCCTATCAAGAGGATGAAATGCCAGTACCACCTAACGTTTCATCAGCTAATCATCCATTGGATGAGGCCACTCATATTCCTCAAAATGTTGATGAACCTGAGGAGGATTTCTTACCAGTGAATTTGCCACCTCCTCCGCCTCGTTCATGTCATCTCGCGCACATTGATATTGATGAATCAGAAGAAAGGGAAGAGAAAGAGGAAGATGAAGAGGAACCAGAGTTTGATTCATCAGAGTCCGAAGAAGATGATGAAGAAGAACTTGAGTTTTGTAGTAATTCAGAGTCCGGTGATGAGGATGAGGAAGAAGATTCATAATAGTTTAACATCTCAAAATATGTACTTAACAATGATCATACTCTTATAATTTATGTATTAGTTATTCGACAAGTTAACTATATTGTGATTGCTTTAGATCTTTAAAGCTTTAAATTTATGTGTCCGAGCATTGTAAGAGAATTTGTCAATGTATTGTTTTTCTATTGCTTAAGTTTTATATTTTTATTGTATTTAGAGATGAGTTCGTCTAGACCTTCAAGAGCGGGTAAGAAGACCCGTCGTTTATTTTCCTTGATCACTGGGATGCAACCGTCCCGCTCTGTTGATATGACTGATGGCGGTGCAGAGTCCGGTGGAGACAGACATACATGCTCCTCCTCTGGAACAGGTACTACGACTTCTAGTCGTTTAGATTCCGAGGGGAGGATATATGTCTATTTATCTCCTAATTACAATCAGTAAGTACTATTCTTTAGTTTGATATAATTTGTTTTTTTTTGTTTTGTATAAAATTCATTAACATTTAAGTTAATTCGTTATTGTATAAATATATTTGGCAGGTTTGTAGGTGCATACCCTTCACCCGGCAATTGGATTGGGGAGTATTAGCGGCGTCGAGTACTCCGTGAGTTTTGGCCCTCGTATACAAGTTGTCCGACGAGGAGAAGGAAAATATTTGGGAGGCCTTCAAGGTAATGTCTTAATATTTTTTATTTTTATTAAATGTTAGTTTGTAATTAAAATGTTATAATTCTATTTTTATATTGTATTTGAAATATACATGGACGGAGGACTATGAGGAGGACATGATAAAGGATGTTTTCATTGCTCAATGCAACAAATTATATATGGATCAAATAGGTAACACATTTATCTATTCTTGGCTTAATATTATAATGTTATCATTATATGTTTATGAGATGACTAAATTTTTAATAGGTAACACATTTATCTATCCTTAGCTTAATTTTATAATGTTTATCATTATATGTTAATGAGATGATTATATTTTTAATAGGTAACACAAAAAAAGAATGTTGGAAGAATCGTGCAACTCCCGTGAGACCGAAGTGGATGACCGAGGAAGTGTTTGCTGAATTTTGCACTTACTGGGGGTCGGAGAAGGCCGCTGCAATCTCCAATCAGGCTACGCAAAATAGGATGAGCACGTCGGGGAATGGCACGAAGCATACGATGGGGATAATAAATGTAGCTAAGCATCATATGCGTATGGTACGTATGCTAGTGTAAATTTAGTGTATTAATGTTTAAACATCGATTTATGGACGTTTGTTAGCTGGGTAGCCATGTTGATGCTATGAAATCCATGGTTGTAGTTTAATTGACTTTGAAACCAAAAAAGATAACTATATGTACGTTTGGGGGGTGTTAGTGTAAATAGTAAGAAATAAAGGGGTGTTAGTGTATTAATGCTTAAACATCGATTTATATATATTTGTTAGCTAAGTAGTCATGTTGATGCTATGAAATCCATGATTTTAGTTTAATAGACTTTGAAAGCAAAGAAGATAACTATATGTACGTTGGGGGGTGTTAGTGTAAATGGTAAGAAATAAAGGGGGTGTTAGTGTAAATTTAGTATATTAATGCTTAAACATAAATTTATGTACGTTTGTTAGTTGGGTAGCCATGTTGATGCTATGAAATTCATGGTTGTAGTTTAATTGATTTTGAAACCAAAAAAGATAAATGTATGTACGTTGAGGGGTATTAGTGCAAATGGTAAGAAATAAAGGGGTGTTAGTGTAAATTAAGTGTATTGATTTTGGGTAGTCATGTTGATGCTATGAAATCCATGGTTTTAGTTTAATTGACTTTGAAACCGAACAACATTTATAATTGTATGTATGTTGGGGGTGTTAGTGTAAATGGTAAGAAATAAAGAGAGTGTTAGTGTAAATTTAGTGTATTAATGTTTAAACATCGATTTATGTACGTTTGTTAGCTGGGTAGTCATGTTAATGCTATGAAATCCATGGTTTTAGTTTAATTGACTTTGAAAGCAAAGAAGATAACTATATGTACATTGGGGGTGCTAATGTAAATGGTAAGAAACAAAAGGGGTGTTAGTGTAAATTTAATGTATTAATTAGTGCTTAAACATTATTTTATGTATGTTTGTTAGGTGGGTAGCCATGTTGATGTTATGGAATCAGTTTAATTGACTTCGAAACCAAATAGGGTGTGTTCAAAGAAATGCCATGAAATTATGTTATTTGGTTTAACTAAAGTAATTATAATGATTGTAGGAAAGGGAATATGACGACGTCAGTTTTCTTGATGTGTTTGTTAGTACACATACTAGGCCGGTACGATGACCCTCCGCAGTGGGTTGATGATAGATCAGCATCAACATTTGTAAGTAAACTTTAATTGAAAGACTTTCTTTTGAATATGTAAATTTATTTATGTTTATTATATTGTGTATATGATAATATTTGTTTGTTTTATTGACAGTTTGGATATAAGTCGAGGGTATTGGAGGAAGATGCTGACCCTACCCAGCCCATTCCATTTATTCCTCAGGTTTGGAAAGATTTGACCCTTGAAGGACGAAAAAAGATGGGAGATAGAGTGTTCGGAATGGGGGACCATGGTGCAATCGCATTCGCCGCCGCCGCTTGATATTAGGCCCAACACTCAGCAGCTTTCGAGGATAAAGACTTTGGAAGCACGCTTGGCTGAGGAGCAACGTTTGGCTGCGGAATATCGAGAACAAAACGAGCGACAACTTGCAGAAATAATGGCGACAATGCGAAGCATGACACAACAGATGCATGGGTCTTCGAACACTCCCTAGTAGTACCGGTCCCCTTTTCATCATCCCGTAAATCTCTTCCGATCGCCCCCTCCCCATTTTGATTATTGGTATTGTTTGAAGGAAACATTGATATTGTTTGATTTTGTATGTATATATTTGGTACTTCGATGTAATAACATTTAGAGTTTGATGTTTTTAAATTAGTTTTATATTATTGTTTATTTTGTATTAATTGTTATATTATCAGGTATAAAATTTATAATGGTAGTATTTTTGTGTATTTTTTAAATTTTTTTTCCCATTATTAGCGACGAAAATTTCCGTCGCTGAAATTACAATTTAATTATTTTTTAAAAGTCTTTAGCGACGGAAATTTTCGTTGCTGAAATTACAATTTAATTATTTTATAAAATCCTTTAGCGACGGAAATTTCCGTTGTTGAAATTAAAATTTAATTATTTTTAAAATCCTTTAGCGACGGAAATTTCAGTCGCTGAAATTAAAATTTAATTATTTTTAAAAGCCTTTAGCGATGGAAATTTCCGTCGCTGAAATTAAAATTTAATTATTTTTAAAAGCCTTTAGCGACGGAAATTTCCGTCGCTGATATTAACCTTTAGCGACGGAAATTGGTCCGTCGGGCATCTGCAACGTGTTATCACCGATGGCCCACCGACGAAAAAATTCCGTCGCTGAGAGTCCATTAGCGACGAAATTCTGACTTTAGTGACGGAAAATTCCGTTGCTAAAGGTCATTTTTCTAGTTGTGTATTTTCACCTAGTTCTTTGTGAGTTTTGATTCAAAATTTGGGTTGAAATTGTTTATCAAACTGATATTAGATTCAAGATCTTTGTATCAAGTTCTTTTTTTATCGTTGAGATTTATGACAAATGTGAATACTTAGATATCGTTTTGAATGAGTACAAGTGGTTGTTTGACATTGTTTCAAATGAATATATGTTTAAGATATTTTTTTAATGTTTATTAATATTTTCAATATTTGTTCAAGTACAAATATTATTTGTAAATATTAATAAATATACTATCATTTTACCTAGGAATTTTGCCAAGGAATATTCCTTAATAGTCTAATTTAGCAAGGAATATTACCCATGAAAGTTCCTTGGAATTCTTGAAAATATAAATATATTAAATATAATAAATAGATACCAATGAATTTTAGCAAGGAAATATTCATTGGTAAAATAAATATTGCCAAGGAAATTTAGCAAGGAGATTAAAAATTATATATAATAATTTTCTATTTATATCAAGGAAATATTTTCGTAGGTAATTTCATAAGAAAAATATTCCCAATGAAAAAATGTTCATTTTCCGAATAATGGATAAAAAATTACCAACGACCAATTCCTTGGCAATTTCCTAAACAAGTTACCAAGGAATTACAATTCCTCAGCAACGTTACGTACCAAGGTAGCAAATGTCAAGGAAAATTTTGACTTTTGTCAAGGAAACTTTTTCTACGATAAATTGTTTTTTGCCAAGGAATTTGTATAAATTGCCAAGGAAATATGTCCATGGGCCATGACAATGCTGCGTTTTTTCGTAGTGATGGTAACTTTTTATCTATTATGTTCCGAAATAAATTAAAACGTATATAAGTAGTATTGAAGTTGGTAATAAATAAATAAAAATATTTAACCACAACCATTATACTTACAATGGAATTTGAGGATAACGATGAAAGATTATGAAAAAATTATAAGCATAATTTCTTTAAAATGATTATTTTTGTAGACAAAATAGTATATGAGATTATTTACCCAAAACGGGGAAGTATATGATATAATATGCATATAAATAAAAATTTAATAATTAACGGTACACCCAAAATAAAAAAAATTACAAAAATTACACTAGTGGGACTTGAACCAAAGAGGCAAAGACCTCTTCTTCATTATTACTACCAATACATTGACCCGAAGAAATATATATATACTTCTAATAAGTTATTTATTTTATATATAAATTAGTCTACATCTATAAATTTGGGTCCTTTTACATTGGGGCCGTGTTCCGTCGCGCATGTTGAACCTCTCTAAAACCGGACATAGTTAATTTGATTAAAACTAATTTATATAAATCGTAAAAATGAACCAAACAAAACTAAACTGAATGGTTCAGTTCAGTTTCAATCTTTACTCTATTCGATTCGATTTGAGATTTTTAAAATCAATAAGGGCGATTCGATTTGTGGTTTTTGCCTAAATCAAACAAAACCGAACCACTTGCACCCCTATTAAAGACTTATTATCATCATCAGTAAAAAAAATATTTTAAAAATAAATGACTATTTTGTTACGATATTGAATTTCAACTTCAAAGTTCTTGTAGTCTATCTATATGATCATTCACAGATTCCCAAATCATTTTGGGAATAAAAAAAATACTCTCCAGATTGCATCTTGAAGAGTAGATATGGTTCTGGCTCCAATAATTAAAGGGAATTATTGTTATATCCAAAATTATTAAATATTATGATATTTAAAAATCATTTTCTTTTGTCAACATATCTATCAAGTGTTCGAGCATAAAATACAATCACTTGGAAGCATATCCCCGGCCCCAAAAAAATAAAAATGTCCAAATTTACAAAAATACTGCTAATGTTGAAAAAGGTATTTATTCTTACCAAAAATTTGAATAAACAAAAGATTGTTATTATGTGCCAAAAATCAACCCTGTAAATAACAAAAAGAAAGAAAAAAAAATCAAACTCGTTAGATCGACGGTGGAGAAAAGGCCTTTGACTTGATCGTGCGTTGAATAGGACGTCTCAACCCATGCAGCGATAATAGTTATAGTAATAGTAATAGTTAAACAATAAAAGGCACAAGTCGTTCTCAGGCTCAAAACCAAAAGAGCGAAAAGAATCCCATGTGACTTTGTGCCCATTCAATTCAAACTTTGACAAACATAGTTCCGGTGTCCGGTAAAGCTTGCTTTAGCAGGGGTCCCACCGTCCTCTAATCCTCTCCTCTCTCTCAGTTGGACTTTTGCAATTAAAGCTGTTAAAAAGGTCAACTCTACCTCACTGGCTCCAACCTAACGCTCTCTTCCTCAATGACTAAATCCAACGGCTCATTATAACCTTTTGACTTTCAGTTCCTTCTCTTTCTCTCTCCTCCAACAAACCTGTTAATCAGGTTAGCAAGGATCCATCGAAAAGCAGACACGGTCAATGCACTGACAATTTATCTCTCTCCGAACTATCCGACACGTGGAAGATGGTAATTGGTTTTAGGGTTTGACGAACAGATGGACTTAAACAGAAGCGACAGGTCATTCATATTGACTCCTCCCAATACAAATCTCCCCTCTTCCTCCCTTTCTCTCAGCTTTTTACCATTTGTTCAACTTTTGCTTTTCCTTTCCTTATAAGCAATCAAACGTCTCCCTTCTCATTAGTGTATGGTGCTTTAGCCATGGCCGTTGAGCTCATGTCCGGTTACAGAAACGACGGTTTTGTCGCCAAAATGGAGGAGAAAGCCGTTCAAGAAGCTGCCGCCGCCGGCCTCCAGAGCGTCGAGAATTTAATCAAATTGCTGTCTCAATCTCAATCTCAATCTCAGCAACAACAATACCAAACCTCATCCTCATCCTCGACTCCCAATAATTCATCGGATTCTAATTCCGATTATAGAGCCGTCGCTGATGTTGCCGTTAACAAGTTTAAGAAATTCATTTCCTTACTCGACAGGACCAGAACTGGCCACGCTCGATTTAGACGAGGCCCTGTCACCAACCCCCCTCCAACTTCTCAACAATTACATTCCCAGCCACAATCACAACAGCTGCAGCAAGAGAAATTTGCAAAAGAATCAGCGCCGTTGGTGCAGTCGGCCATCAATCATCATCAGACGGTTGATAAAGAACTGGTATCTGGCGGTTCTCGGGTGTACTGTCCGACGCCGATTCAGCGTTTACCTCCACTACCTCAACACCACCATCAATTGGTCAAAACTTCGTCAATTGACAGAAAGGAGCCTATGACCACTATTAATTTCGCTGCGGCTGCCGCCTCGCCGGCAAATTCCTTCATGTCATCTTTGACTGGTGACACCGATAGTTTACAACCGTCGATGTCGTCTGGATTCCAAATTACGAACATGTCGCAGGTGTCATCCGCCGGTCGGCCGCCTCTGTCGTCGTCCTCGTTCAAAAGGAAGTGCAGTTCTATGGACGACTCGCACACCAAGTGCGCGAATTCTTCTGGACGCTGCCATTGTTCAAAGAAAAGGTGAATTTTCAGATCGTTAATTATAATAATCAGAGTAATTATATTTATCTAACTTTTGGATTGATTCTAAGTTTTGTTTACTTTGAAATTGTTGAAATTAGGAAATCGAGGATGAAGAAAGTGGTTAGAGTGCCGGCGATAAGTATGAAGATGGCGGACATACCGCCGGACGATTATTCTTGGAGAAAATACGGTCAAAAGCCTATTAAAGGATCTCCACATCCGAGGTATTTATTTATTTTTGTTGCAATTTTCGTAGTGGTCTTTCATTGTTCTATGCGCTCTTCAATCTGTCTTTCCTTTTTAGATCATCTATTACTTTTCCTAGTATCTATCGCACCATTGCTTACCGAGTCACTCTCCCACTAACTCGTTGACTAAACTTTGTGTAGTTGACCTTTTTCCTTTTTGCTCTGAAATTCAAACAAAACTCCGCATTCTATCTTATGGCTTTGGTCTTTGAGTTCGTAAAAATCGCCGACTTGTTTAATTTTAATTGTCAAATTATTAACGAGTAGGTTCTTGATCATCCGTTGAATAGACATATGTCAAACTTATAAAGCTTAATTTGTATACAAATTGACCATCTATCTGTCTAGGTGCTGAACTTTGATGTAATTGCGTTTATTTAAGAATTAGATAGTAATGTAAGGATTTATTGTTACATGCAAATTGCCGAATTCTAATGGGTGTGTACAAATTACAGGGGATATTACAAGTGTAGTAGCCTGAGAGGGTGTCCGGCAAGGAAGCATGTGGAGAGGGCACTTGACGATCCAACTATGCTCATAGTGACGTACGAAGGGGAGCACAACCACTCCCACTCCATTACCGACTCACCGGCGGCTATAGTTCTTGAATCATCTTAATTTTCATCAATCAAATATATTTCATCATATCCATCCAACGACGTAGACCAAGCTTGTGCTTCGTACGACCCTAGTACTGGAAGGAAAGAAAAAAAGGAAAAGAGAGAAAATCAACTACTACCATCCAAGATCAATGTGTAGGGATGAGGGGATGACGGGAGAGAGAGAGAGAGAAGAAAATGAAGCATTTCCAGCACTCAGTAGTCAACGTGTGTGGCTAAGGCTATGCCTATCCCTGTCAATTTTCCGTCTTTTTTCTCCAGTTTATAAAGTGTGAAGTATGAAGCTGTTAAAAGGAGAAAGTAAATGGGAAATGAAT
The DNA here is from genome assembly GCA_013146195.2 of Codonopsis lanceolata. NCBI lineage: Eukaryota > Viridiplantae > Streptophyta > Magnoliopsida > Asterales > Campanulaceae > Codonopsis > Codonopsis lanceolata. The sequence continues at coordinate 50,889,019 of CM028378.1, read as the reverse complement.
CATGCAGAAAATTAAGTTTTTTCTTCTTTAATCTTTGTTTAGTCCAAGTCATAGATGTTGACGAGCAACTTTCTTTTATTCAATTGATTATCTGATGAAGGTGGTATTGTGGGAGGATTTCCACTCTTGCTTATTCAAGTTCCACCTAAACAAGAGCATGGTTTAACTGCTATATTTAGAATAAAGAATTTCTCTGGAATCATATCTGTACTATTTAAGTCGTGCTACATCATCTGAACTATTTCTTCCATTCCTAAATAATCGTCTTAGTTGATTATTTATATTTGTTTAATGTGTAGTTTTTTTAAAGTTTATTCATAATTAAAGTAGGATGAAAAAGTAATGATAAAGTGGTAAAAGTGATATTTTAAAAATATAAATTTTAAACTGAATAATTATTTTAAGATAGACATAAAAAAAAAAAAAACGATAATTTATGGAGGGAGTATTTAACTTCCTTTTTAGACCATGAATATGGGAGTTTGTGTAATACAAGAAGGGAAGGACAAATTCAGAATGAAATATGTCAAAGTTTGTTGCCGTCCCTAATTAGGCTATGCACCACAGCTATAAGTGGTTCATGTACCACAGTTGTGTACTTGTCACGAGTAATTTGAAACTTTAAAGTAGGGTGGGAGACTGGGAGATAAGCAAGGAATTATGACAATTTGGTAAACTAGATTATTATAAGGACAACGTGTCGTGTATGGGACGGTCGACGACTTACAAGAAAATTAGTAATTTATTAATCATATTTAGTGGGTGACTTCTTTTTATGTGTTGGGAGGGTGAGGTGATGGCGTGTGGTGTGTTTGTCAAGTGGGCTTGATTATAAAAATTAAAATTGTGGTCTTCTTTATATGCACAATTCGTTTGTTTGTTGGTAACTTTATTTTTTTTATTATTTTTCTAATATTAGTATTAGTATTTTTATTTTTATATCTTTATTAATCATTATAAATTGTGAAATGACAGTATAGTCCACGTAAATAAGGATTAAAAATAAATATTTATTTAAAGACGGAGAAGATATAATTTACACAAAACAAATCATCAATTCCAATACGGTCGGTCGGTGTGTTTGTTGATGCACAAATGGATTGAATAAATTGAATAATGGAAGAGGGTTGGATATGGGAATAGTATAGTTTTTGGGTAGAATGGAGAGATGGTGGTTTGGGTGACTTTTGAATCTTAATCAATCCCTTGTCTCCCTTGATTATTGGGTAAAGTCAAAAGGTGCGGTACCGGGTTGATGATGGCTATGACTCTCTTTCCCTTCTTTACTTTTTAATTCTTTTTAGTCTAATGGAGTATATATTAAATCACGGAGTAGTATAAATTAAAGAAAGGAAAGCAATTTATTCTTTGCTTCTTGATTTGAATTCCATATGATGTGCAATAATATAAGCTTGTGAGACCTTGACAATTCTTTAAGAAATTAATATACAACTCCTATAGTAAATTATTTTCTGTTGATTGATCACATGTGCATGGATCGCAAATACAACATTGATTATTACTCCCATCAATCCGCGCCGTTTGAAAGTCAAAAGTTTTAAAAAACATGACACATTTAATAATTCATTAATAATAAAATAATATTTTTATATTTTAATTTTTTAAAATAAATTTTTTCAATGAAATATTACAAAATAAAATAGTAGACTTTTTATCGGAACGAATATAATATGTTCCAAGTAGTTTTCGATTTTATACAAATGGAAAACCGACTCTTTTCCCATCCCTTCGCGGGGAGTAGGGGGGAGGGGGGCTTGTTACTACTTACTACTCTTTACGTCAATTGTATTGTTTGTTGTAGGAGTATTAGTGGTTCGGTTTGGTTTAGTTTATTCCTCAATCAAAATCGAACTATCCCTATTGATTCCAAAAATCTCAAATCAAATCGAACAAAGTAAGATTTGGAACCGAATCGAACTGAATCACTCGGTTTGGTTCAGTTTTGTAGTTTATATAAATTATTTATAATGAAATTAACAACATTAAAAATAACAATAAAAATAAGATTTTAATTTGAAATTAACATCAAAATTAGAAAATAACATACTAACTATAAATTATCATAAAGAAAACAATACAAATTGTAAAATAAACACAAACAATTGAAGAAATAATAGTTCTCCAACAATCAAAATTTTACTTGGTTTAGTATGAGTCTATATATATATATATATATATATATATATATATATATATATATATATATATATATATATATATATATATATATATATGCGTGCCTATGACAAGATATGATGAGAATTGATCAACGTACATTCGTACACCATACATGACAAAAGCCAAAAATTAAGCAAGCAAAAACATATTTATTGGTTGTAAAGTTTGTGACTCATCATGTATTAAAGTCTCACCGTTGTTAACACAACTACATAACTAAGCACCAAAAAATACAAATGAAAGTTGTTCTGAGTACACCAAATTGAGACGCAACTCCATTTTAAGGAAACATAACTTCATTAACAAACATATGCCTTGACATTACGCTACAAATACTCGAGCAAGACTATATCAGTACTCACATCATCCTTGCCCCCACCATTACTGTTTTAATTAATTAACTGTGTCACGCTTTTCCTATTAAGGCACTTCTTGGTTTACAATTGCAAAAATCAAACCAATCAAGTAAAAAACATCTTCTTTAACTTATGTTCCATAGCTCCCTGCCCGATTCGCATATTGGCAAGACGAACCGAGTACACAATAAGAAGGCTTCTTCAAGTTGCCAATACCCAATTTCAAAAAATGGTCAGGCCTCCTATTAGGCTCACACCTTGATACATGCATCTATCCATGTGTATGCAAAAACAACCCTTACGAAAGGTCCCCATGGTCGTCCAAGATATGCATATGATGTCCCTCCATTGCTAGTTATGACACACCTGCATTACCCAAAACATTCATCAGGAGGGAAACTTCAAGGAGAGACAACTGCAACAACCAAAAAGTTAACGGGTGCTGCTATTGAAATGAACACGGTGTATAAGTTTATCCTGTCTATATGTTACTGATGATCAAATTGTGACATGTTGGTGGTTCCACAGATATTGCAAAGAAATAGAGGCCGCAGTTAAATAAGAGATAGATAGAGTTCCATATTGCCTACGATACATTAATCAACTCAAGTGCAACTATAACCACAAAGGGACAGAGCGAAATTATTGAGAAAAATCAGACTCTTGTCAGGAAATACCGAGGTCCACAAAGATTAATAAAACATAAAATGCCCCTACCTAGCTTCAATTAGCCACCTGAATTGATTAACAATGGGTTTCATTGATCAACATATATAATAAAGAAAATGTGTAGATTCATACCCAGACACACAAACGAAGGCAATCCAAATACACATGCTGACACAAACACACCAATGCAATGGATAAATAAAAACATAAAATTAGAGGGTAGGTTTGTTACCTTGGATCAAAAGGGGGTGATTTCTTAGTATTATTGGATGAAAGCAAAAAAGGAGGCTTCTTTTACAGAACATAGAGAATGACAAAATCAAATGAAGGTTTTTTTTTTTATAACTAATTTTGCATTAAACCATCATTGGGTTGGGTTGATTGGTTACCGAGAAACCATGGTAAAATGAAAAACAACAATAAAATCGAACATTTGAGATGCAAAAAAAATTGAATTATAGAACAATAATTTAACGAAATTAGAAAATTGGATTGAAAGATTACGTCAATATTCTCCGAAAGTGGTGTGATTGAGAAAAGGCAGAGCACACACCCTCAAACATCATATTTTAGCCTCCATCGTCAATGCACACACCCTCCATCATCATATTAGTTACTGGCACAATATCTGAACAAAGTAATTTACAAAATTTTTGTTTGGGAACAAAGTTAACATATTCTGTAATTTTATCGTGCAGACTAAGTTCCGTAATCTGCGGTCTACAAAATCCTCCATTGAGTGTAAGTAAACAAACATCTTTGTCACTTTCACTCTTTCAGCTCATAACCAAACATACTTGAACTTTCAATCTAATTATACAACTTTCTAACACATTAATTTGTAACATTATAATAACATTCAAAAGAAGATGATGTGTACGTGTTGGTGCATTCAATATAATTCATATCATAGTTTTCCTTAGCCCAAAGAGGTAATAAAACATAAAATGCCCCTGCCTAGCTTCAATTAGCCACCTGAATTGATTAACAATGGGTTCCATTGATCAATATATATAATAAAGAAAATGAGTAGATTCATACCCAGACACACGAACGAAGGCAATCTAAATACACACGCCGACACACACACACACCGATCAACATATATAATAAAAAAATGTGTAGATTCATACCCAGACACACAAACGAAGGCAATCCAAATACACACGCCGACACACACACACCAATGCAATTGATAAGTAAAAACATAAAATTAGAGGGTAGGTTTGTTACCTTGGATCAAAAGGGGGTGATTTCTTAGTATTATTGGATGAAGGCAAAAAGGAGGCTTCTTCTACATAACATAGAGAATGACAAAATCAAATGAAGGTTTTTGTTTGTAACTAATTTTGCATTAAACCATCCTTGGGTTGGGTTGATTGGTTACCGAGAAACCATGGTAAAATGAAAAACAACAATAAAATCGAACATTTGAGATGCAAAAAAAAATTGAATTATAGAACAATAATTTAACAAAATTAGAAAATTGGATTGAAAGATTACGTCAATATTCTCCGAAAGTGGTGTGATTGAGAAAGGGCAGAGCACACACCCTCAAGCATCATATTTTAGCCTCCATCGTCAAAGAACACACCCTCCAGTATCATATTAGTCACAGGCACAATAGTCAATATCTGAACAAAGTAGTTTACAAAATTTTCGTTCCCGAACAAAGTTAACATATTCTGTAATTTTATCGTGCGGACTAAATTTCGTAATCTGCAGTCTACAAAATCCTCCATTGAGTGTAAGTAAACAAACATCTTTGTCACTTTCACTCTTTCAACTCATAACCCAAACATACTTGAACTTTCAATCTAATTATACAACTTTCTAACATATTAATTTGTAACATTAATTTGGCTAGAGGGGGGTGACATTTGAGGATAATAAATCTTATTCAAACTTGAAGAGGAGATGATGCGTGTTGGATGAATATGAGAGGAAACATACAAGTTAACGAACAAATAAGTATTTCAATAACTTCCATAGTATTTCCTTAGCCTAATTTTATTAAAAATCTAATTGATCTCTAATGGATCAAAACAAAGAGAATGATTGAAACAATCAAACTATTCTAAATAATTTGAAATGAAATAAAACAATAACTAGAGAGAAATTTTCAATGAGAAGTATCTAGCTACGTGAAGAAAAACACTTAAAAAAAATGCTTCCACAAAGCAACCCGTTAATTCAATCTCAAAGGATCTTGAGATATTATATGTCTAGTAGAGTTAGGAGTATGATCGGACAAATAAGGAAAGATAAACTGGATAGATTGAGATAAGTGCAAAAATGTTATTCAACTGACCAAATATAATCTAATTTTCACAATCAAGTGGAATGTTTTTAAGCAAGATTCAACACATTATAATAACATTCAAAAGCGTGTTGGTGCATTCAAATAATTCATACCATAGTTTTCCTTAGCCCAAAGAAGTAACAAAATGTAAGCTTGAAACCCAATTCAATTTTTGATGTAGAGAGATATCGTACTTGGAATTGGAACAGAGAGATTAAGATTGCAAGCCATAGGCTTGAAAATCAGTGCTTGTGTGTGGAAGGGAGAAAGGGCTCTGCCGGATGTTGAATCAAGAAAAGGGACATGAGAGAGCTAGGAAAGAGAGAGATGGTTGTGAAACGAGAAAGGAGGGGAAAGAGAAGGGGAGTTGGAAAACCGTTGTTGCATAGTCGCAGAGGGAGAGGGGCACACAGAGAGATGGGTTGCGAAGCGTTGAGAAATGAGGGAAAGAGTAAGATCGGCAGGGAGAAGTGGGGGAGTTGGAGAGGGGTTGCACAACTGCCTTCGCACATGTGAAATCTATACGAAATTGGGACCGTAAGATCTCAGTAAATGAATCGATCTCGGCCCCTGAATAGCTTTTGTCAATCGCAGTGTGCGAGACCGAACTATATTGTAATATAGATATATATTATAAATAAATCAAATGCGTAGATTATGTATATATAAGATGATCCAAATGTTCAAAATAGTTAATAAATGTAATATAATATATATTATATAATAAATAAATAAAAATATATAGGTTGGTTTAGGTTTGGTTGAATACCAAAAATTGTGAACCGAACCGAATCGGGTGGTTTTCCAATTTTTAAAACCAAAATCGAACCATCTTCAACCAAAACCGAACCAAAACGACTGCTTTGGTTCGATGGTTCCGATTTACACCCCTAGTTTGTCGCTTTTTATGATAATACTTTTACTATATATATATAAACACATTTTAATTATAAACCACATATACATGAGTTTTAAAGAAAATCACACGTTATAAATATATGCAAAAAGTTAGAAAAGACGGTTTTACAAGATTTTATGTTAGACGGATCCCCTTGATCCAAGTAATCCTGTATTTGTTGGTTGAGTTGTGAAAGAGTGTTGCTTCATATTACGAATTAAGATCCATAAGAATGTATCACATGAGACTTATATATATATATATATATATATATATATATATATATATATATATATATATATATATATATATATAATCAAGTCAATTATTTTATTTAATCCGTACATCGAGTAAACAAACAAAATAATTTTGGGACGGCTAGAATTACCTTTCATTAACATTTTCCTTCTGTCCTACTAATATCTAAGAGCATCTCCAATGTTATAAATTCTTACACAATTTCTTAACTGGATCTCACTGCCACCTACACATTTTTATCTTCTTACCCACTTAATAATATATCTTCCAATTATATAATCTTCTTACACAACTTCTTACACAAAAAAAAATATTAAATTTAACATCATCTAATAAAAACAAAACCCCCCACCCCCACACACACCCCCGAGAAAGTGGGTTGTTGTCCCCTCACTCTCTCTCCTTCCCACAGGTTCTTAATTAGGAAGGCCAAACACTCCCTCTCTCCTAGTTGAACCAAAAAAATTTCTATGTGACCACTAAACACAATTTCCTAAGCACTAAGAAGTTGACAAAGCCAACAATGGAGATGCTTCTAAGTTATTGTGGAAATGGAATAATACCTACCCTGGCCCCAAATATAGAGAATTTTTGTGTCTAATCAGTGTTAGTAAAGAAAATTAATAGAAACACAATAATGTAATATTCTAAAGAAAGAAGAAGGTTATTTTGGGAAATCGCACCAATCTAACTACATTTTTGGTTCGCATAGTTGAAAAGAAAACGGAAATTCCACAAATAGTCCCAAAACTTCTTGGTTTTTTTAGTATCGGTCCTTGTACTAAAATTCGAAAAAAATCAAATCCCTATACTTTTTCATTAAATGCAATTGGTCATTTAATCAAATTCTATAAATTTTTATCGTTAAATGCGTACACATACCTCTTACGTGTTTTTGACATGGGCGGCAATTATCTGTAATAGCACCCAAACATTGCCTCTCTAGTTGATCTTGAAAAAGACAAAAAGTAATTTTATCTTGAATACCTAAATATATTCTAAATTCTTACTAGCCAATCTTATTCGATTTGTTTGAGTTGATCTTTGATTGTTGATTCATTGTGATTTGGTTAAATTATTATTGTAATTTATGTTAAAAATTATATCTTTGGTTAACCGTCGAATCGAACCAAGCCGAATTGAACCAAGGGACCAATTCCTTTGCATGGATTAGTACATCGAATATTTAGGTTGATAAATGACCAATCGCGAAAAGAGTAAAAAGTTTAGGGCCCACTTGTCGCATTTACCCAAAAGAAAATCTAGAGGCCTTTTAGGTTTGAACTAGATAACCAAATGAGTTGATTATACACACCCCATTTTCTATTTTTTACAATTCATTTTCTGCATTGAGATGTTGTTATATTGTATATTGTATGAAATAGGTTGTGAAGTGGAAAGTTGGATGTGTATAACCCCCATCTTACCCAGATTAAAAAAACTTAATGTTTCAATTTCGATCCTGATTAGTCCTCCCAAATAGGGGTGTCAATTGTTAATGGATAATTTTGATGGACTTAAATATAAGCAAAAATCACCATATTAAATTCTATTAACAAATTCCAAAATGTTTGGTACCAAAAATAACCCTTGTTAATTCTTTTGTTTTTCAAGATGTGTGCACATTCCCTATACACAAAGAGCCACTAATTAATAAAGGAGCTATAATGAATTGATGACAATGAGTTAATATTACATTAATTATCATCAATTTTGAGTGGGATACTTAAGGGTATTTTAGTAAGTATATTTTTGTTTTATATAAAATCAAGACAATTTAACTTACTTTCTTAATGAGTGTGAAATCGATTAGTTTTGCTTATATACTAGTACTTTTGTCCGTGCCGATGGCACGAGTTTGTGAATTTATCAATAAATGAAACAGATAATATAGAAATGAATTAATATTTACTTATAATTTGTCTAAGTTAATTATGATAACAGTTAAAAAGAAAAAAACAAATATTTCAAATTACAAAACTTACGATTTTTTTTAAAATTTATTTGTATACGAAATTGCAGGCTAGAAAAAAATTAAATTGATTAAGTTAATTATGATAACAATTAAAAAGAAAAAAAATTAAAATAGAAATATTCAAAACTTAGACATAAATTAAATTGAGATTCAGTTTCAAAAAATAAATTGATTAAGTTAATTACGATAACAAATAAAAAGAAAAAAAACAAATATTTCAAATTACAAATCTTACGATCTTTTTTGCATAAAATTGATTAATTAATTAAAATATCGAAACGAAAAGAGACGTGAGTTTGGTGGAGGAAAGGATTAGCGGCCACCAACCGTGAATAGTAGGAGTTGGAGAGAGAGAGGAGGCAGTTGCTCAACCGCCGTTCACACATGTGAACTCGGGGAGTATTAATGACCGTAGGATCTCAGTAAAGAAATCAATCTCAGCCCCTAAATAGCTTTAGTCAATTGTATATGTGCGACTATGAACTATATTGTATTATAGATAGGTCCGGGGTAGTACGTCGTACAGTAATTGTGTTTTTTTACATGTCTTGACGGTTTAATTATTGAGAATAATTATGAAAATAAAAAGTATAACTAAATCAAATTAACTTATCAAATGGGAATAATATCCTATCATTTCAAATTTAGATAGAAAGAATATCGACTAGTATGCAGAACGAATCAAAGGGTTAATCTATTTTTAGGTGCTATTCACTACTTGACCAATAAAAACCCTTCACGGGGCTAGTTTTGAATTTTCCGGTTTATGCTATATGCTCTTACAAGTTACAGCTGACTTTCTGGTGTGATTGTAAAGAGTTCAGATCTTCTGTATTATTTATGTGTATTATTGGTGTATTATTTTTTATTTTCATTATTAAATCTTAACCAATGATAAGGTGTGATTGTAAATGGTTAAAACTTAAACACGTAAGGTGTGAGCCACAACCACAACGTTAAAGTCAAATCCATACTCTTTAATTTCATTAATTCACGCTGTTGACCAAATCGCCTTTCGCAATGAATACATCCAAAGTCAATCATCATATAATTTCTTGTTCCCTGTGGCTTAACACTACAGCTGCATAAATAGTTTTCGAGATCGGTAGATTATTTTTGGACCATTACATCACGTTATCTTATTATTATAAGGAATCCGTTATACATTAAATGATTTCAATCAAAATAATCCGTTGATGTCTATCACAGCTATTAGTTTTTGTAATATTAGAGCCGCACAATGTGTATTTAATTTTGTATATAAAATGGTGTGAGTGGTTTGACATTCTATGTGTTATGTTATTTTCAACTTATCGATTTTATTTTGAGTTAAAATAAAAAAGAGAGAAGTAAACTAAATGGCATATAAGACACTACTCCTTTCGCTCCGGCTTATATGTTACCAGTTGACAAAACATAAAGACGAAGAAATGTAATTAATGATGAGTTGTTAAATATATTATGATAATTAATGATGAGTTGTAAAATATATTCCTTCCCTTATCTTGCGAATTGATGCTTCCTTCTTTTTGCTGCTTGCTCACTATGTAGAATCAGAAGGAAAGTAAAGATGGGATATATCCATGGTGAATAGTATCGTAAAGTTGAGAATGACCCTTAAAATTTCATTTATTCTCGTATGAGATTGCATCCGTCTTCATTTTCTTCTTTCTCTTTCTAGCATCGTGTCGTTCGAAACTCGGGCATCGTTCAAAAATTTTGGCGTCATTCAAAATTTTGGACAGTGACTTTTGCATTGCAATGGCCAAATTTTGAACAATACCCAAAATTTTGAACGACGACCAAAATTTTGAAAGATGCCAATTTTTTTAATTGTGAAGCCCATTTTTTAAATTGCGATGCCCAAATTTGGCCAGTGGCTTTTGAGCAACGCCCAAAAAATTTGAACGAAACCCATAATTTTTTGACTGAAAATAAATATATGAGACTTTTTGGTTATAATATCATGATAGGGACCGGCCCGATTATCACCCATAATTTATCCATAAAACTCGGGTCGTTCCTTTTGATAAGTTTTTAGCCGCTATAGTACCATATATTTTTTTAGCAAAAAAACTTATTTTAGGGGCGAAAAGATGACTATGAGTCTATGTAATTAATTAATCGGAGGCATGCTAAGAATCATGAACATTTGAACATCGCGATGCACAATTTAAGCATCGCGAACCTAATTTATTCATCACAAATCCAATTTTTGCTTTGTGAATCCAATTTATGCATTGAGATTTTTCTACATAACAAATCCAATTTGTCATTTCTATTTCATAGGAATGCATTGTTATTTCAAATCGATGAATCGCGATTCCAAATCGATGTGTCAAGATTGAAATTTGATGCATCGTAATTTAATCTAGTTTAATTTATATCTCTTCCACCTTCTTCCTCATCTTCCACCAATACATAATTCTCCAACCTAACCTAAAAATAGTAATCTCAATTCCATTATCATACTTATTGGAAAAATCGTTTACCTCTCGGGGGTGTTGCCCCTAAACCCCTACGATGTGAAATTGTCCCTTCGACTTGACAGAGCAGGTCAATTCCCATTTTGTTGCCACGTGAATTGTGTTTTTTTAACAATTTAGGAAGAACATGTTGGATCTGTAGAAAAAGACGAATCCGAACATTTTAAGAATATTATTTCGAAAGTGCCTTTTATCAGTTGACAAAAGTAAGGGCTGTAGCAGTTAAAAATTTGAAAAAAAACACCGGCCAACAAATTTTTCATAATTTATTGATGAATAAGGGCCGATAGTAAATTAACCCGACCCAACTTCTAAATATTATAGAATCCCATTTATTACTTCAACAAAGAATTCAATCACAAAGGCATACCTTTGGAAGAATTAATTTATTACTTTAGGAATTACTTGTGTATTCTAAATTCCAAATTATTCATCGCAAATCTAAAATTGTGCCTCATGATTTTTTGCATGGGAAATCCGATTTGTGCCTCGCAAATTTAAAATTATGCTTCACGATTTTTTGCATGTGGAATCCAATTTTAACATTGTAAATCCAAAAATGTGCATCGGATTTACTTATGTATTCTAATTCAAAATTGTGAATCGCAATTTAAAAATTGTGCATCAGTACCACCAAATGATGCATCACAATTTACAAATGATGCATCACAATTCACAAATGATGCATCATGATTCAAAATTGATGATCAGCATTCGAAAAGGTGTCCAACAACGAACAATTTTCTATTTGGGCATTTTATCGAACAATTTACATGCATAGCTACATACAACGTGAATTTATTTTAAATCATACACACAAACACAATGAAGAAGAAAAAGAAAGAACATATATTTGAGTTGATTTGATTACACCAACATCAACATTGATATGTGTGTGTGTGTGTATTCATCACTGGTCACATTCCGTTGTAGTGGCTAGCTTTGAAAGCTTTTTGTCTTACATTGATCCATAAGTTTTGGATTAAAAACATCAAATTATTAGGATTTTGATTGCGCCCAAAAGGTGCAAAAGTAAATAATCGTACCAAGAAAGTTCTAACAGAAGTCCCAGCTAAACTCTTCATTGTAACGAAGATGAGGAAATCCAAAATCATCGTCTCCATTTGCAATGATACAACCTCATTGTTTTTTATCTATTCAATTTATGGAAAAATTTAATGAAAATGGACGTATGCGGTAAAAAAACGGTGATAACTGGGCCAGTCCTTTTTATAACATTTCCAACTAATACAATACCTCATATTTGTTTGTAACTGATCAAGGACATTGTTTTGGACGAAAAAACAAGAATACCTTTGATGAAATTGGATTAGGTATGCGCTGCATCACAATTAAAAGTTGTTGCCTCGCAATTCCAATTTGTGCATCGATAATCCAATTTTTGCATCACGATTACAAAGAAAAGTTTCGTTCATCGCAATTCAAAAATCATGTATCAAGATGGAAACATAATTCAAAATCATGCTTTGGGTTGCATCAATTTGGCTTTGATTTTTCTCATGCTTTGCTTCTTCACATTCATCTCCCATGTTAGATAGCCTTGACTCCTGTTAATTGATCACCCTCGTATATACACAAAAATTAGCTTTCTTCACTACAAGCTATTAGAATGGAAATAAAGATTCACCGGAAAAAAATTTGAAAAGGAGATTCATTGAGGGAATTTTAGGAACAAAGGAAGATTCACGAGAGAAAATTTAGGAAGAAATTATTAGAAAGATTCACCAGAGAAAATTTAGGAAGAAAAAAGATTCATCGGAGAAATTTTATGAAGAAGTTATCGTATATGTTATTGCAGGGAAATTAAGGCTCTTTTAATCGATATGAGTGATGTGTATAGTCTTGAAATTGTTCTTATAGAGCTTTTTACTAGGAAGAAGTTTCATGCATTGAAATTAAAAAATCATGCATTGGGAGGCACCAGTTTGTGTATCAGGATGCATCCGTTATGCTTTGATTTTTCTGTCAATCTATTTCTTCACATTTACCTCCCAAATTAGACAGCCTTGACTCCTAAAAATTGATCACCCTCGTAGATCCACGAAAATCAACTTTTTTCGCTACAAGCTATTGGAATGAAAATAGATATTTACCGAAAAATTTTTAACAAGGGAGATTAACGAGATACATTTTATGAAGAAAGAAAGATTCAGTATATCCACGAAAACCAACTTTCTTCACCACAAGCTATTAGAATGTAAATAAAAATTCACCGAAGAAATTTTAGGAAAAAAAAGTAATTCACAAGAGTCATGATTTCACATGATTTCCCATTTCCTGTTTTTTTTTTTTTTTTTTTAATCATAAAAGTGGGAGACAAAGAGGGAGACGAAGTGGTCGAAGTCAAAGTTATCAAGAATAGGAAGACCAAGACAAAGACTGGGCAAATTGGAACAATTTTATGAAAGTGAGTTTATGCAGTTGAAAAAAAAGAGGTACTTAAGTGGTTATAAATTTTGCAAAATGGACTAGCCTGCAATTTATCAAAAAAAAAAAATAGTACTAATGCGGTTGAAAATCCACCAAAGTGGTTTTATCCTAATAATTTGAATGGAGCTTAATGTGGACTGTTCTAGCTATATTACCAAACTTGCCAAGCAATTGTGTGAGTATGAAAGAAGTTAATACAACTAAATGCAAACATTACAGAAAAAAGATAGAAATTGCTGACTGGTCCCCTTTTCTAAGTTTATAACCCCTACAATAATAGTAATAAAAACAATTTTAATTTAATAATAATTACAATAAATAATAATAATAAAAGAATTATAATAATATTAATAAATAATAATATGACGCTAATAATAATAATAGTTATAATAATAATAAAATAATAAATATAGTATTAATAATGATAAATATAATAATAATAATAATTATTAATAATGCTAATTAATAATTTGTGAAATCGCTCAATAAAATACCCGCAAATGATAATAATAAGAAAAATATTAATATAAATAAAATTAATATTATTATTAGTATAATAAAATCAATGGCTAAAATTAATAAGTAATAATAATAATATAACTAATATTAATGAAGACAATAATAACAATAAAGAAAATAATGATAATAATACAACTAAAAGAATATTAATATTAATAATAATAGTAATAATAATAATAATAATAATAATAATAATAATAATAATAATAATAATAATAATAATAATAATAATAATAATAATAATAATGTCAATCACATTTTGATGATGCTATTTTACTCTTTATATTTGATTTTAGCATTATTTCAACTTATTAATCAAACACACACACACACTAACATGAAAGCTAATCGGCTAAATCAAACATCACCAGGTGAAGAACACTTGTGTGTTTCACTTTGAATTCGATTAATCGATCGCCTTAACTTCTCACTCTCTTTCCTCTTCATCTATCGATCTTTAGTTTCATCTGTGTATTCTCTTTCTTCTCCTTCTTCCTTTTCTTATCCTTTTTCTTCTATTGATGTCCATTGTGTTTGTGTGTTTGATTTAAAATAGATTCAGTTTGTATAATATGTTGCTATGCATGTAAATTGTTCGATAAAATGCCTTAATATAATATTGTTCATTGTTGGACACCCTTTTTTTCAATCTGGATGCATCATTATTTCAATCATTATGCATCGATTTGGATATGAGATGCATGAAAGATGCATCAATTTGAAATCATTTCTTGATCGTGTTCTGGAAAAACAGATATGAAGGTCTGGTTCATTATATTTGCAGCGTAATGCATAAATTGATTGCTTTCCTTATTGTAGCGCGATGCATACATTGGATCATGGAATTTAAAATGACGCATCAAATTACCTAAATTGGATTAGGTAATTTTAATTGATGTATCACGTGATGAATGAATTGATGCAGCGTGATGCATAAATTGAATTAGGTAATTTTAATTTGATATATTGCGGTGCATAAATTGGATTAGACAATTTTAACTAATGCATCACAGTGCATAAATTGATGCAGCGTGATGCATACCGAGTAAGTGATTTGTAGTGTGTCTTATGTTCATTAAAGGTATCGTAGTCTTTTCGCACTAAAAAGTGACTTTTTCCAATTTTAAAGAAGGGTGATAATCAGGTCGGTCCCTTTTGTTGAAATTATAACCACTTAGGTCCCCATTATTTGTTTTAAGCCACTAAAGTGCACTTTTGGGGGGAAATGACGAAGATACTCTTAATTGAGGAATGGCGCGCGGACAAAGTTATTGCTAAAATTTGGGCATCGCACTACACAGTTGAAAATCTATCAAAAATTGGGCATCGAAATGCAAAATGCAACTGTACAAATTTGGGCATCACAATGCACAATTGAAAATCTGTCAAAATTTGGGCATCGAAATGTAAAAAGCCACTGCCCAAAATTTGGCATCGCAATGAAAACATTGAGCATCGCAAAACACAATTGAAATCTGTCAGAATTTGAGCATCGATAATGTAAAAAAGCCACTTCGCAAATTTGTGTATCGCAATGAAAACACTGGGCGTCACAAAGTACATTTGAAATCTATCAAAATTTGGGCATCGCTTTGTAAATATCCTTAACCAAATTTGGGCATCACAATAGAAAAATTGGGCATCAGAATGAATATATTGAACACCGCCACCAAATATCAACATAGTTGGGCATCATAATGGAAAACATTGGTGTCGGAATGATTAAATTAATCACTGCCACCATTTGTTGAAATTAATCACGTGTTGCTCTGCATGCAAATTGTTCGATAAAATGCCTTAATATAATTTTGTTCGTTGTTGGACCTTTTTTTTCAATCTAGACGTATCATTTTTTCAATCACGATGCATCGATTTGGATTTGGGATGCATGAAAGATGCATGAATTTGAATCATTTATTGATTGTGTTCTGGAAAAAAAAAACAGATATGAAGGTCGGGTTCATTATATTTGCAGCGCGATGCATAAATTGATTGCTTGCCTTGATTGCTTGCCTTGTTGCAGTGTGATGCATAAATTAGATTATGTTATTAAAATTGATGCAGTGTGATGTTTGAATTGATACAGCGTGATGCATAAATTGGATCATGTAATTTTAATTGATGCGTCACAGTACATAAATTTGATTAGGTAATTTTAATTGATGTATCGCGGTGAATGAATTGATGCAGCGCAATACATAAATTGGATTAGATAATTTTAATTTGATGTATCGCGATGCATAAATTAGATTAGGTAATTTTAATGGATGCATCGCAGTGTATAAACTGACACAGCGCAATGTATACCGAGCAGTGTTCTAAAACTCCCCGCCTAGCTCCGCCTAGGCGCTAGGCCCCTCTTTACCGCCGCGACTTTCTTAGTCGCCGCCTAATCGACCAAGTCGGCGTCTACGCCAAACTTCGCCGACCTTAATTTATTTTTGTAGCTTTGATTTTGTGGCATGCGGTGACCGGAGAAGGAAGTGGGGACGAACTGGAGAAGGAAGGGGGAGTGGTAATGGTGAGGCATAGCGGGAGGTAATGGGGGGCGAACTGAAGTAATATCTTTTTTGTTTTTTGTTCTAAATTTGGCTGGTTTATTGCTTTGGAGTTAAGAATTGAGATTAATGGTAGGTTTGTATATTTTTGTTCATTTTACAAATATAGACAAGTGTCTGATAAAATGACAAACATAAAAAAAATTAAATTTGTATTCAATGTGTTTGATCTTTGATGTAAATTATCAAAAAAATGGTAATTATGTCTGAATTCTAGGCCCCGACTAGTCCCCTAGGCGCTAGGAGCTAGTATGCCGCCTAGCGGCCGCCTAACGATTTTTAGAACCTTGATACCGAGTAAATGATTTGTAGTGCGTCTTACGTTCATTAAAAGTATCGTAGTTTTTTCACACCAAAAAGTGACTTTTTCCAATTAAAAAAAGGGTGATAATTAGGCCGGTCCCTTTGGTGAAATTATAACCGCCTAGGTCTCCTTTATTTGTTTTAAACCGCTAAAGTACACTTTGGGGGGGAATGACGAAGATACCTTTAATGAAGGACAGGCGCGCGAACAAAACCACTGCTAAAATTTGGGCTTTGAAATGCAAAATTGAAAATATGACAAAATTTGAGAATCAAAATGCAAAATGCCACTGCACAACTTTTGGCATCGCAATGAAAATATTGGGCATTGCAATGCACAATTGAAAATCTGTCAAAATTTGGGCAATAAAATGTAAAAAGTCATTGCCCAAAATTTGGCATCGCAAAGCACAATTGAAATTTATCAAAATTTGGGCATCGAAATATAAAAAGTCATTTCCTAAATTTGGGCATTGCAATAAAAACACTGGGCATCACAAAGTACATTTAAAATCTATCAAAATTTGGGCATCGTATTGTAAAAATACTTAACCGAATTCGTGCATTGCAATAGAAAAATTGGGCCTCCGAATGAATGCATTGAACACCAAATAACAACATAGTTAGGCATCGTAATTGACAAAATTGACGTAAGAATGAATAAATTAATCATTGCCACTAAATATCAACAAAGTTGGGCATCAAAATGGACAAAATTGAACGCTGCCACCAAATATCAACATAGTTGGGCATTGTAATGCATAAAATTGACGTCAT
Source organism: Codonopsis lanceolata (assembly GCA_013146195.2). NCBI lineage: Eukaryota > Viridiplantae > Streptophyta > Magnoliopsida > Asterales > Campanulaceae > Codonopsis > Codonopsis lanceolata. The sequence goes on along the minus strand of CM028378.1, from coordinate 50,871,268 downwards.
AATGAATAAGTTAAACATTGCCACCAAATATCAACATAGTTAGGTATTGTAAATTTGTAATTGACAAAATTGGCATCAGAATGAATAAATTAAACACTGTTACGAAATATCAACAAAGTTGAGCCTCAAAATGGACAAAATTTACGTCGGACTGAATAAATTGAACAATGCCTCCAAATCTAATTGTAAAAATTGGGCATCGGAAACACTTTTGAAGTCAAAACAGTGCTTATACAAAGTTTTTTGGTCGTAAAACAACGACATCACGAGGTAGATCTCGTCGAGAGCTTCAATTTGATATGCGATGGGTCCCGTGGTTCATCCGTAGAAAGATGAAAGGAGGTCGGCGATGGAGAAAAGAGAGATGAAGACGAAGTTGTATGGCGAGGAGATCTGAGAAGAAAAGGAGGAAGACGAAGATGAAGAAGAAGACGAAGCAACAGGTCGTGGATAATTTTTGGACAAAATAATGAAAATTGACTTTTGCGGTTTAAAAAAAGGTACTGGAGCGGTTACAATTCCAGCAAATGGTAACGGCCGCAATTAGCCATTTAAAAAATGCAGTTAACTATAGCGATAAAAAACTAAGGCTGATAACCGGGCCGGTACCTTTTGGGAAAATTATAACCTCTCCAGTACACTTTTCTTTTTATTTAACCGGTTAAGTACACTTTTTGTGGTAAAATATCGAAGATACCTTAATGAAGGAAAGACATATGACAATTCCCGCCCAAATTAGGCATCACAATGAAAAATTTGGACATCAGAGTGAATATTATGCTTTGGGATGGAAAAAAGTGATGTTGGGAATAAAAAAAAGTTTTTTTTTTTACTTTCTCTTTCTCTCTCACACTCTCGCACGCACGCACTCTCTCTCACACACACACTCTTTCACACACTCTCACTATACAATTCCACCCATTTTTGCCTTCCTATCTTTCTCTCGCTTCCTTTCTTATTTATTTGGGCACCACAATGCAAATATTGATCATCACAATGAAGTTGGGCATCGCAATACAAATATTGAGCATCGTAATGTAAAAATCCTCCCCTAAATTTGAGCATCACAATGCAAAGGTTAAAAACATTGGACATTGCTCAAAATTAAATGTGAAAACAGGAAAGACATCGTTTCTCTCTCATTAATATTAATATTTTTTATTCTACTTCCAAATTATACATCGCAATTATGCATCGAAATGCAACAATTGTGCATCGATCCAACCGCTCCTCTTTTGTGTGGAAAGTAGGAATATAAAAAGGAAAGAATTCAATCCCATATCATATGCCAAGTTGTAAACCCCTCTTCCTCCTCTCACTTTCTCTATCTGGTACTCACATTCATCATTTGCTTCTTCTATTGAAATCATGAGATCCCCATCTCTTTCTTTTCCCTCAAACATTCTTCAACAAAACTTCTACTGTATTTATTCACTTTCTCTCTCTACTGTATATTACAACTAACCAATTTCTTTTTCTTTCCTCATCAAAGTTGATACTGTAATTTATTTGGAGAGGTTGTCGGACTGGATTGCCGGACTTGATTACTGGTGAAAAGACAACACAATATTTACAATCCAAAAGTGAGGTGACAAAAAAGTAAACCCATTGGGTTCCCGCATTGTAAGAAGACAACACAATATTTGACTTTCCCTTTCGGACTTTCATTGAAGTCCTACTCAATACTCCACAAAGCAAGACTTAATCAGAACTTGCCATCCCTTCATCGTCACTTTTTGTCTTTCAACTGAGTTTGATTTTTGGGGGTACGTTGCCCACATCGGAGGCAGCGATGCACAAATTAGATTTGCCCACCTTCATGCCCGCGTCGTAAGTTTCAACACCCGCATCGTAAGTTTCGACGTCAGCATATTACGATGAAGAATACCTACAATTGGAAGATACTCTACACCAACAATATACTCCCTCAATCAAGCATGTCATGAAGTTGAATATATATTCTATATATATTGGGCCGAATTCAAAAGTGTTGGATACAAGTTTTCAAGTTTGAATTTCGAGTTACAATATTGGCGGAAAGAACAACTCTTTTGTTAGAGCAATTGTATTGGGCCGAAAGCTCTCCCCTTGCTTTAGTATGTTTCGAATGTGGCATGACATAACTTGGACGTCACTAAAACTAAAAGTAACCAAAGCAAAGAGAACTGCGATATTGGGATCCAGCAACCCAAAAATAAAAAAGAAAAAGAAAGAAGAAGATGAATCCACAACAGCAATAGGTCGAAATTATTCTATGACCAACCCCCTTCATCATTCCTTTTATAATGGAATGGGGAGAGAGAACAAATAAAAATGCATAGGTGAACTTTTGTTGGAGTATTAGGTATTGTATGGGTAACAAATTTCGTAATGTTGATTAAAGTTTACTGTGCAATGTCATGTCCAAAAGCCAAAAGGTTCTCTAATCACAACCTTTACTAATAATTGCACACAATTTCACCAATAAGTTCCCAAGACTTTAAAAAGATATCTCTCCTCTCATGTTCATTCTCCTCTTGTTTTGTCTTTTCTCAAGAAAAACCGAAACATCGATAAATCGGCATGATCATCTTCGCCAAACTCCTAGTTTCAACCTTCAATTTCATCCTTGTTTTCCAGATTATCAATGGTAAACTCCTTGAAATCATCATGGCTGACGGTGATGGCGGCGCCGGCGGCATCACAAATTTAGTTTTTGCAGACCAAAGACTCTCCCTTGTTTACCCATTAATCCAAAACTTCAAGAAGACCATCACCTCGGATCCACTCAACATCACAGGCAATTGGGTAGGTGCGGATATATGCAAGTACAAAGGCTTCTATTGTGACAACCCTCCCTACAACAAGACCGCCATCGCTGTAGCTTCCATCGACTTCAACGGCTTTCAACTAACCGCTCCGTCCCTTGAAGGCTTCCTTGACCAACTCCCCGACATAGCTCTTTTCCACGTAAACTCCAACTTCTTCTCAGGAACAATTTCACCAAACATAGCAAAACTCCCTTACCTTTATGAACTTGACATAAGTAACAACTTATTTTCAGGTTCATTTCCCAATGCCATACTAGGAATGAACACCTTGTCATTCTTAGACATTCGCTTCAATCTCTTCACTGGCTCAATCCCGCCTCAACTTTTCACAAAAGATATAGATATACTCTTCATCAACAATAATAATTTTATGGAAAGGCTATCTGATATACTAGGAAACACCCATGTTCTTTTTCTAACCTTAGCCAACAACAAATTTTTTGGTCCAATCCCACGTACTATTGGGCAAGCCTTGTCAAGTTTAACCGAGGTTTTGCTCTTAAACAACATGTTAAGTGGTTGTCTACCTTACGAGCTCGGGTTTTTGAAAGAGGCCATTGTGTTTGATGCCGGAAACAACTTACTGACGGGTCCAATCCCATTTTCTTTGGGTTGTTTGGAGAAAGTGGAACTTCTTAACTTTGCAGGAAATTTCTTGTACGGAGTGGTTCCAGAGGTGGTTTGTGCTATGGCAAATTTGGCAAATTTGTCGTTATCTGATAATTACTTCATTCAAGTTGGGCCAATTTGTAGGGGGTTGATAACTAAAGGGGTGCTTGATGTAAGCAAGAATTGCATTCCTGGTTTTCCAAATCAGAGACCATTGCGAGATTGTGTGGCTTTCTTTGCGAACCCGAGGTACTCATGTCCATATATGAGGATGTATCATTACCTTCCTTGTTGGTTGCCACACTTTAGCAATACTCTCTTGGGTCTTTCTGATCTGGCTCCCTCCCCTGCTTAGAGCTTAGTACGTCTCCTTTTGGCCCCCAAGTTGTTAGGATTTATGGAGGACTAATTATTTATTTCAGTTTCTTAATTATATATATGTGTTATGTTTCTTGAATAAATGTTTATGAAGATGGCAAAATCAAACCGTAATATTACATATTTTCTGGTACGCAATCTTAAAGTTTGTTTAAGATAGTGTAGAATTTGGTTTTGGGGAACAAAGTATAAGATGAGAGAGATTACATGCAAAAGGTTAGTACTAGCTAGTATTTGGGTAATTAATGGCCTCGCTCGCTCTCGCTGCCATCAAATAAATGTAAGGACTAAACACAATATCACCGCTGTAATTCCAACCATAATTTAGTGACTTAAGATAAGTTTTTGATACACTGTTATAGAAAAGTCGAGTTACTGGTTGTCGGTTGGTAGTTGTGTTTGCTTTCCGCACTACGCACGCGACATCACCAGTATATGAGATATATGTCCCGACTCCCGAGAGATGCATGCATGGATTAAATTATAATCTTTCCCCTCAAACTATCTTACCAAGTACCAACCAAACTTTAAAAATAAAAATAAAAATAAAAAATTGCAGTAATTGTACAAATATAAATGAGGGTTGACATTGACAGTGGAACAAATGGCAGCGTAGTCCTCTAAATTAATTTGTAAACAGTAATTGTTTAAATGATGATTTCAAATTACTGTTAATGTGGGTAAGAGACAAGAAATAGCAATCTAACTTTTCACTTATGTTGTTATCATCTTAATTTTTAATATCAAGGTACTGTTGTTTTGGTGAATAAACCATGGATATGGATATGGATATGATGGACACGATGTTGTTTGAATTTACAAACCTGAAACCTTTATAAAGTAAATTTACTAAATATCTTCGTGACTATTAGTTGTGGCAAATTCTGATTACGTTTGTATGTTTGTTCAAATCACCCATTAAAATATGGGTATGAGCACATATAAATTTTAATATAAACACAAATGAACGTGTTTACTTAAACCATTAAATTTTATGGGCATAATATGGATATAAATGGACGCCCACATTTTTCAATACTTTTGCATCCTCACACATCTCCAGCTTCCGGATTATCTTCTCTAGGCTGAAAGAGAGTTCAATGATTATCTGTGATCAACTAGTACACTAAACCGATATACATATATATACACACACTCCATCCCTTCCATAATTAATAATTCTTTTTTTCCATTTTTATTTGTTTCAAAAAAAAATTATACCTTAGTAATTTTAATTAACTAAGTCTCCTGGAACCGTAAAACCGTCTTATGGATCTTTATTTGTAAGACAAATCTCTATTTTCTCACAGCTCAACTCACCAACACACTATGATTAGTTGGGTAAGGAGGATTCGTCTTATAAAAAATATCCGTAAGACCATATTACATAAGTTTTTGTCATTTTAATTAATTTGAGTAAATTTGAAGAAGGTAGAATTAAGTAAAACTACAATTTTTGATAATTTATATATATATATATATATATATATATATATATATATATATATATATATATGGTTACTTGTAATTTTTGATAATTTTTGTATTTATTTAATAAATGCATATTAATGAGTAAATGGCACCTACTTACCCTGTTACCCGTCCATTCGAGTCTACCGCCCATTTACCAACTCTAGTGACTACCCATTGATGCTTTAACCTACAAAGTATCCCAGAAATTATTACATTAACATTGCTTCTTTTACGTAAGCATAAATTACCAAATTTCTTTTACAGAGAATCTACAATTTATTCTACAGTAAAAGAGAAGACCAAGGCAAGGCATGTTAATATTATTACAAATATATAACACTAAATTACTAAAATAGATGGAGCTAATTAAAGTGCAGTGGCGGACGCAAAGAATTTTCTAACCGAGTGCACAAATTTAATAAAATTTACTAATCATCTAGATGCACAAATCAATCCGAATTAAAACGGCGAAATTTAGTTCTCATGTGTTTTTTAGGGAAATCATGACCACGGGGTTGACAAGGCTCATTCAACAAATAAGCTCTCCTAATTCATCAATTTGTTTGAGGTTGTATTCAAATATCTTTTTTCTTTCTGCCAGATCTGAAAGAAGACTATTCAAATCAATTAATTATTTTGTAGCTGAAATAACGGGAATCGATCGAGACCGTTTGAATACCAACAAATGCACTAACAATTCCAAATTCTTCTGATAGTTTTCGTTTCAAAAGTTTTTCCATAATCACTAAAACCAAATTCCTTCAAATCAACCACAAATTGGAAATCTACATAAATTTAAAAAAAAATCCCATAAATCAACTACTTCAACTTCAAAGTTCAACCCCTAACTTCAGATTAAATAAATAGACTTTTCCAACCAAGATATTGAACACACAAAAATGCCCTAATTTCATATTATTTCAATTCACAAATCACAATCACAATTACAAATTCACAATTATAAATTTATAATTCACAATCACAAAATTTAAATCACAGATTGAGATTCACAGTTATAAACTTATAATTTAGAAAGTTTTGATTTTTGAAAAATACCTCTTGTAGACAATGTAGAGGCTAGAGCACTAATAAGAGGAGAGTTGGAGTCTTGGAGACTAGACTTGATTCGCCAGGTCGAATAAGAGGGCTAGAGATTGGAGTCTTTGGATTGGAGTGGCGAAGGCTAATAGATTTTATATCTCATAAGCTTGTGTATAGATGTAATAGTTTTCATAATAAAATATTTATAATTATATATATCAAAATATTATGATATATAAATTTTAAATATGCTTCGTAAACTTCTTAGATCAGAGTTAGGTTTTCGTCCATAAATCCCAGAAGAGGTGGGATATGTACCTATAATATTCTTATTAGTCCAATTCTTGTAATAAGAACCAAGTACTTGATATTTTGTTGAATATGGTACCACTCATGGAACCACTGAACAAAATAGGTAACTTTTTGGGCTTGTTCTAAAGTCTCGTAATATTTTTTTTAATAATTTGTTGTTCTTCTGTATTAAAAGCTTCGAAGAACCAATTCCTAAAATCTTCATATATTTGATTTTGGAATTCTGAATTAATACTGATTCTTAAAGGTGATTTGGGTGTGAAATCCATTTAAACCCACATATCATTTGTAGAGTTTTCTTCTACTGGTTTGGTAGTATAAATTCCTTGGGGAATTTGGTAATCAGACATTCTAATGCCTTGAATTTCTTCTATATTGGTAGAGGATGTACTAGGTTTATTGGTATTAGATTTAATAACAGGACTTTGTCGGGATGACAAAGACCTTGATAACCTGCTTCTATTACTAGAATTAAACAGCTTCTATTACTAGAATTAAACAGACTTCAATTTCTTCTAAGTCCCCATCCATTATTCTCAGGGTATGGAAAATTAATTTCATTCAATTTCTTCTAAGTTTGGTTTTGTGGATTTGTTCCATTGGGTTGGATTAATTTCATTCCAAGTTATTTGTTTTGATGTAGCAATATTAGTAGTTATACTATTGCTTTCAATAACTATGGTTTTACCCGGATTACTCCTAAGTGTGGCATTAGGACACATAGTATTCATAACTTTATAATGTAATCTATATATAACATTAATAGTCTCAGTTCCAGGCATAAAATTATAACCTGAAGTTTGGATATTAAGTATAATAGATTCAAATAAATTTCTATCAGTTAAAGATAGACTTAAATTTGGGAAAACATTAAAGTATACTGGTCCATGACATAGACTAGTCTGAGCAATTTCCATTAAAGAAGGAAGAAAGTCTAAACATCTACCATCTCTAATACATGCAAGAATAGAAGCATTTAACCCAACTAAAGTTAAAGGTTTAAAAGCAATTTGGATACAACCAATATGCAAATAATTATACTTATCCTGATATGCAGAAATATCTTGGAGATTTAAAAGAGGTAATTTTAAGCTGTTATCATCTATGCTAACAGATTGTTCAAGAGTTTTAATATTTTTTCGGCATAAAAAATCAAAAGTACCGATTGAATAAATTTTTTTGGTTCAATAGATGGAATAGTCCATTGATTTAAAATCTGATTTTGAGACAACTCACTGGTCTCAGCATTTTTTATTTTAATAGCTTTATTATTACTTTTTCTGAAAATTTCCATTTTTCAAGAATATATCTCATAAGATTTAAAGTATGAATATAGTCATAATAGTTTTGTTTTAAAAATATAAATGAATTACATATATCAGAATATTAATTCACATAAACAATAAATATGCTTTGACTCCTACACAAAGACGGATTACAGGTACATATCCTACCTCTTCTGGGATTTATGGACGAAAACCTAACTCTGATCTAAGAAGCTTTACGAAGCATATTTAAAATTTATATATCATAATATTTTGATATATATAATTATAAATATTTTATTATGAAAACTATTACATCTATACACCCCTTTAAAGCTTATGAGATATAAAATCTATTAGCCACTCATGGCTCTGATACCAATTGTAAAACAGGAAATAATAAAGAGAATAACAGCACACTTACTCTTTTAAGATGCAGCCAGAAAAAACTGGGTTATTTATTTATGATGAGTTTATTACAAGGGGAATGATGTTCAACACATGAACCAAAATACTTTTACAATCATCAGAGAGACCTATGATAAAAGAAATGAGGGTGGTAAGGCGATGCCTTTTCTGGACAACATGTCCTTCCCTTTTATACTGAAAATTTAAAAAATCTTCGGCCAGGTGTCCATGATAGAGTGGAGTCGAGCAGGGCCATGATGGATTGTGGAGCAGAGCACTAAGAAAAGCATAATGGGCTTCTTTTTGAAAAGTTGGCCAATTTTAATCCCGTGACTTCAAAAAGCAATTTTCAAAAAGCAATATTCTCCTTTATTGCTCCTGTGACTTCAAAAAGCAATATTCTTCAAAAAGCAATATTCTCCTTTATTGCTTTTTCTGCTGGCTTGACAGCTGCTTTTGGCAATATTCTTCAATGGCAGACAAAGGTAAAAGTTTATTCCTCCATCCTATCCTTTCTTTTGGATTGTTGCACTTTCGCTTGAGTGATGCCTACCATAGCATCCATGTAATCTTCAGAGATGGAGACTCGTCTTCCTCTTTTGTGATTCCATTTGTGATTCCCGCAAAATTTGATCCTGTTTCGGTGGAGAAATTGGTGTTAACTCGTTGAGAAGCAATAAATTGCTCCTTCATGGATTCTAATACCTTGAGTTGACACTCAATAGGAGTTAGTCCTGGATGTTCTTTTTTAACCATATTCATCATATAGGTGAATACATTTTGAATTTCAGGCTGAGCTGATTGGATCTTTTTAGTGGCTTCCTCAAAAGTTGTGACATAATTTAAAACTGTTTCTTTCAATTTAGTAACAGTTTCCTCAGTATTAAAACATTCCCACCATTTAAAATGGAATGTTCTGTACAGAACTGAGATTTTGAATTCATCAAAGGAAACTTCTAAGTCCCATTTCCAGATCCAAGTGATCTCAATTCAGAAAAACCATAAGGTATTTCTACCTATTGGTGGGTCAACTGCAGTTTTTGCCTTTTAATTTAGGGTGGTAATGATACCACGGAATGAATTGTTCTGAAATTTCCTTTGGAAGTACTTCCAAAGTAGGGCCAAATATGTCCCACCATCTAAGGAACCAGGTGGGAAATCCATAATGCTCATGGATTTTTGGATTGATCACAAATAACCAAGTATGCTTACGCATTATGATTTTGTAATAGAAAGCATAAAACCATGCTTGAATATAATCCCAGTAGTTATATTCTACTACTTTGTTAATCTTCAAAGTCTTAGGTTTTGAAGGGTCAAGCATACTCCATTGATGAGGATGCATAATTTTTATAATATAACACTTTGAATGTGTTCTTGAGGGTGTCTTCCCCCCAGAATCTGCTTTATGGAGGAAATGCTCCATTTGAACAGATTCAGTATCTTCTAAAATAGCTTCGTAAATATAACGAAACTTGGTATTGGGTGCTGGATGGTTCTGGTTACCCAGATATCTTTCTTTAATTGACCAGGGGTCTTCTTTCCATTGCAAATCTTGGAAAGATAGATCAATAATATTTTCCATATTTTGCTTACGCAAATATGGTACAGGAATAAATTCCTTTTTTTATTTCTTTAGTTTTAGATGAAGAGCCTGGAGTGGATGTTGTCTTCATGGATTCCTTTACAGGAATAGTGGGGTACTGAGATTTGTATTTCGACCCCTTAGGGGTATTCCAACCTTTGGCTGGATGCATCCTGCAAAAATTCCCGAGTAAGAAAATCAGGAAGAGAATTATTCTCGCCTTTAATATATTCAATATCAAAATCAAATACAGATAATTCAGATTGCCATCTGGCAAAAATATGTTTTGAAACAATGTTTTTAACATCTTTTTTAAGAATATATTTTGCGGCACTGCAATCAATGCGTAATAAGAATTTTTGATTTAATAAATCATCTTGGAATTTACTTATGCATTTCACGATTGAAAGCATTTCTTTTTTAATAGTAGAATAATTTAATTGAGCTTTCTTCCACATACTGGAAGTAAATCGTAATAATTCTTCTTTCCCATTACTGGGATTTTTCTGCTTTAATATGCCACCATAACCAATGTTCGAAGCATCGGTTTCTACTATTTTAAACCAGCTGGTTGGGCCAAGCATAAACATGGTAATTGTTTCACATGTAATTTAATAATTTGAACAGCTTTAGTATGTTCAATAGTCCATGGACTAGGATTTTTACATAACCTTTTATAAAGAATGACACTATCTTGTGCAATATTTTTATAAAAATCAGAAATATAATTTAAACTTCCTAATTGGGTCTTATCTTTGATTTCATCAGGAAATTTGGAAGCAAATTCAATACTTCTATCTATTGGTATAATTTTTCCCTGAGCTATATTGAAACCCAAAAATCGGACTTCTGTTTGAAATAATTTCATTTTTGGGTAAGATAAAACCAATCCATTCTTTTTAATAATATCTTTTAATATTTTTAAATGTTTGAAGTGCTGATCAATATCAGTGGAAAATACTAAGATGTCATCTATGTAAACAATACAAAAAGTCGAATAAGGTATAAAATCTCATTCATAATATTCCTCGAAATTCAAGGGCATTTTAAGCCCAAAAGGCATTACATTCCATTCATAATGACCAAATGGAACAGAAAAGGCTTTGTATTTATCTTTTTCATTAATTTGAATTTGCCAAGATCCCGACTTTAAATCAAATTTAGAAAATATGACCGCTTTTATGCAACTGCCTAATAAATCTTTTTATTAGGTATAGGTACCTAATCCATTTTAAAGCATCATTAAGAGGTTTATAATTGACTACTAATCTAGGTACTCCTCTTTCTTTTTCAAAGATTTTTATTAACATAAAAGGTCAGCATGACTCCAAGGAGAATAACTTTTCCTTATTAAATTCTTTTGTAAAAGATTTTCAATTTCTTTTTACAAAGTTCTAAATACTCGATTTCATTTGACTAGGCCTAGCCTTAGTTGAATCGATATTTTTCATCAAAATCATTTTTATAAGGAAGAGAGACAATATGTCTTTTTCCTTTCCCAAAAGCATTTGGAATCTCACTACTGCACTCCTCCTTTTTATAAAGATCCGAGATCTCTTGATTCTGCTTTTGAATATCTTTTGAATTTAATTTTTCCTTCAAATTCATAATACTAACTTCTTCTTTTAGAAAATTTAAATGTTTTTCTTTTGAGGAAAGTAAATTTTTTAATTCATTAATCACCCTGGTTTCAGGATTTTTAATAAATTCAAAAACTATTTCTTTGTTTTGGATATTAGTATAAATACCCGTTTGATCTATTTTATGCAAAGACATAATAGAGTTTAAAAATGGTGTTCCTAAGATTACAGGTTGTTGGATATTTTTAACAAGTAAAATGATGAAGGGATACAAATACCTTCATTACAAATATGAGCACTTGTAATTTTATATTTAATACCTAACTTGTCACCACTAGCGTAGGTGAGGTGACGGTGAGTTTTTTCAGTTTTTTCAAATATCTTGTGGGTACAAGACCTTCCCGAATACGCTTTAAGTCACCCCACTTACTACTTTATCTAAGCAATAACTTTATCTAAGAGATACTCATTATTAATAACAATAGATATGTAAACATACCACTTTTAATTAGTAACTTGGTTAATAATTTGAAAAAAATCCTCTGAGATTTTTTCTTTAGTATTATTGGCAGTTGATTGTTTTGATTCGACTTCTTTTTCTTTTTGAAAAGAGTTTATAGTAAGATAGTCTATTTGCCTACCTTGGAATTTTACTAATTGTTTAACTTCACTAATCTCTTTTTTGAGATTATTGATTTCTTTCTTAAGATCATTAACATTGATAGGTTGTTGATCTTTTTTCTCAATCCTTTAAATACTTCTTGGATGGAATAAAATCTTTTATTCCCTTCATTTTGTTAATATCTTTAACAACTAATAAGTCTTCTGATTATTATCCTTTGTGATTAATGATTTTATAATCTTTTCTTTTAATTCTTGATCTGTTAAATTATCAATCAGATTAAGGATTTTTGATTGGTCACTAGTGAGCACATTAATACTTAAGCCATTCATTTTGACTATAGCTTTCCAATAATCATTATTTTTGGAACATTGCCCCGTAGGACATTGTCCTTTACAATTTTCAATTAGTTCATCAGATGAGGACAAACTATTGATATTATTAATTTCTTCATCCTCGTGGAACCGTAATCCTCGAAAAACTTTCACTATTACTACCGGAATTAAGCAATAATTTGTTTAATTGAATTTTAAGACCTTCATCTAGATCTAAGTTATTTAATTTTCTCTGTGTAGAGCATTTATTAGAAAAATGTCCTACTTTACCACATATAAAACAAGTTTTAGGACCTGATTTAGATCCTTGTTTTGTTTTAGAGTTTTTATAGTTTTTTCTTTTATAATGTTTCTTAGGATTTCTATAATAATTAGAATCCTCACGAGATTTATATTTATTTCTTTTAAAATCTTTTCTGTATTTTTTTATGTTTTCTTTTGGGGTAATCAATTTTTGTATCATAAGCAAATTGATGATGCATTCCCCAATTTCTTTTTACCGCTTATATTTTGCTTTTTAACCGATATTGTAATTTCATGTCATTACATATTTCTATTCCTACTTGAGTACATGTAGAAATAATATTACCATAGGTAATATAATTGTATGGGATGGTTTCACTATGGTATTGATCCTTTAATTTCGTCTAACCTTTTCGTAAAAATAAAAGAAGTAAACCATCTATAAATTTTGCTTTCCAATGCTCAGCATTGGCATCAGATCTCTGAATAACTTTGGCAATAAAAACATCTTTATACCACCTAAAATGGGTAAGAGAGGGACATCTTAAATTTTGAAGGATCTCCCTGTCCTTTTCATTTCTTTGAGGGACAACTCCCACAAAATGATGAATTATAGTTTGGATCAGGGTGTAAACTGCATCTTCACGAACTTCTACCCCCTCTGTTTTGACTGTATTAAAAATTTCTAATTTTTGTTCAAGTGTGATAATATTATCCCACCAACCTTTTATTGTACCGACAAAACCGGCAGCAATCATTTTTGCAGTTTCAGAATCTTTATTGGATGCAGTCTTACAGACTGTGGCATACATAAGCATTCTGTGTATTAGTTCATATATTTGATATTCAGAATAACCATCTAAATTCCATTCATAAATGGTTCTAGCATTATAAGAATTTTGATTTTGGAATACTCCTTCATTAAGAATATCTGGAGGAGTGGAGGGAGGCCTTAAGAGGCAGGAGGACGACGGACTAGGAGGAGAGCCTGAGACCGAAAGACAAAGTGAGAGGGAGATGGGAGGGAGAGGCCGAGAGCAAAAGGAAGCCAGGTAAGGCGACATGATTTTCTGATTTGGGAAAGGATTTATGGATTCAATTTTCAGACAATGTCAGTGGTAAGTAAAAAAAAAAACTTATAAGTGGGAGCAAATTGTATAAATTTTATCCAGGTGGGGGCACATTGTATAATATTACAAATTATTTTTTTTAAGAAACCTTTGACAAAATTACCTCCAAGTGGGGGCAACTGCCCCCAGACCCATAGGCATGCGTCCGCCACTGCTAAAGTGAAGCGTTGGAAATTAAAAAAAGAAAAATTAACCTCATGTTCGACTTTTCTTGTGCTTTGTAATTTTTCCGTGAAACTTAGAACACTCCAATGGGAGCAGTTTAAAGCTTTATAAATGGGATCAACTGGCTGAAGAAAAATGATCACTATTGTGATGGCTGACATGGAATGTACCGGTTGTAAATTTACAACCGGTTGAAACAGCATATGTGACATCAATCAACACATTACTTTAATGTTTTTATAAAATAGTTGTTCCTTTTGACCGTTTTTTGTTTTTTGTTTTTTCAAATTTGTTCTATAAATATGTTTGTAAAAAAAATCATTACATTCTTCCAAATTTACATTACTTCTATACTATCTCATTCTCATTATCCTATAGTCTTTCCTTTTGAGTTGTCTCTAAAAATAACAGAAGGTCCTTTGGCTGAGATAATGTCAGTAAAAAGTTCAACTGACACAGTCATGTGTCTAGAGCATCCCCTGTCTAATTAATATCGATATGTCAATTAGTTGATCATCTGCCATTAAGCATCCCTGAAATATGAATATTTAAATCATGGTACCCTTTATACTTTTGGGTCCAAAGGGTTAGTTTTCTTTAGTAGCCAAACTTGCCTAAATTTAGGCATCTTGACTTTGTCAGTAGGTTTAAATCTAAACAGGAATTCATGAGACTGATGACTAAAAGTAGAACATATGTTGCATTTGTGATAACCAGGCTTATCAGTCATTTTAGGTGAATTCTTTGATTCATTTTGACTCAGCTTAGAGATCTTAACAGCAACAAAATTGATTGGCTTGAACTTGTCATTTGTCGTTCTTCTGATTCGTCCTCTTTTCTCAGCTGGCTGACATTTATCAGCTGTTGTATTTGCTGACAATTTTTGAGGTTTTTAACCAGAAGACTGACAACTATCATTGTTTAGCTTATCCTTTTTGTTAATGGACTTCTTAAGATAATTCATGTTTCTAGGATATTTGAAAGGTGCTAATATAAGCTAATCACTTATCCTTTTTAGCGTAATCTTAGGTCCACCATTTGACTGTCTGATCTCACAGTTTTCATCATCTTTTAAATATCCAAGACCATGCTAGTCTTCATGATTTTTTTTGTTGACTGATGATAGTCTTAATAGCAGTTTTTGACTTTGAGTAAGTGTCAACAACATTGGTCAGTCGAAGATTTCTTTCTACAAGGTCAGCAATCTGGGCATCTGAGATTTTTGCTTGAATCTCATGTTTTTCATTGTTGCTTTTAAGTTGCAAAGATTTCATTTTGTCGTACTTTATAAAGCTCATTGATTTTTGAAGCTCACGCTTTCATCGAGATTCTTTTGAAGTCACGAGATAAATAAACATTATTTTTTTGAGTGTTTCAAACTTGGAATACATTTCTTGCATTTGTTCCAAAGAGATCATCAACACTGTCGTGAGCCTTCTCCTCCCCCTTTTGCCTTTTGACATATTGCTTATTTTGATGTCGCCAGCCTTTGGAGAGGTTGACTTGATTTTTCTTTCCGACCGACTTATAATTCCTTATTCATAAAAACAATTTCCTATTTTCTTAACCACAACCGATCAGTTTGATGACCTTTGTCACTGAGGTTTTTAATAGGTGAGCTTGGCGCTCATTATCGACTTATTTGAATATCTTGGACTAGGAAAATCATTTCGAATCATACATAGTCGATTCTCGCAACAAGACACGCATTTGCTTCTTGACAAAATTAGCGATTCATCTTCATAACTGCCTCGATCCATGTTACAAGATTTTAATCTTCAACAACCAAACCCTTTTGTTTTTCAAAGTTTCGGGAGCTCTTTTGTAGTATTCATTTTTGGTTGAATGACTTGAAGCAAAGTGATCAGTTTTCTACAATTGAAACACAACAATCTTTCTTTCTCATCTTTTCTTCATTTGTTTTGAAGTAAGGCTTTTGAAAGTTTGAAGAAGAAGGTATTTGAAAGCTTGAGGAAGGTTTTGAATATTAGAGGAAGATTTTGAAAACTTGTAAGGTTTTTGAAAGTTCATTTTAAAGGATTTAAACTTTCTAAATTGTCTAGCAAAAGCAACAAATTCATCTTCATCAAAGTCATCATCCGACGTAGATGTCGAAGTTTTAGGTGCCTCTTCTTCGGCTTGCAAAGAGATACCTTTTAAAGTTTTTCTCAATTTTTGAGTTTTGAGAACTTTATTTTCATAGATTTTTAGACTTGCAACAAGACTACGTGATATGATTTTTGTTCAAGTCTCTTGCTTCCTTTATGGTCTGTGGACCTTAACATGCCATCTATTTCCCAAGCTACTAAGAAAACGCATATTCAAATCTTTCATGCTATAAACTTTGCCAAGAGAAGAACATCTATTACTTACCTAGAGAAATCTATTGTAAGCATTCTTCAATGATTCTTTTGGGTCCTTTTTGAAGGCATCAAACTCTTGTTTGCAGTCATAGAGTTTGTTGTCCTTGGTGTTTTGGTCTCCTTCGACGTATTCAACGAGAGCATCCTAAATTTCTTAAGGCAAGAATACGATCATATATTTGTTTGTAGTTTTTATCAGAACATCACTTGATAGAATGTGTATAACTCTAGTATCCAATCTGTCAAGAATTTTATCTTCCTCGTCCACTCAGTTGAGGTTTGAGGACATATTCTTCAATAGCAGAGCAAGAGGATTTATGGTATCATCATCGCAGTAGAAGATTTACCAACTTTAGTATTGATTTTCATTGGTTGCATAGGACCACCTTTTACATTCCATCAATCATTTATCTATATTGTTCATATATTTTGTAATTCTTTCTTTCCAAATATCAAAGTGATCTTTATAAAAAATGAATACTTGAGTAACATTGTTTGATTGAAAGGCTTTTATGGTTGTCATGATCGAGCTTTCAAGTTGTTAGACTTGGAAAAATAATTTTTCAAAAAGCTAGGCTCTGATACCAATTGTAAGTCCAGTTGGAAACTGACAAGGCTAGAGAGGGGGTGAATAGCTTTTTAAAAATTTTGAGGGTTGACTTGATAAACTTTAAAAGTTTGGTGCAAAGAAAGGTAATTTTGTCATTCAACCGACATCTGTCGGTCGGCTAATGTTTGAAGAAGTCAAGGCGATGAAAAATGGTCAGCTGGCTAACACAATGGTTTTTTAAAATTTCTTTTAAAAATAGATCACTGATTACAAACAAGGAACCGAAGAACAATTTATCAGAACAATTAAATAAACAATTTATGTAAGTAACTGGCTGAAACTTAAGTAGATCAAGACTTCTTAAATGTAAGATCGGCTTTGTAGGAGCCGTGGGTAACCGACAAATAAATTGAAGTGGTTCATAGTAAAACTGCTACGTCTATTACCAAATTGGTTAAACTTAGATTTTTGAAGTGCACTAATTTTATTAAAAATCTAAGTGATCTCTAATGGATCAATGTACAACAAAAGACCAGTGTTTATAGAGAATGATTGAAAAACAATCAAACTCGTGAGACAAACTGACTGATTTATAAAAATATGAAGTAAGTTACCTGCTGTTTGTCTAAACAATAACTAGAAAGAAATTATCAGCTAAAGAGTATATCTTAGGCTAAGAGTTTTTAATAATGTGCTTGGGGCTTCAATGATTCATGAGGGATTAATAGATGAACTTGAAGAGAAGCCCGTTAGGAACACATTTGAATTTGAAATGTGTTAAGCTATACATGCATATCTTCTCACAAGATCACAGAGATCCTGTTAGAAAGATAACGTACAGGATATCTACCAAAACACGAAATAAAAGGAAAGTGTATACTAGAGAATGTTCAAGTAAATGAGGTAAAGAAGCTGACACTTTAAAAACTATGGTTAGCTGATAGAAGTGACTGATAAAGAATTATGCCACAAGCTGACCAAAATTAAATAACTTATAAGTTTTTGACTGACAACAAGTGGAATGATTTTAAGCAAATTTAATTTAAGGCAAGATTCAACAACCAACAATATGATCCCTCAATCCAAAGATGTCTTGAGGTTGAATATATATTCTATATATTCGCCCGAATTGAATTGTAGGATACAAAATTTAAAGTTTGAATTTCGAGTTACAATATTGCCGAATGTCATGAGGTTGGGGAAGAAAGTGATAAGGGTTAGGATCCAATTTGGAAGATGACAAAGTGCCTAGATTGGATAGGCCATATATGAATATTTAAGTTTGAATTATCAATAAGTTCATATTTAGCTCTATATTCTCATGCAATCTTCTTCTACTTTTGGATACGCATAATCGATGTTCCGAGTCAAAATACATACCCATAAGCAAGGAAAGACGGGTAGCTCAACGGAGGAAGGAAACCGTTGTTGCCTCCAACTTCTTATCTCATGAAGATGATGGGTATTTTAGGAACAATTTAATTAAAATGGACTAGCGGTTGCATAAAAAATAGGGGTGAAACGGTTACAATTTCATAAAAGGAACCGACTCGCAATTATTCCTATTTGGTATGGGCGTTGCCTAGTTATCGTGTTTGTCGGTTTCTTGTTCTTATGATACGTATAACCAAGAATACATCGAAAGAGGAAGGGGGATAACCGGGTCGGTCCCCTGTAATGATAATATAACCTCTCCAGTCCACTTTCTTTTTATTCAATCGCTAAAGTACACTTTTGAGGGTAAAATGTCGAAGATACCTTTAATGAATAAAAGACACGTGCACAAAGCCACTACCCAAATCTGGGCATCGGAATGAAAACATTGTGCATCGCAATGCAAAAGCCGCCGCCCAAATTTGGGCATTAAGAAAAAACATTGGGCGTCGCTCA
>CM028378.1:50784662-50852409 GCA_013146195.2 Codonopsis lanceolata | reverse complement strand
AACCCGAGAAACAACAAAGCTTAGAATCGACTCATAGCAAAATCAAGAAAGCGAGAAACCACAAATTTCTTATGACCAGCGGCCCTCGGTTTTGTACTTTTTCTCTAAGGACTCCCACAATGCCTTAGCACTTTTAAATGGACTATAAATTTTATACAAGGAATTATTAAGTCCATTTAGAATGTAATTAAACATAAGAAATCAAAGTGCTTCAATGACCAAGCGGCGACCACTGTGGTCCCGTCTGCCTCTAATTAGGTTCAGGACGGGGCCATTTCTTTCAAACATTTACGCATTCAAGGTGGTCAAGTAAAGAGCATTCGCTGCCATCGCTTGAATTCGTTCCGTTGAACTTTTCGGTCGCCGCTATGAATCGCTGGCGGTAGGTCGGAAGTTGCAACAAACAGCGGGCCGCTCGACTACAACAACGGCTTCCTTTGCACTTTCAAAAGTAGTCATCACGAGACGCATCAATGCAATAACATCGTGATCAATGTAGTAACATGCGATCAATGTCAGAACATTCAGATCAATGTTGTAACATTCAGATCAATGTTTAACATTCAATGTTGTAAATATCTGCATCAATGTTGTAAATATCGTGTTAATAGATATTGCACTGAATCAAATACGCTAAGAAAAGCTGAACAGATAGTAACTGTATTATAAACGCATTAAAATGCGTAATCAAAACCGAAACAAAACAAGTTGTTATTAAGGCAGATTTCGAATGCGCTGCAATGGTTTCGTAAACGCTTAGTGCTAGTTGTGAAAATCGGGGCCAGATTAATGCAGAACAAACCAAGATTCAAACAGTATGTGTTTGCAGCTTTGAACCAATGTATAGAAGTTTGTGAACCGTAAAATGCTTTATAAATTTGTTTATATAAGCGTATTATATTCGCTTCCGTGTGTCGAACAAACTGATGCAAGTTAATTGCATTATTGCAAGAATTCAGTAAATGCAAACACTGAATTTCAAACAGATTAAAGAACTCGAAATGTAGTGTTAGATGCAGAAATTTCGTAATAAACAAGCATGATTAAACTTTGATCGCCGAATGCACTCTTCATATTAAACTGATGCGTAGTCGATTATAATCTTTTAGCATGAAATAAAGTTATTGTTGTATAATCAGTAATAGATGGATCATAAGTCGAGCGCATTACGTGTTATGAACACCGCAGTCAATGCCGATTTTATACAAAGAAACCGATGCACAATCGCATTTAATGCAAGAATGTATTAGGTTATGACAGTGTTATAGGTCTGATTCTGTAATAGACTATATTAAATAGTTCAGGTTAAACAGTTCTGGAATCTGTAATATCCAGGTTTTGAAAGATCAAAACAAAGATACGCTTGCAAATGCATTAGAATGTGAATGCTTAAAATGCAGTAATCAAGTCTCAGAATGAATAAAAGGTATGCACTGTAATAAACAAAGATGCGTTGCAACAATTTTTCTCATGTAAAGAGAAGGCATGCGTAAACAAGTTTTAAACCTTTCCGTAATCTGCAGTGGCTACATGCGTAATGAGAGTTATAGAGCATGCACTGCTAACATGCAGCTTATGAGATTCTCATAAACACAAACAAAGGAAGGTAATGTGTGAGTAAAACAAAGGTGTTTTGTAATCTAAAAGCAAAGCATTGCACTGTGAACAAAAAGCGTATAGCATGCGTAAACAAATTTCAAAAACCAGCCAAAAAGGATTTTTGTTCTAAGATTGTTATATTGGCCTCAAGCTGTAGTATAGGTTTTTGTATTAAGATCAACGAGATTGATCTCTCGTCCTTAAGACAAAAACTAGAAACCGCGATTTAGATCTCAGACGGTGCGTGGAATCCAGCTTAGTCTCCTGTGATATTGATCTTACGTGATTGATGCTTGACAGCTTCAATGTTCAATCACGGCGAATGCAAACCGTTGTCGTAATCTTTAGGGGCGGGGTATAGAAAGAGCATAATTTTTCTCGATCGATACAAAAATTCTTTTAAGGTCAGATGTATATGGTCAGTTGGGATGACAATTGGGAACGGTTGGCGTTGGTTGTTCGAAATGCACACAACCGCTCGTATTTCATGGCCACAATCGCTCAAATGGCAACGCTTATGGCTGTTTGAAGAGACACAACCTTTATCTCTCGGCGGCCGAACTTCGAACTCGCGCAAAAGGTTCATGCCAAAAGGGTCACACACCAAATGAACCCAGTAGCAAAAAGATAGGTTCAGCAGTAAAGCAAGCCACGACCAACCACCGAAATGCCGAAGCTGGGCGCTGTGTTTGACCTACACTTAGGTAGGTCTTCCCTCCTACCCAAAAGTGTAGTGGCCCAAGGACCCGAAGTAAAAGCCTCAAAGCTCTACCTTATAAGGTAGAGCTTGTTTCATTTTGTTTCCAATGTGGGATTCCCACATTTCACATTTACATGACTTAGCTTTATTCAAGTTTGGCTGGAAACAAGTTTCCAACACACACTTTCTTCTTTTTCATTTTATCAAACACATTGTTTATAAATTTAAATGCTGAAATTAACAAACAAATTCTATTATTCATTATTCTAAAACACTAGGACCAAGTAGTTACAAAATGGAAGTACATAATTCCCCAAATCAAATGTGTAGCTCTAATATATTATTCCAAAAAATTTCTATAACAATCAACTTCATAGATTCTTTTACCCGTAATCGACACAGAGGTGAAGAATACGGTTCGATATCCTCCCAATTCTTTTCTCGTAGCTCTTGTCCTTCAACGGCTCAAAAATAGCTCTTGTACCACAATCCTTGCTATAGTTACCACCACTTAATTGATCAATCAATCAATTTATATAAAATACAGTGACTTGATATTGAATTTCATAAGCAAAACACAAATTAAAGCATAATCATGGAGAGAAGCTTGGTGGGGCTTACACATGGTTCTTTGATAATGGAGGAAGCTAGTATTTGGAACCCTAGAAAAATTGAGGGAGATTTAAGGCTTCGATTAATTTGTTAAATGTAATGTAAAAGAAAGGAGAAAAAGAAATTATGTTGATGGAATAGCTTAAGAGAGAAATCAAAAGCTAATGGCTCTTTCCTCCAATATTTTAATTCTAATGCTTATTGTGGGACAATTCGACCATGAACCCAAATACACTCTATGCAAGGACGAAAAGGATGGCCTTAAGATTTCTCTATTTCAACACTAACGTCTAAAGTCTAAAGGAAAAAAAAAAGGCTCCTAGGAATAATCATCTTCATCAAAATCAGTGAAAACATATGTAGATCAAAATCCAAGTCTTGAAACTTAAGATAAACATTGCTAAAGAAAAACGAAAAAAGTATCAACTCCAAGCAATTGAAAACTTCCCAAGCTCAGTAAGCCAATGAACCGGAGCACCCACGGGCACAAAAGATTAAACATTTTATCACAATTACCAAAATTAACAGGAATGAAACTAGAACGACAAATTAGATGAGGGACTATGTATGATCAATTGGTATATATAACAGTCACCAAGCATATAGATGACAATTGACATAATCAAATTCATCTTGAGGGATAGTCTCAATTTTATAAATATTATAACGAGCCTACAAGATATTAGAGTGCCCTTGATCAATTACTTATCAAACCTCATGAAAAATAATCATGTCAATAAATGAATATTCGTAAAGCTGATAAACAAAAGCAAAATGAAGATGCTGGACACACGTTAAATAATTTGACAGTAATTTACTGCATCCTGATGCCATCTTCAAGGTTTCCAAAGCACAAGCAGCTGAAATTATTGCATTCATGGAAGCTATAGCAGGAATAATATTTTTCACCACTCCCTGTAATATGAAAGACACTCGAGTTATTACAAAATGACAAAGTGCCAATTGAGTGAAACCGACAACATCAACTTAGTCAGCCCAGAAAGCATACACATTTACATAAATCCAATACAAACCTTCCAAATGAACTAAGATGACATGTTACATACTCGCCGAAATCAAGCATGAATTTCTCGTGTGATGGAGATAAATTAGAGCTATGTAATCATTGCCATGCCATAACAGATAAATGGACAATCATTATATTCTAAAAGATCATGTATATGAGGTCCGGAGATATTGTCAAACTAGTGGTATCCATTCATAAGTGGGATATAACAGGTCAAATGGACCATTACATATACCATAGCACAAAAAGATGTGGTCAGTAAAAAACAATTGAGGCCAAAATACCTGCAAAAGTAAAGTGCCATCATTGCACTTGTCCACAACACGTGTGCTAATCTGGAATGGATCAATGAAATGCACAGCTATGGTCCTGCCAATCATAATCACCGTCAAGTTTTTGAATGAAGTTTTGAGCATCAGTACTGCAAACTGAATTGCAATTTGATAGAAAAAGGAAACAAAATACTCATGCCTTTCAAAAATCTGATTCTGTGATACCCCCCAAATTCAAGTTTAAGATTTAAATTCTTGTAGCCTATTTAAAGGCAAATCTTTACAGTGAATAATCAGATTTTTGGTGTGAAAAACATTGAGCAAAGAACAAGTTCGTTCTTCTTCGATTTCTTTCAAGGTGAGTGAAGCCTAGGGAGATTAATCAAGCGGCATTCTTTACGACAAGCGAGTGAAGTTTGTCCGAGAAGCCGACCTATCCTTCTATTTCTTTTTTTTTTTTTATTTGTTCGTGGCAGCCTGTTCTCCTTTGATTATGGGTCCGTTTTGGGTAGCATAAGCTTCAAGATCGTGGCTGTTTTGAAGGCAGATTGGTCATGTGTTTGACACGAGGTTGAGCAGCTTCTGTGCATGAGTTTTGCTGGAATTGGGAGGGTGTTTGGGCAGTCCAAAACCTGCTGTAGTTAGGCATGTGATAGAGGTTGTTGCAAGGAGTTTGTTTGTTAATTGGTTAGTTATTTTTGCAAGGAAAAATTATGTTCAAACCAAACTGTTTGGGGCTGAATTTATTTAATAGGTTGGAGTTTTAGAGGTTGTAATCTGTCCAAATTAAGCTAGGGGTTTGGGAAATAAAAACAGAGAAGACAATCCTTTTGGGGAAAAATTGAGGGAAAAATTGTGGACTATAATTTATAAGCTGTTTTTGTCGAGTGCTTTTACTTTGTCTTTGATGTTTATAACTTTTGTTAACTGTTTTTCATTCAATTTTTATAGGGTACTGAAAAAGATAAGTGCAAAGAGGCTGCTGAAAAGGAGTAGAGAGTAAAGAAGGTAAACTTTGAGACTTTCCCAAGTTCTTACATGGAAGTCACCTTTATATTATTTTAAATAGGGTTAATTGTCTATTACTGTCCCAATTTCCTTAATGTTGCACACTTGGGACTGGGCTTGGGGGTCTGGTTTTCCATTTTTCCCATTGGGGTCGAACTTGCACTAATCATTCTTGAAAAAAAACATATGTATTCACAACTACAAACTACCCCACATTCCAAATTGATAACAAACAAAAAAGTACTATGAGCAACACCAACCACAATGACACTCCAAACATATTTGAAATCACAAGATTTAAACAAAATCAAAAAGCATTTGAGTGCAACAAAGAGATTAATGGATAAGAGACAAGAGTCAACATTTTTGCACATTGGTTTGTTCATCCTTGCAAAACTTGTTCAATTTACAATCGCAAAGTGCTAACTTCAGTTTGCCAATGTGGCTCCAACACACCATTTTTCCTCTTTGAGTTACATGGTTTTACTCCAAACAAGTTCAATCAACACCAATCTGAATCAGATAAGGATGCGAAAATTGGACAAAGTGAAGAAATCTATTACTTAAAAACCAAATTTCTTCAACGCATCAAGTACCCCATTCAAACCCTACAAACTCGCACGATCCGGTTCAAGTAACCTAATCAAACCCTAAAACTATGCACAAAGATCGTGACCTCATTCAACAACCTTAGTGAAATTACGTTGATCCAAATCGACTTCGTTCAACTACCTTGCCGAATGAAAGAATGCAAATCCTTCTTTCATACAGGACTCCATAGATGTATGGTTGCCACTCAAACTAAAGATAGATACTTAACTTCGAAGACAATGTGTTCAATTAACCAAATGTAACTAAAGAAACCGAAACCACAAAAACAAATAAAAGAACAAAACCCTTTCACCAACCAATTAACAATGCATGAATAATTGTTTGCAAACTGAAAAGAAGTTTCAAACTCAACAAGAACAAAAATGGATGTCTCATAACAAGCATTAAATAACAAGCACCGATGCAACAATACGAATTCCTTCAAGTACTCGATCACGTTGGCCTGCTCCCGAAACTTCCTTAACCACCTATCCAATATATCCATTGGCACCACAAGCTTGCTCCCATCAACTCCACAAAATGATTGCATAAAATTAAACAAATTCTCCCTAACTTTCAACGATAACCGCTCAATCTTCTTCTCTGCAGCTTATATCAAGGGATGGGAGGGTTGAAATATCTTCTACAGACCCCAATTTCTATGAACTTTTAACAAAGAATCACTAACGTGATCCGGATCATATATAGAAATCTTATATCTCACCCGGTCACTAAACAAACCTTCCTAATTACCTAATCAAATCATTTTAGTTCCAATTTGGAATTTTCTCGATTAACTCAATTAAATAACCAAAAAATTATACATTAAAGAGGCAGAATTCCTCGAGGATACGAGTGGTTCTTCAAATCAAGTAAGCCTCCTCAAAGAGAAATGTATAACTATACATTAATGTATATCTTGAACAATTACGTCAATATTTAGTAGAAGCAATATCTATGAATGATTGTTGAAAATATGTATTTAGTGTTATTGTGTTCATACATTTACTTTTCGATAAAGCACAAATATTGCAAGATCGCACATAAACCCTTAACGACATACAAAGGGATATGTAATTGAATACTAGGTATTCCCAAAATTTCCCAAAATAAGAGTATGATACATCTACAACTATAGTCCCAAAATTTCAAACAATCCATACCTTCACCTACAATTAATGTTCAATAATCTATTGAAAACCAACAAAGATCACGTGAAGGTAAAACCCTAACTAACTAATTACAAAAGGGACAGTATTTGAATACTAGGTATTTGAGAAACAAAGAGTATGGAAAACATCAAAGTAAAACCATGAGAGCCTCATATTGAAATATATCGAAAGCCCTAAAAGGGAGAGAGAGAGGGAGGAGAATCGATCGAAGACGAGGGAATACCGTGAGAAATCGGAGAAGAGAAACCTCGCAATTGTAGCGTGCCGACTCTTCGGAGCGAACCTTCAATCGATTGGGCCGGTTAGAGTTTTACAATTCGCAGTTGCTCTCGATGCATGGAGAAAAGAGAAGGGTTTTGAGTCGAGTCGTACGTTTTGGGTGAGCGTGAGACTGGTGAGGGGATTGAGACTGATGAGGGACTGTTGTTTCTTCCCACCAATTTTTCGTCCAAAATTGAATGTCAATTTTTTAAGTTTCAAAATATAAAAATCTTATATTAATAAATGCAACTGAACTTGAAACATAAAATTGAAACGAAAGCTCATCTGTTTCAAAAACCATTGCAAAATTAGACGACATTGAAACCGATTTCACCTGCTGCCATTTGCAAAATTCGCTTTCAATATTCGACATCATTTTTCCTCCAACATTTCCCCAAAAAGGACGCGGCTAATGGGTTTCTCGTTAAAAATTCTTTGTCAATCATATTGTAACCGAATTCAATTTCATTTGCAAAATTTTGTTAAATATTACATTGCGGTGTCCCTGTTTTCTTGTAGATGGGGATGAGAAAAGACACAAACGGTCCAAAGATGGCCTATATCCTACTCTTGTCATACACATATGCCCAAACTAAGCTTTTAATCATTAAAATATAACTCTCAGCATTTAGACTCACAATATGATACTCTTAGTCATGAACAACCATCACTAAAGCAAAACATAAAAATATTTCTATCATCAACTTGGGCATTATCTATCATGAATGAGGTGATGCTACCACATGAATCACAAACATATCATCAACTATGCATATAATAATCTCAAAATTGACTCCAAGAAAATAATGCAAGCATAACTCAAAGAACGCCAAAAATAGAGAGACAAGTGATCAAAGCATAAATAAATTTGGGGCGTATAAAGCATAAGATTTTCAGAGTTTTCAAAGTTCACTAACCAAACCATACTCCTTAAACTTAAAGTAAAAGGAGAAGGGAAGGAAAGAAACTCCCTCAAAGTTGATTTCTTATGAAGTCCATGCCGAAAAGATCCATTCCAAGGATCTCTACAAGCAACCTCAACAATAAAGCGCTAAACCCCGACATCAAATCAAACTCAAAAGAAAAAAATAGGATCGCAATTATCGAAATAAAAAAGAAAAGAAAATATTTTTGTGTGGGGACACTATTTGCACCTCCCTACAAACCCACAAACTCGGGAGGGCTTCGAAAAGCGACTCAATATACAAAACATATAAATACAAAAGCAAGTAAACTAATTTAAAAAAACATGCTCAAAATACAAATAGCTTCGCTTGGTATCGATATTAACATATAGGAACAAAAATTAAATCATTCCCCGACAACGACGCTAAAAACTTGATGTGCGTAAAAACGTAACTCGGACAAGATTACCCGGCCGTATCAAGTAATAAAGTGTACCTAAGTACGAGTTATCGATCCCACAGGGAATGCACGTAATTCTCACTTCAACTAAGTACCAAAATTAGGCTAACTAATTATATTTGAGCGAAAAGAAAATGAATTAAAATTTATAAATATAAACAACCTAGAAAGCAATTAAATCTACACTACTGCGGAGGTGGTTTGGCAACAACAAATCAAGATAAAAAGATATGAGTGCATTATTTCTAGTCTAGCCGGTGTTTAATTTAATACACTTTCTATGTTTCTTTAACTCAAGTCTTGGTAGTCGGACGCACTCTTTTATTCACTACGGGTTTTCGCTACGTATAGCAAATCTAGTTATCCCTCAACCTTGCTACGGACTTATATCATCGCAACACATAACATAGGAAAGAAAATAACTGCATGTATAAACAAGCATCTAAAGACTATCTACGCACGATCTCCTTTCACTCTCACGCCACGCAAACTACTATTGTGATTTTCGGAATAATAGGAAGGGTTATCGCTTCGTATCCTATCATTATAGTGATCATCTAATGGTTCGTTACGTCATTAAAAGCATAAAAAGCACACAATAATAACCAAACGCATGGGTAATACTTCGCAAAAAGAAACTCTCTATATTTTTCTCCAATTCATGTTGGTAGCCGAGACAAATAAAATTGGTTAACTACGGGCTCTCGCATCTTATAGTCAACCCTAACCTCCCCAACCTCGCGAATGACTAAGGTGGTTCGATCACGTGTCAAACCTAGTCTCATTATGGCTATCGGTGCGTGTCACAGAACACTAACTATTAAATTGATTGGTCCGAAATATAAAGGCAGCTCTCGCGGATCCTAAATATTTCTAAAATCATTTAATCATTGGCCAAATAATTAAAAGCATTAAGTTCACAAAATAATAACAAATATAAATGTGTACTAAATAAAGAGATAGATTAAATTAAATCATTACATTGACATAGAAAAATAATTGCATTTCCATAAACAAATTAAGCACAAACCAATTCAACATTTACAAATTTAATCAACCCAAAAAATACAATAAATATAATAAAAATATGAGTTGAAATAATTAAACCGAATGTTGCTCGAATCCGAGGTTAAAATCTTTTGCCAATGCGTCTTTGGCTCTTGAAATGATGTTCCAAACCTTCAAAGGTGATCAAGCTTCAAGGATTTGGTGTAAAAATGGTGAAAAATGGGGTTGGTGCCCCATTTAGGGCTAATGCCCATAAATGGGGGCTTGAATTTTTAAAATGAAGGCTGTCAGATTTAAATGGGAAGGGCAGCAAAGAGAGGAGGGCTTCTAGGGGCATTTTAGGCAGCATAAAGGAAAGTTGGGGGCAAAAATGGAAGGGAAAGGCTGGCTGGGTCGCGGCAAGGTCAGGGCAGACCCTGGTTCAAGGGACGCGGGCTGGCCCAGGGTGGTAAGAGGGCTAAGAGAGGAAATGGGCTGGAATGGGAGGCAGGTGGGCCGGACAAGACACGGGTCACCCGAATCCAGGATGCATGCACGCGGTTAGGCCTTGGTTGGAGCTGCTGGAGCGTAACACGTGGCTCCATCAGAATGACGACAACGCACATAAGCCTTTTTAGAATTTACTCCGGCTTCCGCTACTGCTTTAAAGTTTACTCCGGTGCCCCTAGCGTTCTGAAGAAGGCTGCCGAAGATCCTTCCCTTCCCAAGCTTTACAAATTAGTCCTCAGTTAGAGCTGTCAGCCTGCGTTAGCCTCTATTAAACCTGATTTGCCTTGAATTCCTTAACTGACTTAACGGACTTTGTCCATATAATTCTCAAAACAACTTTTAAGCCCGAAATTGTCTCAAACTTCTTCCTAAACACCATATAATTGCTCGATTATGCATGGAAACCTACATTAAGCACAAATACACAAATAATAATATTTCCAAAGCATAATTAACTCAAAAATAACACAAAATAGAAGAAAATTCCCGAAAAAATGAGTGAAAATCTTGTGCTCATCAAAATACTTATATTCATTATAATTATAAATAATCTAAAACAAAATAATAAATAAGTTCATAATAATCAACAACTTTTATGATTACTTGTTTATATTTATATTAAACTTTCAAATAAATTTCAAAAAAGGGTCTACCCTAGTGGTAGCAAGCTTTGGTATAATATAACTTGATCCAAATTCGAATTTTGTTAATAGCAAAGTTCTATTTCTATTTATTATCATTTTTAAGTAAAGAACATATAGTGGTGGTGGTGGCGGCGATGGACAGCAGGCGGTGGCAGAGATTGGGGGCAGATGGTGGTGGCGGTGGGCGAAGGTGCCGATGGCAGTGGACGGTGGCGGCAGGTGGTGGCCGGAGGCTGAGGTTGGCAGCATACGGTGGTGGTGGTGGCGGGGGGCAGTGGGTGGTGGTGATTGGTGGCGGTTGCCGGAGTTGGGAAGTGGCGGCTGTGGGCGGAGGTGGGTGGTGGTGGTGGCATTAATTGATAAACCAAATGGTTGTGGTGATATTAATGGGTAAACCCAATGGATAACCCAATAGACTGGATAAAATTTTGTCACTCCTACTCCAAGGTACTTTTTAAATTTACTAACAAAATTCATATTCCCCCAGTCTGAAAATAAGTTTATGTTTTTCATTTTTTTGATTTTCTTTGTCTTTAATAACTTAATCAATTGTGAGAATTAAAAAAAAAAGAACCTACTAATTTGACATCAATAAATGACACCCTGAGGGGTACTAAAAATTACAAATAGTCAAACGTTTTCAATTCGTGTAAAATCAATCAATGAAACTTATTTTTTTAGAAAAATACCATGAAGTCCAACTAAAAAAAATATCATATCCAAAAAGTCCCAAAAATTATTTTTCTATCTAAAAAACCTTAAAGTTAAAACTTTTAATACAAAAAAAATCCAAAATTTAACGATTCTTCTAACATCGTTAGAGTATGAGATATTATTTGAAAAGAAACTTAATTTTAACTTCAATGATTTTAATGATTCAACATTTTAGATATAATAATAATAATAATAATAATAATAATAATAATAATAATAATAATAATAATAATAATAATAATAATAATAAAACCAACAACAAATAACTCACTATTAAGGCTCCGTTTGTTTCACGGAAAATGACTTCCGGAAAACGTTTTCCTCATTTTCCGGTGTTTGATTACCTTAGGAAAATGCAGTCAACGTAAAAGGTTTTCCGAGTCAACGTAAAAGGTTTTCCGAGTCAACGGAAAATGAATGTTTTTTTGGAAAATGACTTACAGTTCATTTTAAGTCATTTTCCAAATGTTCGGGCACCCTCAGCCCCTTTTCTACAATTGCACATATTTACTTACTTACACACAATATTTCACTCAACAAATAAATTGTTTAGAAATATAAATAAAGCTGCATGCCCCATAAACAAGTTCATGAAGTTAGGTGATTCATTTCATGCCCCTTAGGAGGAAAAAAATACAAAAAAAAAAAAGTTTGTGCATACTATTTATAAATTATAATTTTAAAAAATGTTTACTACGTTCTAAAATTAGTGTCAACTATATTATTTAGGGACATCCTAACCATTGTCAATCTTTTATTTTAAAACGTTTTTTTTCCATATCAATTATCAAAAAAATATTTGTAATTGTGAGATTGAAAGAAGATAGATATTGATTTGACACCACTAATGATAAATTGAGAGTTACTAAAAAAAATTACTTAAAGTTCAACACTATTTTATGTTTAATATGTGCATTAATATTAGAATATATATATTTTTTGTATTTATTCATATATATTTTTCAGTAACATTCTCTAGGGACATCCTAAACATTGTCTATTTTCTATTTTAAAACGTTTTTTTCATATCAATTATCAAAAAAATTATTTGTAATTTTGAGATTAAAAAAAGATGGACATTATTAAAAAAAGATGGTCCTTATTGATTTTTTAGGGACATCCTAAACATTGTTTATTTTATATTTTTATTTTTGTATTTATTCATATATTGTTTTCTGTAACATTTTTCGTGTATTGCCAAACACCCGTAAATGTTTTCTGACATATTTTCAAAAGATTTACCAAACATCTGAAAATGAAATCTTTTGATTTTCCGGAAATCATTTTCTTAAAATGATTTTCCGTGAAACAAATGGAGCCTAATAATAACAATAATATTTTTTAAAAAATTGGAGATAATTGCAAAAAAAACCCTGACCTATTTTATGTTTTGCAAAATTAACCTCGTGTATTGATTTTCACCAAATTGAACCTCCACCTATTTTCATTTTTGCAATTCAAACCTTCCGTCAAAGAGGTGTTAATTATTTTAACAGGATGCTGAGTTGGCTGTCATGTTGGCAGCTGACGTGGACACTGTAGCATCCAACTTATATTTCCCGCTTTTTTTCATTGCAAATTAAACCTTGTACATTTGTTTGTCTTGCAAAAAGAACCTTGGTCAAACCGTAATTTATTTCCCACCATTTCTATTGCAAATTAAACCTTATACATTTTTTTATTTTTCCAAGATGAACTTTGGTCGAATTACTTGTTAGCTCCCGCCTTTTTTTATTGCAAAGTAAACCGTGTATGATTTTTTTTTTGCAACATAAACCTTGAGAGAAAATCAGATTTTTGCTATATATATACTCATTTCATCATTAAAAAAAAATTCATCACATTCTCTAACAATCCATTTCATTAATTATATTTTTTATTTCACGATGAACACAGTTCGTTGTCATTATGGAAGGGCGGCTGTCATACGAACATCATGGACGATCAAAATCCAGGAATGAGGTTTTTGGGTTGTGAAAAATATAGGGTAAGTTATTGATTTTTTAAAATTTTAATTTTCTAAAAAATTATTTTTTTATTTACTTGTTTTATTTTTTTGTTCTTGTAGCTAGAAAGGGGATGTCGATTTTTCCTCTGGGCATTTGTTGTTTTTTTTTAGTTTCCATTTCAACTGCCTTTAAAGGAGGATCAAACCAAAGGAAAAATCGACATCTCCTTTCTAGCTACAAGAACAGAAAAAATAAAACAAGTAAATAAAAAAATAATAATGTTTTAGAAAATTAAAATTTTAAAAAATCAATAACTTACCCTATATTTTTCACAACCCAATAACCTCCTTCCTGGATTTTGATCCGTCCATGATGTTCATATGACAGCCGTCCTTCCACAATGGCAGCAAACTGTGTTCATCGTGAAATAAAGAATATAATTAATGAAATGGATTGTTAGAGAATGAGATAAAAAAAATTTTTAGGATGAAATAAGTATATATATAGCCAAAATCTGGTTTTCTCTCAAGGTTTATGTTGCAAAAAAAATTTATGCAAGGTTTACTTTGCAATAAAAAAGGCGAGAGCTAACAAGTAATTCGACCAAGGTTCATCTTGCAAAAATAAAAAAATGTATAAGGTTTAATTTGCAATAGAAATGACGGGAAATAAACTACGTTTTGACCAATGTTTTTTTTGCAAGACAAACAAATATACATGATTTTATTTGCAATGAAAAAAAATGAAAAATATAAGTTATCCACGTCATCTGCCAACATGACAGTCAACTTAGCATCCCGTTAAAAAAATTAACACCTCTTTGACGGAAGGTTTGAATTGCAAAAATGAAAATAGGTGGAGGTTCAATTTGGTGAAAATCAATACACGAAAGTTAATTTTACAAAATATAAAATAGGTCAAGGTTTTTTTTCAATTATCTCAAAAAATTGTTATCAATATATCTTTTAATGATATCAAATTAATGGTCGCTCATTTTTTATGTCATCTTTACTAATTGCATGGTCCCCATCTCATACCAAGATTCATTTATTACAACTTACAAGCTTCAATTGAGGTAGAAATTTGGTTCAAGGTCTGCAGTAACCATGATTATGATTTCCACCACGAATTACTCAAAGGAACGACGGAGCTATGCATGCCATCAAAAATAAAAAAAAAAACCCAACCAACTTAAATAGATATGTCTTTGTGTATCATTTTCGCACGTGGACGTGGCATAAGAAAAAATAGCTAGGACGTAGCAACAGCGGGGTCCAATTCATAATCCTCTGTTACAGTAGCTTCTTTAATCTCTTGTACCATCTTTAGTACTTGCCACATTGTTGGTCTTTGCTCCGGTAATGTTGCACTGCAAGCAATGGCCACCTCAAGCAGCATTTCCATCCGGTTGTCCTCCTCCCCACAACCTTCCTCGTCCCTTGTCGATTTTACCCACTTGACCAAATCGTCAGGCATTAGATATGGATGTTGTGAAGGAGGCTTTCCAGTTAGAAGTTCCAGTAAAAGGACACCAAATGAGTAAACATCTGACTTGACTGTTTCCAGCTGGTTTAGTTTACGTGTTTCCGGGGCCTTATAGGCGGCAGAATCAATGTTGTCTTGATCGGGAATGTCGACGAGGATGGAGAGGCAGTAGTCGGTGAGGCAGGCCTCAAAGTCTGAGCCAAGGAGGACATTGGAGGACTTGAGATTACCATGGACAAGTCTCCATGCTTGGTGGATGTAGGCAAGGCCTTGTGCCACATCCTCTGCAATTTTCAAACATGATGTCCAATGTAGTGGTTTTGCTCTAGCTGATTTAGAACCTGTAATATGAAAAAATGAATTGAGACTTAATGGACAAAGTGAACCCAAACCATAACTTAACTTTGCCTAGTTTATGCAATTTCGCAAAAATAACTTGATCAATTGTACAAATCATGTGATTCAGTCGCAAAGAACACTCGGAGTACGAATAATCCATTTTGAGTAATGCAATGACATGCACAAGTCGTTATAATCACTTGCCCAATGGATACAAGCATACAAGCATTAAGCCTTGATCTAAGTAAGGCTCGAGTATACTAATGAGATCTTGAATAATTTTACAGCTACCAAATGAAAGTAAGACTTTGTTCACAGAGGGTTGTGGCGTCGTAGTTAACATTCTTTGAAATAATTGTGTAATATGTGGGTTTATTTGTAAAATTTCATCCGACCAATCATTAAAAATGCACTAAATGATTTATATTTTGAAATTTTGCGTTTATGATCACATCGCATGAAAATGAATTGAAAGGGAACCCATAACATATTGAAGAGCTCCCAACAAGAATTTTGCACAAATCATATGCCCTAATTTGTTATGCAAATTATTACCGTAATCTATACTTGAGAATAATAATGCCAGTCACAATAGAGTTTTGAAATTTTAGATACAAAATCTAGGTAGGTTGTCTTTGATGGTCAAAGTATAATTTAACACTGAGGGTTGCAACTAGCAACCATGAAACTAATCAACAACTATAAGGTGAAGATTTATGTCTAAAATTTTACTAATACTTACCTTTCCCTATCATTCATTACTCACTCGATCACTGTAAATGGGACTGGGATCCTTTCCATTGCTACTTTCACCCAATTTTTCGCAATTCATATTTATATTTAAGACATGTGATAAGACTCAAACCAAATTTTTCGTAATCCACATTTAGATTTAGACATGTGGCAAGTCTCAAATCAATGAATGAAATTTCACTAAATATATAACTCAATGATTTTAACCATGGTTGATGAGCCGTACCCATGGGCCTCGCCGGACACATGTGGCCAACCACGTGACACCAAATTAAAGAGGAATACATCAGACTTCAAGCAAGAAACATGATGACTCAGCAAGTTCTGCGGGCATAAGGAGGCCGATGACCATGAGTCATATTGGCAGAGCACACACTTAGAGCAGGGGATTGCCAACCGATCCTCAGCTACTCCAAAGCATGGGACGGGTGTGTATGCGGCTGAGGACAATGACCATTGTGGGTGATATGTGAGTTTTATACTCACCGTTTCGGTATCCTTTTGTCTTAAACTTTGTTCATTTTGAGTTTTTTGTATCTAATTCTGGGTTCTAGTGCTTTATTGAGATTCAGGGCTTGATCGAGGCAAATGAGGAGATTAGAAGCTTACATAGCTGTTTTGAAAAATTCAAGGACTAAAGTGACAAGACTTGAAAGTCAATGTGAAAAAAAAAACACAAGTCCATCGCGCCCATGATCAAACATGAAGGCGGCCGTGTCCAGTTGAAAGGAACGCGCACGCGATCATCTTGCATAGTCGCATTGAAATTCCAGAAGCTCCATTATTTTGGTTGCGCCCGTGTTCAAATCACTATGTGCCCGCGCTCGATTGCGTATTTTATTACTTTGAAGTAAAATTGGTGAACCTAACCCTAATGTTTCCCTCTCATTATTTACTTGTTTTCATTAGTTTGATTAATTTAGTTTAAAAATCTCAAAATATTTGTTTTCTAGATTAAAGTAAAGAGAACTTAATTTTGATAATTGTCTAACATATTTATTTACACTATTATTTGAGACTAGTGAGCTTGTTAGTAGTGGGTTTCAACCTCGTCGGTGAACAAACGCAGGACATATGTTAGACACAAGGGAGCCATACATCCATGTAAAAACCCAGCCTCAATCCATGCAAAGAACGCACTGATTACCTTGCCAAACGCTGCAAAGATCTCTCTAGAGTTGACTTTTATACTCTCACATGATGGTGGCTTGGTACGACAAACACCTATATTCACTTTAGGGTTTGTTTGCTAGTCGGACAATGATAACCAGTATTATTAATTTCAGTATTATTAGTACCCTCACTATTAATCCTTACTTGTATATCGAGGGTAGTTTTGAGATTACAAATGTTAATCCAAATTTTTTTTAGAGAGGACGTTAATAATACCACCCTCCCCCTTGGTATTAATAGTGAGGGGATAATGACTTTATCCGAATAACTCGTGCTATTAGTCCCGACCACCTATTGCATACCAAACATCAGACAACTTGGCTTATTAATTCTATCTGACCTTAATCCTGGCTACCAAACGATACATTAGTGTTTTCTCTCTCTCTCTCTTTATTTTCATATCAAAACCCTAGAGCCTAGATACCCGTTCACCGTTCACCAATTCAACAAACGACAAGATCCAAGATTTTTAGCGGGATCAATAATTATGACAAATCTTTATCAAGTATTATTGAAATCTTTTAAAGGTTCATATCATTAAGTTCGTTGATGAAATTTAATTCATTGATTTAAGTTTTCTCACGTATTCCAAATTTAAATGGGGGAAATTGGGTGATTGAGGTAACGAGAGGAGTCTGATCCGTGTAAATGCATTAAATTTGAGGGTGAAATTTTGTTTTGTGCACACTGCATTTAGTGAAATAATCTCACCCTCCAAAAATGTTAATTATTCTTTCCTACCATCCGTTCTCTTTTCAACCATACCTTTGTGTCCTTTTTTTTTCTAATGAGGTTTGTCTCCATAATATATGTGAGAGGCCAAAAAAATAAGGCTAAATTACTTTTTACATTCAAAGTTTTTACCAAATCTCAGTTTGCCACTCATACTAAGGTTTGACCCACTTTAGCATCATTGTCGTTACTAAAATGATGTTGACTTGCACGTGGTCTTCCACATGCGGTTTATTTTGGTCTTTTACCATCCCAGTTCACCCCCACCTACCTTCCTTTCTATCTCCTCTTTCTTCTCTGTCGTCTCTCTCCCCTCAAACTCAACCACCATCTCCTACACATTCAAATCATAGAATCCAAATGAACGATTTCGATTTCCATTGAATTTCGGGGTCCAATTCAATACTAGCAGTAAAATCTTTCATAAAATAAGGCAACTAAATCATCGGTTTTTGCTCATCCTCCTAACGTGACTTCCTTTTCCTCTTCCCGATACCACTCCCAACGCTCCCTGCACATTCCTCAGTATCCTACACCTTCATCTACTACTAGTCTCCTCCTCCCACCCGGAGTAATCCTTGTCCGTCCCACTTTGAGTGTTTGTCAAACCATTCTCCAATAGCAATGGCTTCTGAATCAATTTTTTCAGTGAAATATTTTCTCCTACGATCTCCTGCCAGTTTTAATGGTTAAAATTCTCATTTATCACCTCACCAGAACCTAGGGTTTGCGAACTTGATAATTGATTTTGATAATTAGAAGGAAAAGCTTGTGGAGAAAGTTGAAAATTTTGAATCTAGGTTTTGATTTAGCAATGAGTTTTGATCTTTAGGAGTGGGAGCTTCATGTTGGTTATGCTGAAACGAATCTTGGGTTTGAGATGAGTTTTGATAATTTGGGTTAGAAATTGAAGGAAGCTAGGGATTCTGATGAGTTATGGATTTAATGTTCTGATGATGAAGAAACATGCATAGATTGAGAACTTACATTGTTGAGCTCTAGCGTATCCATCGAATTTCTTCAACCTTCGAGACAAATCGAGAAATCAAAGTGATATTTGAATTCTACTAGTGTGTGGGTGAGGGATGGCTTTTGTATTCATCTACTTCAACAATGGAAAATTGAAATCGATGTTTCGAGTTCATAGTGGTTGATGGGTTTGAGGGGAGAGAGAGATGGGAAGAGAGTGCAGAGAGAAATGGAGGTGGATGGGAATGAACTGGGATGGAAAAAGACCGAAATAATCCGCATTTTAGTAATCACAATGGACGGGAGGTGGGAAATTGACACAAATGACAACTTTGAATATTAAAATGACACAATCCTTAGTGTATGGATGGCAAACTGGGATTTAGTGAAAATTTGGGGTAAAAAGTAATTTGGCCAAAAAATAATAAATATATACTCCCTCCGTTCCTATAAATTATTGTCTTCTTTTTCTTTTTCATCCTTCCCAGAATAATTGTTAAGTTTGAAACTTACCTTTTTAAACATCACTTTTACCACTTTATTCCTACTTTTTCACCGTACTTTAATTATGGGTCACATACTCATAAGTTTTAAAAGAAACTACACCTTAAATTAATATAAATAATCAAGTTAATTGTTTTTTTAATCCGTACGTCAGGTCAAATGATCATTTTCAACCATAGATATAAAAATAAAGGTTATTAAAATTAGGTGAGATATTTAGAGAGATATCAAATTTGATACATTTCTTAATATCATATCTAATTTTAATACTAAATAATTTATGAAGAAAAGTAATTGACTTGATTATTTATATTGGTTTAATGTAGTTTCCATTAATGCCATGTATATGTGGCCCATAATTAAAGTAGAGTGAAAAAGTAAAGGGTAAAAGAAAAGTGATGTTCTAAAAGATAAGTTTCAAAGTGACAATTATTTTGACGACACGATAATTTGGTATTTTATTTTAACCATAAAAAAACCTAATACACTTGTATATGTATCAAAATTTAGTTTTAACCCTAACGCTCGTAGAATAATTATTGTAATCGCATGTAAGCAGGGTGAATACCACGTGAAAATCTGTGCACAGTCGTTACCTCGCTAAACGACATTTGTCGTACTCTCTGTGTTTTACTTAATTTAACCCATTTCCCCATTCTCGTTTAGAACGAAAGATTCTCCATACTGGGAAACCAAATCTAGTTGCTTCAAAAGAAAAAAAAAAAGAAGAAGATATTTCAACTCCCAAGTGCTTCATCTTTCATTGGTTGTACCCTGGTCAAACATGCTGACCACATGAGTCAACTTGTTTACCGAGTTAACCCAAAACCCCAGTACCAAAACAGAAGCTAGTAAACCCAGAGGAGACAGTCGTAGTAAGCTTACCGTGGACGAGGGAGAAGATACTTCCGTTGGTTTGATAATCATAAACAAGAAGGCGTTCTTCTTTCGCCTGATAATAAGCTCTAAGTGGGACCAGATTCGGGTGGCGCAATCCTCCCACCGCAGTCATGTGCTGCTCAAACGCCTCCTTATTCGTTCCCGCCAATTTCAACGCGTCGAGCCGCTTCACGCATACGATCAAGCGGTTGTCCAGCACCGCCTTATAGGTGGTCCCCACAGTCCCCCTCCCCAGCAGCTCCGCCGAAGAAGTCATCAGCTGCTCCAGCGAGTACAGTTTCGCCTCCCCTGCACAGAATACCAAACTACCGCTTTTCCCAATTTGCATACCTTGCAGTCTCCTCACTTTCTCCTCTAACTCGTTCTCTTCTTCCATTCTAATCATTGCCGCCGCCGCCGCGTCAATGTCCGTCGCCATTATGATCATTGGAGGCGATTCCTTTTGGTTATTTTGTTTCCTGATAGACATCAAAAGGCACATAATGGCACTTATTAGAGCCAATGCGCCAGTGGAGAATCCGATAATGGCGGCGGTTCGTTTGTGGTGGCTTGCATTGGGGTGAGTCACCTCAACCCCCTGAAATTGCTCATTATGGCCACGGGACGGCGGTGCTGCTGTTTCTGTGGAGTTGCGGAAGAATGGGATTATAGACCTGCATTCTTTCCTCACGATCTCACCACAAAGTTTAGGATTCAATGAAAATGATGACGCACTAAACCGAAAGAGAGTTGGCGTCACGGGAACGGCACCGGCCAAATTGTTATCGGAAACATTGAAAACTAGAAGAGATGACTGATTGAGTGGAGGAATCGAACCGTTG
The DNA here is from genome assembly GCA_013146195.2 of Codonopsis lanceolata. NCBI lineage: Eukaryota > Viridiplantae > Streptophyta > Magnoliopsida > Asterales > Campanulaceae > Codonopsis > Codonopsis lanceolata. The sequence continues at coordinate 50,831,322 of CM028378.1, read as the reverse complement.
AACCGGTTCGAGTCGAGACGGAGATAGTACAAGCGGTCTAGGTTGTTTAGTTGGGGAGGGATAATGCCAGTGAGGTTATTGTGGGAGAGATCTAGGGTTCGGAGACGGTGGAGTGAGGATAATGAGGGGGGGATTGAACTGGTAAAATAGTTGTGGTCGAGAAAGAGGGCTTTGAGGTTAAAGAGTCCGGAGAGATCAGGAATGGGACCGGTGAGGGAGTTGTCCTGCAGACTGAGGACTCGTAACTGGTCGAGGCGAGTCAATGTATGGGGACAGAAAATACCGCCGAGATTTAAGCCTTGTAGAACAATGCGGACAATCTTGCTGTGAAGCTGGCATTCTACGCCTTGCCATTTGCAATGAGAGAAGCTTGTGTTGAACCAAAGTTTGTTACCAATATCGGCTTTGGATTTGAAAGCTAACAAAGATAACGCATCTGACGGTAGTAACAAGTTGTGTAATGAGGAAGAAGGAGCTGCTAAATAGAGAAAACATATGCAAGTTTGAAGGAATTTTAACACCATTTTATTTGAGTATAATTAAAATAGAAGAAATGGCAGGGGAGACGGTATTGTGTTTGATGTGAGTATGGTATGGTATGGGAGCCATCAGTTTCATTACATGCGTTGGATTGCTTTTTCATCAGGCAGGAGGAATGAGGAGTGAGGAGGGAGGAGAAGAAAAGCAAGGCAGGGCAGGGATTACGTGACAGTCGTGTCGGTACTATGCTGAATAGATCACGTGAAGGTTGTAATTTGAGAGTAAGAGCATCGTGTATTTATTTTTGGGTCGTTTAGATGAATTAATTTTAAATTTAATAAATATTTAAATTTTATAAAATTTAAATAAAATGTAATTTATTTTCAAAATTATAGTAATTTGATTGTTTGGATAATATGTAGAATTCAATTATAATTATATATTATAGTTAAAATAAAATTTTCTTAGTGTATTAAAAATCTAATTCAGTTCAAACCTTGTTAGCAACAAAATTATAAATTTTTATATTTTTAATAATAAATAGAGGTGGTCGGAGGTGGCGGCTAATGGTGGTGGTCGGAGTTGGCTGGTGCGGTGGTCGGTGGTGGTGATAAAAGGACGGTGAGTTGTTATTGTGTATTGTAATGAGACCAAATTTTAGAATTTAAATTCTTAGGATTTAGTATAGAATTAGTTTTATGGAATTGGAGTATTTGGAATTTCAACTTAATTTTAATTCTAAAATTTAAATGTGTTGCCAAACGACGGAATTAGTTTTGGAAGCTTCAATTTCAATTCCAATCGGTAGAATTGGGGTATCCAAACATACTCTTATACACAACTTTTTATTTGAGGTCTCAATATCACCTACATATTTTTTTTTTACCCACTTAATAATATATTTTTTATTGCATAATATTCTTATACATCTTTTTACATAAAAAAATATTTCATTTGCCCCCTCCTCAAAAACCGATCACACATAGTATTAAGAAGTCAAGAAGATTCCTTTTAGAAAATTTTTAATTACGGATTTTTCTTATTCTCTCCTCTAAAAAGTTTACTCTATTGTTGTTTTTGTTATTTTTAATTAAGAATAACAAAAACATACTCCCTCCGTCTTTAAATTATCGTCTTCCTTTTTTTTCGTCTGTCCCAAAAAAATTGTCCAGTTTGAATCTTTTCTTTTTGGGAAGTGTTTTTTACCATTTTGCCCTTAATTGTATAACAGTTGTTATGTGCCTTTCTCTCCCCATTTCTGCCACTGACTGCCTTTCTCTCTTTCTTCTTCTCTTTTTCTTGGTCATTTTTATTCTTTTTCCCGGGGGAAGCATTCTTGAAAGTATCCTTCCACCGCTTCGATAACGTCAAAGTGATGGCCAATGATCCCGGCGGCAGCGATGGGGCTGATTCGGCATTAAAATCGGGTAACGATCCAACAACCGAAATCGATCCGTGTAGCTGTAGTGGGCGGTTCAAAAATAGGGTCAGGTGGGTCGTCGGAGTGATGGAGGATTTGGAGAGGAAGGATAACACCGTCGGCAAAGTTCTCTGCCTTTTTCTCCCCATTTCCGCCGCCGACAGCTTTTTTCTTTGTCATTCTTCTCTTTTTCTTAGGGATTAATGAAGGTGAAATGAGATTAGTAGGGGTTGTAGGGGGAGGCGGGGGTGGAGGTGTTGGTAGGGGAGCGGAATGGGATAAGGAAGCTTATGAAGGTGGAGGAGGGAGGGATGTGGGAGGAGGAAGGCGGTGTTGGTGGTGGTGGGGATAGGGATCATGGTGGTCGTTGGCAAAGCTAAGGGAGGACAGTGCGGAGGAGGAGGGACGTAGTTGTTATGGAGGTGTCCCAAAGTCTGGCTCTGCAATGTTCATTGTTTTTCAACAGCTTCCAAAAAGTATAAAGAGTTTTATTCAAATTTTGGTTGTGATGTGATGGACAGTCTGTCATTTCTTTTTTATTCATAGGGGTAAAATTGGAAATCCACACAAATACCAATATTAATAATTCAGTTAAATATGTTTTCTTAAACGATGCATCTGATCAATCAAGATAATAATTTAGGGACGGAGGGAGTATCAATGATGATGCTCCAAATTACTCTCCAAATTACTCTAGATTCACTCGCTCACCAATGCCTCTATCTCTCCAATGAATCAATGATGCATGTCCTGTCTCATCGTCATCACATTCACGGTTCATAGTTGTTCTCAAGAGTGGGATTTATTTGATGACGGTTCCTTACCGTACGTCTAAACTAATTACTAGTGGACTACAATTATGTGGATCATTTGGCACAAATCATGAATCCTCGTGTATATTACAAATTTACAATATTAGAATAGGGTTTGGATTATAGATGTACAGTAAAATTTATTCATAGGATAAGATTTACTTTTTTATCCAATTCTAAATTTTACCTTCACATGTGCTTTATGGGTAGTAATTATCCGACCTCTTTTGGGTTATCTAAGTAAAATTTATTGTTTTATTGTTTTATTAGGATTTGTAGTTTTTAATTGATTTTTATGTAATTAACTGAATCAATTTAATTTTTATTTGACCTAGATTTATTTTTAAAAAAAATTGTTTGTAAGTTTTGTAATTTTAAATATTTGTATTTTATTTATTTATTTTAAAAAATTATACTAAATTTCTCTTATTGGTCTAAAATCTTTGTGATCTCGATTTCAAATAATCTTTTGTGTATTCACTCAGTCTCATTCAATTTATTTTATGGTTTTTATTTGTTGAGATTTTTATTTTTAAGTTTCTTTCAATTAACATGTGTTAGGTTGGTGTGCGTGTGGGAGAGAGAATACTTTTGAACGTTTAATAATATTCTTTTTGGATAAGTTACAAAATTTTAAAGCCAAATAATGTGTTATTGCTTTAGTTTTTGGGATGTCGTTATTTTTGTATAGTGTACATTAATTCGACCTCATGCTCGCTTTATACATTAATGACATCTACATTAATATCATGTCATAAGTATGGACACAAAATCTAGTATACATATAATTAGTATCAAAACCTTATTTCATAACGATGCATCCGAGCTCTAAATATATACATCGCCATCGTAAGTTGTGGACTAAATATTTGATAAAGTTGTGGAAATAGAGGATCCGAACATTTAAGAAATAATATTCAAAAATAAATTTTAACTGTTGAAATAAAAGAGAAGCTATTAGGGCATCCACAATCGTTCACATTCCCCACAAATTCTTAACTGGGTCCCACTGCCAACTATACATTTTCATAATTTCTCTCTTAAGAATTTTCTTCTACAATGGTTTTGATTCTTCAACAATTCTTACATGGATCCCACTACCACATCATTCACTTTATTTACACTACTTTTTATTTTTATACTTTGCAAATAAATTAATTAATACGTATATGCAATATAAATAAATTAATTCGTTTATAATTTTTATTAATATATTGAATATTCAAATATGTAATATAAATAAATTAATTAGTTTATAATTTTTATTAATATATTGAATATTCAAATATGCAATATAAATAAATTAATTCGTTTATAATTTTTATTAATATATTGAATATTCAAATATGCAATATAAATAAATTAATTCGTTTATTATTTTTATTAATATATTGAATATTCAAATATGCAATATAAATAAATTAATTCGTTTATAATTTTTATTACTATATTGAATATTCAAATATTCAAATATGCAATATAAATAAATTAATCCGTTTATAATTGTTATTAATATATTGCATAAAAACGTTAATAATTAAAATTACATAAAAACGTGAATAATTCAAATTACTTAAAAACATTACATAATTAAAAAAATAAATAAAAGGAAAAAGTCATTTTCAAAAATCTCAAACGGTTACAATTCAAAATTTTCAAAAAAAAAAAGAGAGCAAATTTTTCCAAATGGGCCTTGTGCCACACGTACTCAGCCTTGCCACTCTCCGCTCTCTCTCTTCCCTCGAATTATTAATTAGGAATTTTGAGGAATAATTCTTATTTGAGAATTGTTCACAATAATTGAGAATTCTTAAACAATTTGAGAATTGTTTAAGAATCCACCATTGTGATTGTGATGCTCTTAAAGCATGTTTAACAAGGTAGCATATAAGTATTTCTCCAAAATTTTGTCAAACAACGTAGTAGCATTCGAAAATCAAATAAGATCAGAGGGTTTCGAGTCGCTGGGCAAGAGACGCCCAATTTTGCGGAAAAAAGCAGGTGGTCATTGTCCCTCAAGCCTTTCTCTCTCTCTCACTTAGTGGGCCCTTTAATATTTTTTTTCTTTTTCTTTGATATTTGGTCTTTTTACAATTCGAAAAAATATAAAAAATATATTTTAAAAAATTTTTGATCCTTGAGAACATAATTTTTCAAATTTTGAAGTTATTATAGATAAAAATAATGAGGTATAAAAGATTATCAAACATATGATCAAATGATTTTTATATTAATTTTTAATAAATTGAGTATTAAATAAGGATCAAAGATGATCCTTTGTTGTACATGCTCTTATAATAGTTTTGTAAAAAGAGACGGGTCACTAATTTCACATTTAATATTGCCGACTTTACCAGGCTTCTGTTTAGGCTCATTCTCTTCACCTTTTTGGTTGGGGGAGGATATATACCACCCGTGAGTAGGCCTGCCCCGTTCGTGAATTGCTGAATTACTCCATTTCTTATCTTCATCTGTCACATTCAGATTCTGACCTCTTTTTTCTTTTTCATTTCCTTTTTAGCCCTTTTTTTTTAATTCACTCCGAACGAGTTAAACAATGTACTCCACTATTTGGTTGAGTATTTCAAAATACAACGATAATTTTATAACTATTCCTAAAGTTAAATTTTATGAAGAACAAAGTTATCTTTCTTCTAAATACGTTTGATCTTATTAAAGTTTAGTTATAACAATAATTGTTGGAGTAATTGTAAATCTAACATTTTTGTTGAAAATTACTTCTCAAACTAAAAGAATAAAACCAAGTCAAAATTTTGAAATGTAAATCTAAATCCTATACATATCTGAATTTGTTGAACCGGTTTAAAATCTTTAAAATTGTTTTTTTTTTTTGTTAGAATTGCAAGAATTCACGCCTCAGATTTCACAACCACATTAATAAAAATCATACTCACTTCGTTGCTAAATTGTGGTCCTAATTTAACCTTTTGAGTTAAACTAAGTTGTTTTTTTTTTTTGACAAAAAATTGACATAAATTCTTTTTACCAACGAGCTCTAGCTCAACTGATACTGCTCACTTCTCTTAACGGAGAGGTTGGGTGTTCGAGTCTCACTAGAGACACCCTGAACATTACAACTCTCAGTAGAGATGTCGGGTGTTCAAGCCTCTTCAGAGGCATCGTTGTTGTTAAAGCCTTAGCCAAAGGCCCCATTTAGCTACTCACTTATCTTAACGGAGAGGTTGAGTATTCAAACCATACCAGAGGCACCCTGGGACTTAACTACTCTCAACCGAGAGGTCGGGTGTTCAAAGCCTCACCAGAGGCACTATTTGTTCGAGCCACACCAAAGACATCATATATATAATTGTAGTATTTCAAGGAATTAAAAAAAAAATAAAAAAAATTAAGGGTTGGGATACGGTCTATGTCCCCTCCAACCTTTTTTTTTAAAAAAATTCTTTTTTATTTTTTTAAAATTACAAAACTCTTAATTTTTTTTTATATATGTTACAAACCAGAACAAAAATTAAATAACAAAGGATGTGCAACATGTAATGTCCACGGACACTATTTTTTTCTTATACTCTATCCGTTTCACCCAAAAAGTCTCAATTTGAAAATGCTAATAATTAAGAGATATATTAATGTGATTGAAATTGATCATAATTACAAAATAAAAGATTATGAAAGTTGTAATCATATTTTTTTTAAAGTGGACTCTATATAAGAAATATCCATAGATAATATAGTGAACTCTTTGCATAAAACGGAGGGAATAATAGTGAAGCTATCTTTTGTGGCAGAATAAGTTGAGTAATGGGCTCTTGGTACATTTGGTCCACGATGTTTCCTCTTTGGATTAATTGCTGGTCGGTCCCCTTTTTTAAAATTGTAATCACTCCACAATCTGAAATTTTTTCCCAACCGCATAAGTCAATTTTCGTTAAATTCTTCGTAAAATGCCCATCAAGGCATCGTTTTCTCTCTCCCGCGTCAACTGAACAAAAGCTATCATTTTTACAAATTTCACTAGAATTGCTTTCTTCCTTCCTTCATGCCTTCCTCTCTCTCTTTCTTTATATCATTGAAATATTCAAAAGGCAAAGCAAGACTCCCAGAATTAGCAGTCCCCAGACACTACGCTCTAAAACTGAAACCAAATCTCATTGTCGGCAAATTTAACGACAATGTCGATATTTCAGACGATGTCATAGCTGATGACACCAACTTCATTGTCCTCAATGTCGCCAAACACTCCATTCATAAAAACACAATATGTTTCATTGTAGTCTCTTTCTATTCTAAGGTAATGACGGCTCTGAAATTTGAATTGTTATATGTCTTACTTTTGAAGGAAGAATGTCGAACGGAAGGAAAGGTTTATACACAAGTGATTAGCCCAAGATTTTAACGAATTTTCCCGGGAATTTTCTTCTCTTTTGTACTATTTTAGAGTTAATTATGCTTTGGAAATATTATTATTTATATATTTGTGCTTAGTGTAGGTTTCATGCATAATCAAGTAATTATATGGTGTTTAACACGAAGTTCGAGGTAATTCCGGGCTTTAAAGTTGAATTGAAAATTATTTGGTCAAATTCTGTTAAGTCCGTTAAGAGTTCCAAGGCAAAATGAGGGCTAACGGAGAGTAACAGAGCTAATGGAGGACTAAATTGAAGAGCTGGCAAGAGGGAAGGAAAGCGGTGCTCATCCAAGAAAGGCTAGGGGCACCGGAGCAAGATTTAAAACAGTAGGGGAGGCCGGAGCAAAAAGCTGTAACTTCCCTTGTGACTTGTCGTGCAGCTGTGGGCGCCACATGTCACCGTCTGGCCACCTTATCCAAGTGCTAACCCGCGTGTCCTCTTGGATCCAGATCCTGGCCCATGACCTATCTAGCCCATCTGCCCTCCATCCAGCCCACTTCCCTCAACTCATCCTCACCTGTTTCCCACCTGGAGCGACCCGCGAAATTTCTCTTGGTTTAGCTCTGACCTTGTCGTGACCCATCTCTCTTTTCTCTCCAATTTCTATCCCCATTTCCTCCTTTCTTCTCCCTTTTTTGCCCCCAAACTTCCTTGCACTTCCTATTTTGCCCCTGTCTTGACTGCCACTTTTGCTGCCTTCCCTTTTATTCTCCAGGCAACCTCATTTGCAAAAAAACAAGTCCCCATTGCGGGACATTGTTCCCAAAATGGGGCACCAACCCCATTTTCACAAAAAATTCCTTCATGCCTCCATTGCTTGATTACCATTAAAGGTTTGAAACTTCAAATCAAGGGTCAAGCAAGCATCTACAAAAGATTTCAACCCCAGATTCACGATTTTTTGGTTTAATTCTTTCAACTTATATTTTTAGATATTTGTTATGATTTCTAGGGTTGATTAATTTTGTAAATGTTAAATTGGTTTGTGCTTAAATTATCTATGGAATGCAATTATTTTTTCTATGTCCAATGTAGTGTTTTAATTTAATCTATCTCTTTATTTAGTACACATTCATATTGGTTATTATTTTGTGAACTTAATGCCTTTAATTGACCATTAATTAAATGATTTTAGAAATATTTAGGATCCACGAGAGCTACCTTTATATTTCGGATCAATCAATTTAATAGTTGGTATTTTGTGACACATACCGATAGCTATTGTGAGACTTGATTTGACACGCGATCGAACCACCTTAGCCATTCGCGAGATCGGGGAGGTTAGAGTTGACTATAAGATGCAAGAGCTCATAGTTAACCGATTTTATTTGTCTCGGCTACTAACATGACTTGTAGAAAAATATAGAGTTTCTTTTTGCGAAGTATTACCCATGTGCTTGGTTATTATTGTTTGTTCTTCATGCTTTTAATGGTGTAGCGAATCATTAGATGATCACTAGAATTGTAGGATAAGATGCGAGAGCACGTCCTATTAATTCTGAAAATCACAATAATTGTTTGCGTTACGTGAGACCGATAGAAGATTGTGCGTAGATAGTCATTGGGTGCTTGTTTTGATATGTGGCTATTTTCTCATATGTTATAAGAAGCGAGAGCCCGTAGCTAGGAGTTGTAGCTAGATTTGTTATACGTTGTAAGAGCCCATAGCGAATATAATAGTGCACACGACTACCAAGACTTGAGTTAAAGAAAAGTAAAAAGATGATTAAATTAAATATCGGCTAGACTATAAATCTTTTACTACTATCTTTTTATCTTGATTTGTTTTTGCCAAACCACCTCCGTAGTAGTGTGGATTTAATTGATTTCTAGGTTGTTTATATTTTTATATTTTAATTCTTTTTTTTTCGCTCAAATATAATTAGTGTTTAAACTCAGTTTGTTTTCTTTATGCACAAGGTGCTCTCTATTAATTATCGTGTTTAAACTCAGTTTGTTTTCTTTCTTGAACAAAAGATGAAGTAGCGTCAGTGTCGGAGTCTTCAATACGGGCGTTGAATCGTTCATTTTCAGAGTCTTCGATGTGGGCGTCGTTCATTTTCGCAGTCTTCACTGTGGGCATCAAAATCTTTGATGTGGGCGTCATTCATTTTCATAGTCTTCGATGTGGGTGTCGTTCATTTACTTACACATCCAACCCAACCAAGTGAAAGAAGTGTACGACGAGTTCAACGATGTCAATGGTGGAGAGAGAGTAGCGAAGAGCTGCGATGCCAAGATTATGGCAGCGCGTGAGAAGTTGTTTGGCTTGTTCTTAGCGTTCCATGGGGAGATTTGGGTCAATACGAATGCCACCATGCACCGCTATAGCCCAACCACCCATTTCTTTTTCTTTTCTTTCTATCTTGTTCACTCTTTCTTTGTCTTTGTCCACGTCTTCTCAGTTCTTAAGCAAAAGGAAGGGAAGGAGACGCAATATATAGAGTGTTGGGGCTTTTGCATTGCGATCCCCATAATTTTGAGTGATGCCCAATGTTTTTTCTTGCAATGCCCAAATTTGGGCAGCGACTTTTGCATTGCGATGCACAATGTTTTCATTCCGATGCCCAGATTTGGGTAGTGGCTTTGTGCACGTGTCTTTTATTCATTAAAGGTATCTTCGACATTTTACCCTCAAAAGTGTACTTTAGCGATTGAATAAAAAGAAAGTGGACTGGAGAGGTTATATTATCATTACAGGGGACCGACCCGGTTATCCCCCTTCCTCTTTCGATGTATTCTTGGTTATTCTGTATCATAAGAACAAGAAACCAGACAAACCTGATAACTAGGCAACGCCCATACCAAATAGGAATAATTGCGAGTCGGTTCCCTTTTATGAAATTGTAACTGTTTCACTCCCCTATTTTTTATGCAACCGCTAGTCCATTTTAATTAAATTGTTCCTAAAATACCCATCATCTTCATTGAGATAAGAAGCTGGAGAGCAACCCAGTTTCTTCCTTCCTCCGTTTGAGCTACCCGTCTTTCCTTTGCTTATGGGTATGTATTTTGACTCTGGAACATACTGATTATGCGTATCCAAAAGTAGAAGAAGATTGCATGAGAATATAGAGCTAAATATGAACTTATTGATAATTCAAACTTAAATATTCATATATGGCCTATCCAATCTAGGCACTTTGTCATCTTCCAAATTGGATCCTAACCCTTATCACTATCACCCTCCTCTTTCTTCCCCAACCTCATGACATTCGGGCAATATTGTAACTCGAAATTCAAACTTTAAATTTTGTATCCTACAATTCTGAATTCGGGCCGAATATATATAGAATATATATTCAACCTCAAGACATGCTGGATTGAGGGATCATATTGATGGTTGTTGAATCTTGCCTTAAATTAAATTTGCTTAAAATCATTCCACTTGTTGTCAGTCAAAAACTTATAAGTTATTTCAATTTTGGTCAGCTTGTGGCATAATTCTTTATCAGTCACTTCTATCAGCTAACCATAGTTTTTAAAGTGTCAGCTTCTTTACCTCATTTACTTGAACATTCTCTAGTACACACACTTTCCTATTTCGTGTTTTGGTAGATATTCTGTACGTTATCTTTCTAACAGGATCTCTGTGATCTTGTGAGAAGATATGCATGTATAGCTTAACACATTTCAAATTCAAATGTGTTCCTAACGGGCTGCTCTTCAAGTTCATCTATTAATACCCTCATGAATCATTTGAAGAATTACCAAAGTCTGAAGCATTCATACTCATAAAGAAATCCTCTCTGTGCCTTAGCCTTATTAAAAACTTTAGCTAGATATACTCTTCACTGATAATTTCTTTATAGTTATTGTTTAGACAAACACTGAGTAACTTACTTCATATTTTTAGAAATCAGTCAGTTTGTCTCACGAGTTTGATTGTTTTTCAATCATTCTCCATAAACACTGGTCTTTTGTTGTACACTGATCCATTAGAGATCACTTAGATTTTTAATAAAATTAGTGCACTTCAAAAATCTAAGTTTAACCAATTTGGTAATAGACGTAGCAGTTTTACTATGAACCACTTCAATTTCGCTGTCAGTTATTTCACCAGCTCCTACAAACTGATCTTACATTTAAGAAGTCTTGATCTACTTAAGTTTCAGCCAGTTACTTACATAAATTGTTTATTTAATTGTTTTGATAAATTGTTCTTCGGTTCCTTCTTTGTATTCAGTGATCTATTTTTAAAAGAAATTTTAAAAAACCATTGTGTTAGCCAGCTGACCATTTTTCATCAGCTTCAGCTTCTTCAAAACATTAGCCAGCTGACACAGTATCAGCTGAATGACAAAATTACCTTTTCCGCTGCAAACTTTTAAAGTTTATCAAGTCAACCCTCAAAATTTTTAAAAAGCTATTCACCCCCTCTCTAGCCTTGTCAGTTTCCAACTGGACTTACAATTGGTATCAGAGCCTAGCTTTTTGAAAAATTATTTTTCCAAGTCTAACAACTTGAAAGCTCGATCATGACAACCATAAAAGCCTTTCAATCAAACAATGTTACTCAAGTACTTATTTTTTATAAAGATCGCTTTGATATTTGGAAAGAAAGAATTACAAGATATATGAACAATATAGATAAATGATTGATGGAATGTGTAAAAGGTGGTCCTATGCAACCAATGAAAATCAATACTAAAGTTGGTAAATCTTCTACTGCAGATGATGATACCATAAATCCTCTTGCTCCCGCTATTGAAGAATATGTCCTCAAACCTCAATCTGAGTGGACTGAGGAAGATAAAATTACTGACGGACTGGATACTAGAGTTATACACATTCTATCAAGTGATGTTCCTGATAAAAACTACAAACAAATATATGACTGTGTTACTGCCAAAGAAATTTAGGATGCTCTCGTTGAATACGTCGAAGGAGACCAAAACACCAAGGACAACAAACTCTATGACTGCATACAAGAGTTTGATGCCTTCAAAAAGGACCCAAAAGAATCATTGAAGAATGCTTACAATAGATTTCTCTAGGTAAGTAATAGATGTTCTTCTCTTGGCAAAGTTTATAGCATGAAAGATTTGAATATGTGTTTTCTTAGTAGCTTGGGAAATAGATGGCATGTTAAGGTCACAGCCATAAAGGAAGCAAGAGACTTGAACAAAAATCATATACGTAGTCTTGTTGCAAGTCTAAAAATCTATGAAAATAAAGTTCTCAAAACTCAAAAAATTGAGAAAAACTTTAAAGGTATCTCTTTGCAAGCTGAAGAAGAGGCACCTAAAACTTCGACATCTCTGTCAGATGATGACTTTGATGAAGATGAATTTGTTGCTTTTGCTAGACAATTTAGAAAGTTTAAATCCTTTAAAATGAACTTTCAAAAACCTTCTACAAGTTTTCAAAAATCTTCCTCTAATATTCAAAAACCTTCCTCAAGCTTTCAAATACCTTCTTCTTCAAACTTTCAAAAGCCTTACTTCAAAACAAATGAAGAAAAAGATGAGAAAGAAAGATTGTTGTGTTTCAATTGTAGAAAACCTGATCACTTTGCTTCAAGCTGTCATTCAACCAAAAATGAATACTACAAAAGAGCTCCCAGAAACTTTGAAAAACAAAAGGGTTTGGTTGTTGAAGATTAAAATCTTGTAACATGGATCGAGACAGATTATGAAGATGAATCTGCTAATTTTGTGCAAGAAGCAAACCTGTGTCTTGTTGCAGAATCAACTATGTATGATTCAGAAAATGATTTTCCTAGTCCAAGATATTCAAATAAGTCTGATAATGAACTGCCAAGCTCACCTATTAAAAACCTCAAGCTGACAAAGGTCATCAAACCTGATCAGTTTGTGGTTAAGAAAATAGGAAATTGTTTTTATGAATAAGGAATTATAAGTCAGTCAGAAAGAAAAATCAAGTCAACCTCTCCAAAGACTGCTGACATCAAAATAAGCAATATGTCGAAAAGGCAGGAGGAGAAGGCTACTGACACGAGTGTTGATGATCTACTGGAACAAATGCAAGAAATGTATTCCAAGTTTGAAACACTCAAAAAAAATAATGTTTATTTATCTCGTGACTTCAAAAGAATCTCTAATGAAAACTGTGAGCTTCAAAAAATCAATGAGCTTTATAAAGTACAGCAAAATGAAATGCTGCAACTTAAAAGCAACAATGAAAAACATGAGATTCAAGCAAAAATCTCAGATGCCCAGATTGCTGACCTTGTAGAAAGAAATCTTCGACTGACCAATGTTGTTGACACTTACTCAAAGTCAAAAGCTGCTATTAAGACTATCATCAGTCAACAAAAAAATCATGAAGACTAGCATGGTCTTGGATATTCAAAAGATGATGAAAACTGTGAGATCAGACAGTCAAATGGTGGACCTAAGATTCTGCTAAAAAAAGGATAAGTGATTAGCTTATAATACTGCACCTTTCAAATATCCTAGAAACATGAATTATCTTAAGAAGTCCATTAACAAAAAGGATAAGCTAAACAATGATAGTTGTCAGTCTTCTGGTTAAAAACCTCAAAAATTGTCAGCAAATACAACATCTGATAAATGTCAGCCAGCTGAGAAAAGAGGACGAATCAGAAGAACGACAAATGACAAGTTCAAGCCAATCAATTTTGTTGCTGTTAAGATCTCTAAGCTGAGTCAAAATGAATCAAAGAATTCACCTAAAATGACTGATAAGCCTGGTTATCACAAATGCAACATATGTTCTACTTTTAGTCATCAGTCTCATGAATGCCTGTTTAGATTTAAACCTACTGACAAAGTCAAGATGCCTAAATTTAGGCAAGTTTGGCTACTAAAGAAAACTAACCCTTTGGACCCAAAAGTATAAAAGGTACCATGATTTAAATATTCATATTTCAGGTATGCTTAATGGCAGATGATCAACCAATTGACATATCGATATTAATTAGACAGTGGATGCTCTAGACACATGACTGTGTCAGCTGAACTTTTTACTGACATTATCTCAGCCAAATGACCTTCTGTTATTTTTAGAGACAACTCAAAAGGAAAGACTATAGGATAATGAGAATGAGATAGTATAGAAGTAATGTAAGTTTGGAAGAATGTAATGATTTTTTTTTTACAAACACATTTATAGAACAAATTTGAAAAAAAAAAACAAAAAACAGTCAAAAGGAACAACTATTTTATAAAAACATTAAAGTAATGTGTTGATTGATGTCACATATGCTGTTTCAACCGGTTGTAAATTTACAACCGGTACATTCCATGTCAGCCATCACAATAGTGATCATTTTTCTTCAGCCAGTTGATCCCATTTATAAAGTTTTAAACTGCTCCCATTGGAGTGTTCTAAGTTTCACGGAAAAATTACAAAGCACAAGAAAAGTCGAACATGAGGTTAATTTTTCTTTTTTTAATGATTTCATATATTTTTAATTTCCAACGCTTCACTTTAGCAATGGCGGACGCATGCCTATGGGTCTGGGGGCAGTTGCCCCCACTTGGAGGTAATTTTGTCAAAGGTTTCTTAAAAAAGTAATTTGTAATATTATGCAATTTTCCCCCACCTGGATAAAATTTATACAATTTGCTCCCACTTATAAGTTTTTTTTTACTTACCACTGACATTGTCTGAAAATTGAATCCATAAATCCTTTCCCAAATCAGAAAATCCTGTCGCCTTACCTGGCTTCCTCTCGCTCTCGGCCTCTCCCTCCCATCTCCCTCTCACTTTGTCTCTCAGTCTCCGGCTCTCCTCCCTAGTCCGTCGTCCTTCCTCTGCTCCGACCTCCCTCCACTCCTCCAGATCTTATTAATGAAGAAGGAGTATTCCAAAATCAAAATTCTTATAATGCTAGAACCATTTATGAATGGAATTTAGATGGTTATTCTGAATATCAGATATATGAACTAATACACAGAATGCTTATGTATGTCACAGTCTGTAAGACTGCATCCAATAAAGATTCTGAAACTGCAAAAATGATTGCTGCCGGTTTTGTCGGTACAATAAAAGGTTGGTGGGATAATATTATCACACTTGAACAAAAATTAGAAATTTTTAATACAGTCAAAACAGAGGGGGTAGAAGTTCGTGAAGATGCAGTTTACACCCTGATCCAAACTATAATTCACCATTTTGTGGGAGTTGTCCCTCAAAGAAATGAAAAGGACAGGAGATCCTTCAAAATTAAGATGTCCCTCTCTTACCCATTTTAGGTGGTATAAAGATGTTTTTATTGCCAAAGTTATGCAGAGATCTGATGCCAATGCTGAGCATTGGAAAGCAAAATTTATAGATGGTTTACATCTTTTATTTTCTGAAAAGGTTAGACAGAAATTAAAGGATCAATACCATAGTGAAACCATCCCATACAATTATATTACCTATGGTAATATTATTTCTAAATGTACTCAAGTAGGAATAGAAATATGTAATGACATGAAATTACAATATCAGTTAAAAAAGCAAAATATAAGCGGTAAAAAGAAATTGGGGAATTGTCATCAATTTGCTTATGATACAAAAATTGATTACCCCAAAAGAAAACATAAAAAATACAGAAAAGATTTTAAAAGAAATAAATATAAATCTCGTGAGGATTCTAATTATTATAGAAATCCTAAGAAACATTATAAAAGAAAAAACTATAAAAACTCTAAAACAAAACAAGGATCTAAATCAAGTCCTAAAACTTGTTTTAAATGTGGTAAAGTAGGACATTTTGCTAATAAATGCTCTACACAGAGAAAATTAAATAACTTAGATCTAGATGAAGGTCTTAAAATTCAATTAAACAAATTATTGCTTAATTCCAGTAGTAATGGTGAAAGTTTTTCTGAGGATTACAGTTCCACAGAGGATGAAGAAATTAATAATATCAATAGTTCGTCCTCATCTGATGAACTAATTGAAAATTGTAAAGGACAATGTCCTACGGGGGAATGTTCCAAAAATAATGATTATTGGAAAGCTATAGTCAAAATGAATGGCTTAAGTATTAATGTGCTCACTAGTGACCAATCAAAAATCATTAATCTGATTGATAATTTAACAGATCAAGAATTAAAAGAAAAGATTATAAAATCTTTAATCACAAAGGATAATAATCCCGAAGACTTATTAGTTGTTAAAGATATTAACAAAATGAAGGGAATAAAAGATTTTTATTCCATCCAAGAAGTATTTAAAAGGATTGAGAAAAAAAGATCAACAACCTATCAATGTTAATGATCTTAAGAAAGAAATCAATAATCTCAAAAAAGAGATTAGTGAAGTTAAACAGTTAGTAAAATTCCAAGGTAGGCAAATAGACTACCTTACTATAAACTCTTTTCAAAAAGAAAAAGAAGTCGAATCAAAACAATCAACTGACAATAATGCTAAAGAAAAAATCTCAGAGGATTTTCTTCAAATTATTAATCAAGTTACTAATCAAAAGTGGTATGTTTACATATCTATTGTTATTAATAATGAGTATCTCTTAGATAAAGTTATTGCTTTAATAGACAGTGGGGCTGAGTTAAACTGTATTCAGGAAGGTCTTGTACCTACAAGATATTTTGAAAAAACTCACCAGTCACTCACCTCTGCTAGTGGTGACAAGTTAGGTATTAAATATAAAATTACAAGTGCTCATATTTGTAATGAAGGTATTTGTATCCCTTCATCATTTTTACTTGTTAAAAATATCCAACAACCTGTAATCTTAGGAACACCATTTTTAAAATCTATTATGCCTTTGCATAAAATATATCAAACGGGTATTTATACTAATATCCAAAACAAAGAAATAGTTTTTGAATTTATTAAAAATCCTGAAACCAGGGTGATTAATGGATTAAAAAATTTACTTTCTTCAAAAGAAAAACATTTAAATTTTCTAAAAGAAGAAGTTAGTATTATGAATTTGAAGGAAAAATTAAATTCAAAAAAATATTCAAAACAGAATCCAAGAGATCTCAGATCTTTATAAAAAGGAGGTCTGTAGTGAGATTCCAAATGCTTTTTGGGAAAGGAAAAGACATATTGTTTCTCTTCCTTATAAAAATGATTTTGATGAAAAATATCAGATTCCAACTAAGGCTAGGCCTAGTCAGATGAAATCGGAGTATCTAGAACTTTGTAAAAAAGAAATTGAAAATCTTTTATAAAAGAATTTAATAAAGAAAAGTTATTCTCCTTGGAGCTGTACAGCCTTTTATGTTAATAAAAATGCTGAAAAAGAAAGAGGAGTACCTAGATTAGTAGTCAATTATAAACCTCTTAATGATGCTTTAAAATGGATTAGGTACCCTATACCTAATAAAAAAGATTTATTAGACAAATTGCATAAAGCAGTCATATTTTCTAAATTTGATTTAAAGTCAGGATACTGGCAAATTCAAATTAATGAAAAAGATAAATACAAAACTGTCTTTACAGTTCCATTTGGTCATTATGAATGGAATGTAATGCCTTTTGGGCTTAAAAATGCCCTTTCGGAATTTCAAAATCAATAATGCTAAGCCTACCACTAATTCTACCACTTTGGTAACAACTCACGTGAGAAAAAAACACCTAGACAATAGTACCCCTCCTCCAGTCCGAATTCTTCACGTCAAATTCTCTCAAGGAACGCAGTAGATTTCCTTCCTTCTTCCGATCTCTGCACGTCTCTCTTCTTCCAGCGCACCCTGCGAAGCTTCTCCCCTTCTCGCTTTCTCTCTTTCCTTACAAAACTAGGGTTTTTTTTTCTTCTTAAACTCAATTCTGAAATTGGGATTTTCAACGAGGAAGCACACAAATATACATAGATTTTTGTACTATGAAGAATGTGGATTTGAAAGGAGCTTATCGGAGATCAAAGTGACGATCGGAGATTCTTAATTGCAAGAATTAAGATTCCAAATTAATCAATCCTTAAAGGTTAGCTCTTCATGCTAATTGATTCTCTGTTCTGCCTTTTTCTAATTTTCTGACTGACAGATGGGTCAGATGGGTTAGTGATCTTAATTTTTGAAGTTTCATTGTTCTCACTCATATTTTAGTTCAAATCATTCTTAATTTCTTTTTTGTTTTCTAGCAAATTTAAGTTCTATCAGTTCGCATGCAAACTGTGGTTTCATCATTGTATTTAAGTTCTTTTCAATAAATTATTTATTGCTCAAGTTCCGGATGAAATTCGAAAATGTGGCTTGTTGAGGGTTCTTGATCTTGAATGAAATTATGTTTTACAGGTTGGTTCATGAACTTATTGGGAATTTACAAGGCTTAAAGTTTCTTTCATTAGGAAGAAATCTTTTTAATTGATCAATTCCAACAAGTTTTGGAAGCCTTTATCAGCTTGAGTCCTTGAATTTTAGGGATTATGACTTAACTGGAACTTTTTTCCCACAAGAATTAACGGGTTTAAGCAATTTAGTTTCTTTGAATTGAGAAATAAAAAGTTTACGGGCAAAGTGTCTGTTAGTATTTGGGAGTTGAAGGGATTGATGATTCTTAACTTGAGTGGTTGTGGGTTTCCGTTGATGATTCGGGTAGTGTCTCGAATTTGTTTTGGCTTACTACTCTAGATTTGAGTAGGCAAAATTTGTCTGAGGAATTGCCAATTGAGCTTTTCAGGTTGCCAAATTTTGAAGTTGATTGCTTTAGAGGTGAACATTTTTCAATTGAAATTGAGGAAGCACGTGGTTCAATTGAAAAGTGATTTAAAGAAGAAGAAAGATGCATTGTCAGTATAGATAAAAAGCTCAAGGAGAGTAATAATCGAGCAACAATGTTGGAGGGAAGTAAAACAACTTCAAGAAATAATGAAGTTGTCCCGTCGCTGTTGCTCGTGGCTCAAAGTAGGCTTCAATATGAAGGAGAATAAAATACTTTTGGTGAATAATAGTCCCTTCTAATGGCCTAATATTGTTTAGATTGTTTGTTTTATGTTTCGTGCATGCACAAATGTTGCTCAAATGCTATATGATATGCGGTAGTAAGAATATTCATATGATAATAGGGACAAATAAAGGACAAAAGTATTTAATAAGACTACTAGAAGTATTATTGGATATGAATAGGTTAGGCATTTTACAGTTTGTATGTTGCATCAATATAGTCAAGTTCCTTAGAGGGGTGATTCGACCTGGGGCTTTTCAAATTGTGGTATCTTAGATTTGATCCCATTCCACGTCCCTGAAGGACCAAAAAAGATTGAAGAAGAGAAATAAAATAGTCAAGTTGAACAATCCATGTTGAAATGATGATGTTTGGTTCCAAGTGTATTGCAATTATCATTTACTAATAACAAAAACAAATTCATCTTGAATACAGGTAGCTGGACGTACAGAGGACCTGACTTCGAGTAGCTTGGTGAAAATGACAATTCAACATAAAATTTTAGTCAAATGACAATGAGGTATTATTACTAGAGATGCTAATGTGATGTTAGAATTTCAGTAAAAAAATTGAAATATACAAGTCCCCTTTAAACTTCACCTTTCTCTTTTATTTTGCCTATATCCAGTATACTAACAGAAATTCTTGGTGAATATATGATCCAGGAATGTCATTGCTAGCGATATTTGTTACCAAGAAATTTCAATGTTGATGATGCCAAACACTGTGAAAATGGCAATGAGTATGCTGATAGCACAGCAACAAACTTTTTTGGTGGTATAACTATGGTAGAGGAAAATCATTCTAACAAGCTCCCCATGTTTTAGAAGGGAGTGCTCAGAACCAATAGACTGCTTGGATCGCACAAATGTTGCATTGTATTGTTATGGTTTGGCTGCTCTAGGACAACAGTTGCATACTTTAGGAGTAAATGATTCACCAAAGATTGACCTTGATGACCCTTTGGCAGACAAACAAATGGGGTTTTATGAGAGAATGGGTGACACTTGCGCATCAATATGGTGGTTCAGCTGCGCATAACAAGGTACAAAAGCCAGTTTGGCTCAACTTGTGCTTCTTTTAGCCGGCTAGCTAATTGAGAATCATCTCCCCAAGAAAAACTTTGTGTTATAATCTCTCTTTTCATAAAATCATATATTATTTTTTCTTACGTTTTTTACCGTTCTTCTGTAGTAATGATGTCACTTTCCCCGAGCAAGGAGACCTTGTTGAATTATAAAATGAGATGGCATTGATAAAAGAGCAAAACAAGTCCATGAAAGACGAACTGAAGAAAATGCAAAAGAGATATTCAGAGATAAGTTTCAAGTTTGCAGAGGTAGAAGGTGAAAGGCAAGCGCTCGTTTGACACTTCGCAACCTTAAGAATACAAAAGGCCAATGGTGCCTCGACATGGATAATTGCAACGTGACATTTGGGTCAAAAATAAAATAATATGTAAATTGTGCAATTGTTTTTTTTTTTTGAAGATATATTATGTTGTTCCTATTAAAAGCAATATACAAAGTTGTTTTCACCAATAAGAGCTTTTACATATAAATTTCATTATGGCTTGTTGTGATAAGTACTTTAGAGATTTTACATATAAATTTATTCATTTCTTTGGTGAAATAATACCCCTTGGCAATTGTCTTCTTGTATGTTCTTCGTTTCTTTATGTTGTCAATCAAAAGGGTTGTAATTTTTCTTGACCCACTGGTTGTAGCATGTTTCAAGTTCCAAAGCAATCTTCAGTTTTTGTACTCTGTTGTAGCTTTGCACAAGTCAGTTGATACCTTGCCTGTTATATAAGATATTAGTCAGAGCTCAATGTGCATCTTATTGTAGACTCAAGTGGTACCAAGTGGCCAACTGGTGGAAACGTGTCCTTCCAACTCTTAGAAACACAATCAGAAGTCATGTCCTTTTATACTGCTCATGTAAGACAATATGGACTGGACAATAGCATCAAGAAGAAAGTCCATTCTCAGCGGATAATTAATTAATATAAGAACATTCCATCTTACATTAGAGTGATCGATAAATGAGAATGTGGAAATATGCGCAAAACCCCACACTAGAGTAGAGTTAAAATCTCAAGAAACACAAATTTGCTAGAAATTCACCTAGAATAAACTCACTAGAAATTAAAATATTATAGCTTGCATACAAAAAATAAAATATCTAATGTCAATTGGAGGGGTGGTGCATTTGGACCATATGTAGGGCGTGGAATGCTAACACCTTCACCATATCTGGGGTCGAATGCTAACATGTGCTCCATATCCTGTGTGTGGATTGTTTACGTAGTACCAATGTGAATTTTGAGAAATTTGCGGAGTTATCATCTGCATTAGTAATAAATAAATTATAGATTAGTAATATACACCAAAAATAAATAATGCACAAATCCACGATAAAATTAACAAACTTACATCATAAGGAAGTACATGTTCTCTGGTGTATGCATCATGAATATATAATCTTTCTTGTGTAGGGACGAACACCCAAAGCCACACTCTCATGGCGAGAACACGTATGTAAACTCATGTTTGTCTGTATTGGTGCCTCATGAATTTGAGAAATAGATAACTCCCTGGAATGCTCTTGTGTAAAATTAGATTGTGGTGATGGTGTTATTTCATGATCCTAAGAATAGAATGCAAATTGAATAAGAGGATGGTGAGGGTATGATCTTTTCTTGAAAATATCTAAATTATAACAACAAACAAATGAAAATACCTTAGGAACCTTCTTGCGATTTTGCAGCGTTTATTTTGCTTTTTTGTATTTTGGGTTTTTCAAAGTAGACGGTTCATTGTTCTCCAAAGCATCCTACAACATACACAAAACCAATTATAATGAGTAACACATAACCAATAGATGATATAGCATAGAATGTACATAAAAATGAATAATATCTGACCTTCCTCTTCTTCTTCTTTATTGTTTCATAAAACGATACCTTCCTTTTTTCACATGGACGACCTTTTGTCCGTTTGCAAATTGGGTCAAGGATATCTTGATGTATTGATGGGGCATTGGAAGAGGCAGATTGAACACAGATTGGTAAGGGCATGTTACTAGCTGAGTTGGATGCATTGCTTGACAAGTGCTCTTTTAGACTTTCCAAGAACACTAACACCTCATTGTATTTGTTTTCACTATATGAAGCCAAATCTGCAACTTTAGTAAAAATTGTGCACAAATGGTCATACCTTTTTTCTTCATCTGTAGTAATCCAACCATTATAAGGGATTTTTACTCGTGAATGACATCGCTTTACATCTTTCCTCCACAACTTGAAAATGTATTTATCTGGAAGTTCAATATTACCATACTCCTTAAAAAATGCATACAATGCATGTTTACAAAGTATCCCTCTGAACTCAAACAATTGACAACTACACTTGATATTAGACTCAGTCTTATTAATTAAAACAATAAAACTCATTTTTTTCGATATCCCGTCTTCAACTTTGACATCTTCTTCTATCACCCACTCTACACACGAGTCATTTTCCTTCTTTGAAACTTGTTCACAATATAACTTGCTATCTAGTAACTCTTTCTGAAATTCTTTAAACTTGGAATGGGTGTAAACACCTTGAAATTGCTTTTCCATTTCAAAATGTGTTGCAAGAGGTAGTGTCTGTGAAAATGATCACGTAGTGCGCTTGAGTCTCTTTTTCCACTTTGCTTCTAAGAGCATTGCCATATTGTTCCACAAATTGTTTTAACGACGTTTTTTTATTCACATACCCATCAAAAGACGCATTAATGCTCTTGCTTCGTTGGGTGGTTGACATGCCAGCCCAAAAATATGACTTTAAAAAACATGGGATCCATCTATGCCTTTGATCATACAATCCACTCAACCAATCGTTATCTTGCAAGCAATACTTGTCGATCATTGCATTCCAATTTAGTTCAAAATCTTGTTTTACGTGAATCATAAATGCAGTTAAACATATCAGATATGATTGATGCATTTACCTTATAACTGCCTAACTTATGAGGAATCTTGTTCGTGATATGCCACAAACAACAGCGGTGCCTGGTATTTGGAAAAACTATCTCAATCGCCTTTTGCATTGCTCTATCCTGATAAGTAATTATGACTTCAGGTGCACAACCTGACATACAAGTAAGCCAAGTTTGAAATAACCAGATGAATGCTTCTGTTTTCTCCGATGAAATTAGACCACAACCAAGCAACACAGATTGGCCATGATGATTAACTCCTACAAATGGAGCGAATGGCATGTCATACCTGTCTACAAGATACGTGGTATCAAAAGTAACAACCCTACCGAATTCCTTGTAGGCTTTTCAGCTTCTAGCATCAGCCCAAAATACATTTTGCAATCGACCTTCAACCTCATCTATATCCATAGAAAAAAAAAGAAACATGGGCTTTGAGCTTGCATCTTCAAAAAATAATTTTGAATTGCCATTGCATCTCCTTGACCGAGTCGTAAATGTCATGCTTTGTCAATATGATTCCTTGCATCTTTTAAAATATATGTTGCATTCTCATATCCACCACTCTCCTCTATGCAAGCACAAATGTTTTTATTTGCTCTAATCCCAGCTCTATCATTTAATTCAAGTCGGTGTCTAGTACTAGCAGGAATGGAGCGATTATGTCGAAAGTATCGTGACTTACTTGGACTTAATGCATGATTATGTTGAAGATTGAGACGTATAATACGCCATTGTCCATCTAAGCTCAAGTGCGCAGATAACTTAACTGGACATCCTAATCGAGTATTTGCTTGAAGCTTTAAAGGATTACTTGATTTACTTCTAGACTTTTCTCCTAAAGAACACATATAAGAAACGAAGGATACTAACCCATCAACCTTTTTTGATGTTCTTCTTGTTGGTCCCAATGGGCACAATAATAAGCTAGAAGGGGGGGGGGGTTGAATAGCTTATTAAACACTTAAAAACTTTATAGTAAATACTTTGAAAGGTACTTGCAATCTATTGAAAAGATTGAAGTAGCGGAAGACCTTCAAGGTAGTTGTTCCGTCTTCAGGTGAGCACTACTAGGTAGACCTTTTACAAGTTACTTAAGTTCTGCTGAAAAAGGATAATGATAATCAAAGTACTTAAACAGTTCAAATGTCAGACAAACAGTAAGGAATAACACAAGTATTTTGGGATGGTTCGCACTATAATGAGTGCTACGTCCACCACCAAGGCAGTCAACCTTGGATTTAAATAGTGCACTATGTTTTCCACTAGATCAATTACAAAGAATATCCCTAATGGATCGTGTACAAAATATTGACTTGTGTTTGGGGTCTAGGGAATTAAATATCTGTAAATACAAGATATTTAATTCGTGCAGAAGTATAGTTAATGAATGCAAACAACAAGAAGTTAAAACAATAAGTGTTGATGAACAACTTCTTGTTTGTTGGCGAGGACTTCTAGATCTGTAGAGGATCTTTTGATTGCACTGAGTTGTAAGACTTGGAGTTATGGAGTTTCAGAGCAATCCTTTTAGTGTTCGATTGATTCTGTACAATGCTTTTCTCTGTCTTTAATGGCAGTATTTATAGTAGGTGTACTTCAAAAGATCTGTTGGAGAAGACGAATACTTCAACAACTCTTTCCAAGAATGCATTAAATGCATGGGGCTGTCAGTCAAGGATTTTCGTCTTCGCAGATATCTAGAGCAGGGAATGATTTCTGAGATCTTCAAAAGGGTGGGCGATTTAGGTGTCAGATCTGAGAGTTGTTGCGCATTATGAGACGATCTGCTTTTTCCTGCTTTCAGCTTCAGGACGAAAAGTCTTCCTGCTTTTCGGAAAGTTGCTTTCGGCGGCTTGATATGTCAGGGAATGTCTTGGATTAATTCAAACAATGATTAGGATAAGGCTCCGTTTGTTTCACGGAAAATCATTTCCAGAAAATGATTTCTGGAAAATGATTTCCGGAAAATCAAAGGATTTCATTTTCAGGTGTTTGGTAAATCTTTTGAAAATATGTCAGAAAACATTTACGGGTGTTTGGCAAACACACGAAAAATGTTACGGAAAACAATATATGAATAAATACAAAAATAAAAATATAAAATAAACAATGTTTAGAATGTCCTTAGAAAATCAATAAGGACCATCTTTTTTTTTAATAAGGTCCATCTTTTTTTAATCTCACAATTACAAATAATTTTTTTTGATAATTGATATGAAAAAAAAACATTTTAAAATAGAAAATAAACAATGTTTAGGATGTCCCTAGAAAATGTTACGAAAAACTATATATTAATAAATACAAAAAATATATTCTAATATTAATGCACATATTAAATATAAAATAGTGTTGAACTTTAAACAATTTTTCTTTAGTAACCCTCAATTTATCATTAGTGGTGTCAAATCAATGTCTATCTTTTTTCAATCTCACAATTACAAATAATTTTTTTGATAATTGATATGTAAAAACGTTTTAAATAGAAAATTGACAATGGTTATGATGTCCCTAAATAATATAGGTGACACTAATTTTGGAACGTAGTAAGCATTTATTAAAATTATAATTTTTAAATAGTATGCACAAACTTTATTTATATTTCTTAACAATTTATTTGTTGAGTGAAATATTGTTTGTGTAAGTAAATATGTGCAATTGTGAAAGGGGGCAGAGGGTGCTCGAACATTTGGAAAATGACTTACGGAAAATGAATCAAGTAAGTCATTTTAAAAGAAGCCTTCATTTTCCGTTGACTCGGAAAAACCTTTTACGTTGATTTGCATTTTCCTAATGTTACCAAACAGGAAAATGAGGAAAACGTTTTTCGGAAGTCATTTTCCGTGAAACAAACGGAGCCTAAGTTTGAATTAATCCAATGAGTCATTGCTGGACAGGACACGTCATAAGAGACCAGGTGGACACAAGGTCTGCCGTTTGTAGGTTTTGAGCAGGTCTTCCGGTGAAGCTTGAAGGGGTCTTCCGCTGAACCTGTAAAGTCCTAAAAAAACTATACTAGGCAAAGTTCTATACACAGTTGCCACGCTAATCGATACGCAACCCGATTAGCCACTGAAGTATAAAACCAAATGTAATGAACTGAACAGATATAAATCTAACATAAGAATCAACACTTCTTCTGATTGGAAACCCCTTTGATGTACCATAGGCCTTCCAATAGGTGTAAAGTGCATCCAAATCAGGAAACGACATCCCACACTTTGGTTCTACAAATTTATCATCTTCGTGTCTTCCAACATTGGTTTCATCTTCCCAATTGATGTCCTCTTCAATATTGTCTTCATCTTCAAAAATAGTAATTTCTTTTTCAACGATTTCTTCTTCTTCAGTAATTATTTCCGCTAAATCTTCTCCCTCCATCCTACCAATAAATTTAGGTACAAGTTACATGAATAAGAAAGTACTATAGATTCAATACAAGTTTCTCTACTGTAGTTTTCAGCTTCTGCATAACATTAGCATAGCCGCATAGGCTTAACGTGAAACTGGAGCAAGAAATTCATTCATGAAAACCACAATTTTCAAGTGAACTGATAGGAATTAAAATTTGCTAGAAACAAAAAAATAAAGAATGACTTGAACTAAAATATGAGAGAAAAAAATGTATCTTGTAGACAGATTTTTGTACGTCCAACTACTTAGTATTGCTCAATTCAAAAAAACTAAATTGCTTAAACCCGTTAATTCTTATGGGAAAGAAAGTTCCAGTTAAGTCATAATCCCTTAAATTCAAGGACTCAAGCTGATAAAGGCTTTCAAAACTTGCTGGAATTGATCAATTAAAAAGATTTCTTCCTAATGAAAGAAACTTTAAGCCTTGTAAATTCCCAATAAGTTCATGAACCAACCTGGAAAACACAATTTCTGGTAGTATCAATGAAATCTGTAATTATTGTTGGTGTGGAGTTTATATGAAATTAAGTGGAACATAGTGTTTTTATGCATGAGATAGGCTGAACCAAATCCATGAATATTTAAAACTTATTTACAATAAATCTCCTCTTCAATTAAGAATCACCACTTAGAATGTTCCTTCATTCTTCTTTTTCCTTTTTCTATTGTTCATGTTGATTCAGAGTTTGGTTTCACAAAAGTCTATAATGTAGAACAGTTCTGGTATTTGGTCTCTTTCATAAAGTGGGAACTTTGCTGGTGTTTTACCTTACAACAATGCGGGGATCTAGAATCATGAACCATACCTTCTGAAATTGACTTGATCAGAGTATGGCCGACTTCTTGTAGATTCTAATATTAGGAATAATAATTACAGATATCTGGTAGTATCAATGAAATTTGTTGGTGATCATACTTGTGTTGTGCCTTTGTTTTTCTGTACTACGCTTTACTTTTTTTCAGATTAGGTTCCAATGTCCTGGTGGGTGAGACTGCATGATCTAGCTTTCAATTGGTTCCTTCAAGATCAAGAACCCTCAACAAGCCACATTTTCGAATTTCATTTGGAACTTGAGCAATAAATAATTTATTGAAAAGAACTTAAATACAATGATGAAACCACAGTTTGCATGTGAACTGATAGAACTTAAATTTGCTAGAAAACAAAAAAGAAATTAAGAATGATTTGAACTAAAATATGAGTGAGAACAATGAAACTTCAAAAATTAAGATCACTAACCCATCTGACCCATCTGTCAGTCAGAAAATTAGAAAAAGGAAAAACAAAGAATCAATTAGCATGAAGAGCTAACCTTTTAGGATTGATTAATTTGGAATCTTAATTCTTGCAATTAAGAATCTCCGATCGTCACTTTGATCTCCGATAAGCTCCTTTCAAATCCACATTCTTCATAGTACAAAAATCGATGTATATTTGTGTGCTTCCTCGTTGAAAATCCCAATTTCATAATTGAGTTTGAGAAGAAAAAAAACCCTAGTTTTGTAAGGAAAGAGAGAAAGCGGGAAGGGGAGAAGCTTCGCAGGATGCGCGGGAAGAAGAGAGACGTGCAGAGATCGGAAGAAGGAAGGAAATCTACTGCCTATCGAGTTCCTTGCGAGAATTTGACGTGAAGAATTCGGACTGAAGGAGGGTTACTATTGTCTAGGTGTTTTTTCTCACGTGAGTTGTTACCAAAGTGGTAGAATTAGTGGTAGACTTAGCATTATTGTTAAAAAAATGATACAAATTCTCTGTCATCAACGAAGAAGAAGATACAAAGGGAAAAGAACTGAGGAGCAGTTTTGCGTTTTTATTGATACGAGCATTTTAAAAACAATTTAACGAAAGTAGACTTTAGCAGTTTAAAAAAAAGAACTAAAGCATTTATAAATTTGGAAAAGTAGACTGGTTTGCATTTTATTCTATTTAATTTCTGAAACTCATAAAATTTAGATTGAATTGGGCCATATTCAAAAAAAATTACGGGTCAGTTTACTTTTTGAAGTTTTAATTCGTTTTAATACCGTGTTTTTTTTTTCAATATGAAAATGACACTTTTTGGGTGAAATGACTATAATACCCTTAATGAGCATGAGGCGCCTGCAACGGATGACAAACCTTTGAATCGTGGTGCATATGTTTATGTATCGCGGTGCAAAACTACCGCTTTATATGTAAACCGCGATATATAAATATTTGAATTGCGATACATAAATATGTAAACTGCGATACAAAATACACGTTTACTTCAGTTTTTGTTTTTAAAATTAAATAATGTCAAAACTAATGAATGTTAATATTATATATTAAAATACATCGAAATACATTAATAATTAAACTCTGCCAAAAAATACATCGAAATGAAAATTTCCAAATATTAAGTGAATTGAAAGAGTCGTTCAAGATTTCTCTGGGGCATACCATTGGAATAAAGTTACCCATTATTGACCCAAGATGAATTATTTTTTTACATCGAAAAATAATTCATAAATCAACTTCATGTGGCCGTTGATATTATATATCAAAATACATCGAAATAATTCATAGATTAGCTTCATGTCGTTGTTTATCAACAAGTTCCTTTTCAAACTTTTTTTTTTAATCTAAGATTGGTATGTATTCGAGAATCATAAAGCTTGAGAAGGAACTTGATGATAAATAACAGTTGGAATTGGAAATAAATCATATGGAGGAAGCTATTGATGTTATGAATAAATAAGAAATAAATGACAGTAGGTATTTAAAGTCGAAATAATGAAGAATAAGAGTTGTTTGTCATTAATTTCTGACTGTTGATATTTTGCATCGCGGTGCAAAAATATGATGACCGCGATATATCTTTCATGTTGGCTATTAATATTCTGTTTCGCGGTTCAAAAATTATGTGAACCGCGGTGCAAAAATATGTGGACCGCAATATATCTTTAATGCATGATGTTGATATTCTGTATCTCGGTGATAAATATGTAAATTGTGATGCATCCCTTCGTTATTTCGTAGCGCGCCTCAGACTCATTAAGAGTATCGTAATATTTTTGCTCTCAAAAATGTCATTTTTCGGTTTAAAAAAAAACATAAGACTGTAGTGATTAGAAATTAAAAAAAAATTTACTAACCCGAATTATGCCCAATTACTTATGCTGAGTGGGCGGCTATATTGAGAGCAACCCAACTATAACTTCACGTAAATTCGGACCGGTTTATTTTGTAAATTTCAATCACTACAGTACTCCAAAGTGTTGACCAAAACTATGGAAGAAGGCGATCTAAGCATTTTAGGAATAATATTTCGAAAATAAACTTTAGCGGTTAAAAATGTAGAAACTAATAACGTATAGGAATAACGGCATCGCTTTTCCATTGATTTAGTCACCTATTCATAGGGAGAGTTATAATTAGGGTTACACTTGGAGTATGATACAATAAACCTATACAAGGAAGGTAACATAATAAAGAAAGAATTATACAAGGTAATTACCACTAATCAATAATTATAAATAAACAAGAATAATAATAAATATATTATTCTCTAATATGCCCCCGTAAGATGGACGTCTGAGATGAAAGACTAATCTTGTGAAGTAATTGATGAAACCTCTGGCGAGCAAGTGGCTTGGTCAAGGTATCGGCCAACTAATCGGCCGAGGAGACATGGCAAACTCGCATAAACCTATCCTGAACTTGTTGCTGGATGAAATGAAAGTCTCGGGCCACATGTTTCACGCAAGTATGAAAAACTGGGTTCGAGCAGAGACTCGTGGCACCTACATTGTCACAGTAAATGACTAGTTGAGTCGAGGAGGTTATACCGAGTTTGCCAAAAAGAGACACAATCCACCGACTACCAGAATGGCGCCCATTGCCCGATTCAACGAGGAGCGAGCAATAGTGCGTTGTTTCTTGGAGCTCCAAGAGATCGGGTTGCTTCCAAAATAGACAATGTGGACACTGGTGGATGTGTAGTCATCCTTGTTGCCAGCCCAGTCAACATCAGTGAAAGCATGGAGAGCGGGAGGAGACTAGCGATGAAGGAGGATGCCCACATTAATAGAGCCATAGAGATACCGAAGAACTTGCTTGACCGCATTCCAGTGCTCAGTGGTCGACTTATGCATGAGCTGGGAGAGTTTGTTGATAGCGAAGGCAACATCATGCCGAGTAAGAGACATATATTGAAGGCTCCAAACCATTGCTCAAAATTCTGTTGGATCTGTGAGAGCAATGCTCATGTGAAGAGTCAAGGTAGACGAGGTAGCAAGGGGCGTAGCTACTGGGCGAGCATCGGTCATGCATGTGCAAGTAAGGAATGTACCCGCGCTGGGAGAGCAGAAGACCACTTGAGCCCTTAACAACTTCAACCCCAAGAAAATAGTAAAGATCACCAAGGTCTTTGAGTGAGAAGCGATTAGCGAGCAGAGATATGAAAGTTTGAACTACAGCGGGTTGGTTCCCAGTGACGATGATATCATCCACATAGACAAGGAGATAGATGATGTTGCCTGTAATAGGAAGGATGAACAATGATGTGTCGGCCACCAAGTTTTTGAAGCCGAAGGTAAGTAGAAACGAACGCAGCTCATTATACCATGCTCGGGGAGCCTGCTTGTGACCATAAATAGCCTTGTGAAGTCGACACACATGTTGAGGTTTGCCCTTGTCTGTGAAACCAGGTGGTTGAGTCGTGAATACTTCCTCTGACAGATTGCCTTGAAGAAAGGCATTACTCACATCCAGTTGTCGAAGATCCCATCCTTGACAAATGGTCAGCGAGAGAACAAGACGAACAGTGGTCGGTTTAACCACCAAGCTGAAAGTCTGGTGATAGTCAACCCCTGGTCGCTGGTGAAATCCCTTGGCCACTAAGCGAGATTTGTAGCGATCAATAGTGATATCAGCACGTCTTTTGATGAAGTAGATCCACTTACAGTCAACAATATATTGCAAGCATCTACCGAAGGGACTAGATCCCAGGTTTCATTGCGAGCTAGTGCATCAAACTCCTCAGACATGGCCTGACGCCACTTCTCATCTTTTAGAGCCTAAGTGACACATGTTGGTTCACTATCCGCTGTCAGTTGAGCCGAAAGACTCAATTTGGTGATGGGTTTGTAAATATTGTTCTTAGAGTGAGTCACTATGGATGAAGTTCCAGAAGCAACGGACACATGGACAGGGTCAGCGGACACGGGCACAGGCACAGAACCAGGATCAACGGGCACGTTGCAAGTGGGCATAGTGATATCCTTGGGCATGGAGCTGATTACCGAGGGGGGTTGAGTAGCCAACAAAGGACTAGTAACAGGCAGTGGTGAGGGTGGTTGAGGCTGGTGTATGGGCGAGCTGAAATTAACCACATTCTGATTAGTATGAGGAGAAACTGGCGGGGAGGCACTAGAGCGAGCAGTCGACGGTGTGTATGAGTGGTCGAGCAGTTCATGACATTTTGTAAAGTAAAGGTGTGTGTAGGTGTGAGGAGGATAGAAGAAACAGTTTTGGAGATATGTAGGCATGTACCATCACCAATGACCATGCCATCCGTGCCCGGATAGTTGTAGTGAAGTCGGAGGTTGCCAAGATCGTTGGTAACATGGTGAGAAGCACCACTGTCGAGAAGCTAGCCTAGAGTCTCGGTGTCCGTTTTGGTCGCAAGGTGTGCCCGTGGGTGCTTTGTGTAGTTACTGGCCGAGTTGGAGTCATCGAGCAGAGATGTGGTGGCGACCAATTGAAAGTTGGGGCAGTGAGCAACCGTGAGTCCCTGTTGGCGACAGCCCTGACACTTACCAAAATAAGGTCGTTGTTGGCTTGGAGCAGAAGTCGAGGACTGCTGGGAGGGTTGCTGAGGTTGAGCGGGAGCTGCCCGAGCTTGCGAGGAAGAGTGCCAAGCATACGAGCTATGGTTCCTCGAGGTAGCAACACTGGTAGAGATAGGATGCGAGAAGGACGCGGGTTGTGACTGCTTCAGAAGCAGTTCACGATTGATGAATTTTTCATAGAGCTTATCAAACGATATGGGAGTGTCCCAGCCTTCCACCACATCTACGATGTGGCGGTAGTCATCATTTAAACCACCAATGATTGTCTCAATAAGATCCTTGTGGTGAAGCGGTTTGCCCAGAGCCGCGAGTTCATCTGCCCGACTTTTGACAGACTACATGTAGTCGGAGACCGATTGGGTGCCTTTGGATGCCCGCTTGAGGTAGTCTTTAATCTGCTTGATATGGCCGTGAGTCAGGCGAGCATAGGTGTGAGCCGAGTTTCCCATGCTTCTAGTAGTGGCGCCTCATCGGATCATAGGAACCAGAGGAGCAGAGAGGAAACCAACAAGAGCTCCGAACAAGAATTTGTCTTGCCGGATCCAGGGTTGGTAGTGTGGGTTTGGGACGGGAACGTCCTTGGATGATTGAGCATCCTTGGCTAGGACGGAGTGAGGTGGGCATGTGTGTGAGCCGTCTACAGACTTGTAGAGGTCATAGCCAATGAGGGTGGCCTAAACTTGGAGTTTCCAAGCTATGTAGTTTGTTGAGGTGAGTTTGGTGATGTTGCGGTGAGAGATGTTGATGAGGTCGAAAGTTTATGTGGGGTCAAGGGGGTATTTAATGGTAAGTGAGTAATTTTCGTTAGCCATAGCGGAGGGTGGTAGGGGCGGTGGCTAGAGAAAGAAGATGAAGATTTTAGGAGCAAAACTCTGATTCCATGTAGAAACTACTAAAGTTTAGGAATAACGGCATAACATTTCCATTGATTGAATCACCTATTTATAGGAAGAGCTACAATTAGGGTTACACTTGGAGTATGGTACAAGAAACATATACAAGGAAAATAACATAATAAGGAAAGAACTATACAAGGTAATTAATTATCACTAATTAATAATTACAAATAAACTTGAATAATAATAAATATATTATTTTCTAATAAAAAATACATGGGACTGTTGCGAAAAAAATATTTGAGAAAATATATGATCAATTTGTCCCAACTTGAACCTAAACAACCAACCTATCTAAGAGCATCCTCAACGTGAGTTTTTTTCACTTCTTAAACTTGGAGAAGCGTGCCATGGTGGCCACATAGGAGAGATAAATCTCCACCTATGAGAGAGAAAGAGATATAACTTTCAATTGAGGAAGTTACTATTTGTATGCAAAAGGTGCAAAAGGAGGGGAGAGGTGGGCAGGTTGTCGGGGTTGTGTGTGAGGGGGGGGGGGAAGGGGGGAAGAGATTTTTATTTTATTTGAGATGGTGTTAAATTTAATATTTTTTGTGTAAGAAGTTGTGTAAGAATAGTATACAATGAGAAGATTTATTTTTAAGTATGTAAGAAGAGAAAAATATGTAAGTAACAGTGAGACCCAGTTAAAAAGTTGTATTAAGAATATATATATTGTGGATGCTCTAAGCTTTTTCTAAATGTTATCAAGTAGTTTACGGCCCACCTGAAAGTGTTCGTTCATCACATTAGTTCAAAAATCCTGAGGTTTTCTTTTAAATTATGAGTAAATATTTTTAAAGGGAAATGTAGTCTATATCCTTATTGCACTGACTAATTGATTAGTTTGCCATTGTGATTTGTAATCAACATTGCCACTCTACTGTGAATTGTAAAAGGGATTACGGTATCGCCATGCCATTTCCTGTAACAGTCACCCAGTTTTTAAGAAAATTAAATGTAATATTAATTCAATAATTCAATAAAATCCACTTTTTACTTTTAATGGGACCCTCCCAAACTCTTTTTTCTCTATTTGCCATGTTATTTGTCTATCAATTCCGAGTGAGGATAAGTAGTAAACCAGTGGCCGTGGTGGTGGTGGTGGTGGTGGTGGTGGTGGTGGTGATGAGGGTCTTCAGGATTTGGGAATTTTGTTTTTTTTTTCTTGGAAAAATTTGTAGGTAGGTCTCTTTTTTTTTTAAAGTTTCTAATCGTTTCGCTCCCTTGTTTTTAGTTTTTATAATCAGAAAACGTTATTTCTTTTATCGTGATGCACACAATATTTTTTTCCGATTGCCATAAAAAGTAGGGGAACGAAATGATTAAAAACTTTATATGAATTTAGGCGGGTCACTTTCTGAAAGTTTTTAACTGTTACACTACACCATGTTTTTTACTCTCGGTACATCGCACTGCATTAATTTATGCCTCATGATGCTTTAATTTAAATCACTTAATTCAATTTTGCATCGCACTGTACCAAATTTATCTACTGTGATGCACCAATTGATATATCGCGCTGTAAATATTGATGCATCACGATGCAAACTGGTTTCGAATGCATCTCATCCGCCTTCATCTCTACTGAAAAATCCTCCAACCCAGCCCAAGTTCATTCTAGTTTCATACTTTATGAATCAGAAAATTTGTTAATCTTTCGGGGGCGGTGCCCTCTCAACCCTTGCGACCTAATCAGGTAGGGCATCCCCCTTTCGTTGCTGCAATAATTGTGATTTTTGAACCCTAAATTGTTAGTTGAAGATGAGGAAGGAGACGATCTAGACATTTTAAGAAAAATATTTCGAAATTAAACTTTAGCGATTGAAAAAACGAACGGGAGACTGTAGTGAAAAGATGTTTTGAAAAAAGTATCAGCCAACAATTTCTCTTAAAAACTATGTAAAAGAAATTGTTCTCTTTAGGTAGACCATAGACGGCGCACACACAGCGAACGAGGAGGCACATCGTGAACTAATGGACAACGGTGATGAGCTCTCCTCTTCCGTTTTTCGAAATCTGAGGCTGAGTGACTGAAACAAGACAACCTCTCTCCTCCTTTTCAGCTTCTCTCCTCTCATCTCTCATCTATTATAAACCTAGGTTTCCAAAATTGAAAAAAAAAACATCTTACATTAATTAATTACGTTGGAATCGAATTATCGAAATCAAATTTGGGGATTTTTTGAAATCTTGTATTTGCCTCTAAGCCTCTTTCTGATTTTGTCTTTCACGCTGAGTCTTTGGGAATCGTCGAATCATTGCCGGAATCGGTATTCTCGAGTCGCACGACGTGACATAGTCGGTGTCGACGGTAGGGCACTTCACCTTCTGGTAACATGGCTGTCTTGAATCTTGAGAGTGACTTTGAGTGATAAAAGCCTAAAACTCTAAAAGATATTATTATTTTTACTTTTTAAGTTTTTATCATGAGAGAGAGAGAGAGAGAGAGTTGAGAGAAACAGATTCACAGATTGTTTGGTAGGAGTATTTGATTTTTTAATAGTGACTGATGAGTGATGAGTCATTGTAAATACTCAATAGTAAATTAGTCATGACTCATGAGTGAATACAGTGAATACAGTAAATAGTGATGATTTTGGTTTCTTTATGTGATCTATGAAATTTTGTTTGTTTCCCCAAATTTCCTTGTAGGATTGAAATGCTTGAAAATTAGAAATACAAAAAGTCCTATTTACAATAATTTTTGGGCGGATCCATGGATATTTTATATTTATATCAACAATTCAACATAGACATTGGAAGCAAAAATCAGGTTTTATTGCTCTTTGACTATCATTTTTATGTATTATCGTTATTTGTGTTAGCTTTATCTTTGAGTGTTTTTTATTTTAGAATTGAATTTATAGTGCAAACATATTGTCAAGAAAATATTTATCCGGAAGTCAAAAAAGAAATAAAGGAAAAAGAGATGATGAGATAAAGAAAACTCAAAGAGGAGCACTTGATAAGTTTTTTAAAAGTAGTTTTTCTGTTAAAGACCCAATTGATGAATCATAACCGAGTAGCAAAGAAGAAAAAAAAACGAAGAAGATGATAATTTAATTGAGCATGAAAAGAAAATTAAACAAACTAGTCATGCTTTGAATATATATGAAACAAGAACTTGTGATAACATTGATAATAAAACAAGATATATTTTAGTGGTGAAAGGTCCTATAAGAGAGAGTAATTTGAAATTTCCTATAGATGGACTTTCTAGACATTTTGCACATTCTTATTATACAAGAAAATTACCTAATGGAGAGAATCAAGAGAGAAAATGGCTTGTGTACTGAAAAGATGCAAACAAAATGTATTGTTTTTATTGTAAATTATTTAAATCGGTGCAAAATATTAGTTTGCTAGCAAATGAAGGTCTTGATGATTGGAAACGTTTAAGTGAGAGATTAAAAAAACATGAGAACGGTATTGAGAATATCAACAATATGAGAATTTGGTTAGATTTGTAAATTAGATTGAAAAAGAATGAAACAATTGATAAAGAGTTACAAACCCAAATTAAGAAAGATAAAAAACATTAGAAACTAGTTTTTGTAAGAATTCTTTACGTTGTAAAATGTCTTTGTACGCGTAATTTGGCTTTTCGTGGAGAAAATGAAAAGATTTACCAAAATAATAATGGAAATTTTTTAGGATTACTTGAATTAATTGCAGAATTTGATTTAGTAATGCAAGAGCATTTTAGACATATTAAAAAAAAAGAAATTCATTATCATTACCTTAGTC
The DNA here is from genome assembly GCA_013146195.2 of Codonopsis lanceolata. NCBI lineage: Eukaryota > Viridiplantae > Streptophyta > Magnoliopsida > Asterales > Campanulaceae > Codonopsis > Codonopsis lanceolata. The sequence continues at coordinate 50,794,532 of CM028378.1, read as the reverse complement.
ATAAGATTGAAAATGAGTTAATTTCAATATTAGGCTCTAAAGTAAGAAGCACTATAATTGAAAAAATAAAAGAGGCTAAGTATTTTTCGGTGATACTTGATTGTACTTCGGATGTAAGCCACAATGAACAAATGACTTTAATAATTCGATGTGTTGATATGTTAAGTTGTCCAATAAAGATAGATGAATATTTCATAGAATTTTTAATAGTTGATAATACATCAGATTAGGGCTTTTCAATGAATTACAATTTGTTTTAGAATTACTTAAACTTGATATTGATAATGTGAGGGGATAAGGTTATGATAATAGTTCCAATATGAAAGGAAAACATCAAGGTGTACAAAAGAGATTTCGTGAAATCAATCCAAGAGCATTTTATATGGCATGTGCTTGTTATTCTCTTAATTTAACAATATGTGATATGACAAATTATTGTGTTAAAGTTGTCTTTTTTTTTTTTTTTTTTTTTGCAATTGTGCAACGCATGTATACGTTATTTGCTATTTCTACAAAAAGATGGAAAATTTTACTAGATCATGTTCATCAATTAACTTTAAAACCATTGTCAACAACAAGGTGAGAAACTCATGTTAATGGTATTACAACTATAATCACTCAGTCTGAAGAGATAAGAGAAGCTCTATTTGAATTGTCGAGAGTAAGTGAAGATACCAAAACTAAAAGTGAGGCCGAGGCATTAGCAACTCATGAACTTGAAAGTTTTGAATTTTTGTTGGGCATGACTATATGACATAATATTTTGAAGAAAATTAATTTGATTAGTAAGAAATTACAATCTGAAGATATGCAAATTGATATTGCAATAACAATTTTGAAAGGTTTGATTTCGTATTTTGAAAGATATAGGGAGGAGGATTATCAAGAAGCCCTAGTATTAGCCAAAGAACTTGCATCTAAAATGGAAATTGATCCTATCTTTCCTCAAAAACGTAAAATTCGTAGGAAAAAACAATTTGATGAATATTGTCATGAAGACATATCATAATCTCCTGAGGAGTCTTTTAGGATTAATTATTTTTGTGTTATTATGGATATTACTATTACATCTTTGAAGAGTAGATTTGAACAATTGAATATTTTTGAAAACATTTTTAGTTTTTTGTTTAAACCCAAGAAGTTGAATTTATTAGATGATAATAGATTGCATGAATGTTGTGTTAATCTTCAAGTTGCCCTAAAACATAATAAGAAATTTGACATTGATGCCAATGATTTATTTTCTAAATTGCAAGTGTTGCAAACGTATCTGAGCTGCCCGGCCCAATAGGCCCAAACCATAAGTCGCGTGCCTGGCACATGATCACAAATCAGTTAAGCGAACATCCTAAAGTCAACATTACGAGGAGAAGTTTAAATGGTTCATGTATATCACGAGCAGGATCTTAGCCTTCAGCGAGCAAGAGATGTCATCGAGCAGGAACATGTAACGAGCATGATGTGTTATGTTCGTGAATTTAAGAGTTGTTGCCAGTTGAGGGCAGTTATGTCCGGATAATTCTCCATTTTGACCGTTGTGGTTAATGGGGCAGTTAATATACCCGCCATCAATGCCATGAATGTTAGTGGGCAGTTATGATCGGTTATTCACTCCGGCAACTATAAAAACCCCTCAAAATGAAGGAGGGAGGTACGTGATTTGAGATAGCTAGCCTAAACTCTGCAGAATTTTATATTCTCTTGCATTCTTGTGCTAATTCCCACGCCGGAGGGCTTTTGTAGGGAGTGCCCCTGCCTAGTTCACAGTTTCTTGGTTTAATTGCAAAGTTGGGCTTTGAAGATTATAGGATACGTTGAAAGCCAGGTATCTAGTTGGTCAGGTCCAGTGCGGCTACAAGATTTTGGACGCATCAGTTGGTTCCATTGCTGGGAAACGGTAACATTTTTCATAAACTGAAAGTTTGTTCTTGGTAAGTCTTAGTAATGGCCGAAAACGGCGTTAATGGTGTCAATGGAAGTCGTCAAGAAGAAGTACAAGCAACTCCTAGTCTTAGTCAGTTGGCTGGGAATAATCCCCCTCCACATGATGCTCGTCATTAGCTAAATCAACGGCGTGGAGTGGATTCTTTAGCTAGAAGTGCAGTAGCACCTGTTGGTTTGACACATGAATTCAGGGAGGAAGCTCTTCGTCAAAGGGCCATATATTTGGGGCATATGCATCAGCTCAATTTGCAGTTGATTGCCGTGGGTAAGCCGCCTTTACCCATTGAGGTGGATCCTTTACCAGCTTTATCTGCTCCAAGTCAAGCAGCAAGTGGTTCGAGGACTGAGGGCAATCACTTGAATGCAATGATCGTTCCTTCTCAGCCGCGTGTACAGGGGTCAAAGGGACGAGATCAGCCAGAAGGTAGAGCCAGTCACAGGGTTGTACCAAGTGTTCATTCACAGCTGGGACCACGAGTGGGGGATGATTCAGCACAGTCCCGTCGTCATCGACGATCACCTTCCCCAAGAAGGTCTCATGCTCGTAAGCTTGCTCGCCTCTCCTCGGCGGTCACATGCTCGAGCTGCTCACCATCTGGAGATCTTATGCCCGTCATCATAGGACACCTTCTCCCAGGCGATCCCAGGGACATTTATCTCATCATTCCAAAGGAAAGAGCGATTTGCATCAACCAGATGCACAAAGAAATTTGGTGATTAATGAACCAGTTGCTCAGCTCGCTGGGGTGCCCCAGGCAAAGGTGGCGCAGGCCGTGGGAATTGCTCAAGACTTTGGCGCTATGGGTCCCCCACAGGCCCCTCCTATGCCCGTGGTACAGCCTCAACCCGTGGGTGGTTTGCCTACAACTATTAATATGCAGGATTTTGAAGATTTAAAACGCCGAATGGAGGTGTGGGAACAGGGCTTTGGATGGAAACTTTTTGCGCACTTCAGCTAGCCTGTTGGCACCATGGATTGAGAATGCACTGCCAGCACAAGGGCTCATTTTCCTGAATATTAAGGAGTATACAGGGAAGACGAAGGCGAGAGACTGGTTGATGTCCTTCGAGTCTCAAATCGGCTTAGTGACTTCAGATGAGGCGTTAAAAATTCGGGCTTTCGTGGGAGCTTTGCAAGGAAAGGCCTTGGCATGGATGGGAGCTCTGCCGCGTAGATCAATTAACAATTAGGCTGACTTGCGGGCAAAGTCTTTGGCAGATTTTGGAACCGTGGGCACTTTGGCAAAGACAAGGGCTGATTTGTCAAAGGTTAAGCAAGGAGCACACGAGTCAACTGCTAGCTACTTGGAGCGATTCACTAAAGTCTTGGAGCAAGTCCCAGGGTTGACCGAGCAGGAGGTAACTTTATGCTTTGAAACAGGCTTGCTTGAGGGTGAAGGTGGATTAAAATCGGAACTAAGTATGTGCGAGCCCAAAACACAGGCATAAATGTTCATGCGGGCTCAGAAATGGTGTGCCGGAGAGACGGCAAAGAAAGAAAAGAAGAAAGAGAGCAATGATGCAGTTGGAAATTCCAAGGGGAATGGTCAGGCCGTGGGCGGAGGATATAATAAAGGCAAGTCGAGGTATGACCGCCCGAGGGAATTTCTTCGTGAAGCAGATCTTACCCCGCTCAATACGTTGCGCGAGGATATCATGTATGAGATTCGAGATGAGCTTCCTCGCCCACCTCGCATGAATCCCGAGACAGCTGATACTCGGGATAGGACGAAGAGATGTGCTTATCATGACGATTATGGGCACACAACAGAAGAATGTTGGCCGCTGAAGAAGGCCATTCAGAAATTAATCAATGAAGGCCGGTTAGACCGGTTCAAGAGGGATGGAGGAAACAGAGGAAACGCTCCCCGGAGGGATGCCCCACCAATCAGAGGAGTAATCAATGTCATAATGGATGAAGAGCCCACTCCAACCTAGCTCGGTAAACAGATCTATTCTTTGTCGAAGGTTGTACACCGACCTACTGCTTTGCAAGCTGGAGAGGAAGCTATACAGTTCACTCGTAGCGAGCTAGCGAGCAATGTGGCGTGAGCAACCCTGATTGTCTCTCGCCTTGGTGGATGGATGGGTCGTGGCATCGAATTCGCCGATACGCCGGGCGCTACAGGGATGTGATGTATTATTAATGTTTTCGGGTTTGAATTGAGTGATGATCGACTCAAACCATACGCGTTGGACGCCGGAAGGCTTCACTAATCACAAAGTACCTGCTAAAGGCACTGCCGAGCCGGGAGGTCTTTATTGGTGAAGGGAGCTGCACGCGAGTTGAGAAGATCACTTTCATGGTGATCGACTTAAAGTCTCCTTACAATATTATCTTGGGTGTGCCGAGCATGACCAAGTTTCAGATGGTCGCGTTTATTCCCCACCAGCGCGCTAAGTTCTACACCGATCAAGGAGTGGGTGTATTGAGGAGTCAACCTCGGGCAAGATTGAAAGTATGTACGCGGATGTCAATAGAAGAAGCAAAAGTTGAACTTGGAAGATGGCGAGCGTAAAATTATCGTGCGGTAGCACCAAGGAAACGCCTCATGTGATCGGGGCCAACAACGGTGGCTATGGTGAATGAGGATTGCGAGGTGGATACTTGCTCTTGCCGATATGAATTGAGGGGTAGGTTGAGCATGAGGTTGACACAAGCTTGACTTTGGATCAAACTGGCGAGGAGAACATTTGTCCTTTGCCAGCATTGAAGTCGAGGGGGCAGTTCGAACGATTCGATGAGGCGAGTTTGGTTCCAGATGAGGTTGGGGACAAGCTTCATGGTCCTTTGCCGACACTGAAGTTGGGGGGACAGGTTGAACAAATGGAGGACATGGATGTGGATCAGCTTGATACGGTTGAAGCTCAGGCTGAGAAAGAGGAGAAGGTGGAGTGTGATACACTCCAAATGAGAGATGAGCAGAATTTACTCGGCCAGACGAGCTCAAGGAGGTGGTTATAAATTCTCGCTTATCCCGAGCAAAAATAAAAATTGGCAAGCTTTTCGCTTGGCTGGAAGCTCAGCAAATTTGATCAAGCAGCTTGTGGATAGCTTGGATGTCTTTGCATTGAGACCGTAAGATATGCAAGGCGTGAGTGAGGTCGTGCTTTGCAGACCGCCTCACAATGCGGATCCTCGCCGCCAATTCACCATGCCTAGAATTTATTCTGTTGAAAAAGATCAAGCTATCAAAGAGGAGGTTGAGAAGCTGCTCAATGCGGGCATTACCGAGGAGATACATTACCCAACTTGGTAGGCTAATGTAGTTATGGTCAAGAAATCTAATGGCAAGTGGCGGATGGTGTGGATTTCACGATTTGAATAAGGCTTGCCCAAAAGATTGCTATCCTTTACCTCGAATTGACAAGTCGGTGGACGCTATATGGGATTCGAGCCACCATTGATGCGTAGATTCGGTATCACCAAGTTAAAATGAATGAGCAGATAAGGCTCGATCGCCCGAGCAAAGCCAGTGGGGGTCAGATATTATAAGATGATGCCATTCGGACTGAAAAATGAAGGAGCTACTTATCAGAGAATGGTGAATAAAATATTCAGCTCGCAGATTGGAAGGAATGTCGAGGCTTATATTGACGATATGGTGGTGAAGACCAAAGGGCACGAGCATGCGATTGACTTGGGTGAAACCTTTGCCAACCTCAGAAAACATGAAGCTTAACCCGAGCAAGTGTGTGGGGGTGAAAGCGGCAAGTTTCGGGTTCATGGTAACCGAGAGGGGCATATAGGCTAATCCGGAAAAAATTAAGGCATTGGTCACTATGAAGCTTCCCCGATGCATCAAAGATGTTCAAAAGCTCAATGGTAGGGTGATAGCCCTTGGTCGCTTCATTTCTAGGTCGGCAGAAAGGTGTTTGCCATTCTTCAAAGTTCTCCGTGGAACGGGGTTTGAGGACACGAATGTTAGAAGGCCTTCGAGCACCGGTGAAATATCCGGGAAGTCCTCCTTTGTTGAGTAGTCCTGTGTCCTGTGTGAGACATTGTTTATGTATTTAGCGGCCACAGAGCAGGCTGTAGCCGCTGTGTTAATTAGGGAAGAATGTAATGTGCAAAAGCCTGTTTATTATGTGTCAAAGGCCCTCACCGCCAGAGAGACGATATTTTAATGCGTAAAAATTGTCTTAATAGCTTGTTGTTGCCGCCGGAAACTTCGAGCTTATTTTTTCTGCACATTCGATCATTGTATACACCGATATGCCTCTTAGGAAAATTACCGCACAAGCTGATTCTTTTCCGTCGCTTGCTTGCTTGGTCTATTGAGTTAACTGAGTTTGATATTGATTATCAACCTCGACGAGCGATTAAGGCACAGGCTTTGGCAGACTTTGTAGCAGAGACTAGCTTTAAGGATTCGTAAGCAGAGATTCCTTCTAAGACAAAGATCGCCGAGTACACCAATTCCAAAGCCCGACTGCAGTATTGTTGGGAATTACATGTGGATGGTTCGGCAAGTTGTGTTCGGAAGTGGAGCCGGTTGGTGTTAGTCCCACCGAGCAGATGTGGAGTTTGAAAAGCATTACGCTTTAAGTTTCCAATCCAATAACCAAGCCGAGTATGAAGCCTTGATTGCGTGACTCGAGCTCAGCAAGATGTGGGAGTTCGAAAGGTGATTGTTTATTGCGACTCCAGTTGGTTGTGAATCAAGTTAGAGGTGATTATGCTGTTCATCATCCGTTGTTGGTTCGTTACTTATGCGATGGTGAAAGAGATTCTAAAGGATTTCGATTATTGGGAATTGGTGCGAATTGCTCGCATGAGGATAATATGAGGGCAGATTATTTATCTAAGATGGCCGAAGTTGAAATTCAATCTTTGCACCCAGGGGTCATGATTGAATATTTGGAGGTTCTTGTCATAGAAAAAGAGGTGATCATGGACATTGAACCTGCTTCCAAGTGTTGGATAGACAATTTGAAGGCTTACATCGAGCAGGGGACCTTGCCCGAGGACAAGACGGAGGCTCGAACTATTCAGAAGTAATCATGTCGGTATGTCATCTTAGATAACATACTTTATAGGCGATCATACACCACGCCTTTGCTCAGATGTGTTCGACCAGAGATGACTGAGGGCATTTTGGGAGAAATACATGAAGGTAAATGTGGCGGTCATCCTCGCCAAAGGTCATTGGCAGAAAAAGTTTTGGCAGCTGGTTTCTATTGGATTACTTTGAGGTGGGATGCAAATGTATGTTCGGCGATGTGACAAATGGTCAATTATGGATATACCTCGCTTACCTTCTACCGAGCGCAGCTCTCGTGGTTGCATCGTGGCCATTTGATTGGGGTATGTGGGGTAGATCTTATTGGCCCATTTCCAGTGGCTCGGTCAAAGTTTAAGTATACGATGGTCGCTGGGGATTATTTTACCAAGTGGGTGGAGGCTAAGCCTTTGGCAACCATCAGCGAAGTTAATGTGATTGATTTTGTTCATGAGCACATATGGTGTCATTTTGGAGTTCCACGAGCAATTGTGTCCGACCATGGGACTCAATTTTCAAAAAAATTCACTAAAGCATGCGAGTAGATGCGAGTGAAACATCGTAGTCTTCGTAGCATACCCATTGTGGCAATGGGCGTGCCGAGGCCGCAATAAACAAAGTTTTGTATGTCCTCGCGAAACCTTTGAAGACAAGGCAAAGAAGATGGGTGGATGAGTTGCCTTCTCGCTTTATGGGCGTTAGAACGACGCTAGAGGTCCCATGGGAAACCTTTCTATGGCTTATGGATCCGAGGCTATGCCCTGTGGAAATGTATTTGCCCAATCATCCTGTTACACTATAACATTGAATCTAATAGTGTAGCTCGGGCAGCCGATCTAGATTTGTTAAAAGAGAAACGGTTGGAGTCCAAAATGAGGATGGCAAATTACAAACAACGAGCAAAGGCCCACCACGATAAAAGGGTTCGTGGTCAGTCATTTGCTGTGGGCGGCTGGGTTCTCCGTAAGATGAAGCAACAGTCATCGAGCGAGTGGGGAAGCTGCCGAATTGGGAAGGACCTTTTCAGATTGCTAGAATTGTTAAGGAAGTCACTTATATGCTATGAACAGAGGATGGAAACGAGTTGAGACATCCATGGCATGCAGATCACTTGAAGAAGTATTATCGGTGATGGCGCGATGTAATTCATTTATCTCTTCTTTTTATTTTGCAAATGATAACGGATTGAATAAGGTGTGTTCATCTTATAATGTTTAATGCAAAGCTCAATTATGCTTTCGATTTGAAAGTTGATGTTTGAGTCTTGCTTTTGTTATTTTTCTCAATTATCTCTTTCGCGAGCATGAGTTATTTATGAACGTAAAGGGTTGGTGTTCGAGTTAACCTGCTTTTGTTCTCGGTTATTCTTGTGCGAGCATAAGCTACTTATGCTCGTGAAAAGAGTTGGTGTTTGAGATAATTGCTTTTCTTGTGTTCTCGATTATTCTCTTTTACGAGCATAAGTTATTTATGCTCGTGAAAAGAGTTGGTGTTCGAGGTGGTTGCTTGTTCAATTATATGATTTTTCTTCACGAGCAAAGGTTGCCTTTGCTCGAAAGGAGTTGGTGTTCAAATCAAGAATTCATAGTTGAAATGTTGGAATGCAAGCATGCATAGCAAAATAAAAGCATTTATCAAACCATCAAGACCAAGAAATAGCAAATATTACAGAACCAGAAAATTAAATTGTTTGAAGACCGAGGATAATATTGTTTTTGGAGATTATGGCACGTAGGCCAAAAAGTGAAACTTCATGTGTTCGGAGGAATGTTGCTGGGAGCTGTTGGGTTGGCATCAGTTGTTCCTTCAGGGGTAGCTTCGAGGATGATTACATCGTCGTCACCGGCTTGATCGGAGGTACCTTCGTTGGGATGTGCTTGAGATCTCCAAATTTGAGTCATAAGCTCACCGATGTTGGCTCGGACAACCGGAGGAGAGGTCCATGAAGATAAGCCTTTTTCTCGCATCGGCTCCAACGAGTCTAGCTCGCCCCTGTGATACCTGAACAAAAAGCATGACCAGGCGGGCCGCGGCGTAAAGGTGGGTTGGTACCCCACTCTGGCAACTCGCTTGATTTCCCAACCCGCCGCACGAGAGTTGCCTCAAAGACGTGGTTTATTCCCTGGGAGGAAGAAGGTATAGGCTTCATTTTCGCCAGTAAAGCAGTCTTCGGAATTTTGTAAACTCGACAATATTTTTGTTTTGCGCTTGCTTGAAAAAGATTCGCGTGCAACCATGGCTTCGCTTCTTCTTGAGCTTGGTGGCTCGAAGATCCTTCCTGACTCCAGAATGTTGTTCAAAAGTCGCTTTTAGATTTCTTGAGAAGTCCGAATGGACTCCAAGTTTTCTTTCTCGCCCTCAACCTTGGAGAGCTCGGTCACTTTACTAACGAGAGTTTCTGCTGTTGCTTCTTCCACAATGCGATGTAGTTGACGGCCTCCTCCAGCTGGTTTTTCTTTCAATAACGCATTCGAGCTGATGTTGTCAATGTCGCCTTCATACATCATTTTTGTTTGGTAGCGATCTGGCAGATAAAGATGTAGTTGGTATTTAGAATGTTAAAGGAAAAAAGATAGGCTGAGGAAAGAGTTTACCTCGCCAGCACATCCCGACTTCTCCCACCAAAAACCGAAGCAAGCGGTCTTCTTCCGAATCCCGCTGTCGCAAATTTTTCATCGTGTCAAGTCCCACAAATGTCGGGGTACCCACCTGCTTGAAAATATTGATCTTATCAAGATCGCACATCGGGCGATCTGAAAATGAGCCGCTCTTAATTTCATTTGCATCGGGCATAGGAAATTGTCCTTATGCCATGACGGAGATGGAAGCGGTAGTAGCCTCCTCGCACAACTTTATCCGCTCTATGTTTACTTTCTCGAAGAAATGATGATGTGGGTCGTGTCGAGAGAAATGGCCTCAGACG
>CM028378.1:50758745-50784562 GCA_013146195.2 Codonopsis lanceolata | reverse complement strand
GCGGTACTAAGTAACCACAATAGCGAGCCAACTTTCTGTGAACCCATTTGAATCTTGAGCCACAGTCATAGCTCCTTGTTCCAATGCCATGAACTCCGCTTCTCTTCTTTCTCGAACTACTGTAGGAATAAAGCGTGCCATGAACTCCATCGTGAAGTTCTCCCACGCTTGAGCACTCACATGGTGTCTCAACTATCTCGTAACACATGCCACCAATGGTCGGCCGCACCGATCAATTTAAACCTTTGCTAGGGTCACCATCTCTTCGACGTACAACCCATGGCTGCAAAGATCTTTTCCATGTTTTTATCGAAGTTACGCTTTAGAAGCATCGGGTCCTCCATCGAAGCTCTCAGGTTCCAACTTCAAGAATCTCGCAAGAATGATAGAATTGTCTTCCATCCCAAACATCTGCTGAGGAGTCACACGCGGATCCGTAACATTCTCCCCTCTCTCGTAGCCACGAGTTGTACCCGAACGAGGTCTGGAACTAGCTCACGCCAAAATTCGACATAATGCGCCTACAAAGAACACTCGGCGTTAATAACTCAACAACAAACCCGACCCACAGGCCGGAACCTATCACGGCGAAATAGCTAACTTATAGCTCGATACCAGCTGTGACGACCCGACCAGAATCTCACGGAATCCCAGGTCGTAGCCAAGACAAGCTAAAAGACGAACAAGCACCCGCTAAGCGTAGTAGTGCAAGTCCGAGTTGAACCAACAAACACTAAACAAGAATGAAAAGCCATAACGGCAAAACCGAATAACCAAAAACTAAAATCTGCGGAAGCAAATCATAAATGGGACCAAAGCCTATTTTTGTAAACTAAGGAATACAAGGCTGAGAGACGACTATCTCTCGACAAATCTACGACTCGCGTGACGCAACATTGCGCACGTACAACAACCATCGGCAACCTAAGGCCGGCGAAGCAACAAGAACCCAACCTGATAAACAACAACTCAACGGCTAAAACATGCCGGAGGAACAATTCAACTAAAAGAACAAGATATTCAAATCCTAACAATTAAACCCAAGTCTCACGACTAATGTCGTCGGAGATGACAATACCAACAATAATAGGATGAATAAGCTAGAGCATACTCGAAATAACAAGGAATAACTTCTAAAAGATACAACAGCTCGACCAAGCAAGTCGGCTCCCCAAAATAATACAATAATGAATACTAACATAAACTACCCAAGTAAAGTCTACGTAACTTTACATTCGTGTCTCACAAATACATAATAACAGTAATGATAATAAACCCAAGCTTAAAGCCCTAAGACCACCTTCTAGGAATCACTATCCGGCCGCCACGCTGCATCAACGGGATCACTGCAAAAACTAAGGAAAACAAACACACGAAATGAGTCATAATGACCCAGTAAGTTACTAAATGCAAATGTATGGCATAGCATATCGTGGCATGGCATAATGCACCAACATATATAAAATCATGGTATCTTTATAGTCTACCCATAATAAACTTGTATCATGTCATCTTGTAACATAAACTTCATAAACCATATAGCACATTTTCTTTCATATAAGTGCTTATACATAAGCACGCAAATCAGGAACTGGGACAAGCCCTTCAATATTCAACCAAGACCTGGGCCTAGCCCTTCAATGATCATAAGCGGGTTTCATTCCTCGAATGATCATAACTCACCGAGTTTTCTTTAATGAGTTCCGCGTTACATTCATCCACTCAGGGGATGAGAAATGGGAGCTTCGATATCGGCTAGGAGCGCTAATCACGAGACCACATCCCACTATCGGCCAAATAGTGAGGAGAAAGGGTACCAATGCGGCGATTCATAGCGAATGTTTCCAAAGGCCATGAATCGTCCCATTGCCGACAAAACGACCAAGACGCCAGCTGGACTCAAAATCAAGATGCTCAAGTAGATATTTACTTGTATAAACCAATAAGGACCAAGTTCATCACAAAAGAACTTATTAATTCAAGTAGGTCATAATGCTCTACAAAACCCAATAAACTATGCACATAAATGTACACACTTAGCATGTTCAACTAACTTGTACGTTTAGTTCAAAACCACATATTGAGGTGTTCATAAACCTCAAGTCATCACCAATTCAAGAATAGCATATAAGCCCAACAATTCACAAAATGAGGTCTACTATAGTCCTCTACTCAAGATTAAATCAAAGACTACTACTTAGTCTAAGAACCACCACAATTCAAGGCTTAGCATTTAGCTTCACTTAAAGGTACACCGGACTTAGCCAAAGTCCCGCTCGTCATTTATAGTCGACATCCTCAAAACCCATCTCATGAATGACAAGACTACCTTGTAGTCTAAATCCGCAAGTATTTTCATATCCTCGCGACTAAATTCCTTATAGTGAATTCATCGAATAACCATTATTAAATAGTACTCGAGACCATGGGTTGGTCTCTAATACTCCGTGCTCTACAAGCACGCTCTAAACAAGTTCCCAATAGGTCTCTATAACATGAGTGTCTCCATTGGACACGACAAGATACTCGGGTGCGCACAAACTTAAGCAAATGAGACCCGAACATCGTAGGGTCTCAACCAAAGGCTTGTTATCACATTATTGGCCTTACAATGACTCCGTTGAGTCTTAATTCTACATTCCATTCTTTATGTGTTTCATAGCCCCACAATTAAACATTTCATTTATATATACTACAAAATCCCAAAGTTCATTCGGGCTTGATTCCCAAGCCTAACAACCCCAAAACTTATTACAATCATAGCCAAACGAAACCCAAATGTTGTAGGATTTCGACCCGAGTTCTTTAACACATTATTGGACTTATTTCGACTCCGTTGAGTCTAAAGGCTCGGTTTCATTATTTACATGATTCATCAATACTAACATTTGCACCCACATCAATTAACAATAATTCTCCAATAGTTCGGGCTTGATTCTCAAGCCCTCAAGTTCATAACCAACCCAACATAATTCATCCTCTTCACTTCATAACAATTTCCAAAGTAATTTGGACTTGATTCCCAAGCCCTAAAATTCACAAATTAGGCATATTACTCCAATGAACTCAATTAACATATGGGCATGATTGCTAGCATGCTCATAAGCCTAGAAACACATAATGAAGAATAATCACACACTTCAACAATCATAAAATTACTCTACAATTGTTCTTACAAGTTACACTTCCAAAAATCCCCAAAATTAGGCAAACAAGGCATACAAGGTGTTCATTGCCCACAAATAGCATATAGATTGTTTTCCTTAGGGCCAATGAACCAAAATCAAAAGAAAGTAACTTACCTAGCTTGAGTGAAAACTCAAGAGAACACAAATCCGATCGGTGAAGTTGTTCTACTCGTCGAGGGCTTCAAGAATCCGAAGTTTGAAGGAAATCGGGTGGTTGGATCATCAAGGATCGAAGAGAGAAGAAGCTAGGGCTCAAGAGTCTCCCATGGAGTCTCTCTCTCTAATATGTATGAAGGAGAGGAAGAAATGAAGAGTTTTCAGCAATTGGTGAAGAGGTTTGGGTATTTATACCCCCAAAATAAGAAGGGCACAAAGGACATTTCTCAAGTGCAATTAGTGGAGATTAGGGATAATCAAACACTAATCTAACCTTAATTAACTTCTAAATAATGTTAGGACATGTTTAGGGTTAAGTATGAGAGGTTAGGAAGGGTTTAGAGGGGGTTTAATGAGGGTAGAATAGGTAAAACACGTCACAACTCAAAACAGGGGAAGAAAAATCCCGTGACAACGGAGTGGTGAGGCGGGCGCCTCACTCCCTCCCATGCGGCCGCCTCACTTTCTCTGCACAAAGGATTGCTCTCAGTACTTGAGGCGGGCGCCTCACTCCATGCGAGGCGGGCGCCTCGGCTCCTGAACCTCCAAAACTTGGTCTAAACTTGATCTAAATGATCCCAAACTTATGGGCAACCATCCTAAGGTCTAACCCAACTCAAAACAAGTCTAAAACACACCCAAAAAACTCCCGAAACAACTCGGAGCGAAGCAGGAAGGGGTGCAACAACGTGCGGACGGCAGCGAACGAACTCGAAATCAAACGAGCAACGAGAGGAGACTTCTAAGGCAAGTCTAAGGGCTAATGAAGAAGCTTAAATACTTCTAGGAAGTTGAATAACAACTAGGGAGATAAGAATCCCAAAGGAGGCGATTGCAGCGACTCGATTCCCGAACTTCTGCGATAGAGGCGAGCTTATCTCCAAAACTTCCAAATCATCGATAGACTTAAGGAACACCTCCAACTTGAAGTCTAACACATCTAAACATGTTAATAAACCATCTTAAAGAGGTCTAGGACCCAAACCGAGGTCACGAACACAAAAGCGGAAGTAAACCCTCAATCGCGTCGCATTCAGGCTATCGTCGAGTCACGACTTGTGACTTTAGCAAGTCAACAACTATATGGAGTCTCTTAATAATGTTTTGGTCTTAATATGGTCTCTCAAACATATCTAGACCCTCTCGCAACCCAAACATACCGTCGACAAAAGAAGAAGTGCAAGAATAGCACGCAAACCGAGATAACGAAGGAGCGGGGCGTCACATGACTTGCACTACTGTTTAACAAGTGCTTGTCCTCTTCTTAAGTTACTTCCATCGGCACGACCTTGGGATTTCGTGTTGAGATCCGGGTCAGATTGTTACAAATGAAATCCAAACAACTCAAGTAATCAAAGAGGGTAAACTAACAATAAAAACACATTCAAAACTCTCCCGAGACAAGTCAAAAATGAAAGGAAACGAAAGTCGAGAAAAATGTAAGCAATTAACTATGACAACTCCAATTTAATCAAGCATTCATATTCAATAAAAACATGTTAAAGTCTAAGTTTGATACCAATAAACATATAACAGTGATTTTAAGACTCTCATTGACTTAAGAAAGACTAGGATTGTCAATGCATGAACAAAAACTCTCCAAAACAAGAATTTGTAAAGTATAGCAATCCTATAAAACCACTAAATCTCAACCAAAAGAATTATAACCAAGGAAAACATGTTAAGCTTTTTACCTAACATGTTAATCAACAGTAATGAACACGTAAGAAAGTAGGGTTCGGGTTCTCACTATATTAATAACTGCCATATATGCTTATTTGTCTTTAAATGGTTCTCCTTATGGATGATAGCTATTTTAGTCAAATGTGTTGGAAATTATTCGACACTATCCCCGAAAAAATGAAAGAGCTAAACATTTATAAAAATTTCTAGAGGATGACTTATGCTCAGCATATAATGGTAAATTTAAATGTTGGCTCTCTTCCATGTCGTATAAACTGTAATACAACAGCTTTCTACATCCTATTCATCAAAATGTCATTTTATAATATTACACACTTGAACCTGTCGTACATCCACATTATATAATAGTTTACATATTATTGATTGTAAAATAATCAAGAGAAATCAATTACAAGGATTTTTCATTTTCAAAACTGTAATACTACTTGTGTGCTTAGAGTTATCTATGTTGCCATTTTTTTTCTATTACCTAGTTATATAAAATACCTCAAAAAATCTAGACAATGTTTTTGCTTCTTTGAAACTTACATATTATTCTAAAGAAATATTAATATAAGTAGAAATGGCATGATTGGAAGCACCACAAAAGCAGAGTGAACAAAAAGAAAATATTAACGAAAGAGTCAAGCTAGCAACTTAATTGGATGGGGAATTGAGTCACAAAAATCATTCAATGATTTTTTTTTAATTGAGGTAATACAACTCGACTCTTAGTGTTGAAGTTGTGCCACAAAGCACTGACCAATTATGCTACAAGCGAGACACCGCTTGAAAGTTTGAAACATAAGTTTATGAAAAATTGTTACTACAAATGCATTAATGTTTTACAATTGTATCTATAAAACGATCATCGACAGCATATCATTATTTGACTTGATTAGGAAAAAACTACTAATCTATACAAGGAAAATCTTAATTATTACAAATTATTCATTTTTGAAAAAGAGTTCTATTTGACTACATAAATCGTTTAGGAAAATCTGTTAATTCTATTAGGGATATTAGGACATTGTGGGTTTTCTATTAATGTCGGCCTAGTGATTTATTGTAACACCCCGTATTCTTGCATGTGCATTGTATGCTTGCCTTCATACTTTCTGGTTGATTGTGAGCATGTTTATTTAGTCCATATATGTTTTAGAATCATTCATAAGTCGTTCTTGAAGCCCTTAACATGTTTAGAATCGCGTATGCTTGTTTGTTGAATCGCCGGTTCGATCGTTTTGATTTTGGCCTTAGCGATTCCCTTCGTTGCTCGTATTGCTTCTATTTCGTCGTGCGAAGTGTTCGTTGAGTTCTTGGCTTTGTATTCAGGTCTTAATCATGTTGAAACAAACCTCTTTCATGTCCAAGTTATCCTAGTTTGATTGGTGTTTGATTGTAGTTTGATTCGTTAATCATTCGTCGCGTGATTCGAGCCTTGTTCTACATTGTTCCGGTTGTTGTTCGGGTGCGTTTCCGACTTGTTTTGAGTTAGGTTAGACCCTAGAATGGTTGCCCATAAGTTTGGGACCATTTAGGACAAGTTTAGACCAAGTTTTGGAGGTTCAGGTTCGGAGGCCAGGGCCGCCTGGCATCTTGTGAGGCGCCCGCCTCAAGTGCTGGGAGCAATTACAAAATGAGCAGAATCAGGAGAAGGCCTCAGGGGGTTGAGGCGCCTGCCGGGCAGATGTTGAGGCGCCTGCCTCAACATCAGGTACATAGTTACGGGATTTTCCCCTGTTTTGGGTTTTGACGTGTTATACCTATCCTACCCTCATTAAACCCCCTCTAAACCCTTCCTAACCACCCATACTTAACCCTAATCATGTCCTAACACTAGTTGGAAGTTAATTTAGGTTGGATTAGTGTTTGATTACCCCCTAATCTCTACTAATTGCACTTGAGAAATGTCTTTTGTGCCCTTCTCATTTTGGAAGTATAAATACCCAAGCCCTTGGCAATTTTCAGTAAATCCTCTCATTTCTTCACCTTCTTCTTACAAATTAGAGAGAGAGAGAGTTGGGGGCTTGAAGTTTTGAGCCCTAGCTTCTTCTTCTTCCTCCGATCTACGAAGATCCCACCGTTCGATTGCCGCCAAACTTCGGATTCTTGACGTGTGCGACGGGAAGAACGACTTCACCGTTTAGATTTTGATTCTCTTGAGTTTTCACTCAAGCTAGGTAAGTTACTCTTCTTCTTCTTAGTTCTCATTGACCCTAAGGAAACAAAGTTTATGATGATTGAGGTCAATGAGGACACATAATTGCTTCTTATGCCTTCTATTTGAATTTTAAAGGTATGAACTTGCTAGGAGCATGTATAGGATGATTTCTTGCCTTTGGAAGTTTTCTATCAATGCCGCCGGACGGCTTGGAGGCCCAGCCTCCGGCCACTACCTCTGCGGCTACACCTTCTTCTATCCCCTCGGCTGCTCCACTCAATCCTCCATCGGTTTCCGCGTCCTCCCAAAATGCAAAGTCTTATGCGAATATAGTTGCACAGCCGAAAGGATTTGTGGGCGCCAACAAACCTGTTTTGCAAGCAATCCCCTTGGCCCCTCGACAGACCACAACTATTAATGGCGACCCAGGATGTTTGTTTACACCTGTGGAGATTGAAGCGGCTGATCGACAGTTTGCCAATACCATAATTCTTAAGTTCTCGGCAGGCAGACCATCTGTTTATGCTATTCAGGAGGAAATAGCAAAATCTTGGAGGCTAAAAGAATCGTTTGTGGTTGGCCTTTTAGATCCTCGACATGTAATGGTTCGTCTTGCCTCGGCGGAAGACATGGTTCTTGCTTTATCAAAGGAATCGCACATGATTCAGTCCAGCATGTTCCGATCTTTTCGTTGGTCTCCCGATTTCGCATTTAAGAAAGATAGTACGATGTTGGCTGTATGGGTTAGACTCCATCATCTTCCTTTAACATATTTTAACCCTTCATTCCTTCAGTGTATAGGGAATTCTCTGGGCAAGTTTCTAAGAGCAGATGACAAAACGCTCTCTCTATCTCGCCCAGCCTTTGCGCGTATTTGTATTGAGATTGATGTCTCCGAACCTTTGCCCACACGCTTTTGGATTGGCACAAGTAAAGAAACCGGTTTTTGGCAATCCTTAGCTTTCGAGGGCAACATTCTTTACTGTGTTGGCTGTGGATTATTGGGCCACACCAAGGATCGATGCCGGAAAGGTCAACGGCGTGAACATATCCATAATGGCGTGGACCAAAACCTCATGAATGAAAACCGCAGGAGTACCCCAGTTGTTGATGAGCAAGGGATTAATCAGTCTAAAGAGGTCACAAAGGGGTTTGAGAAGTCTACTACGCAACCAGGGAATGCAAAGGCCAAAGGTTCTCAAGGAGTTAAGATAGTGGAGCAACCAGTAGCTCGCAATGGCTCTACCGGTATCCATGTTTCAACAATTAACATGCAACCTAATGGCAAAGCACCGGATTTTAATGCAGGCAATACACAACCAGTTGTGGGAGAAACAACTACTCGTCAACGAAGCAATGGGTTCCAATCCAAACTTCCAAAGTTAATTGTACGGGTTCAGCTTCTAATACTAAGGATGGGAAGGGTTTTTCGAAGGAAGTAGAGGTAATTGACGTAGTGGACAAGGACATCCATAAAGAGGGTACCAAGATTTTCAATAAAGTCCAATCTGCTCCCATGACTTCAGTTTCTACTCATAATGCGTTTGATGCGTTAGCTAGTGTTCAGGAGGAACCAGATGATGATTCAAGTGAAGCGGCCGATCCGAAGATTGATAAGATCCTGGATAATAGGGCATGGGTGATGGCTGAATTGGAGGCTTTCTGGAATATCTCTACGAGTGTTCCTTCATGCAAAGATCGTGAGGTCAAGTCAGTCATGGGGGATGAGCGTTGTTCTCATGATATTCCTTCTAACTCTTTTCACACGATTTTGATATCGGCTCGTTTCCATCAAACCAGCTTTTGTTGAATATTGTAATGCTCGCATTAAGAATAAAAAGAAGACTACGGTTCGGATGACTAGGGCTGCTGCAGCTAGAGCCCAGGCAAATCTTTCTCATTAAATCGTTTTTATGTCGATACTCCTATGGAACGTTAGAGGAGTGAGCAACAAAAAAACAATGGATAATCTCAGTGTGTTTAAACGTCAACATAATCCCAGCCTTTGTGTTATTTTAGAACCGAAAGTTTCAGGTGATCGCATTCGTAAAACTGCTCGTCGGTTAGGTTTCTCTAATTTTCTTCATGCCAATCCTATTAATATGCATATTTGGTTACTTTGGGATTCAAGACTGAATATTTCCTTAATTGCTGCATCCAATCAGTTCATCTCGGTCTCAGTTAATGATGGTGATACTCTTAATATTGTTGCTTCTTTTGTTTATGCAAAGTGTATGCGGGAGGAACGTCAAGATCTTTGGGCTGATCTTGTCTCATTTTCAACTCAGTTAACCAGCCCGTGGATAGTAGGGGGGGATTTTAATGCTATCTCTCATCCGAATGAAAAGATTGGTGGAGGTCCATGTGACATTCAATGCATGAATGATTTTAATAGATTTTTGCTTCAGGCTGGGCTGGATGATGCCGGGTTCGAGGGTAGCAGTTTTACCTGGTGCAACAATCATGTTCTGGGTAGAAGGATCTGGAAGAGGCTGGATCGTGTTCTAGTTAATGGCGATTACAAAGCTACTTATCCGGCCCTCCGTATTCAGCATTTAGTCTCGACAGCGTCTGATCATGTGCCTTTGTTAGTGGGTTTTCAGAAGGATTTTAAGCGTCGAGGATCTTTTCGCTTTCAACGTATGTGGTTGGATCATCCCGATTTTCAGAATTTTGTCAAATTACAATGGTCTTCTCAAGTGGCGGGTTCTCCTCTAGATATTCTCTTTAGGAAGTTGCAACTGTTGAGACCTGCTCTTAAGTCTTGGAACTGGAGTGTGTTCGGTCATGTGCAATGCAAGTTAGCTGCCCAAAGTGATCTCATTATTCGGCTGGAACATGACTTACAACAAACCAACAATATCGATACAGCTAAGCTTTTGATGGAAGCCCGTTCAGTTCATGACCAGTTAGTTAAATGGGACGCGGAGATGTTGTGGCAGAAATCTCGCCAACGTTGGCTGGTGGATGGTGAAAGAAACAACGCCTATTTTCATGCTTGCATAAAGGACAGGATGAAGCACAACAAAATCAACCTCCGATTGGTAGATGGTTCTCGCAGCGATGATGCAAATGACAGCTTGGTCGCTTGGCGTGGACTATTTTAGTGATCTCTTTGCTTCTAAATCCCATGTTATTGACAACAGCTTGTTTAGAGATTTTCCTTCTGTTTTAACTGCTTCGGATAATTTGTTTCTTCAAAGTGTGCCTTCAAATGATGAGATCTGGGAAGCAGTCAAACATTTGGATCCTAATAGCGCTCCGGGTCCGGATGGGTATACGGGTTGGTTTTTTCAAGGCTGTTGGGAGATCATTAAGTTCGAGGTTTCTGCAGCAGTTAGGGATGTGTTTTTGGGTTGTCCTCTGCCCCGGGGTATTACAGCTACTTCTCTGGTTCTCCTTCCTAAAGTAGATCGGCCTGAAACTCTAGGAGATTTACGGCCGATAAGCCTTTGCAATTTTATTTGCAAAATTATTTCCAGAGTTTATGCTTCTCGGCTATCTCAGATTCTTCCTAGGTTGGTCTCCATGGAACAATGTTTTGTTAAAAATCGTAATATTCAGAAAACATTAAAAATGTTTTCAGAAAACAGCTTGTTTATCGTGATTGATACTAAGGTCCGTGGGGGAAATGTGGTTTTCAAGTTTGACATGTCCAAGGCATATGATCGTCTGGAATGGGATTTTCTTCTGGCTGCTTTACAGGCTTTGGGTTTTAATTCAGATAATTGTGATTTGGTTCATCGTCTCATCTCCAACATTTGGTATTCCATTAATGTTAATGGGGACTCATTTGGCTTCTTCCATTCGTCTAGAGGTGTTCGTCAAGGAGACCCCTTATCTCCTCTTCTTTTTATTCTAGCTCAAGAGGTCCTTTCTTTTAACATCAATCGGGCTATTCAAAGGGGTTTGATTCATCCTTATCACCATGGTCGTGGGGGTGTGGTGGTTTCTCATCTTTTATATGCAGACGATATGTTGGTGTTCTGTAACGGCTCTAAATCTTCAGTTCAAGGCCTTCGGAAATTTTTTGAAGCTTATGAAGGCTCCTCTGGTCAGTTGATAAATATTCAAAAGAGTGGTTTTTATGTTAGCAATCGTTGTAGCAACATGTGCATGTTCGCCGTGGCATCTTGGTCCGTTGTTCCCTAAGTTTTGGCCTATGAGATATCTTGGTATTCCTCTCTTTAAGGGTCGCTTGAAGCGGATTTATTTTGAAGATCTTCTCTCTCGCTTGTTAAACAAGATTAATGGCCGGAAATCGCGTCTCTTGTCTTTTGGGGCTAAAATTACCTTAGTGAAATCAGTCCTTTGCAGTATTCCAGTTTTTTCTCTAGCTTCTATGGCAGTGCCGAAATCCATTATTGATCATATGAGAGGGTTATAGCAGATTTTTTATGGAGTGTGAATGAGGATCGAAGGACTCACCGGGTTGCATGGCATCGGGTTTGTCGTCCCTGGAGGAAGGAGGTCCGTATACGCCTATTCAAAGAAGTGATGAATTTTTGCATGCCAAGCCAGCTTGGAATGCGTTATATGGGCGCCTTTGGGCTTGTTTTTGTAAACTGAAGTATGGGGATGATCCTTCTTTAACTAAAAATTCTACCTGTTCTTGGAGAGCCATTTTAAGTCAGATGGATAATGTTTTGGATTGCAACAGATGGGTTGCTGGTAAAGGTGACATCTCCTTTTGGGATTCTAATTGGTGTGGTACACGTTTAGTCGGGCCGCCTCCATGGATCGAAGTTGTCTGCGCGATGCGCTTCCTCATCTCGCTGAAGTTGTGTTCTCTAGTCTCGCCTCGATCTTCACCGCCATCCTTCAGCTTCGGTTAAGCGATGATCCGTATATGCCTTTTGTTCTCTCACGCCTTCTCGGTGTCTTCGCCTCGGCATATTGGAATCATTACGAGCCAAAACAATGTTAGCTTGGGCAAGGAAAATTTGGCAGCTTTGGATTCCTATTAAAGTGAGCGCGTTTGTTTGGAAGCTCTTTCATAATGCTGTTCCGGTTGACATGAACCTGAGATTGAAACGCATTCATTTAGTCTCTAAATGTAGCTGCTGCAGCCATCAGCCTCAGGAAGAATCTATGTCGCATCTATTCTTGTTCTCCGACGCAGCCTTAGGAATTTGGTCCCGGTTTGCTCTCATCTTCAGTAAGGTTTATGCTTATTCGAACTTCCAGCATTTATTTGAAACTTGGTCTAAGGAATCTCTTCGCAGTCAGCTTGGTGCTTGTCAGTTGGGTATTTTTATGTTTTCCTGTTGGGAAATTTGGAAAGCTCGCTGTGCTGCGGTGTTCGATGGAGTGCCTATGAGGGTTGATTCTATTTACAATAAAATTGTGAATAGTCTTAGGGACATGTTTTTTGTTTTCAAGCCTAAAGCATCTTGTGGTCCCCGCACTTCTCTTGCCATGCGGGGTTTGGGTATTCCAAAGTTGTTGGTCCCTCCTAGCTAGTAAAGGTCTGCTTGGCCGTTGGCATCCTCCCGATGTAAATTTCGTGAAACTTAACACGATGGGTCTTCATTAATGGTCTCTCAGACCGGTGGTGGCATTATTCGAGATCATAAAGGTGATTTTATTAGTGCTTTTTCTTCCCAGCCCAGTGGTTCGAATATGAAGGTCGAGATTATGGCTTTGCGTGAAGGATTGCTTTTGTGTCGTAATTTGGGTCTTTCCAAAGTAGTTGTGGAGTCTGATTCTCAGGTAGCTATTAATGTCCTAGTTCATCATCATTCGGCGCCATGGCAATATACGTATGTTCTTCGTGATTGTAGGCATTTGTCTACCAATTTTCAGTTGTCTCATGTGTTTAGAGAGAAGAATAAAGTGGCTGATCGTCTTGCTGCTGAGGCCCATAAAAGTGGCAGTTTGGTGTTCTCTTCTCTTTCGGATCTTCCGGCAGAGGCAAAAACAGCTTTTAAGATGGACTATTATGGCATTCACTCTTATAGGAAAATTTGATTTCTCTTTTTGGATTTGTGTAGGCCTTTTTATTCAGTTGTCTTTGTGTGTATTTCCTTTCGAGGTAAGGCTCCTTTGCCCTCCCATTTATAAGGGTCAGGCTGGTTGTCCCCCTCAAGTTTGTATTCTCTTTTATTTCTAATAAATTCTGCAGGGTGCCGTCCCTGTTTTCCAAAAAATATATATATATATATAGTTGTTATAACCCTCACTTGTAAGTAATGATGACCAGATGCAAATAGGAGGAGATTGTTGTTTCTCATTTGTATTTTTTATTTACATCTGTTCATACATTACATTAAGTTTTATACATTAGTGGCTAATTGGGCTGCGTATCAATTAGCGTGGCAACTGTGTATAGAACTTTGCCATAGAATAGTTCTTATAGGCTTCACAGGTTCAGCGGAAGACTTCAAAGAAAGCTTCACCTGAAGACCTCATTCAATCCGCTGGCGCATCTTTGTCTGCACGTGTTCAAGCATGATGTGTCCAGTCACCAAGTCTTAGAGGATTAATTAAGTTCATCCTTTATCAATTTGAATTTGAACTAAGACATCTCTTGACTTCTCAGACACGCCTGACCAACTTTCCGAAAAGCAAGAAGACTTTCGCCTTCTGAACAGTGATAGAGCAGGTGAACAAACTGACACTCACAGACTGTACCAACTATTACAGGTCTGCAACTCTGATTGCTCACCTACCAGCTACTGCAACATCTCTGCACCAACTCCCTGCTCAGTATCAGTGAAGACGAAATCTACAAGTCAGCTCCATCCATTTAATGCATTCAACCTAATAGAGCTGTTACACTTCGTCTTTTCCAACGAATCTCAAAAATGCCCCAGCTATAAATACTGCCATTGAAGACTGAAGAAAACAATCCTCTGAAATTCTCCAACAACTTCAAGTCTTATATACTCAGTGCATTCAAGAGATCGTAAACTGATCAAGAAGTCCTCAACAACAATCAAGAAGATCTGCATCAACACTTTATCATTAGCTTCTTATTGTTGTTCTTTAACTATTCTTCTGCACAATTGAATATTTTGTTTTTCCAGATATTCAATTCCCAAACCACCAAACACAAGTCAAATATTTTCTACACGATCCATTGTAACTCTTTGTAATAGAACTAGTGGAAAACATAGTGCACATTTAAATCCAAGGTTGACTGCCTTCGTGGTGGACGTAGCACTCTTTATAGTACGAACCATCTCAAAATACTTGTGTTCTTTCATTACTGTTGATTATAGTTTTAAACTATTTCATATCTATTTACTTATGACATCAAACAACAGACTTGAGTATTCAGCCAAGTCTACCGGTAGTACTTCACCGGCAGACCTAAACTGTTTTCCTTACAAGACTTCTGCTACTTCAATCTCTTTAATAGATTGCAAGTGCTTGTTTTAGGAACTTATACAAAAAGTTTTTAAGTGTCTAATAAGTTATTCAAACCCCCCTTCTAGCTTATTATTGTGCCCGTTGGGACTAACACATATATCAAATGGTTCACAATACTTAGAATTAGCATTCATGTAACTCCTTTTGGGTACCCACACTTTTCTGAAATTTTTTGGCTGATGTTGCTTCGGATGCAGCTGCATCTGGTGCTGCATCTGGTTACGGACTAGGTATGATTGCCTAACCTCCTCATCATGGTTTTCCTTTTTCAGGTAACAAAAGGGTTGGATATGACCAGGTTTGTGGCAGTAATGACACACAAAGTTTCTTTTTCTAGTTTTTGGTTTTTCAAAGAAATTTGGTTTTTGAAAATTTTGTGTAAACTGTTTTGGTTCAGAAGATGTACCTTCGCCCTCTTTAACAAATGTCTTTGGCATGAATCCA
Organism: Codonopsis lanceolata; assembly: GCA_013146195.2. NCBI lineage: Eukaryota > Viridiplantae > Streptophyta > Magnoliopsida > Asterales > Campanulaceae > Codonopsis > Codonopsis lanceolata. The sequence goes on along the minus strand of CM028378.1, from coordinate 50,769,553 downwards.
AGTCCAGACTTACCATTATTCCTAGACATCAACATATCATCTAGTTTGTGTTGACTTGAATTCCATTTTGCCACGGTCTCATTAGCTTTGTTAAGTTCTTCTTTCAGATTTTCAAGCTCTACATCCTTCTTGGTGAGCAAACACTCCAGCTAGTGATGCACTCTTTCTGATCTTCATTCACTTTTTTGAGTGTTTTATTTGTCTTTCTAAGTATCGTAACTTGAAAAGCCCTCTTTTCTCAATCTTTGTAGAACTCTTTATAGGCTTCCAGCAGTTCTGTTTTAGATTCTGCACCATCTTCAGTGACAGAAGAATTAAGGCAACGAAAGTCATCCCAGCTTCCGATGTAGTTTGTGAAGCAGCTACACCTGGAGATACATCACCCAAAAAACCTAAAAAATTAGTCTGAACATTGTATACAGCTATGAGAGTGATAAGATCTCCTGGATCTTCATCATCACTATCACTCAGAGTAGCAGAAAAATTTAGACCCTTCTTTCTCAAAGTATTAGCACATTGATTAGCATAATGACCAAATCCTTGACATTCCCTACACTAAATAGAATCAATATTCTTTCCATTGTAAGTAGTTTTTGTAGCAAAAGGGTTGGTAAAAGGTTTTTCAGGAATTTGAAAAGAGTTTCTTTGGAAGCAAACTTACTAGGCTCAGGTTTAAAAGATGTTTTGGAGTTTGAAGATGGAGTTCTATTTTGACCTTTGGCTTTCAAAATGTTCTTAAACTTAGTAGTCAAAAGAGCCATAAAATCTTCTCCAAAGTCAGACTCTTCAATTTCTTTATGTAATTCAAGCAGATCATGGGAAACATCAATAACTAAAGGTAAAACAATGTTTTTCATAGATGGACTAGAGGATGATACACCTTTGCCTTTTTGCTTAATTTATTCATCGAGGTTTAATTCAAAGGTTTGGAGAATACCAGCAAGTTTGTCAGAACCCATTTTATCAATATCATGAGCTTCCTCAATAGCACAAATTTTTGCATTAAATCTTTCAGGCAAAATGTGTATCATCTTGCTAACAAGACGATCATTGGTGATAGGATCACCTAATGCAATAGCAGAATTAGACATATCAAGCAACCTACCATAGTAAGATATGATATCCTCAGTTTCATTCATCCTAGTATTCTCAAATTGTGTGGTAAGCAATCTAAGTTTTAAAGCACGAATACTAGTGTGAGTGCCCCGTTTTTAACTCGATTCGCGCCGCTGAAAGGCGGGGTGGTTTCAAAACTTCGAAGCACGTGGGAATACGCCCAACCTCAATTGTAGACTTAAAAGTGTGTTAAAGAGTCGTCACTTATGTTTTATGGTTAAATAGAGAAAAACCAAACATACCGGATTATATGGGTTCGGGGGCTAAGTTACGAGTTAGGAAAGGGTTAGGCACCTGTGAGTGCCCCGTTTTTCGACCGTTCCCCCGCTAATGAAAAAGCGGGTGGTTTCAAAACTTTTAAGGCGAGTGGAATACGCCAGGCCTCAATTGTGGATTCAAAATATGATCGATAGAGTCGCCATCTTTATTTTAAGGAAAACAAAGAAAAATCAAAAGTAATCAGATTTGTAAAGGGTTCGAAGGCTAAGTTACGAGGTGGAAAGGGGTTAGACACCCAACTCGCCCTTTCAGTCTCAAAATACACTACTAGAAAACAGATAATTAGCGACGAAAAATTCTGTTTCTAATTAGCGACGAAAACTTTAAATTAGCGACAAAATTCTGTTTCTAATTTAGTATTAGCGACGAAATTCCGTCCGTCGCCAAAAAGCATCTTTTAAGAATATTCTACAACTCTCCGTCGCCAATTTTTTTGGAAATGTGTGCCAACATTAGTGACAGAATTTCCGTCGCTAATATCAATATTTCCGTTTCCGATTGGCTATGGACGACTCCGTTGCTAAATTTGATAAATTAGCTACGGAAGATTCTGTCGCTAAATTTAATAAATTAGCTACAGAATTTCTGTCGCTAATTTTTATCACAAGATTGAATCACGAGAATGAACCATGAGATCAAACCGTGAAACTAAACTTCGAAACTAGACAAGTCGAATTGTACTGGTTTTGTTCAATTTAGTTCAAACTCGAAGTAGATCTAAGCGGTTGAGATCGATTTGATATTTTACAAACATAGGGTGGCAAACAGATTCTGGTATTTAGGTCTCCACCCGTCCCGATCAGCTAAAACCCAATTGGATCACATATTTTTTCAAAAAAAAATTAACGGGTTACCCTAACCCGAATCCTAATCAATTTGTTCATGACAATACATCAATTTGAATCGTAATGCACAATATGGATTTGCGATGCAACAAATCCTGATGCACAAATTGGATTACCGATGTAGAAAATCCCAATGCACAAATTTGATTCCCGATGTAAAAAAATAGGTGAAAATAGGCAAAATTGAACCGGTCAATGGGTACGCCCAATCGGCCCGATGAGACCTATGAGATTGAATTACGAGACTGAACCACACGACCTTGGACCACGAGACTGAACCGTGAACCACCCGTGAAACCGTGACAGTGAAACTAAACTTAAAACAACACAAGTCGAAATTATGTCTAAAATAGGCTGGCCAAGAATGGTAGCCCAACCCACTCGATATTATGTTGGGTTGGGCTTTAGGTTCCATAGGCCCGATGAAATTTTTGGTCGGGTCGACCCAACTCAACTTCAATGCTTGGCCTTGTCGGATTTGTCGTGGGACAAAAAATTAAAATAGGTAGACTGGATAGAGAGGTAGACTAGATGCCATACTCTCTCTTCAAAGTTAACAAAACCCAGTTTTCATGTAGATCTAGGGTTTCATCTACATCATCGACTCATCATTCCACATTTCCACTTCCAGTCTCCACCCTTTGGGCCTAGAGATCCGGGGCAGTTTACTATCAAAGCTATAAGAGGTTTGGTTGACCGGATCTGGAGTAGAGAAGAGTGTTTCCGGGGTTGACATTGGGCGCTGGTGATGAGGGATGACGCTTTGGACTTTGGCCGGCTCTGTTGAGAAGAGGGGGAGGCATGATGTGGGTGTTTGCAGAGAATTTTCTAGAGAAAGAGTGAGTGAGAGTGCCAGATGAAAAGATAAGATATGAAGCCAATGCTGGTGGAGTTAAAAGGATGAAGGAGTTAAAGGGCAAATTTGGGATTTCAAAAAACATTTGACAGGAAATTTGACTGTAACCCCATGAGGGGGCAATCTCTTAGCGAAAACCGACTTTAAGGACCAAACACATTTCGAAAAATGTCGCGGGACCAAACACATAGTTTGAAACTTCCAGTCTTACCCCACTTCCACATGCTAGCGGGGGAATCTGGTGAGTGGTACTGGTGATGATCAATTCATAAGGGCACATCTATATATGTACTCGTTTTTGTGTTTCAATTTTGGATGGGCGAAAAGTTCATTGTATGGATGTCTTACAAAGTTTGATAGGCCATGAGCGGAATCAAGTTAATCAAGATAAAGAAAATCTTCAACACGAATCTACTGCGTTACATATCAAAACCAATTGGATATAAATAAATGTCATCTACACTAATCGTCTTGGTGTAGGGTCGCCGAATCTATTATCTCATGTGTTATAGACAGTTCTAACTTGATTCTGAAGCAGCCTTCACGTGAATCCCTCCTTTTGGAAATCACCAACACCAAGAGCTTGTTGATCACACCAATGTTTAAATTGAAGCATAGTAGCAAGGATATGTTGGGCCTCATAAAACTCAAGCCCAACCCATATCAACAATGGGCTTCCAGGTCTTCGAGCCTATGCACCAGAAAAAACTATTGTTCAAAAAAACTATAAATTGAAACATCAATCAACAAAACCTTGGAGTTTGACTAACGGGTTTGACTGAAACAATGCATGTTGATTCAATCTCTCACAACCATGATGGGTTAGACTGAGTTTGTGATTTCCAGGCCCGCCACATTCGTGGGTTGGCTTGGCTAGCCCCACCCCTCGATCCAAATAGTGGGTTACAGGTTAGCCCGCCCCGCCAACCCAACTTGACAGCCCTACCCATATCAAAGCTCACCGGCCAAACATTGAAGTTAGGCTGAGCCAAAATGGCACCCGACCTATGGAGCCTAAATCCCAGCCCGACATAATATCGAGTGGCCTAGGCCGGCCCATTGGGCCATGATGATTTTTGACAGCTCTGGGTTGGATCGGCCTGACTCAAAATCAAATGGGCCTATCAAAATGTTAGTCTGACCCGGGCCAGCCCATTGAGTTGGGATTCTTTTGCCAGCTCTATTTCTGATATAAAAAAGCTAAAATTTTCTAAACAAATTTCCATCGCGATACATCAATAGGTTACTTGAATTGATGTATCGCGATGCATATATTGAATAATGTAATTTTAATTTATGTATCACGAGGCATAAATTAGATTTGGTAATTTAATAATATTATATTATAAAATATGATAATATTTAACTAGTTTTACACCCATGCATAAAACGCGCTCACACATTTTTTATGAAATTAAATTCGAGCAAAATTAAGACTATAAATTTATTAAATTAAATTAAAAATAAAAACTATAAATTTAAAGTATAAATTAAGAAAAAAAATCAAAAAAACTATTTTTTCTATTTAATAAATTAAATTCAAGGTAAACAATATAAATTATATTATGCATCAAGATAAACAAAGACAATGTAAATTATATTGTATTATAAGATGATAACTAAAAATAAGATGATAACTAAAAACACATTAAAAAAAGCCCTAGGTATAAATACAACTTATCTAAACCCTAATCTCAAACCCTCTCTTTCTAAACAGCTTTCACTCCCCGTCCTCTCTCATCTCACGGCCTCACCCAGTTCGCTCTCCTCCATCCTTCATCTCCTCTGCGCGGCCACCATCCTCCATCAACGACGTCAACTCGGCCACCATCCTCCATCATCGCTCAACCAGATCGCCAGTAGTTCGCTCAGCCAGACGCTCCATCCTCTTTCTAAACGACACTCACTCCATCTTCGCTTCCAGCTAGATCACCGGCTTCGTTCAATCTTCTCCGACTTCATTTTCGTCTCCAAGCTGCACCAAATCCAGCCGCCATCTCTGGTTACAGCTCCGATTACTGCCCATCTCCTACTGATTTCATCTGCTTCGGTCGGTTTGAAGCAAACTCTGGCTCGGCAGAAGGGAAAGGGCTGGATTTCGACGAATCTGACTGGGAGACTGTCGACTGGAGAGGTCGTCGTCTTCAGCTTCACTCTTTAATCTCATTGTAGTCTTCAACTGGTAAGTTTTTAATTAAACCCTAATTTAGAATTGATACTTGTTGGTAACAAGGGTTGTGTACAAAGGAGGTTGTCCGCTTTAGCCCTAACCCTTTTAGCTTTGATCCATGTATATACCTCTGCATTCGTTGACTAACCTTAACTTGTCTTGCAGCCCAATAATGCTTAGAGCCCACTTGATCTGTCTTACAATCTGGTCTTATTAATCTATACTAATTTACTTAGCAAAAAAAATAAAATAAAATTTATACTAATCGAATTTTTGCGTTTTAGCTAGCTTGTTTCTTTCTTTATCTCTATTTCCTAGAATCTGGTCATGTTAATTTATACTAGTGGAATTTATTGTCTTTAAGTTTGTTTCTTTCTTTATCTCTATTTCAATTGGTATCAGTTTATTTTAGGCCATTTTGGGTTGGGCAATATAAGATTGTTGGCAATGTAGATTAGTGCTTGAAAATACAAAGCTTATTTTTGCTTTGTTTGGTTTGGTCAACAAGGTGTTCATTCGGTAGCTTGCGGGCACTAAACTTTATCCACCTCAAATTTAAAGATCTTAGATAGATAAAAGAACACAAACTAACCACAAACTTCAAAACTCATAATCTTTTTTCTATACTCCCTCTGTCCCAAATAAACTCTCAGTTTCTAATTTTGTTTGCCCGGAGAAAATATTCTCATTTTTTAAATTTTAACCTATAAACAAACTCTATTTTTCATTCTTTTTAGAAACATGACATTTTTAATTCGTATCAAACGAAAAATGTTACCATGGTAGTGTGAATTATAAGAAATATGTATAAGCAAAAGTACATACAATATTAAAAAGTTTGACTTGTCCAATATTAAAATGTTTTGACTCTAATTGGAAAACTTTTGGATTTTGTGGAATTGTTAGTCGTCTCTATATGTAGGAAAGGCTAGCCTAGCTACACAAATATTAGCATGACCCATATTTAAAATTATCGATATGGTTTTGTTTTACACTATTTTTGCTTATCCCAATGTAAAACTATTTCTTTTACTTATCAAAAAAAGATATATAGTTTTGTTTTATATTTCTTAATTTTGTGATTGAATGGACTTATAATAGAGTGAAATAAATAATGTATAATAATTGAAATAAACTAAAAACTCAAACATAACATTCCTACTATTTCAGTGGTCCATTGTTTTATATTTCTTAGTTTTGTTTTATATTGGGTAGTAATATTGATGCTATTAAATCCATGACTTTAATTAGTATACTTGGTTTATATATCTTGTTTATGTTGTTAAAATATTTGGGGTGGGAGGTGTTAGTGTAAATAGATGTAAACTTTATGGGGGGTGTTAGTGTAACATTTAGTTACATTTGTATTAGCTTTGGATAACTTATTGCTTGAACATGTAAAGTTGGGTAGTCATGTTGATGCTATGAAATCCATGACTTTAATTAGTATACTTGGTTGACATATCTTATTTAATTATGTTGTTAAGATAAACGGGGTGGGAGGTGTTAGTGTAAATAGATGTAAACTATGAGGGGTGTTATTATAACATTTGTATTAGTTTTGCGCAACTTATTGTTTGAACATGTATAGTTGGGTAGTCATGTTGATGTTATGAAATCCATGACTTTAATTAGTATAGTTGGTTGATATATCTTGTTTATGTTGTTAAAATAGTTGGGGTAGGAGGTGTTAGTGTAAATAGATGTAAACTATGGGGGTGTTAGTTTAACATTTAGTTACATCTGTATTAGCTTTGCGTAACTTATTGCTTGAACATGTATAGTTGGGTAGTCATGTTGATGCTATGAAATCCATGACTTTAATTAATATACTTGGTGAGCTGCCCGGCCCAATAGGCCCAGGTTGTGAGTCATGTTTTTGGCACATGACTCCCGTTACCAGCTTGCGAGCATTCAAATGTCAAAGTTACGAGGAAGGGATGGAACGGTTCTTACGTATCTTAGTCAAAACCTTGGTCTTTGCCGAGCAAGAGATGTGATCGAGCTGGGGGCTAAACCAGCGAGCAGAATTAAGTTGCGAGCATGAGTTGTTATGCTCGCTAGTTCACAAGCTGTTACCAGTTGAGGACGGTTATGTCCGGGAAAGTCTCCATTTAGACCGTTGTGATTAATGGAAGAGTTAATAGGGCAGTTAATGTGCCCGCCATTTATGTCACGATCATTAGTGGACAGTTATGAGCAGTTATGAGCAGTTACGCTCTCCGGTAACTATAAAAGCCCCGGAAAATGAAGGGGAGAGGTATGCAAAATCTACTCTCTAGCCGAAATTTTGCTAAAATACATTCTCATTAGCTTTCTTGTGTTAATTCTTACGCCGGAGGGCTTTTGCAGGGAGCGCCCCTGCCTAGTTCACGGTTGATTGATCTTATTGCAGATTTGGACTTTGGAGAGTATCGGATACGTTGAAAGCCAGGTATCCAGATTGGGCTGATCCAGTGCATCCAGAAGATCTTGGACGCATCAGTTGGTTCCATTGCCGGGAAACAAAAGTTTTTGCGGTAGTAGTTTTCGTGATTTGGTAATTATCTATTGTGCACTTAGACGATGGCGGAAAATGGAGTTAATGGTGGCAGTGGAAGTCGTCGGGAAGAGGTGCAACCGACTCTAATATGTCGGTGGGGAACAATGTTCCTCCAGCGCATGATGCCCGTCATCAGCTTAACCAGATACGTGGAGTGGACTCTTTGGCAAGAAGTGTTGTGGCAGCAGTGGGTCTGGCACACGAGTTTAGGGAAGAGGCTCTGCGTCAAAGGGCAATATATCTGGGCCAAATGCATCAACTTAATCTACAGTTGATTGCAATGGGCAAGCCGCCTTTGCCCATTGAGGTGGATCCTTTACCAGTTTTGTCAGCTCCAAGCCATGCGGCGGGTATTTCTCGTACTTGGGGTAATCAGATGAATCCTTTGATCATCCTGTGGGTCCCAACGGGCACAATAATAAGCTAGAAAGGGGGGGGGTTGAATAGCTTATTGTACACTTAAAAACTTTTAAGTAAGTTCTTTGAAAGGTACTTACAATCTATTGAAAAGATTGAAGTAGCGGAAGACTTTCAAAGTAGCTGTTTCAAGTCTACCAATAAGGACTACCGGTAGACCTTAACAGGTTACTTAAGTTCTGCTGAATAAAGGATAAAGATAACTAAAGTAATAAACAGCTCAAACAGTAGACAAACAGTAAAGGAATAACACAAGTATTTTGGGATGGTTCACACTATAAAGAGTGCTACGTCCACCACCAAGGCAGTCAACCTTGGATTTAAATAGTGCACTATGTTTTCCACTAGATCTATTACAAAGAATATTCCTAATGGATCGTGTACAAAATATTGACTTGTGTTTGGGGTCTAAGGAATTAAATATCTGTGTAAACAAGATATAAGTGCAAGTGATATAGCTTAAGAAAGAAAAAAAACAACAAGAAGTTTTAAACAATAAGTTTTGATGGACAGCTTCTTGTTGTTGGCGAGGACTTCTAGATCTGTTTAGGATCTCTTGAATGCACTGAGTTGTAAGACTAAGAGTTGTAGAGTTTCAAAGCAATTCTTCAAGTGTTCAATCGTTGGATTCTTCAGTCTTTAATGGCAGCATTTATAGCTGGTGCACTCAAAAAATCCGTTGGAGAAGACGAGGACTTTAACAACTCTATTAGGTTGAATGCATTAAATGCATGGGGCTGTCAAGTCGAATTTCGTCTTCACGTATATCTAGAGCAGAATGATTTCTCGAGATCTTAAAAGTGGGGCAACTGGGTGTCGATCTGAGAGTTGTTACGCATAGTAGGTGACGCTCGCTCGCCTTTCCTCGCTTTCATGCTCAATCTCGCGAAAAGTCTTCCCTGCTTTAAAGCTGCTTTCGGGCGGGATTAAGGTGTGGGAATGTCTCAATTTAAATTCAAACCGATAAGGATAAATTTAAATTGATTCATAATGGAATGCTTGACTAGACACGCCATGATCTTGACCGAGTGTAGACAAGGTATGCCGATTGTGGAGTCGGAGGTCTTCCAGGAAGCTTTGAAGAGGTCTTCGAACTCACGAACCCGTGAAGTCCTATAAAAACTATACTTTGGCAAAGTTCTATACAGCTGCCACGCTAATCGATACAAAGCCCGATTAGCCATCGAAGTATAAACTAGGGTAATGTATGAACAGATATAAATCTAATACAAATAAGAATCAACAATCCTCCTATTTATATCTCGTCATCATTACTACAAATGAGGGCTGATCTAATGTGCACACAGGATAAGAAATCATAGTATAAAGACACGTATCAAGAGGCAAAAAACAAAGCTTTAAATAAATTTAAACTGGTGTTTAAATTCTAAGCAGATATAGAAAATGAAATAACAAGAATTTAAACATAAGAAATTTTTTGAAAAGCATATAACCTTCTGTATTATAAACAAGATGTTTACAGATTACGATTTTTCAAAAGATAAGATAGACAACAAAGTGAAGGGAAGAAAAGATACAAATCTACCAAGGTCTTTTCCCTTTCGCTTTTGTCAGCAGCCTTCCTTCTCCCTACTGTCGCTCTAGCTCTTCCATTCTTCGCACGCATTTTCATTGGCATCGTGGGAGGTCCGTGGAACGAGAGTAGTCGAAGTTCTTCACGAAGACGATCGTTTTCTTCCATCAAGATTCTGTTGATAGATCTCATTTGCTTCTCCTCCGTAATGGCGATCACGAGCACGATGAGCGCTCATAATGTTGTGAGCGTGAGTCACGAGCTAAGTTGTTGAGCTTAGATGAGGGCGGCCATTGCCGAGATGTAGAGTGATTGCATGGAAATACTTAAGAGAGATGAGCGTATCCGACACATTCGCCGCTGAGGCTTCAACATTGATCTTGACGTCCATGAATCTCATGTTTCATCTCGGTCCGAAACGAGTCCATACATCATCTTGAAATTGTCGTAGAAGAGCCGCAGCTCGTCATTGGCCTTGACCCAGCAGCGGCTATCTCTGGTAGCGTAGATGCTAGCGAGAGCGCCACCGCTCATAGATGGCGCCCAGCCTGACAAAATTTCACCATTGGCCGAGAAGATGAGGTTGCCGGCCAATGTGAATAGGAGCGGTGCCCAGAGGTGGCGGTCAGGAGACACCGGCCGGAAGGGCCGCTTGGAGTGGAGGAGTGATGGAGTCGGAGGAGGAAGAGTCTGGGTTGGTATGGTGTCTGTGAGAGTAAGAGATGGTTTGGTGAGGGGGAGAGGGGTGGGGAGAGTCTATCTCAATGTCAAGATCAAAATTTTCAATGACAATTGATTGTGTGGGTAAAGGTTCGGTAGAGAACCGAAAGATGGGGCGGTGATAGAAAAGGCTTTTGGGTTTTGTAGGTAGGTTGAGGCGGTTGTTGGTCAGTAGAAGAGCTCGCCATCAAGAAAGTTCAAAGAAGAACTTGGCAGCAAAGCAGTCTATTGGTTTGATGGTTTTGATGGTGTTGAAGAAGTGGTTTGGTTTGTGAGGTGAGGTAGGTGTAGATGGGTGTGAGAGTAGTTAAATGGTGAGGGAGGAGAGG
>CM028378.1:50731603-50758645 GCA_013146195.2 Codonopsis lanceolata | reverse complement strand
GGTTATATTTCAAATTGTTTACTTTGTCATCCTTTTTTGATAATTTTACATACTTATGCTTTTCTCGGTGCTAACATTCTCTTGACCTTATGCGGATATGAGGCGGTTAACGAGGCGTTACCAAGTTCATGCAAAAGAGCTCCTCAAGCAGCTAAGCACTTGTCAGCCAGTAGTCAATCTTCCCACGGTCGGCCACCTTCAAGCCGAGGAACAAAACGCCCGACAACCGAAACCGATCAACTGCATCAACTTTATCCCGGTACTGTTCGTTGGTAAGCGGTGCAGCATCTCCCCACCAACCATCAACATCGAACAAAGCGAAAGCAGAGGAGACACAAGCCCAGGGCCGAAAAAAGCTATCATGGAAGAAAGTACTCCACAGTCCCATCTTGGCAAAAGATGACTTCGCCATGCTGACGATCAACCCAAAGCACGCCTCATCGTGGAGCTTCGCCAGCATCTGGGATCTCCACATATGCTTCCATTTGAGAAGTGGTTTCCGGGCCACTGGATTGGGCTTGATGCTTGGTTGCACCATAAGTGGCATCGAGGAAGAAGTATCTTGATGCCAAGCGAGTTCCGTCTTGATCGGGAGATAGAACATGCATGTAGGCGAATGCCCATTCCTCTTATTATTTACTTTTTTTCCTTTTTCTCTTTTTAATCATGACTTTTCTAACAGATCGCCAATAAATCCATTTTGATGTATGGCTGATCACCAACCTCAACAGAACAACACTTACCAGAGAAGGATACCTTATTCACAGAAAGAATGCTTTGGAAGAAAATCAAGCGCATCCAGAGCGAGCCTCAAAATACAGAGGAATCCCTCACAAACAAAGGTACCGAGCTCTCCTCAAAATCGGCAGACCGGACTCACAGAAGCCCTGGACGACCTCTCTAAAAAATCTGAAGAAGCGGCCTTAAATAACATAGGCTGGGGTCTTGTAGGAGGCTGAGCTTGCCAAAATGATTTGGAAAGCGCTTGTGACGGCAGGCCGAATTCCATAGCGAATCCCAGGGGTCGTCAAAGATGGACAAGATTTTAAGCTGGCGTGGTGGTGCGAGTCAGTTGAACCAACAAACTCTAAGCGGAATGAAAAGCCATAACGGCAAAAGCAGAATAACCAAAAACTAAAATCTGCGAGCAAATCATAAATGGGACCAAAACCTATAGTTTTAAACTAAGGAATACCAAGGCTGAGAGCGACTATCTCTCGACAAATCTACGACTTCAGCGTGGCGCAACATTGCGCCGCGTACAACAAACCATCGACAACCTAAGGCCGGCAAAACAACAAGAATACCAACGATAAACAACAACTCAGCGGCTAAAGCATCTTGGGAGGAACAAATCAACTAAAGAATAAGATATTCAAATTCAACAACTAAACCCAAGTCTCACGACTAACGTCGTCGAGATGACAATACTAACAATAACGGGATGAGTGAGCTAAAGCATGCTCGAAACAACAAAGGAATAACTACAAAAGATACAACTGATTCGACTAGCAGTCGGCTACCAAAATAATACAATAACATGATACTAACATAGTCTACCCAAGTAAAGTCATAACTTTACAATCGTGTCTCACAATTACAAGATAACGAATAACAATAGACCAAGCTAAAAGCAGGAAGACCACCTTCTAGGAATCACTATCGAGAAAGCCACGGCAGTACTAACGGGATATTGCAAAAACTAAGGAAAACAAACACAAATGAGTCATAATGGAAGAAGTTACTAAATGCAAATGTATGGCATAGCATATCGTGGCATGGCATAATGCACAAACATGTATAAAATCATGGTATCTTTATAGTCCACCAATAATAAACTTGTATCATGTCATCATGTAACATAAACTTCATAAACCATATAGCACGTTATCTTTCATATAGGTGCTTATACATAAGCACTCAAAATCAGGAACTGGGCCAAGCCCTTCTGTATTCAAACCATGGGTCCAACCCTCAAAAGATCATAGTCTGGGATTTAATCCTCGAATGATCATAACTCACCAGTTTTCTTTAATGAGTTCCGCGTTACATTCATCGGAGCTCGGGGGATGAGAAATGGGAGCTCGATGTCGGGCTAGGAGCCGTATCTGAGACCATCCACTATCGGCCAAATAGTGAGGAGAAAGGGTACCAATGCGGCGATTCATAGCGAATGTTTCCAAAGGCCATGAATCGTCCCATTGCCGACAAAACGACCAAGACGCCAGCTGGACTCAAAATCAAGATGATCAAGTAGATTATTTACTTGTATAAACCGATAAGGACCAAGTTCATCACCAAAGAACTTATTGATTCGAGTAGGTCACAATGCTCTACAAAACCAACAAACAATGCACATACTTGTACACACTTAACATATTCAACTAACTTGTAAGTTTAGTTCAAAAACCACGTATTGAGGTATTCATAAACCTCAAGTCATCACCAATTCAAGAATAGCATATAAGCCCAACAATTCATAAAATGAGGTCTACTAAAGTCCTCAACTCAAGATTAAATCAAAGACTACTACTTAGTCTAAGAACCACCACAACTCAAGGCTTAGCATTAAGCTTCACTTAAAGGCACACCGGACTTAGCCAAAGTCCTTATAGCCGACATCATCAAAAACCCATCTCATGAATGACAAGACTACTTTGTAGTCTAAATTGCATAAAGTACTATCATATGCTCGCGACTAAATTCCTTATAGTGAATTATTCGAATAACATTACTAAATGGTACTCGAGACCATGGGTTGGTCTCTAATACTCCGTGCTTTACAAGCACGCTCTAACAAGTTCCCAATGGGTCTCTATAACATGAGTGTCTCCATAGGACACAACAAGGTACTCGGATACGCACAACATAAGCAAACGAGACCCGAACATCGTAGGGTCTCAATCAAAGGTTTGTTATCGCATTATTGGCCTCACAATGACTCCGTCGAGTCTTAATTCTATATTCCATTCTTTATGTGTTTCATAGACCCACAATTAAACATTTCATTCATATATACTACAAAATCCCAATGTTCATTCGGGCTTGATTCCCGAGCCCTAAAACCCAAGAATTCATCATAATCACAATCAAACGAAATCCAATTATCGTAGGATTCCAACCCGAGTTCACAATCACATTATTGAACATATTTCGACTCCGTTGAGTCTAAACACCAAGTTTCATCATTTACATCTCTCATCGATCTCCACATTAACCCCACTTCAACTTAACCATAATTTCCCCAATAATTCGGGTTTGACTCTCAAGCCTAAAATTCACAAATAATCCCAACATAGATCAAACCCATTTCATAAATTACATATAACCCAATTAAGTGACCATCCTCATATTATATAGAGAGTTCACAAATCCAAAGCCCCAATCAAAGGCATACTTTCATAATAAACCCAAATATAATGTAAACATGATTTCTAACATGCTCACAATCCTAGAAACACAATATGAAGAGTAATCATATACATCAATAATCATAGGAGTCATCTACAAATACCCCTAACAAGTTCATACTTCAAAAATCCCCAAAATTGGGCAAACATAGCATACAAGTTGTTCATTGCCCACAATTAGCATACAAGTTGTTTTCCTTAGGGCCAATGAACCAAAATCAAAAGAAGGTAACTTACCTAGCTTGAGTGAAAACTCAAGAGAACACAAATCCGATCGGTGAAGTCGCTTCTACTCGCCGAGGCTTCAAGAATCAGAAGTTTGAAGGAGATCGGGTGGTCGGATCGTCGTGGATCGAAGAGAGAGAAGAGCTAGGGCTCAAGAGTCTCCCATGGAGCTCTCTCTCTAGAATACGAATGTGAAGAGGAAGAAATGAAGAGATTTTCGGTAGAATTGCAGCGGTGGGTATTTATACCCCCAAATTAAGAAGGGCAAAGGGACATTTCTCAAGTGCAATTAGTGGAGATTAGGGATAATCAAGCTCTAATCCAATCTTAATTAACTTCTAAATAATGTTAGGACATGTTTAGGGTTAAGTATGAGAGGTTAGGAAGGGCTTTAGGGGGGTTTAAGGAGGGTAGAATAGGTAAAACACATCACAACTCAAAAACAGGGGAAGAAAATCCCGTAACGGCTTTCAGCTCAGGGGTTGAGGCGGGCGCTCACCCTCCATGCGGGCCGCCTCACACCTCTTCTGCGCACATAAGGGTGCTCTCTCAAGATCCGAGGCGGGCGCCTCACCATCCCATGCGGCCGCCCGGCTCTGAACCTCCAAAACTTGGTCTAAACTTGATCTAAATGATCCCAAACTTATGGGCAACCACCCTAAGGTCTAACCCAACTCAAAACAAGTCTAAAACACACCCGAACAACTCCCGAAACAACTCGGAGCGAACCGAAGGGTGCAACAACGCAACCTGGCCGGGACGACGAACTAACTCGAAATCAAGCGACGAGCAAAGGGAGACTTTTAAGGCAAGTCTAAGGGCTAATGAAGAAGCTTAAATACTTCTAGGAAGTTGAATAACAACTAGGGAAATAAGAATCCCAAAGGAGAGGCGATTACGACTCGATCCGAACTGCGATAGAGACGAACGCTATTCTCCAAACTTCCAAATTCGATAGACTTAAGGAACACCTCCAACTTGAAGTCTAACACATCTAAACATGTTAATAAACCATCTTAAAGAGTCTAGGACCCAAACCGAGGTCACGAACACAAAACGGCAAGTAAACCCTCAATCGTTGCCGCATTCCGACTATCGCGGGTCATTTACGACTTGTGACTTTAGCAAGTCAACAACTATATGGAGTCTCTTAATAATGTTTTGGTCTTAATATGGTCTCTCAAACATATCTAGACCTCTCACAGACCCAAACATACCGCCGACAAAGGAAGAAGTGCAATATAGCCCACGCAAACCGAGACAACGGCGAGCGGGCGTCACACCCCTCTCCACCTTAAAAAGAATTAGTCCCAATTCTAAATCATGATTCAAACCACAATACCCGAATTCTAAATCATAATTCAAACCACAATACACCATCCACCCTCAAAACCACCAACCTAGACGAATCCCCAATCCCCGATCCTACCACCACAACACAATATACACGAGGGTTAAACCTAAGGGTTAAACTCAAATCCAAATTGAAGTCTAAGAATTCTCAATAGACACAACAACATCAAGACTTACAGGTTGAAATAACATGACTCTCTTGAGTCGCTACTTGATCACATATGAACCATATGAACAACCAATATGTAGCAAAATCCCAAACTTTCAACATAAGAACACATTAGGCAAAATCCAAACTACATAAGAACAATTTAACTACGAAAACTATTTGCCGTTTCGGGCACATCGTGAAATTCAAGCACAAAAGATTCTAAGTTACAAGAATTAATAATTGCTTATGGAGCAATTCACAAACAAATCAAAGATAACCAAATTGGCATTTCAACTATGCAAATCACACTCGCGATTTCCCTGTCGCGGGTAAGAACATACAAGAGCACACAATGCCATGTTTTGAAAATTCTTTCCATCTATGTCCATCCATTTGGTAACGGGTATAGTCAATGTTTAACCTACTCACTACCAATCCTAGTCCACCAACGAACCTCTTTTGATCACCAATTTAGGGTACCGACTAAATTGGATTTCAAAAGCTTTTCGTTGCAAGGATGCGAAGGTTCATGATTAAAAAGGTTCTAAGCATCCTTTAATAGTCTCCTATGCTAAGGAAATGAATGAACATGAATTCATGAGCTGAGAATTTAATATACTACTATGTAATGCATCAAGTAGGTGTTTCCTACAACTAATGCACATAACTGAATAAAAATTCAGACCAAGTAACAAGGTCTATTACCTTGACAAACAACAATCATAGCTATCACAAACTCGTGTATCTAGTACACTCACCAAGATAATTTATTAATAATCGCGACGAATCGACAAGGCTACTAATGCCCGAAACGTCTATACTCCGCAAAACTATCCTTTCTCAGGCTCTAGACCGAATCTACAACCAATGCACACTAAGCATCCTAATACAATGCTAACGTCCCAATACTCACTCCGTGAAGTCAACTCTTCCGTACCGTGATTATCCTCTAAATCGCAACCTTCAACCTTCTCGCCAGTCGAGTGCATATCTTACTCGCATAATAACTCTTAATCGACAATATAGTATAATATTACTTATTATATAAAACATATCTTTATAAAGTATACAAACATCATACCAAACCGATAAGTATCAATAAACAATTCATACTTCATATATTCATATTATGGCCCTTATACATAATCCCAAAAAAAAAAAGAAACCACAACTCTACACATAACATAGTCTTATATATATATAGACTAAACAAGGATCCATACACCATGTGCGATTACCTACCGGTAATTTACAAACAAACCATGTCATATATCTATCTCACATTGGGGTATTATTCCCGATCAAGCAAATAACCAATATTACACAATACACCATATAATGTATGTATGAATGCACATGAGCTACCGATTAAAACGTGTACTCATAATAACGGTAATAGTAGCAACGGTATAATTTACTTAATATATATACAAGAATATACCTTCCTATTTCTGGATAGGTCTCAAAACCCCGCAATGGCCAACCGCCACGCCAAGCACGACCTCAAGCTCTGGGCCGCCCACCACTGCCCTCTCTTGGAGCCACCGGATTGTTGACTAGTACTCTGCATCGATTAACCCTCATCTTCGGGCAATCCTTACGAACATGATCACCGCCACAAGCGAAACACTTTCCCGCTTTTACCCCAACATCCTGCTCTGCATGTCCCTGCCCCTCATACAAAAATTACATGTTAACTGGCCGCCTGGCTGCCTCCGACTAGAGGTAGGAACGCCACTCCGTCTACCAAGACGTGATTTCTTGATTAACTTCGAGGTGCCGCCGCCTCTATTACCATCATTGCCCCTAATAGTACTCGAGGCTTTTCGAGCATACTCTCGATGTCCAACTCTATTGCAGATACGCTGATTCACAAATGACTGTAATCCGTGAAGTTGTAACGGAACGAGCTGCCTACGATATTTCATCTTTAGACCCTTCACAAACCGTTGGGTCTTCCTAGCCTCATCAGGTACTAAGTAACCACAATAGCGAGCCAACTCTGTGAACTTCGCTGAATACTGAGCCACCGTCATAGCTCCTTGTTCCAATGCCATGAATTCCGCTTCTTCTTCCGAACTACGCCGAATGAATCGTGCCATAAACTCCATCGTGAAGTTTTCCCACACTCGAGGCACTCCATGGTGACTCCAACTATCTCGTAACACATGCCACCAATGGTCACCGCGCCAATCAATTTAAACACCGCTAGGGTCACCATCTCTTCTCGACGCATAACCCATAGCCGCAAAGATCTTCTCCATGTTTTCTATCCAAAGTTCTCGCTTAGAAGCATCGGGTCCTCCATCGTAGCTCTCGTGTTCCAACTTCAAGAATCTCGCAAGAAGGATAGAATTGTCTTCCATCCCAAACATCTGGCCGAGGGTCACACGCGATCCGTAACATTCTCCCCTCTCTCGTTGCCACGAGTTGTACCCGAACGGGGTCTACTAGAACTAGCTCCACGCCAAGTTCCCGACATAATACGCCTACAAAGAACACTCGCTAGCTAATAACTCAACAACATAAACCCAACCCAAACTAGGCCAAGGAACCTATCCCGGCGAAATAGCTAACCTATAGCTCGATATTAATCGTGACCCGAACCAATTCCAATGCGAATCCCAAGGTCGTGCCGCCAAGACAAGCTAAAAGACTAACAAGCACCCGCTAAGCGTAGTGGTGCGAGTCAAGAGTTGAACCAACAAACTCTAAACAGAATGAAAAGCCATAACGGCAAAACCGAATAACCAAAACTAAAATCGGAAGCAAATCATAAATGGGACCAAAACCTATAGTTTTAAACTAAGGAATACCAAGCCGAGAGACGACTATCTCTCGACAAATCTATTTACTCGCGTGGACGCAACATTAAGCAAGACGCATAACAAACCATCGGCAACCTAAGGCCGAAGCAACAAGAACCAACCCGATAAACAACAACTCAACGGCTAAAGCATGCCTGAGGAACAATTCAACTAAAGAACAAGATATTCAAATTCTAACAATTAAACACAAGTCTCACGACTAATGTCGCTTGAGATGACAATACTAACAATAACGATGAGTGAGCTAAAGCATGCTCGAAATAACAAAGGAATAACTTCTAAAGATACAACACCGACTAACGAGTCGGCTACCAAAATAATACAATAACATAATACTAACATAGTCTACCCAAGTAAAGTCTACATAACTTTACAATCCGTGTCTCACAAATACAAAATAACATAATAATAATAATAACCCAAGCTTTAAGCCCTAAGACCACCTTCTAGGAATCACTATCCGGCCGCCACGCTGCATTAACGGGATCGCTGCAAAAACTAAGGAAAACAAACACACGAAATGAGTCATAATGACCCAGTAAGTTACTAAATGCAAATGTATGGCATAGCATATCGTGGCATGGCATAATGCACAAACATGTATAAAATCATGGTATCTTTATAGTCCACCAATAATAAACTTGTATCATGTCATCATGTAACATAACTTCATAAACCACATAACACGTTCTTTTTCATATAAGTGCTTATACCATAAGCACATAAAACCAAGATCCGGCCTAGCCCTCTCAGATTCAAACCATGGGTCCAACCCTCAAAAGATCATAACCGGGATTTAATCCTCGAATGATCATAACTCACCGCTTCTCTTTAATGAGTTCCGTTACATTCATCCGACTCCGGGATGAGAAATGGGAGCTCGATATCAGCTAGAGCCGCTAATACGAGACCACATCCCACTATCGGCCAAATAGTGAGAGAAAGGGTACCAATGCGGCGATTCATAGCGAATGTTTCCAAAGGCCATGAATCGTCCCCCAAAACGACCAAGACGCCAGCTGGACTCAAAATCAAGATGATCAAGTAGATTATTTACTTGTATGACCAATAAGGACCAAGTTCATCACCAAAGAACTTATCAATTCAAGTAGGTCATAATGCTCTACAAAACCCAATAAACAATGCACATACTTGTACACACTTAACACATTCAACTAACTTGTAAGTTTAGTTCAAAACCACGTATTGAGGTATTCATAAACCTCAGGTCATTACCAATTCAAGAATAGCATATAAGCTCAACAATTCACAACATGAGGTCTACTAAAGTCCTCAACTCAAGATTAAATCAAAGACTACTACTTAGTCTAAGAACCACCACAATTCAAAACTTAGCATTAAGCTTCACTTAAAGGCACACCGGACTTAGCCAAAGTCCTTATAGCCGACATCATCAAAACCCATCTCATGAATGACAAGACTACCTTGTAGTCTAAACTCGCAAGTACTATCATATGCTCGCGACTAAATTCCTTATAGTGAATTCTTCGAATAACCATTACTAATATGTACTCGAGACCACGGGTTGGTTCTAATACTCCGTGCTTTACAAGCACGCTCTAAACAAGTTCCCAATGGGTCTCTATAACATGAGTGTCTCCATAGGACACAACAAGGTACTCGGATACGCACAACATAAGCAAACGAGACCCGAACATCGTAGGGTCTCAATCAAAGGTTTGTTATCGCATTATTGGCCTCACAATGACTCCGTCGAGTCTTAATTCTATATTCCATTCTTTATGTGTTTCATAGACCCACAATTAAACATTTCATTCATATATACTACAAAATCCCAATGTTCATTCGGGCTTGATTCCCGAGCCCTAAAACCCAAGAATTCATCATAATCACAATCAAACGAAATCCAATTATCGTAGGATTCCAACCCGAGTTCACAATCACATTATTGAACATATTTCGACTCCGTTGAGTCTAAACACCAAGTTTCATCATTTACATCTCTCATCGATCTCCACATTAACCCCACTTCAACTTAACCATAATTTCCCCAATAATTCGGGTTTGACTCTCAAGCTTAAAATTCACAAATAATCCCAACATAGATCAAACCCATTTCATAAATTACATATAACCCAATTAAGTGACCATCCTCATATTATATAGAGAGTTCACAAATCCAAAGCCCCAATCAAAGGCATACTTTCATAATAAACCCAAATATAATGTAAACATGATTTCTAACATGCTCACAATCCTAGAAACACAATATGAAGAGTAATCATATACATCAATAATCATAGGAGTCATCTACAAATACCCCTAACAAGTTCATACTTCAAAAATCCCCAAAATTGGGCAAACATAGCATACAAGTTGTTCATTGCCCACAATTAGCATACAAGTTGTTTTCCTTAGGGCCAATGAACCAAAATCAAAAGAAGGTAACTTACCTAGCTTGAGTGAAAACTCAAGAGAACACAAATCCGATCGGTGAAGTCGTTCTACTCGTCGAGGGCTTCAAGAATCCGAAGTTTGAAGGAAATCGGGTGGTCGGATCGTCTTGGATCGAAGAGGGAAGAGCTAGGGCTCAAGAGTCTCCCATGGAGTCTCTCTCTCTCTAATATGAATGGATGAAGAGAAGAAATGAAATGGTTTCAGCAATTAACAAAGGGGTTGTGGGTATTTATACCCCCAATTTAAGAAGGGCACAATTGACATTTCTCAAGTGCAATTAGTGGAGATTAGGGGTAATCAAGCTCTAATCCAACCTTAATTAACTTCTAAATAATGTTAGGACATGTTTAGGGTTAAGTATGAGAGGTTAGGAAGGGTTTAGAGGGGGTTTAAGGAGGGTAGAATAGGTAAAACACATCACAACTCAAAACAGGGGAAGAAAATCCCGTAACAGCTTTTCTGGGGTTGAGGCGGGCGCCTCAACCTACTCCATGCGGCCGCCTCACCTCTTCTGCGCACAAGGGTGCTCTCAGTATCTGAGGCGGGCGCCTCAGTCCATCCCATGCGGCCGCCTCGGCTCCTGAACCTCCAAAACTTGGTCTAAACTTGGTCTAAATGATTCCAAACTTATGGGCAACCATTCTAGGGTCTAACCCAACTCAAAACAAGTCTAAAACACACCGAACAACTCCGAAACAACTCAAGCGAAGAAAGGGAAGGGGTGCAACAACGTGCAACCGGGACGAGCAGAACTTCGAAATCAAGCGAGCAATGAGAGGAGACTTTTAAAGGCAAGTCTAAGGGCTAATGAAGAAGCTTAAATACTTCTAGGAAGTTGAATAACAACTAGGGAAATAAGAATCCCAAAGGAGGCGATTACGCGACTCGATTCTCGATTACTTCTGCGATAGAGGACTCGAGATTCTCGCTATCTCCAAAACTCCCAAATCTTCGATAGACTTAAGGAACACCTCCAACTTGAAGTCTAATGTATCTAAACATGTTAATAAACTATCTTAAAGAGGTCTAGGACCCAAACCGAGGTCACAAACACAAAACGCAAGCAAACCCTCAATCGCGTCGCATTCCGACTATCGTCGGGTCACGACTTGTGACTTTAGCAAGTCAACAACTATATGGAGTCTCTAAATAATGTTTTGGTCTTAATATGGTCTCTCAAACATATCTAGACCCTCTCGCAACCCAAACATACCGTCGACAAGGGAAGAAGTGCAATATAGCACGCAAACCGAGACAACGAAGGAGCGGGGCGTCACAGATTAGGTTACTTTAGGTTCTTTCAGAAAAGGATATAAACTTGGAATTTTATTTAAAGCTGGGGTTGATTATTAGTCTAAAGTATAAAGTTGAAATTAGGTTAATGGAACACGTTTTTATTTATTTATTTATCATTATGTACATGTACATTTACATTTAACACTGAGCATGAGGGGAGGCCAAAACAAGCCTGAGATTATAAGAAAAGCATAAAAATAAAGAAAGATGGTCTTGTACAAAATGAAAAAAAGATAAGAGGGATATATCTGGTGCCATTGTTCTTGAGTTGAAAGGAGAGACAAGGATGACAAGATTGACTTCAAAATATCGCTTCAAAGGATAGCCGAATAACTCAAAAATATCCCTTCAAAGGAGTATTGTTGTTTCGGACCAAATTTCTCAAAGTTGGGGGTATAGTACCTACCAGGGACTTCCTTGCTAAACTCAGCTTGACAAGTTTACGGCTCTAAGGGTTAGGGTCTTCGTAATTTTTACGAGTTTGGGCTTGAAAATTCTGCTCCCTTTGTGAAATTCAAAGAAAAAATAACAGATGTCGTCAAGGCCTGAGCTACAAGCACCTCCTGAGATATTCTACGATGACGTTGAAGCTCACAAGTACACTTCTTCTTCTCGCATCGTCGGAATTCAGGCAGAACTTTCAGAAAGAGCTTTAGAACTTCTTGCATTGCCTGATGATGGAGTCCCTAAATTGCTACTCAACATTGGTTGCGGATCTGGACTTAGTGGTGAGACCTTATCCGAAGATGGACACCAGTGGATTGGTCTTGTTATATCCCAATTAATGCTTAATATTGCATTGGAGCGAGAGGCTGAAAGTGATCTTATACTCGGTGACATGGGTCAGGGCTTGAGACTTCGACCAGGAGTTATTGATGATGCCATCAGCATCTCTGATGTTCAGTGGTTGTACAATGCTGACAAGTCCTCTCATGAGCCTCGGTTAAGACTGAAGGCTTTCTTTGGAACATTATATAGAAGTTTGGCAAGGGGAGCAAGAGCAGTATTTCAAGTATATCCTGAAAATAATGCCCAATGAGAGTTGATCCTTGGTTTTGTTATGCGTGCTGAATTTTTCGAAGGTGTAGTTGTTGACTTCCCCCACAGTTCTAAGAAGAGGAAAGAATACCTTGTGCTTACTTTTGGTCCACCAACCTTGAGCAATTGCACACCAAGAACAAAAGGTGAAGATGAAGAGAGTTGTTTCGATGATGACAGTAGTGGAGATGAAGAAAACCAAACTGTTTATATCTCAGATAGGCATAGACCAAGGAAGAAGCAAAAGACAACCAAGAGAGGGAAAGGAAGGGAATGGGTACTATGAAAGAAGGAGCAGATGAGGATCCATGGAAACACTGTGCCCCCAGATTCAAAATACACTGCACGCAAACGGAAAGCCCGCTTTTGATCCTTGGATAGTATTTTGCATATCATACAGATTTCGTTGAGGTGTTATATTATCTATTTGGTGTTGTGGTACGGATCAAATGAGAATTGGGAAGAAGCATGCATCCCGATGGAAAAGTTTTGGGGGCAGGCTTGAAGTACTACGCTGAGCAATGCATATATTAAGCGTAATCCATCTTTTTAGACATTGTAATTTGATGCTTATATTATTTTAGTTTTCTATAAATAATTTTCTTACAAAAGAAATTTTTCTTTTACGGCTCTACAAACCATCCCATGAGCTTGTTCATATTCATGCAGATAAGCACGAGCCCATGCTCCCACCAAAACCTGTTTCGCATCCGAAACAACAAACAACAGTCATCCAACTACAACTGCAAATCCCCACTATCCAATTTCCCCCTCTCGATTCCTCAATATACATCTCTCCCCTAAACAAGATCCCCTTTACACTAACCCCTTAAAACTTAACAAACATATCCCAAATTAAGAAAATCACAAGGGAGACCACTATAAATCTCGAAATATCAATTAAATCCCGAAATATCAATTAACATTGAAAAGATCGTACATACTGACCAAAGTAAACCTCGAAATATCAAGAAAAGTCCTAAATTAATTAAATAAAACGAAAACCTAGAAACCTCCCGAAATTGCAACCTTTGACTATAAACCCAAAAACCCCACAAAAATGGTCAAAAAGGAACTCGATTGGAACAACAAAAAACTACAATTTCTGCAACAAATCGACCTTGAATTCACCAAAAACAAATCCAATTGAGGAATGCACAAGTTCTTAATCATACTGAATATAGGAAAAAAAAGAATAGGAAAATACCTTGTTCAATTCGGCAGAGAAGGAAGGAGATGTATTTGGGCGTCGGAGGAGACGCCTGCACCACGAATTTTGCCGGAAGCAAACGCAGCAGTGGAGAGAGCAGACGCAGCAGAGCGAGTGTGAGAAGAGAAGGGGAAAAATAACTTAATTTCCTGCTTGTCTAGGTTAGGCTGTGAACTAAAGGTACGCTGTCGTTGTAAACAATTCTTTTACAATTTAATAAAATAAAAATCATTTAGGATTATTTGCAACTGAAAGTTAATGGAGAATTTGAAACTAAAGTTTATCTGTTTTAAAATCCCTCGCAAAATTAAGCGGGTTTCTTCCCTCCAAACTATTTTTCCAAAACAGAACATCGATTTTTTAAAGTTCAAAATATAAAAATCTTATATTAATAAATACGACTGAAATTGAAACCGAACATTGAAACAGAAGTTCATCTGTTTCAAAAATCGTTGCAAAATTAAACGGCATTCTTCCCTCCAACTTTTCCCCCGAAACATGATTCGACAAAATAGTTTTCCATTGCAATATGAGTTGCAAAATTAATTGTGCATGTCAATTTCCTTTTAGCACTTTTTACACTGAAACTAATTTCAGTTCTGTTGCAAAATTCCGTTTTAGTTGCCATAGACTGCTTATGATATCTCCTTCTCCAAACAGACGTTCGGAAACAAGGGTAAACAAGGACTTGGTTATACAAGTGTACCATACGTTTACCCCAAGGCTCAGAAAGGGAAAGCCAAGGTAACTGCTTCTAATGAGAAGCTTGAGAAATGAATGGTAGAGAAATTAAAGCCTACCGACAACAGCTCTGCCAAGGCAAAGTCTGCTGGCGGTAGACGTACGAAATCTATGCCGGTTCCCATCAAGTTTGTCTATGAAATGGGCAAGGCACCTAAACCTGTTGACAGTAAACTTAAAGGTATTCTACCAAATCCTCCTAAAAAGGTTAACAATGCATCACCAAGGCTAAGCCTCGGTAACAAATCAAGGAAGGTTGAACAAACCTATTAACTCTACCGTCAACAAGCCGAACCAAGGCTGTTAAGAACAAGGAAAGTCACAAGCACTCTACAGCTAAAGCTGATCATAGTCCTCCATGGAACTTTCATCTTTGTCATTCTTGCAATTGTTTAGGCCATCTGGCCCCAGAATGCCTGCTAAGGTTCACACCAAAATCTGAGAGACCTAGTTCTCTCAAGGTTAGGCAGGTATGGGTTCCAAAAGGTTGCTAATCCTCAGGACCCAAAAGAAAATAAAGGGGACCTTGTTTCTTTGATCTTTTTCAGGTCTGCTTCATGGCTATAGATTCAGAAGATAAGGACATCGGTACTGGATAGTGGTCGCTCAAGACACATGACAGGAAGCGAGTCTACTCTCAGATATAGCTGAAGCCAAAGGTCCTATGGTGATTTTCGGCGACAATGCAAGAGGGAAAACAATTGGGTATGGCTCAATCACTAGAGGAAGTCTCTCCATCAACAAAGTTTCTCTAGTGAACGACATAAAGCATAATCTTCTGAGCATATCCCAATTCTGCGACAAAGGACTCATCTGCCAATTCTCCTCCAACCAATGTCTCATCAAAGATCGTGAATCCTGCTCAACGTTACTGACCGGCAATAGACAAGGAAATGTCTATGTCGTGGACTTAAATCTACTAGGGAGATCCTCCAGCCTTTGCCTAGTTGCTAACAACGTTCGTGACAACAGTTGGCTTTGGCACAAACGTCACGGTTACCTTAACTTCAAGTACCTCTCCAAGCTCTCCAAAGATGGGCTTATCAAAGGTCTACCTACGGTGTCTACCGACCACAACAGAAGTTGCAAAGCTTGTCAATTAGGAAAACTCTCCAAGTCTTCCTTCAAAAGAAATTATGTCATGTCAATGATCAGACCTCTTCAACTTCTGCATATGGATTACTTTGGACCTATCACTACAGTCAGTATCTCTAGAGACAAGTATACACTTGTAGTAGTTGATGACTACTCTAGGTTCACCTGGATCGAAACAATGTCTTCAAAAGATGAGACATATGATCTAGTCACCGCTCTTTTTAGAAGACTTAAAACCCAAAATCTTGAAGACATCAGATCAGACAACGACACCGAATTCAAGAACAACGGTGTTGAAAGATATTGTGATGACCACGGGATCGGCCACAACTTCTCTGCTGCCGGGACTCCTCAACAAAATGGTGTAGCTGAACGGAAGAACAGAACACTCATTGAAGCAGCAAAAACTATGCTGGCAGAAGCAAAACTTCCAAAGTACTTATGGGCAGAAGCCGTCAACTCTGCATGTTTTACCTAGAATAGATCCCTGGTAAACAAGTTTCATAACCAAACTCCATATGAAATATGGAGAGGAAGAGCCCCAAAGATAGGATTTTTCAAAATCTTCGACTGTAAATGTTTTATTCTATATAATGGAAAAGAATATAGAGGTAAATTTGATTCAAAATCAGACGAAGGAATTTTTCTGGGCTATTCCAAACATTCAAAAGCATTTCGCATATTTAACAAAACTTCTTTGAAAATCTTAAAATATGTGCATGTTACTTTTGATGAATATGATTTAATAGAGCCTCGAAAGGCTCCGAATGTTGCTGATGATTCTGATGATGATGAGACATGTACAAATAAAGGTTCTACTTATACTCCACCTCAGAATCCTCCAACTGCAGACCCTTCCAGTTCTGCTAACCCTGTACCGACAGACTTCAACTCTGCTGGTGCCGGTTCCAACTCTTCTGTTGACCCAGAACCTATCTTTTCTGTTCTACCCCAAACACCTTTGCAGATCACTCACCCTTCTTGTTCACCATAAAATGAAGGTTTTGAAGATCCTATCTCCTCTGAACCCGATTTTGGTGAATCTCCTTCTCTACCTTCTCCAGAATCGTTATGGGAAGAACTCACCAGAAGTGATCTTCCTCCAGCTGTTATTGAAACAAGAGATCACCCCATCTCTCAAATCATTGGTGATCTCAACTCAAGAGTTCATACGAGGAACAGAGTTCAAAATGAGACTATGTTTGCATTCGCATTCCTTACTGGATTGAAGCTATGCAAGAAGAGCTGAACCAGTTTGAAAGATGCAAAGTGTGGAGCTTAGTTCAAAGACCGACTGGCCATCCAGTTATCGGCACCAATTGGGTATTCAAGAACAAGAGAGATGAAGATGGGAACGTCACCAGGAACAAAGCTAGACTGGTTGCTCAAGGCTACCGACAGGAAGAAGGAATTGACTTCGATGAAACATTTTCTCCTGTTGCTAGATTAGAGGCAATCAGACTCTTTTTATCCTATGCTTCGTTCATGGACTTAAAAGTTTATCAGATGGATGTGAAGAGTGCCTTTTTCAATGGTGATCTGCAAGAAACGGTATATGTCGAACAACCTCCAGGTTTTGTCATTCAAGACAAGCAGGATCATGTCTAAAGCACTCTACGGCCTGAAACAAGTTCCCAGAGCTTGGTATGAAACTCTATCCAAGTTCTTAATTGAACAAGGATTCGTGAGAGGAAGAATAGACACAAATCTGTTCATCCTCAAGCACAAAGCTCATTCTCTTCTGGTTCAAATCTACGTGGACGACATTATCTTAGGATCTACAAATCAAAGCATGTGCAAAAGATTCGAGAAGATGATACAAAGCAAGTTCGAGATGAGCATGATGTGAGAGCTCACCTACTTTTTAGGACTACAGATTCAACAAACTTCCGACGGGATCTTCATCAACCAAACCAAATATGCTAAAGAACTCATCAAGAAATTTGGTCTTGATTCAGCAAAAGGATTCGAGACTCTAATGTCTACCGACTGCCATCTTGACAAAGATGAAAAGGGAAAGCAAGAGAACGTGACCAAGTACCGAGGAATCATAGGTTCACTTCTTTACCTTACTACTAGTAGACCTGATATAATGTTTGATGTTTGTGTTTGTGCTAGATTTCAGGCAGATCCAAAGGAATCACATTTGCTTGCTGCCAAACGTATCATCAGATATGTTTCAACAACTACAAATCTGGGTATCTAGTATTCAAAACGCAACAACTTCGATCTAGTTGGGTACTCAGATGCAGATTATGCAGCCTGTAAAGTGAGCAGAAGAAGCACCAGTGAGACCTATTAATTTCTTGGAAATAGACTTGTCTCATGGTCATGCAAGAAGCAAGGTTCAGTTGCAAACTCTACCACTGAGGCAGAATACATTACTGCCAGCAGTTGTTGCTCGCAACTACTATGGATGAATCAGCAACTAGTGGACTACAACATCAAGACTGCAAATTGTCCAATCATGTGTGACAACACTTCTGCAATTTCTGTCTCCAAGAATCCAGTGATGCACTCAAAGACAAAGCACATTTATATCTGTTATCACTTCCTCAAAGATCATGTGGAGAAAGGTAACATCAGTCTAGAATACGTTCCAACTGAACATCAATTGGGTGACATTCTCACCAAGCCACTAGATGCAACCAGGTTTGCCTATTTAAGGAGAAACCTTTGTATGATTGATCCTACTGCTTAATTTTAATTTTCAAGTTTTTCTTTCATACCGGTAGACTTAAACTTCTACTAACCGGCAGACTTAATTTGCTATCTAACGGCAGACTTAAGCTCTTCGCTTTTACCAGGTTAGTACTTCAACTGTTGAGTCTATTAAAGCAGGAAAGGTTTCTAAAAGAGAAAAGGGGTTAAAAGTCAAATTTTTTTAGTATTTTGAAAATATCTTAAGTTACAGCTTTTTCGCTAAAAGATTTTTTTTCTCCTTTAAATAGATTTTGAACCGCACTTTCCAAAAGTTTACGAAACCTCTTTTTTCTAATATTTCTCTCTCTACTCAAAGCCTCATCTCCTCTCAGCAACTGCTCCCTCTCTTTCCCGGTTATTCTTCGCTTCTTCTTCTGTACAAGCAACAATGGTAAGATTTTCGACACTCTTTAAGAAATTCCTCTTTAATTTACGCATAAAATTTCTTTTTTGAGTTATATTGTTAAGGAACTCGAAAAGACGCTTTGCATATCTTGTCGGTTTCCACCATTGTTGTTGTTTTTCAAAACCCTGAAACTAACAGTTTTCTCTGTGCTTTAAATACTCATTTTTTTCTAAGAAATCTTCTGTTAAATGTTTCTATGTTCTATCTATCCAGACATTCAAGGGTTTCAAAAAAAAAAATCATCGGAAATTTCAATTTATTTTTCAAAAATGAAATCTTTGATTGTTTGTTCTGTCTGGACAAAAGCCCTAAATTCTGAATGTGTTTTTTGTAGGTGAAATCCTCTTCCAAGTCAAAAAGGGACAGTAGGAAAACGTTTGACCCTGAGAAGGCCATTCCACCCAGTCCGTCTATCAACCTTCCAGGATACCCTCTATTTCCTGCTCCTCACGACGTCATTGTGGCTCTGGACCCAAAAACGTATCCACTCGGCATGTGCATTGACCTCAAAACTGTCTGCACATTCGCCGCCGGAGTCAAAGCTTGCGAGGATATGAACGAGTCGGGGATTCTACCGCTCTTCTGCCTACACGACGACAACTACAGTATCCTCCTTGCTGAGGAATTCTATCAGAGAATGGTCATCGACCCCAAGACTCCGTCTGCAATGCTTGGATGGATTCGAGGTCGACCTATCTCGATCTCTGCCAAAATTATTTCCAGAATCATCGATGTTCGATATGGCGGAGATTCTGAAATTTCCATTGCTGAGGCTGACCACGCCTGGGAAGCAATGAGGGGAATCAACACTCCAAGGGAACCTCAAGGCAAAATGCTGAGGAACCTCTTCCCTTTGGACGTTTACTGCACAAGCCACCTGCTTGACAAAGGTCTTCTATTCAAGAACGGGGCCCACGACATGTTCACTACCCAACAGCTCAATCTCACATGCCGTCTATCTTTAGACTCAACTCAACTACGACACTATCATCTACAACGAGCTTCGGCATCACGTTGAAAAAGTGAAGGAGAGCCCCAACTTCAAAAGGCCATTTGTCAGGTTCATCAACACCCTTCTACGGGACACTCCGGAAATCAACTCTTCCGTTAAGGAGGATGAGCTCATTGCTGTGGGCAAGGACAAACAGATGACGACCACATTCTTCAAGAAACATGGCAACTACGAGAATAAGTGAAGGCAGCAACGAGGACTTCCCAATATCTCTCTTGACAAAGTTGCCAAGCCTTCGCCAATGGTCGTCACGCGTTTCAATATGGACGCGTATGATGCTGCTAGTAAGGGATATCGCTCTGCAGCGACCAAATTTGGCCAACCAGTCCCTACTGTTGCTCGCGATATTCTCAGCGAAGCAAAGGATCTGGCTGCAGAGTCTGAGAGGCTATTGAAAAAGAAGGAAGCAGCTAAGGCCAAGAAGGCAAGGGCGGAAGAAGAGGCTGAAAAGCTTCAAGAAAAGTGGATACGGCAGGAACTGAAGGCCGACAAACGTGACAAGTCTGCTGGCAGCTCCTCTGCAGCTGCTAGTAAGTCTTCATCTCCCCAGCCTTCTAACCCTGAACCACCAACCTCCACTCCCCTAAACCCAAACGAAAACCTTCTTCCCACCAACCCTCACCTTCACCCAAACCTAAACGTAGGCGACTACGTAAAGGTCTTCCGACCTAGCCACCAGCAGACCTTGCTACCTCTGCCGATGAAGCAGTTGAACCTCCTATTCAGTTGCTAAGGCAGAAAAGGAAGTCTGCCGGCACTAAACCTTCTACCCCTTCTACTGCTTCACAACCCAATCCCACTGAGTCATCTACTTAGAGGGAATCAACCCCTCCGGAGGAGTCTATCCCTTAGGAGGAGACATAAACTCAGGAGGAGCCTACCCGAACAACCTCTCCAGCCCCTCCTTCACCCTTTAATTACTCACCAAACCCATCTACCCCTTCTTCACCCCAACGTAACCCAACCAACCCAACTACACCATCCGAACGAAACTAGACCACCCCTATAGAACCAACCCAACCTATACCCCTAATCCTAACCCCATGGTTTCCACCTACCCTTTCCTCTGCTTCTACGAGGTTCATCTTTGAACTCTCGACAGTAGCAGACCTCTTTCCTCAACCTGCTTCCCATCCACCGGAACCTACCCAAGTGAGACCAGAAGACCCTACCTATCCACCTCCTTCCTTCTGGTTCTCCACTAAACCCCTACCCAACCCTTCCGATATCTGTGATCACTCGAACACAGTTATCGAAATACCCCAACCCCTCCTCCCTCTCCCCCAAAATCCACCTCCTCTTCTACCCATACCTTTCCCTCACGCGACTCAACTTCATCCAACTCTGCCACTCCACCTCTCCAGCAGCCCTTCCGACCCGTAACCTCTACCGATGCCACTTCCTCTGTCGGCATTGAGCATGTACACATTGGCCTGAACCCTTCTCCATCTCAACCGACCAACTCTGAAATTTTGACGCGCTTGGACGCAATATACGATAGACTGGGAGAGCTTACCGGTATCTCCACAGCTGTTGCTGAGCTTGCAATTGCCATGTCCAAGGTAACGGATAGAAATGCTGCACTCCTTCGACAGTTTCAAGACGATGTGTGGACACGGTTGGGACAGATGAAACACGAGTCAACTGACATCAAGATCAACGTGGAAGATCAACGCAAGGAATGCGTGAGGCTGTGCTCTATATTGTTCTACCAGCTCTTCCGCAGCATTACTCTCCGTCTCGGCCACAACCGCCCGCATGTTCTCGAGCTCAACGACATCGCTCTCAACGCGTCTCACGACAAGATCAACATAAAGCGTGATCGTGATCTGGCCATCACGGAGGAGAGATAGCTGAGGTCTATCAACAAGACTCTAATGGAAGAGAACAGCCGTCTACGTGAAGAACTGGACTACCGTTCTCGCTCCACCAGACCTTCTACCTCTACCGATGATGAGTACACCAGAAGAGTCGAAGAACTTGAATGGAAGAGAAGAGAAAAGGAAGCAACAGACAAAGGCAAAGGGAAAAGGCCGTGGTAGTTTTGTATATTTTTCTCCCTTAACCTTTGTATCTATCTTAGTTTTTGAAAACTCTGTAACATTAAACTTCTCGTTTGAATACAGAAGATTATTGTCTTTCAAAAATTGTCTACTATTTAAATTCTTGCTATTTCAATTCATATATCTGCTTAGAATTTAAACATTCAGTTTAAATCTATTTTGAACTGTTTATTACTAATCCATGTGTTGTTCTTTACTTCTCTTCTGTTGTAAGCACTTAGATTAGATTTTACACTTGAGGTGTTCCTCTGTTTGATAGAGGCATGTCTACCATTATAAAACTAAAATATCTTTTGACATGCTATTATCTATCATATAGTTGTTAGACATGCTTATTTCTCTCTCTAGGGTTTTCTCTCTCTAGACTTTTTTCCTAATTAGGGTTTTCTATCAATGCCGCCGGACGGCTTGGAGGCCCAGCCTCCGGCCACTACCTCTGCGGCTACACCTTATTCTATCCCTTCGGCTGCTCCACTCAATCCTCCTTCGGTTTCAGCGCCCTCTCAAAATGCAAAGTCTTATGCGAATATAGTTGCACAACCGAAAGGATTTGTGGGAACCAACAAACCTGCTTTGCAAGCAATCCCCTTGGCACCTAGACAAACCACAACTATTAATGGCGAACCAGGATGTTTGTTTACACCTGTGGAGATTGAAGCCGATCGACGCTTGCCAATACCATAATTCTTAAGTTCTCGGCAGGCAGACCATCTGTTTAGGCTATTCAGGAGGAAATAGCAAAATCTTGGAGGCTGAAAGAATCGTTTGTGGTTGGCCTTTTAGACCCTCGACATGTAATGGTCCGACTTGCCTCGGCGGAAGACATGGTTCTTGCTTTATCAAAGGAATCGCACATGATTCATCCAAAGATGTTCGATCTTTTTTCGCCGGGTCTCCCGATTTCCCATTTAAGAAAGATAGTACGATGTTGGCTGTATGGGTTAGACTCCATCATCTTCCTTTAACATATTTTAACCCTTCTTTCCTTCAATGTATAGGGAACTCTCTGGGCAAGTTTCTAAGAGCAGATGACAAAACGCCTCTATCTCGACCACTTTGCAAGGCGTATTTGTATTGAGATTGATGTCTCCGAACCTTTGCCCACCCGCTTTTGGATTGGAACAAGTAAAGAAACCGGTTTTTGGCAATCCTTAGCGTTCGAGGGCAACATCCTTTACTGTGTTGGCTGTGGATTATTGGGCCACACCAAGGATCGATGCCGGAAAGGTCAACGGCGTGAACATATCCATAATGGCGTGGACCAAAACCTCATGAATGAAAAACCGCAGAGAGTACCCCTTGTTGATGAGCAAGGGATTAATCGCCTAAAGAGGTCACAAAGGGGTTTGAGAAGTCTATTACGCAACCGTGGAATGCAAAGGCCAAAGGTTCTCAAGGAGTTAAGATAGTGGAGCAACCAGTAGCTCGCAATGGCTCTACCGGTATCAATGTTTTAACAATTAACATGCAACCTAATGGCAAAGCACCGGATTTTAATGCAGGCAATACACAACCAGTTGTGGGAGAAACAGCTACTCGTTCAACGAAGCAATGGGTTCCAATCCAAACTTCCAAAGTTAATTGTACGGGTTCAGCTTCTAATACTAAGGATGGGAAGGGTTTTTCGAAGGAAGTAGAGGTAATTGACGTAGTGGACAAGGACATCCATAAAGAGGGTACCAAGATTTTCAATAAAGTCCAATCTGCTCCCATGACTTCGCTTACTCATAATGCGTTTGATGCGTTAGCTAGTGTTCAGGAGGAACCAGATGATGATTCAAGTGAAGCGGCCGATCCGAAGATTGATAAGATCCTGGATAATAGGGCATGGGTGATGGCTAAATTGGAGGCTTTCTGGAATATCTCTACGAGTGTTCCTTCATGCAAAGATCGTGAGGTCAAGTCAGTTATGGGGGATGAGCAGTTGGGTTCTCATGATATTCCTTCGGAATCTTTTCACACAGATTTTGATATCGGCTCCGTTTCCATCAAACCAGCTTTTGTTGAATATTGTAATGCTCGCATTAAGAATAAAAAGAAGACTACGGTTCGGATGACTAGTCGCCTGCTGACTAGAGCCGAGCAAATCTTTCTCATTAAATCGCTTTTATGTCGATACTCCTATGGAACGTTAGAGGAGTGAGCAACAAAAAAACAATGGATAATCTCAGTGTGTTTAAACGTCAACATAATCCCAGCCTTTGTGTTATTTTAGAACCGAAAGTTTCAGGTGATCGCATTCGTAAAACTGCTCGTCGGTTAGGTTTCTCTAATTTTCTTCATGCCAATCCTATTAATATGCATATTTGGTTACTTTGGGATTCAAGACTGAATATTTCCTTAATTGCTGCATCCAATCAGTTCATCTCGGTCTCAGTTAATGATGGTGATACTCTTAATATTGTTGCTTCTTTTGTTTATGCAAAGTGTATGCGGGAGGAACGTCAAGATCTTTGGGCTGATCTTGTCTCATTTTCAACTCAGTTAACCAGCCCGTGGATAGTAGGGGGGGATTTTAATGCTATCTCTCATCCGAATGAAAAGATTGGTGGAGGTCCATGTGACATTCAATGCATGAATGATTTTAATAGATTTTTGCTTCATTTGGTGGATGATGCGGGTTCGAGGGTAGCGCTTACGGTGCAACAATCATGTTCTCGGGTAGAAGGATGCGGAAGAGGTGGATCGTGTTCTAGTTAATGGCGATTACAAAGCTACTTATCCCGGCCCTCCAATTCAGCATTTAGTCTCGGCCGTCGATCATGTGCCTTTGTTAGTGGTTTTCGAAGGATTTTAAGCGTCGAGGATCTTTTCGCTTTCAACGTATGTGGTTGGATCATCCCGATTTTCTAATTTTGTCAAATTACAATGGTCTTCTCAAGTGGCGGGTTCTCCTCTAGATATTCTCTTTAGGAAGTTGCAAGCTGTTGAGACACTGCTCTTAAGTCTTGGAACCGCTGGAGTGTGTTCGGTCATGTGCAATGCAAGTTAGGCGCCCAAAGTGATCTCATTATTTTTGGAACATGACTTACAACAAACCAACAATATCGATACTGACTAAGCTTTTGATGGAAGCCCGTTCGAGCTCATGACCGCTAGTTAAATGGGACGCGAGATGTTGTGGCGTAAATCTCGCCAACGCTTGGTGGTGGATGGTGAAAGAAACATGCCTATTTTCATGCTTGCATAAAGGACGATGAAGCACAATAAAATCAACCTCCGATTGGTAGATGGTTCTCGCAAATGATGATGCAAATGGACAGTTGGTCGATTGGCGGTGGACTATTTTAGTGATCTCTTTGCTTCTAAATCCCATGTTATCGACAACGGCTTGTTTAGAGATTTTCCTTCTGCTTTTAACTTGCTTGGATAATTTGTTTCTTCAAAGTGTGCCTTCAAATGATGAGATCCAGGAAAGCGGTCAAACATTTGGATCCTAATAGCTCGGGTCGGATGGGTATACGGGTTGGTTTTTCAAGGTCGTTGGGAGATCATTAAGTTCGAGGTTTCGCTTGCGATAGCTAGGGATGTGTTTTGGGTTGTTCTCCGCCTACACCCAGGGGTATTACGCCTACTTCTGCGGTTCTCCTTCCTAAAGTAGATCGGCCTGAAACTCTAGGAGATTTACGGCCGATAAGCCTTTGCAATTTTATTTGCAAAATTATTTCCAGAGTTTATGCTTCTCGGCTATCTCAGATTCTTCCTAGGTTGGTCTCCATGGAGCAGTCGGGTTTTGTTAAAAATCGTAATATTCGAGAAAACATTCTCGTTGGCTCATGAGCTTGTTTATCGCATTGATACTAAGGTCCGGGGAAATGTGGTTTCAAGTTTGACATGTCCAAGGCATATGATCGTGCGGAATGGGATTTTCTTCTACTTTCGAGGCTTTATGTTTGGGTTTTAATTCGAGATAATTGTGATTTGGTTCATCGTCTCATCTCCAACATTTGGTATTCCATTAATGTTAATGGGGACTCATTTGGCTTCTTCCATTCGCCTAGAGGTGTTCGTCAAGGAGACCCCTTATCTCCTCTTCTTTTTATTCTAGCTCAAGAGGTCCTTTCTTTTAACATCAATCGGGCTATTCAAAGGGTTTGATTCATCCTTATCACCATGGTCGGTGGGGGTGTGGTGGTTTCTCATCTTTATATGCGAGCGATATGTTGGTGTTCTGTAACGGCTCTAAATCTTCAGTTCAAGGCCTTCGGAAAATTTTTGAAGCTTATGAAGGCTCCTCTGGTCAGTTGATAAATATTCAAAAGAGTGGTTTTTATGTTAGCAATCGTTGTAGCAACAGGCATGTTCGTCAGGTGGCATCTTGGTCTGGTTGTTCCCGGAAGTTTTGGCCTATGAGATATCTTGGTATTCCTCTCTTTAAGGGTCGTTTGAAGCGGATTTATTTTGAAGATCTTCTCTCTCGTTTGTTAAACAAGATTAATGGCTGGAAATCGCGTCTCTTGTCTTTTGGGGCTAAAATTACCTTAGTGAAATCAGTCCTTTGCAGTATTCGAGTTTTTTCTCTAGCTATGGCTGCGAAATCCATTATTGATCATATAGAGGGTTATAGCAGATTTTTTATGGAGTGTGAATGGGGATCGAAGGACTCACTGGGTTGCATGGCATCGGGTTTGTCGTCCCTTGGAGGAAGGAGGTGCAGGTATGCGGCCTATTCGGCAGAGTGATGAATTCTTTGCATGCCAAGCTAGCTTGGAATGCGTTATATGGGCAGTCTCTTTGGGCTCGTTTTTGTAAACTGAAGTATGGGGATGATCCTTCGGCTTCTTTAACTAAAAATTCAACCTGTTCTTGGAGAGCCATTTTAAGTCAGATGGATAATGTTTTGGATTGCAACAGATGGGTTGCTGGTAAAGGTGACATCTCCTTTTGGGATTCTAATTGGTGTGGTACACGTTTAGTCGGGCCGCTTCCCATGGATCGAAAGTTGTCTGTGCGCGATGCAGTTCCTCATCTCGCTGAGTTGTGTTCTCTAGTCTCTCCTGATCTTCAGCCTGCCATCCTTCAGCTTCGGTTAAGCGATGATCCAGATATGCCTTTTTGTTCTCTCACGTCTT
>CM028378.1:50669404-50731503 GCA_013146195.2 Codonopsis lanceolata | reverse complement strand
GAAATGCCTCTGACAGCCTTCCCTCGGCTGCCTTTTGGCCTTCCAACTCGGCTATTAACCGACGCCACATAGTGCGCCCGGTGAGGTGGGCCGCTTCTACACTGGTTAGCTCTCCTTAGCGATACATTTTCGAAGAGGCGAAAAGGTTGTTCTCACAGAGGAGGCAGCCCACGGGAGTCAACCGCAAAGACAAGATCCCTAATCCTGGAATTTCATCAAAAGTGGACGAGCGAGAAACACCCCAGATTCCCGATCAAAAGAGGCAAGTTTCGCCATCTTCACCACTTCCAAAGACGGCAGATGCCAATTGCCACCGCCGCCCGAAAGGCTCGAACCCCTGTCTCCATATAATCTGAGCCTCTACCCCATAAGTGGTAGCCCGATACCTCGCCAAGACTGCCTCGAAAAGCTCGGCCTTCAAACGGTCGCTCTCACCCATCACTCCCTTGCCAGCCTCCCAGCCTCCAGCCACCCCGCGCCTCCCTCTCACTAGCTTTGCCCTTCAACACCGCTGGCTCAGCTGCCGCCTCTGCAGAAAGTCGAGACCCCTCTCGCCTCAATCGTGAGCCTGGCCAGTTTTTGCCTTGCTGGGGCCTTAAAGCAGGTTGCTTGCCCTTGGCCCGAGCAAGAGCGGCCAGAGAAGAAGGACCACTTTGGTAGGGTCTCGAGAATGCCGACCATAGGCGGCAGCATTCTCGGTAGTTGCCGAGACCTTAAGCTCGCCGCCGTTCTTCCTCGGCCTTTAACATGGCCAGAACGGCATCTCGCGAAACAGCCATCTCTACAAAAAATAGGAAGGTCGCATCGTGACTCAAAGAGACAAATTCAACAAAAACCGAAGGAAACATAAACAAACAGAATAAATGAAATTGACCTGATGTCGGGCACTCAAGCCCGTCTATACCCTCACATCTCGGACACACCGAGCCAAACACCCAACCCTCGTGCAGGGTCCAGCCATCTCGGCTCACATACTCAAAATTCGAACATGCCCTCTGCATCCCCTCAACATCAACAGCCGAATTTAAACCCGTAATCTCGATAAAAGGCCTTCATCCTCAACAATAGCCTTCCAGTTATAAGATCAAACTTGTGCCCCTTCATCATTAAACAGGGGGGCCTCGATAGTGATCTTCACAGCTTCATCAGAGGCATTCAAGGTCTTCGTCCTCAAAAGGCCGTGAGGTTTTCCTTGAGGAACCTCAAAGTTCCACCCCCGGCTCGACTCCACGAGCAAAACCTTCTTGGACCACCTATGGTCTTTATTCCCAAAACTCGCCAAGAGAGGAAATCCCCGAGGGTGCCTGAGGGCAGTCAGCCGGTTCATGGAAATGCTGACCTTGTAATAATAACAAAAGAGGCCCAATGTAGGCTCAAATCCCTTCGCTCGAGTGCAGATGGCAAAACTCACCAATGCTCGAGTCAAATTGGGCGAGAGATCCAGCGGTACCGAGCTCGTCTGGGTCAAAAACTCGCAGATAAAAGGATCGAGGGGCAAACGGAGCCCCGAGGACTCGAACATACTGGAATAGAAGCCAACATGGCTGCGAAGACCGTGCAGCTCGGAGATCCCTAATCTCGAATCCGGAATAGAGCCTCGGAACATTTCAGAGCCATACACTCGCGACCACTCCTCCACATCAGCTAGGCCTATCTTATTTTCAAAAGGCCTAAAAACGCGAGGCACCTTCTCACCCTCGTCTCCTTCCCTGCCAGAAATAGAAGCCTCAGCTCCACTCGTCATCCTGTCAAGCTGCCGATGCCGCAAAACTCTTTCAATCTACTGAAAGTGCAAAACTCGCTCCCTGGTAAAAAAATTGAGTAATCAGACTTAACGCAATACAATCTCGGCTCGTAAACACTCTCATAGGGGCGTCAGATGGATAGTCCGGGGCAGAAAAAACTTCATCGCCGAACTTCCAACGCGGCCGACCTTCACCCCATAATCAAGCCGAGGAGAAACCTCGCCTATCGAGGAGTAACCGCCGCCCACCTATCCTCGTACTGCCTATACATAGGACCCCCGCGAGGAGACTTCCCAAAGACTGACTCAATGAATGGGCCCTCACCATCCGAGTCTAACGAAGAAATCGAGCATGACCCAGAACTCTCCGAAATTGAGAGGGCCCACTGCCGTCTCCTTATGGATCACCAGATCCACCACAATCTCGGCCAAACAAACTCTCACCTCCACACCTCTCCAAGCAGGACCGCGAGGTACAGACTCAACCTCGTCATCATATAGGTTGCTGCCCTCAAAACCGCCGAGGTCGACATCCTCGGCATCGTTCTCGGCCGAAACCGCGAGGGGATCCTCGGCTAAAGGACGGGCTACGCCCTGAAAGGGTACCAGGGCACGAGAAAGATCCTCGGCCACCGGAGACTCACTCGGAACGTTCTCGGCCGAAGCAGAAGCCTCGGCCACGTTACTAGGGAGAAAAAGAGGAGGACTCCTAACTGACACGGGTATTCGAATTACCCTGTTCCAGTAATCTATCAGTTCCATGGAGGAACTGCTAGAAGAGGACGAAGAAGAAAAAATAGGAAAGGGAATCCTATGAGACATACTCTGAAAGAAAACAAAGAAAAGGAAAGAACCGTACCAAATAAGGTCAAAGCTGGGAAGACCGCCGGAGAAATCTACAGGGAAGTGGGAAATATGCCTGAAAAAATCCAAAAAATGCCGGAAAAGTTAAAACCCAAAACGAAGGAACAGCCCTAAACCCAGCACCAAGCCGGAAGAACACTAAAGTCGCCGTGGAAACCACCCGGAGAAGAGGAAGAACGTGGAAAACGTGGAAAAGGGTAGAAAAATACTTACGGGTTTCAAGTAGACAGGGATATGAATGGGATGGAAACTGCCGGAATGCCGCCGGAAATCGCCTATGAACTGTAAAGAAAAAATCTGATGGAGAGAGAGAATGAGAACGGTAAACAGTGAAAGATAAAAAAGAAGGCTCTTATACCCCCCTTGCAACGACGTCGTTTTGAGGCGGAGCCCCGGAAATTCATCGGGTCGACCCGCGTGTTTTTTCTGAACATACCCAAAACGACGCCACATCATCATTTTCTCTGGATTCGAGACGCGGAAAAAGGCGGCATTAAAAACTTTTCAAAATTCGAAAAGCCGCCCAAAACGAAAACCAAGAAACCGCCAACGCCTGCATTTAATGAATCGACAAGATGAAAAGACGAACGTCGATCGGACGGATATACGAGAACATCCCATAAACTTCCAACAAATCTCGCAGAAAAAAAAGACTCGACTAAAAGCGCGAAAGTTCATCCTCAACAAAAAACGCGACCCCAGCCTCCCATCACCGAACAACAAGAATACTTTTTGCCTTCTCGGCGTCGAGTGGCCAAAAAGTAGGGGGCCACTAAAAGGATTAAACCGAGGGATTGACCCTCGGCACCTATACCCTCGGCACAAAGACGCGAGGCCCCACTTAGAGAGCCACAAGTAACGAAGACAGGACCACTCGCCCCTAAGACAAACGCTCCAGCCTCGACACGATCATCCTCGGCTAATAACAACTTCAGCCTGCCCGAGGACTCTCGTACATTCGGCTCTCGCCACCAAACCGGTCCCTATGTCCTCGCCTCGGCAATCAACACTCCACCACGAAACCACTCGACCTCGGCTCTAAATCAATCATCATCCGGTCTGACAAAACTGCTTCCCTAGGCTCGAGAAAACCGCTACACGCAACCACCAACTCCCTGACAAGCGCACAGTTCACTTATTCCTGACGAAGACCCTCAACGCATTTAATGATTGCCGCTTTATGCTCCCCAATCGCTAGCCGCCACGTCGCCATAAACTTCAGATATAAATAAGAGAACTCACATTTAAGGCTGGGATATGCAATTTCAGAGATATCACAACTTCCTTATCACTGCCTCTTATCAAACACTTATCACGGTTCATTTATTACCATCTTTCCACCGGAAACCTTACTTTCACACCGGAGGGTTCTAGTCGGGCCGCCCCGACTCCTTAACGGTGTTCGTTGTTTTACTTGTGTAGGTTAAGCGAAAGGGACGAACCAGCAATCGCCACATCATCCCCACTCACACGTGGACGACAACACAAGATCACCACCAAAAAAGCGTGACCAGTTACAAAATATTCTACTATTATTACCAATAGAAGAGATGTATCACACATTGGTTAGAAATTAATGTTTGTATTAAAAATACTATTATTAATTACTAATTGAAAATAAAGAAATTTGTGCCTCAAATTGCACAATTTCTTTCACTAAAAACACTAATTTTTAAACAAGTATTATACTTTAACTCTTGATATCTTATTCATCCAAAACTCAATTTGGACAAATAAATATATCATTTCGATGCTTTCACCGAGTAGAACACATTTGTGTCATTACCTTCGCCAACAAACAAATGACACGTAAAGAAATTCGTGCCTCAAGTTGCATAATTTGTCTTACTAAAAACACTAATTTTATAACAAGTATTATACTTTAAGTCTTGATATCTTATTATCAAAAACTCGATTTAGCACAATTTCTTTCACTAAAACAAATAAATTTATCATTGATTAGAAATTGATGTTGTTTTAAAATAATATTATTTTGATGCTCTCATCGAGTAGAACATATTTGCGCAAATATTTCTTTCGCTAACAAACAAATGACACGTTTAAACATTTTTCTTTTTAAACATAAAGAAAGGGGTTGCCAAAAATATAAGAGGTTAGTAAAATAAAAATAATTTATCAAGCAACTATAAAATTGCGGAGGTTAGTAAAATAAAACAATTTCAAAATTTTCAACTTAAAAATATATATAAAACGTTAGTAAAATAAAAATATTTGATGGAACTAATTTTTCAACAATAAAAAAGATGTATCCACATTGATTAGAAATTGATGTTGGTTTTAAAAATAATATTATTAAGTACCAATAGAAGAAATGCATCATACAATAAGAAAATATTGGTTGGAAAGTGATGTTGATTACCATATATATATATATATATATATATATATATATATATATATATATATAAATAAAGTTGGTGAAGAGCAATGAAACAATAGTTGTGCCACATCACCACATTTGGATAAATTTTCATTCTAAATCATCTATAGTAACAAATTATGTGGAAGCTTTAAGCCTTTAAAAACTTTTGGATTTCATTGTTAATAGCTTATTTTGGTTATGCATTAGCTAATAATAATACATAATAATAATCAATATGATAAGTGTTATTAATATTAGTATATAGAACTTCTTCTATTGTCAATAGTAGAAGACTTATATTTAAAAACTTTTGCAACTAACATTACTTTTAACCAATGTGGGATAAAACTCTTCAAGGTTAGATATTACTTCTTTTGACTCACTTTTAACATCATACTTTAAGCTTTGATATATTATTCATCTAAAACTTGATTTGGACAAATAAATATATCATTTCGATGTTCTTGCCAAGTAGAACACATTTGCACAATTATTTTTATCAACAAACAAATGACACGTAAAGAAATTTGTGCCTCAAGTTGTACAATTTCTTTCACTAAAAACACTAATTTTTTAATAAGTATTATACTTTAAGTCTTGATATCTTATTCATCCAAAACTCGATTTGGACAAATAAATATATCATTTCGATGCTCTCACCGAGTAGAACACATTTGCGTAATTATCTTCGCCAACAAACAAATGACACGTAAAGAAATTTATGCCTCAAGTTGCACAATTTCTCTCACTAAAAACACTAATTTTTTTAACAAGTATTATACTTTAAGTCTTGATATCTTATTATCCAAAACTCTATTTGGACAAATAAATATATCATTTTGATGCTCTCACCGAGTAGAACACATTTACGCAAATACATTCGCCAACAAACAAATGACATCTAGAGAAATTCGTGCCTCAAGTTGCATAATTTCTTTCACTAAAAACACTAATTTTTCAACAATAGAAGAGATGTATCTCACATTGGTTAGAAATTAATGCTTGTTTTAAAAATACTATTATTAAGTACCAATAGAAGAAATGCATCATACATTGGTTCGAAAGTGATGCTGATTTTCAAAGTCATTTGATAAAAGACTTTCACCATTATTACCAATAGAAGATATATATCTCACATTGGTTAGAAAATGATGTTAAGTTTAAATTATTTTATATTATTACCAATAAAAGAGATGCATAACATATTGTTTTAAAAGAAAATGTTAGATTTTAAAGTCTTTAGACTAAAGACTTTTACTTTTACAAGAGATGTATCTCACATGGTTACAAAATATTCTACTATTATTACCAATAGAAGAGATGTATCACACATTGGTTAGAAATTGATGTTTGTATTAAAAATACTATTATTAATTACTAATTGAAAAGATGTATCATACATTGGTTAGAAAGTGATGTTGGTTTTTAAAGTTTTTTGATAAAAGACTTCTACCATTATTATCAATAGAAGATGTATATCTCACATTGGTTTAAAAATGATGTTGATTTTTAATTATTTTAGATTATATAAAAGACTTACTATTATTAACAATAGAAGATATATATCACACATTTGTTATATATTGATGTTGGTTTTAAATTACTATTATTACCAATAAAAGAGATAAATCTTATATTGGTTAAAAAGTGATGTTGATTTTAAAAGTCTTTAAATAAAAAGACTT
Organism: Codonopsis lanceolata; assembly: GCA_013146195.2. Taxonomy (NCBI): domain Eukaryota; kingdom Viridiplantae; phylum Streptophyta; class Magnoliopsida; order Asterales; family Campanulaceae; genus Codonopsis; species Codonopsis lanceolata. Next base: position 50,724,827 of record CM028378.1, on the reverse strand, counting down.
CTACTTTTATCATTAATAAAAGAGAAGAGAAGAGATATATCTCATTATATAGAAAGAGATGTTGGTTTTAGATATTTTTTTAGATAAAAAACTTATACAACTATTATCAAATGATGAGATGTATTACACATTGGTTAGAGAGTGAGTAGGTATTAAAAGTCTTTTTTATAAAAGACTTAATACCAATTGAAAAAAAATATGTATTTCACATTATTTAGGAAAGTGATATTGGTTTAAAATATTTTTAGATAATGTACATCACATTGGTTACAAAAAGATCCACATTATTTGGAAACATATATTAGTTATAAAATTCATAGATAAACGAATTTTTATGTTATTATCAATACAAGAGATGTATCACACATTGTTTACAAAAAAATGTTGGTTTCAAAACTATTTAGATAAAATACTACTATTATTATTATTTTTATGTTATAACCAATAGAAAAGATGTATCCCACATTGTTTAGAAAGACATGTTGATTTCAAAAGTTTTTATATAAAAGACTATTATTATTACTATAGAAGAATGTATCTCACATTTGTTAGAAATTAATATTGGTTTTAAAAATACTATTATTACCAATAGAAAAGATGTATACCACATGGTTAGAAAGAGATGCTTGTTTTAAAAGTCTTTAGATAAAAGTCTTTAGATAAAATTCTTAAACTTTTATTACCAATAGAAATAGAAAAGAAATATCTCACATTGTTAGAATATGAAAAAGGTGTATCTTACATTTTATAAAAAGATGTTAGTTTTAAAAGTCTTATAGTAAATACTTTTACCCTTATTACCAATAAAAGATATGTATCTCACATTGTTTAAAAATAAATGTTGGTTTAAAAAGTCTTTCGATTAAAGATTTTTTGTTACAAATATAATAGATGCATATATTTCACATTTGTTACAAAGTATTCTACTATTATTATCAATAGAAAATATATATCACACATTGGTTATAAATTAATGTTGGTTTTTAAAATAATATTATTACAAATAGAATAGATGTATCATACATTTGGTAGAGGGTAATGTTTATTTTTAAAGTCTTTAGATATAAGATTTCTACAATTATTATTAATAGAATATGTATATCTCACATTGGTTAGAAAGTGATATTAATTTTAATTTTAGATAAAATACTTTTATTATTATTACTAATAGAAGAGATATCCTACATTTGTTAAAAAATGATGTTGGAGTCTTTAGATAAAAGACTTTTACTTTTATCATCAATATAATAGAAGAGATGTATCCACATTATTTAGGAAGAGATGTTGGTTAAAATAAAAGACTTCTACTATTATTACCAAATGAGGATATGTATTACATTGGTTAGAGAGTGATGTTAATTTTAAAAGTCTACAATTATTAACAATAGAAGAGAAGTATTTTGACATTGGTTATAAATGATATTGATTTAAAAGTTTTTAGATGATGTATCTCACATTGGTTACAAAGAAATGTATCTCATATTATTGAGAAATGAGTATTGGTTATAAAAGTCATTAGATAAAGACATATTACCAATAGAAAATATGTATCAACATTGTTTAGAAATGAATGTTGGTTAAAAAGTTTTTTATCTTCTAATATTATTACTAATAGAAAATATGTATACCACATGGTTAGAATGTGGTGTTGGTTTTAAAGTCTTTAGATAAAAGACTTAAACTTTCATTATCAATAAAAATATAAAATAAGTATCTCACATTGTTTAAAAATGAACTAGTTTTTTGACAAAATTTTTTAATTAAATAATATTCAAGTAAAATTAAGAAACAAATCAAATTCGAAGAATAAAATAAGAAAAGTAATGTTGGAGACAATTAATTAAAAAAATACACCATTTTATTGAAAATATCATAGATTTTGAAAAATTTCCTTGTACACAACATTTGTTGTTTTATTTGTTGGCTTTCCATCTTCATCGGATATTAATATCTTCAAGCCAGAACGGTTTGTTACCCTAGAAATTGCGACATACAACGGCCATGGCCGAACATCAAGAAGATTCCTACATGCGAAAGTGATTGACCTTGACTTTTGTTAATTGTCATGGCATACGATACTACTAATGGAAATTGTCTTCTCTGGAACTTGAAAGGCAACCTCACATCTGATGGGGACAATGACATTCTTGGAATAAAGACTTTGTCTCCAACATTGCTTCCATTCATAATTTTTGCTTCAACAACGTGATTCCCAAGCTTGGTGATGATTAGTCTTGTTCCATTACACAATATGATCAATGTTTCTCAACAACATCACCTGAACACCAATCTTAAGTGTTAATTTATGGCTAGGCAATCGAACACTTTATATTATTCAAAAACTCGTAGAATGAATGTCTTCAAACAAACTTGTGTTGTTCTCGCCTACACATAGAATCGAACTCAAATATGTTCTTCCGTCTAAGTGGTTGTTAGAAATCATGTACTCATTTATGGTGTCAACATCATTCAGGGCAAGTATAGCTCTTCCTTGCAAATATGACACATCATCAAAAGACTCCAAAAATGATGGATATGTACTTTCAACCATTGACCGGATCAAATTATCGATACATTAACCAAAAGATCATTTGGAACTTCTATTGCTGCAACACCATCATTTTCACCACCACATGTACCATCTCCAACACTTAAAATCCACTCGAAAAATGCCTTCAACTCGAGACGACTTGTGTCGTTGGCAAGATCTTGTAGTCTCATGTTTTTTGTAAGTCTTAAAACTTTGCAATGTGTCCATAAATAAGAAGAGTTAATGGTCGCCATGACAATATCTTGCTACTCCCTTTTGGTATAACCGGCGGATTTGTGAAAATCTCCACCAAAAACAATAGTTTTGCCTCCAAATAGCCGATTGAAACTATCGTGATTTTTGAACCTCATTATATCCCTCAATAGAGCTTCAAAACAATACGTGCACCATAGGTGCCTCATCCCAAATTATTAGCTTTGTTCTCACTATTAGCTCGCAAGTGGACTACCTTGTTTGATGTTGCATGTTGAGTCTTCATTTAAAGTTAAAGGAATGGCAAACCGTGAATGTCTGCTTGGGTAATAAAAGAGACGCAATACCACTTGATGCTACATTCAATACTATTTCACCCTTCGATCTTAAAGCGGAAAGTGTTTTCCAGACGAATGTTTTCATCCCACCACAACCATAAAGGAAATAAAGACCTCCATTACCACTTTCAACATCATCCATAATTGTGGTGTAAACATTCTTTTGCTCTTTCGTACACATTTGTAACAACTTATTGTGTTCGTTGGCCAACGAACTTAAATACATCATCTCATCGCTTATGAGTCGATTATCAAATATTGAGGCATCAACATCATTTGGATAATCTCGAAATCGACAAACTCTTAGCTCGCCGCAATGTTTTTCGATCTCAATAATGTTAAATTTTGAATTTCTTCCTCACTTAATTGTAATCCTAAAAAGTTAAGAAAGACAAACAATGATTAGGGATATACAGATTAGAAGATGATATAAAAATGATAAATTCTAAAATAATCCAATGAAAAAAAGTAAAACCTTCATGTCCTAATATATGTCTGCGCATGTAGATGATGTCATCCGACAAATACTTCCAACATGATGTATCCCACATTATTTAGGAAGAGATGTTGATTGTAACATTTTTAAAATAAAAGACTTCTACTATTATTACCAAATGAGGATATGCATTACACATTGGTTAGAGAGTGATGTTAATTTTAAAAGTCTACAATTATTAACAATAGAAGAGAAGTATTTTGACATTGGTTATAAATGATATTGATTTAAAAGTTTTTAGATGATGTATCTCACATTGGTTACAAAGAAATGTATCTCATATTATTGAGAAATGAGTATTGGTTATAAAAGTCATTAGATAAAGACATCTTTTGTTATTACCAATAGAAAATATGTATCAACATTGTTTAGAAATGAATGTTGGTTAAAAAGTTTTTTATCTTCTAATATTATTACTAATAGAAAATATGTATACCACATGGTTAGAATGTGGTGTTGGTTTTAAAGTCTTTAGATAAAAGACTTAAACTTTCATTATCAATAAAAATATAAAATAAGTATCTCACATTGTTTAAAAATGAATTATGATTTTAAAAGTTTTTAACAAAATGACTTATAATATTATTATCAAGTTAAATGTTAATTTTAAAAGTCTTTAGATTAAAAAAATTACTATTATTATTAATACAAAATATGTATCTCATGTTAACTATAAACTTATATTAATTTTAAAAGTATTTAGTTAAAAAAATCGTTTAATATTAGTAATAATAGAAAAAAAATCATGGAAAAAATTAACAATCTAATTATAATATCTAAAAGTTATATTATTATTACAAAAAATATATATATCTCATATTGTACCCATTCGAAGCACGGGCTAAATAACTAGTTAATATTGATAGAAAAAGAATGAAAGTTAATGATAATGGAAAATTCTCATCTCTCTTTCAAACTATAAGGGCAATGTTGTCAAAAAAAATACTATGGTGGTAAAACGTAAAAAATGTTTAAAGTACAATGAAAAAGTTCACTATTACTCCCACTTAGTCCATCAGAAACTTAAATAAAAAATGGGTATATTGTTGAAAATATTATCACTCCTCCAAACAAAACCAATATGTTTTTAAAAAATTAGACTTATTGTAATTGATATCTTTCTTCTAAAATTACTTTTGATTGATAAGTTGAATATAAAGGATAATGCAATCATTTTTCAAAAATATTCTGATAACAAAAATAGCGAGTTAAAATGGTATCTCAAACTTGTTTAGAAAAAATATTATATTTTGAAAATTTTGTATTTTAGAAAAAAATTGTTATTTAAAAACGTTGCAATAAATGAGCTCTAAACATTCTTTAAAAATGTTGCATCAAACGGGCAACAATAACAACGAAGTGTCGCTACCACGTCTTTACTTCACAAACAAGAAATAGTATTGAACATCACTCCCTGTTGAACAAGAACCGAAGCAAACCGGTGACCACTCCAAACTTGTAGCAGGAAACCCGCCCAGGCACGATCTGGGATGTAAGAAATTATGTGATGGACATGTGTGCCTAGGGCCGTCAAAACGGACCAACGGAGCGAACCAACCTGCAAAATAGCGGACCCGCCAATTGGCGGGGCGGAGAGATCTGTAAGCTAAACTAAAATTTTCCAATTAAAACTAAAAACTCAAATCCAGATACATCATGCATTCAAGTTTATCAAACAAAAAAGAGGGAAATTTTCATACTCATAGTAACATCAAAGATAAAAAAAAATGATCAATAAACATTTATTGATGAAAACCTTAAATCAGTCTCAAGAAACCCAACAAAGAACTCATAGAAACACATCATATTATTCTCAAAACAGAGATTGGGGAAAAAAAACAGGCAGACTATGAGAGAGAGAGAGAGAGCTCGACGATGGTCGAATATTGGATTAAGAGAGCGACAAACGACGATGGGCCGACGGTGGACTAAGAGAAAGAGACGGCGGCGATGGTGGACTGAGTCGGTGAAGGAGAGAAATCAATAATGGCCGACTTGAAGGAAAAGAGTGAGACATCAAGAGTGTCACGTTAGTTTCCTTTGAGAGAAAGAGAGCGAGGGATCGACAATTATTGCATTAAATGGTTGATACATGGGTAGTTGTGGCCTTGTCTTTAGAATTGGAAACAATAATTTTCCTGTTGTTGTTATTTATCTTTTTTTCTTTCTTTTTTCTAGACTCTAGTTATATGAAATGTTTTTCCCCTATAAGATCACACCCTACATAGATTAATAAACTTAACAATTCATCTGGGTGAAATCCGGAGAAAGAATCAAATCAGGCAACCATGGAAGACCATAATAAAGGGACCAATGGTGCAATTTACTCTTAAATTCTATGCCCCCTCCCCTCTGCTAAAAAAAAAGGTCAAATCTTTCCTTTTTATAACGTTTGGAATGCAATAACCACTTTTTAATATTTTTTCTAAAAAAAGTTACATATATCATTTTTACACTTGATTTTGATTATCAGATGTGACTCACTCTCACATGTATATTTTTGGAAAATATACTTTATTTTAATATTAATTACATAGTCAATTATATTTAAAAAATCCGTGTACTAAGTCAAACAAACAACACATTTTTAAGAAACAAAGCAAGTATTTGTTACAATTTTTATTAAACATTACAATGGAAATCAACTTCACTTAACAAATTTCATTACTCGCTTTCCTAAATTAACTAAACGGGGGTTATAAATGGGTCAATGGTAAAATTCAAAACTTTACTTTCTCCGATCTCGATACTAACAGATTTTCTTAATCCAAATGACAAGATTTATTTGACTAATTTAATTTTGTTAGGCCACATAGCTAACTTCCCAAGATGGTCTTCTTAACTCTCTATATATACATCCCTTCTTCATCTTCATGCCACCAAATAATGCCAAAAACCCCTTGTCTCACCTTGCGTAATCTTTGACTCACCCCACGCCCACCTCTCTCTCTCTTCCCACACACACACACACACCAACAAAAAGGCCAAAAACATACACGAAATACCCAAAAACACACACTTCTCTGAGGAAAGACACACACACACACACACAGTGAAAACATAGAAATACGTCAGTGGATCATCACGAAATGGAAACAAGTTGGGGCCCTTATGCCTCCGCTTCCTAATCATTCCCTTGTTTTCAACTTTTCCGTTTTACCCATTACAATTTCCACCTCATAATTCCCCCCCATTGACTAAACCAAAACCCCCTTCTCCCTTCAAAACGTTGGCCGCTGCCTCACGCTAGGGTTTCTTTTCTCTTTCATATCTCCGTCTTCAACTTCTCTCTATCTCTCTCTCCAAATTCAACTCATTTTAGAGAGAGAAACCTCAACAAAATCAAAACCCAGTAGTTTACCAAGTCAAGACACAATCCCTTTTCTTTACTTCCATCGACTCATTCAATTTTCGTTCCATTTCCGATTTTGACACTATTGATAGAATACCCAAAATCTTTTCTTTAGGGCTTGCGGATTTGAAGTGAGATTTGTTTTTTGAATTTTTTTTTGCGTTTATTCTTCAATTTGATTCGAGTTGCTGTTTGGTTATTGGAGCTGATTCGATCTAGGGTTTTTCTGGGTTCCCAAATCCAAGCAACAGGTCTGCTTCTCCCCTTCCTGGGTTTTGAATTATTCATACAGTTGTCGAGAATTATCCGTTTAATCATTTGATGATTACTCTTTGTTTGAGCTCTCGCTATTTGGGCACACTTTGCTTCTTCAAAATGGTTTGAAAATATTGAGGTTTTATAGCTGATAACTGTTTCAAGATTTGATTTTTCGGTAGAAATGGATAATTCGGATTATTCTAGGAATAGGCATAATAATGACCATTTGGGTGTGAACAAGCTTGGAAAAAACATCAGGAAAAGTCCATTGCACCAACCCAATTTTAGTAACCCTGCTAGGCAACAACCTCAACCTCAGGTGTACAATATCAACAAGAACGATTTCCGTAATATCGTTCAGCAACTCACTGGCTCGCCTTCCCATCATTCTCAAGAAGCACTCCCCAGACCTACCCATAACCCACCTAAGCCCCCGAGTGTGCGATTGCAAAAGATTCGTCCTCCACCATTGACACCTATAAACAGACCTCAAATTCCCATTCACCATCCACCACCACAAGTTTTACATCAGCAACCTCAGCAGAGACCAGTGGTTCCTTTTGATAATAATGGTAATAGTTTTGGTAGACCTGCTCAATTTGGTCAACAGGGGCCTCCCATGTTGCCACCGCCGATGAGTACCGGTGATCAAGGTTGGGGGAATACTGCTGAGTCTCCTATCTCAGCTTATATGCGTTACCTACAGCATTCCATTATAGATTCAGAACCAAGACAGTCCCAAGGCCATCCTCAGTTTCAGCAACAACAACCTCTTCAAGGTCCGGGGCAGTTTCAAGGTCAGCCTCATTCATCTGGATTACTTCCTTATCCACACATGCCTCCTTTCCAGTCTCCTCGTATGAATGGTCCTCCTCCTCTTCCATCACCGAGAATGAATGGTCCTCCTCCTCTACTATCCCCGCGAATGAATAACGGCCCTCCTCCTCTTCCGTCCCCACGAATGAATGGTCCTCCGCCTCTTTTACCGTCACCTACTTCTCAGTTCCTTTTGCCATCGCCTACTGGCTTCTTGAATATGTTATCTCCTCGATCACCTTACCCTTTGCTTTCTCCCGGGTATCAAAATCCTCCACCTTTTTCTCCAAATTTTTCGTTTTCTCCCTTGACTCAGACAGGGATATTAGGTCCTGGGCCTCAGCCTCCACCTTCTCCTGGTTATGGATTCCCATTATCTCCTTCAGGATTTTTTCCCATAAGTCCAAGATGGAGGGATTGATGTAAAAGAAAGCTGCTAACTGTGTATGGGTTCCGTGGTTGATTTCGCCCAATGGCCTTCTTCATGGTAACTCAGTGCCTTCTCATGGGAGTTTGATTAGTGCAAATGTACTGTACACTGCTGTATAATAGTCTTTTGGACTATTTAGTTTTTTTGCCCTTTGTTTATTTGTTCATACCCTTTCAAGGCATGTTTCAAGATATATTTTCTGCATTAGAGGTACTATGTTTATTTCTTTGACAAGTTTTACTTTAGGCAATGTAGTGAAGATTGCAGAACTCATGTAGATGATTTGACGGAAATGTAACATGAGAGGAGGTAGGGTTACCAACATTGAAATTGATATGTAGGTTGTCTGCTGGATGGTTTTTTTTGTTGCAACAGAATGTACTATTGTGTAGAACTGCAGTTACTTGGAATTAGTTTTTTTATTGGGTTACGGCTTGTGGAAAGGTGTTTCTGAAAATTATGATCTTGTGTGGCTCCGATTTATGGATAAACGCAGTCTTATATTTTTACTTTTTTTGAACTCTGTAAAACCTACGCATTGGTTGCAAACTCCAAGTTCATGGAGATTGTTTTATTAACTGAACCTTAAGGATCCGTTTGAATGTCAGGAATTTTATGTGTGATAACAGGTCGCAGGAAATATGGTAAGGTGAAGTGAAGGAAAAGAAAATGAATAGAAATTAATTTCATTCTGTGTTTGATGCATGTGGTTTATGGGGGAATTTTAGTCATGAACTTCTAGGATACAAAATCCTATTTGAAGTACTGGAAGTAATTTGCAGGAAAGTTTTTCCTGCTTCAAGAATGGTTATGTCGTTTTGTAAACCTTCTGTAGTTTCCTCTGCTATGAAAATAATGAGGAAGAAGAAGAATAAACTTACTTGTGTCTGTATGGGTGTGTTGGTATATGTATTAGTTGTATATTGGAGGCAGCAAAAAGGATAATACAATTACTATAACGCTATGCAATTTTGTCATACAACTAACTCCCACTCCCTTCCTGGAGGGGAACAAATGTGATTGAACCTTATTTTGGAGAGTTGACAAATCCATTGAATTAATAAATTTCACTGTGCTGTGTTTGTCATGCTTGCTATGCTTATAAAGTTCAAGCATTTCAGTTCATTCCATCATTCCATTTTGGGGTTGGGATTGATGGTTATAAAACTTCCTCACTTTCCCAAACCCCATCAATTCATGAAAGGGTAACTTTAGTAAGTCATTGTTGCAGCACATAAATTGATGACCTTTACATACTGTGTTCTGTATTCTCTGTCTTGACTACTGAATGCTCCTACTCCGTAATGATTGGATGTTATGCATACTCTTCTGAGTGGTTTCCTCTGGATCAATTTCTAGCTACTTTTGTTGCTGCACTTTTTTTTTCCTGAATACAATATATTGTAACCACAATGTTCATATGATCACAATTTCCAATTACAGATTATATATAAGATTCTCATCCTCCATTGCGTGCTGTGATTGTTTCATAATAATTGTAATCAAACATGTTTTGGCCTCTCAACCAAATATGTTTGGAACAAAAGTGTTTCTTGTCATAACATTGGATGATTACATGCTGAATGCTAGGTGTAATGCTTATCAGAAAACATGCATTTTATTGTAATTGCGAGATAGCTGCACATGCTGAATAGAAGTCTTAAGTTTCATGATATACTACTATTATTTATGTTGATAAAAATGTGGATGTTGCCAGTAGAACAACGGGGTATCTAATACATCAGCCCAACCCGCCCCTAATGAGTGGCGGGGCGGGCATGCCCGTGGGCTTTTGCCCTATTTGACAGCTCTAAGAACAAGTGGTGGTAATAGTTCTGTTGTTTTTCATGTGGCCTCATCAGTTTTGTTTGTTGTGTACTTGATATGGATAACCTCCACTCCGAACACCTCATTTAGGGACAAATTGAGCGCTCAAAATCGTCACCAAGTATACTTTTGAATATTACGGTCCAAAGTTGCTTCAATTTCATACCTTGGGACATTGATATTTTTTGCAGTTGTACTCTTTGACATCCACAGTAGAGTTTCACTAGTTCAGTTCAATTGGTATCTATTGCTTATGAGTTATGACAGAAATAATGTTTCTTCCCTCTGATAGTTCTGTTTCAGTGGTGTTCATAATGCTATTAAGGTTTGATATCAGAGTGGTTCCAACCTTGGATTGCTATAAGTTGTCCCTGATAGATAATCCTACGAAAGTTGGTGAAAAGCATTCATATTCATAGACATCTATATTCTATAGACTGCATCCTGTTGTTATACTTCCATTGTTCTGAAATCAAATAGAGCTGATTCTGTGGAAGGGAAGGTTCCCCACTTATCATTATGGGGATTCGATGCCCTTGAACTATATTGCCATATGTCGAGTTTTGTTCACTGACATTCTTGCTTTTTCTTTGCTTCACTTCTCTGTATACTTCCTCCCTTGTTTTATTTTCCTGTGTCTCGTAGTTCTTTGTTCTACATGTGTTGTTCTGCTCTGCAAGTGTTAGAACATATGATCACGATCAGGTTAGTGTATATCCCACTTCACGCATCACAAAATATAAGGCAGTAAGACGTGAAACTTTTAAACCTTGAAGCAGTGAAAGAGTTGAAGATGACATGATCTCTGTGGCGTAATCATCTTTGCGTTGAACATCTGAGGTTAGACACTTGTTTCTTTCTGTTCCTTTGAAAGATACGGATTCAGATATATATTTCATTATTTTCTGTCCATTTGATGTTCTAACAATTCGTTTTGTACGAGAGGTCTGTGAATTTAATCTTACTGTTTGCTAGTTGAGAGTTTTGAGAAGAGCTGATGCCTTATTATTGGCTTTATGTATACATGAATGGCTTCTACTACTACTATTATACAGACGCTGAAGACTTACTGCACCAGATCACCTGGTGCAACCATTTTATTAGGTTGGTGTATTTTTAGCTTATGGTTTGAGTGTCCCTTTTTTTTTTTGTGCGTGGAGAGAGTAATTGTTAGAGAGTCGAGGTATATGTTTGGAGACGTGAATTCTGTCAGAAAGTCGCTGATTCGGATGCTCGATTTTGAGTATGTCAAAAAGTGAAAAGTGTCTGAATATAGGATTAACTTCAGCATGTTTTTTATTTTATTTTATTTTTATCAATTTATCCATAGGCATTATTGAGTATCAAAATGTTGGTGGTCTAAATGCAGTATCTCTTGGGCATTATGGGTGGCGCAGTTAGAGGAAAGTGCAACTTTACATTCAATTTTAAGTTTCCGGATCTTTACTCAGGCTTGGGTATGGCTTGCTATTTTGGTCACTTCCAAAATAAGAAGGCTGTCCTGTCGTTGCCTGGTCATATGGATTTACATGTGCCCCATGTTACCTGGACTCAATAGCCCAATATGTTGAAACATATTCCCTCCATAGTCCTTTCTCGTTTGTCCATAAAAAAATTTCACATTTCTAAAATCAGTACTCCCTCGGTTTCTATACAAGTATTAATGTAATGAATGTAAAAAGTCAAAATCGTTTGTTTTTCAAATAATTGTTTTTATTTTTATGTTTAGCTGTCTATAACGTAGGAAGTAAGTCAACGCTGAGAAGTAGCCTCTAGTACTTCTACGGTGAACTATTTTAAACCCTATTCCTATTAAGGTGCATGAGGATTAGTTTAGTGAAACTCATTGACTTAAAAGTATCTTATTTAAAGAGAGGTCTTAAAAGGAAAGATAAAGATAAGCATGCAGCAGTGTAACTTATTAACAATAATTGTAATTAAATAAGAGTATAAACTTCCTTAAACTTGCCGAACGAGAATATAATTATGAGATGGAGAGAATATGTATTCGCTATATTACGAAGTCAAAAAATATCCATTAAGTTTTGGCTTTCTAGCTACTTGTGAATCCAACAGTTCACAGACCTTGGATTCACAAGCAAACTACAATTTTTTTTAATAGGATAGATTATCCAAATGGTCCTGTACTTTTTCACTTTATCCGGTTTCATCTTTACTGCTTCTAGGTCGTCCCGTACTAAAGCTTGTGATGCAATTGATCATTCCGTTCCATTTCATTACTATTTTTTCAATTGGTCATTCCGTTCAATTTCGTTACTATTTTTCCGTTAGGTCAATGTACGTGTGTCTCACGTGATATTGATAGGGATAAAATTGTCAATTTGATTCTTTTTTGAAAAGACAAAAATATCAATTATTATTTTGTTTTTTCTAAACTACACACTAGGGTTATGATATAATTAGCTAAATTATAATTTATTAAGCCATTTCTTCTCCAATGCTATTATCGGCTAAAAATGAAATTGTCTATTTAAAAAATTCTTACTCATTCAAATCCCCTCCTTCTCACACCATACATGTAAATTTGCTTGAACAAAGACAACCCATATCGAGATCGACCATTGATCAATCTTCAGGTTTTTTGAGTTTAATAAAGAACAATCTTCAAATCTGGGTTTAATAATGAACAATCTTCAAATCTGGGTTTATTTCAAATTTGAGTTTAATAAATTCAATTCACACAGATCTGGATTTAATAAATTCGAGCTTCTTCATCCTCCGACTGAAGCAAAAAAGAAGAGCAGGTTGCTTCGAGACATAGCTACAAAAGTATGGAGATTTGACCAAAGAAGAGCAGGTTCTCATTTGGCTTATTAGTCATCCTTCCATCTCTTAAGAACTCTTTCCCTATTCAGTGAAGCATTTTTGCAGTCACGTGAATCCGTCAGTGCCCAATATTACAGTGCCGGGAAGAAAGCCATTGAAGTTCCCTCGCTCGATCGACCTCTTTCCCATTTCGAGTACTCAAGCCATGTATCCTTTAAGAGTTATCTTCCAAGAGGAAGAGAAAGGTGAGGAGTGCGAGAGAAAGAGAGAGAGAGAGAGAGAGTGGGGGGGGGGGAATTGAAGAAAAGAAAAGAAAAAGAAAATAAGGGCTTCCATGGGAGCACTTATTGCCGCCGCCTCATTCATTGGCCTTCTTCTTCTGACTTAAGCAAAAAAGAGAAAGGAAGAGGTACGTGACGAGTGAGAAAGAGAGAGGGAGGGGGTAGGGAATCAAAAAGAAAAAATGCAAATGATATTACGAGCTAGAGTTTGTAATATTATTACAAGCTTTAACATTAGAATCGTTAGATGATTAATTTGGTGATGATTTGGAAAGTCCGTGTCATTACTTTAAAAAAGTATTTTTAATCTAACAGTGTAGAGATCTAAATAGATTTGATCAAACGGTACTAACACTAAAGCTTGTAATAATACTACAAGCTCTAGCTTGTAATATCATACCTCAAGAAAAAAAGGGCTGCCATTGTGTGTTTGTGCGGTAGTCGGTAGGAGCTGCCATCATTGATTCATTGTTGCGGCTCATGCCTTAAAAGGCTCAAATTAATTAGTTTATTTGGCAATTGTCACCCCCAAATTTTGCAAATTCCAAAATTAGTCCATGTACTTTATATAATGGAAATGACAATCTTATCCCTTTGCATAAGCATGTGCTTTGTATGTGATTAGACTTCACGGTGGAAAACTAGGTCTTGAATGACATGATCATTTGAGTCAATATTTTCAGCACATGGACTATTTGGGCTTTTTTGGCAGAATACTGAAGTGGCAACAATGGGTAAAATGTAGGGACCATTTGGGTAATTTGCCCTTTTTTAAATGTATACTCTCTCCGTTCTGGACAAAGAGTCCACTATTTCATTTTTTGATGTTTCATTTAAAGAGTACACTTTAAAAAATTAAGGCATAAAATTGTCATTTTATTACTAATGTGCTTCTAAAAGTATCATTTTTTTAAAAAGTTTACTTTCAAATGGGGACTCTTTACCCGGAACGGAGTGAGTATATGAGTATTATTTTCACATATATATATATATATATATATATATACACACACACACACATTGAAAAAGGCGAAATTATGATTTTCACCCCAATGTTGCCACACAATCCCATAGTCCCCCCAACCTACGGTTTGTGCCGTAACCATGCTTGACGTTACCATTTATTCTTAAATTACCCCTGGCCATGCGTTAGGAAACTAACGGAAATTGACATATGCATGTCACATGGGGGCTATTGTGGTACTTTCAACTTATAATATATTCGGAAGAACAACCTTATTTTCAAATATCTAACAACTACTAGCAGAAAAAATAGGGGAGCATATGAAACCATATCAAGCAATAAGCGATGGATCCGAATTGAAGCAATAGAATTAGTGTTGAAAGATTGCCAAATACACTCCAAGTTCTCCTGAATCATGAAGTCGAACTTCATTAGCTCCTCCGATGTGTTTTCCTCCGATAAAAATTATGGCAAACTGAACTTAATTTGTTTTTGTGTAAAGAATCAACTGAGTTCCTCTAGGTATTTCTCATTCATTGTTGGATCCCTCTCCTCGATATCCACTCTATACGTATTCAAGTACAAACAAGTCATCATATAATAGTCACATCTCCACTTGTACAGTAAAATATTTATATGCAATAATCTCAAATTGAAATTCACACTGGGAGTTCAATTCCAAAATCCAAACCCTAAGTTCGGATTTTTGTTGCAGGAATGGTTGGAGATATTAGAGGTAGTACTGTGATCTTGCACGAGGTACGAATGGTACTTGGCCAGAGCTTGGAGAGACACCCACACACATACAGAAATTGGAGCAGGGGAGATCACAGTCGGATCTGGTATGGCGTTGCCATTGCCAAAGTTTGAGATGATAGGAAAAAGAGGGAGTTTGATGTGAGATGGGAATAGAAACCCAAATATGGGACCGAATTTGTAAAGGCACTATGATTGACGAAGCGAAGGAATATGACTGAATCTGGTAGTTTCGGCAGGAGGAAAGATTGAAGGAGATCAGAGATGGAGCTTGGCTTGAATCGAAAGAGGAAGACACAGAAGTGAAATAGGCGTGATGGGAGCGATAAGGTTTTGGGCTGGAAATGACGATTGCTATGGTGATAAAAGGGAGTGAGGAGGCTGTGAGAGAAATAAGATAGAAAGCGAGAGATAGAATTAAAGAGAAAAATAAAACAAAAAATTGGAATTACTAAAGTAGCCCTCACTTAAAATTTGAAAGTACTAAAATAGCCCTCATGTGACATGTACGTGTCAATTTTCGTTAGTTTTTCTAATGCCAGTCACGGTTAGGGGAAATTTGGGAAAAATGGCAACGTCAGGCATAGTTGTGGCACAAAATGTAGGTTGGAGGGATTATGGAATTGGGTGGTAACCTTGGGGTGAAAATCGTTATTTGGCCCAAAAGAAGTATTAAACCGTTAGTTAAACAAACGCTTATTCGAGATTGGTTCGAGAGATAACTAATCCAATTTCAAACAAAATTTGAAGCTCTTTGGATAATCAAGCTTGACTTAATAAACATAGAACTGAGAGTTTTTTTTAAAAATGTAAAACAAAAAACTTGTTTGAGATTGGTTCCAAAACAAATCAAGCCAAGAACATCATTTCCCTAATATTATCAAACATGTTTGAAATTCAATTATTTTGCTCGACTCGATTCAATTCCACCTCATTAAGTATAGATTAATATTTAAACTCTTACTCCCTCTGTTTTAGGTAGAGCTGTCAAAAATAGTCCCAGCCCACCTGATATTATGCCCAGCTAGGCTTTAGGTTCCATAGGTCTGGTGAAATCTCGGGCCGGCATGGCCCGACTTCAATGCTTGGCCCGATGGGTTTTACCGTGGGCCAGAAAAATAGGTAAAAAATAGGCAAAACTGACCGGTTCAATGGGTAGGCCAATGAGCTAGCCTAATCGGATTGGTGTTTTGTGTGGGCTTGGGCTTTAGTTTTGGCGGCCTAGATAAATTTTGGGTCGTTCCAATCGGCCATGATTGTAACATTGACCCGATGGTTTGGTGCGGGCCTGGCCGTACCCAGTCAATTGACATCTCTAGTTCCAGGCAAAGGACACATTTTACTATTTTGAGATGTTTCACTTTAATAGTCTACTTTAAAAAATATGTTTACGATCTCCATAACATTTCAACTTTACCCTTTATATTTGATTTTAACATATTGATTATTCTCAAATATTATTGTAATTATGAGTAACTATAATGCTAGTTATATATCTTTTAGTTATTATATTTTTCAGACAAAGACTATATAGGTGGAATGAATGGATTAGACAAAATACACTTTTGGGCCACTGTACTTTTTGAAAAATTGCAATTAGGCCACTGAGACGTCAAAATTTTTCGGAATGACCACTGTACCAGACTTATCTTGCACGTTAATCGTCTTTTTTGGATAGACGTTAAGTTTGGTTAAATGTCTATTTTACCCTCGTCTTCATCATCATCACTGTCTTCAGACAAAATAACCCAGATCTGGGTTTTAAAACTCAGATCTGGGTTTACAAAGTTTTATCTACCAAACATTTGGAAATCGCAATGAATTTGAAGACACATCTAACCACTGCAGATGGTGAATTCACCCCAAGCTTCGTAGGCAAAGGACCAGTCAAAGAATTTTGCCATAACTCAAGAACTTCAAGTTAGGCAACTCACCAATCTTGCTTGGAATTGGGTGAACCATTTATTGATTTCAAGCCTAGAGCTCTGCTAAAACCTCAGGGGAAGCCTCCAATAAAGTTGTTCTGGCTCACATCAATCTTGTCCTTTCCCCAATGAGTTTTTCCAACACCGGTTGACTTTGCCGGCAGGAGAGACGTCGGCGGCGGAAGGCACGACCAAGCCGGGGTGGATGGAGCGGAAAACAACGACGACATTGTCGAACTGGTGGACGGCTTTGAGAGTGGCCACTAGTATTGAGAGTGCAAGTCGCCCAGTGGTGTGTACAGATCAGCTCCCAGAGACGATCATCTTGCGCCGTCCTATGCCATTGAGAGAAAGTTCAAAAGAGATAAAATTGCGATCTTTTGGGTCTTGATGACAACCGACTAAGAGGGGTTCTACCAAACACTCTTGGCAATCTCTCTACCCAACTTTCATTCTTGTTTCTTGGGAATAACTTTTTTCATGGAAATTTTCCAACAGCAAGATTCCTCATCTAAGAGATTGACATCAACTTATTTGGTTCTTTCCCAGGCGAATACACCAAAATAGTAAGAAAACCCTTCAAATCCACAATACGAACAGTAGTATCAGAATTATCCATTGAGAAACCATCCATCACAGGCAACTTCCTAAACACCTCATTTATAACATCGAACTTAACCATCCACTCACGAAATTGAGAATCGTCTTCCCCAACCTCCTTAGCAACATCAGTTCAATACGGGTTTTCATCCAGGCGAATGTAAACCAGATCTAAGTTTTAAAACCCAGATCTGGGTTACTTTGTCTGAAGACAGTGATGATGATGAAGACGAGGGCAAAATAGACATTTAACCAAACTTAACATCCATCCAAAAAAGGGGTTACCATGCAAGATAAGTCTGGTACAGTGGCCATTCTGAAAATTTTGACGTCTAAGTGGCCTAATTGCAATTTTTCGAAAAGTACAGTGGTCCAAAGGCGTGTTTTGCCGATTATAAACTTAGGATGAGAGCAATGCTCAAAATTAATTTTTAATCAATGACATATGAAACATTACCTAGGAAAACTGATATAGACATTTACCGAGATGAAGGACAGGCCCACTACATATGCAAAAGGCAAGTAAATCGGAGAAATTGTGGGTCGGTCCACTTTCTAAAGTTTTCAGTCGCTTCAGTCTTGTGTTTTCTTTTTTTCATTCGGAAAAGGACATTTTTAAAGGGAAAGAGACTGATATCCTTAATAAACCCGATACATTGTGGATTCTCGGGACTACGTCCGCGCCCCGTGCGCCCTTGGATAGGGGTGCGCGTACGTGCGGAAGCGGGACACCACGCTTTCCATTCCACCTTCCTTTGTTAAGGGGAGAACGAAATTAAAAATGCGGAAAGGGTGATGTCTTTAAAAGTGCGTTGAATACGTCTCGGTAACTTCAGTGAATTTTTGGTCCAATATGGGAGCTTTGGGTTTTCTACATCAAGTTATCCCTTTTTTAGGGGATACCAGGATATAGGAATACATCACTCTTTCATTCCCATTCTCCCTTTTTTAGGGGAAAACGGAAAAGTGCAAGAAAGGATGTTGCGAGGCCCCACTATGGATTTTATGAAAATTGCCTTATGGCCTATTTTGGATCACTATGAGTGCTTTGGGTTTTCTATATCAAGTTATCCCTTTTTTAGGGGATACCAGGATATAGGAATATATCACCCTTTCATTCCTCATTCTCCGTTTTTTAGGGGAAAACGAAAAAGTGCAAGAAAGGAGTGTTGCGATGCCCCATTGGATCCAAAATGTTTTATAGAGTCGTCATCTTTATTTTAAGGAAGAAATAAAGAAAAACCAAAAAAGAAAAAACCAAAGATTGGAAAAACGGGTTCGGAGGCTAAGTTACGAGTTGGGAAGGTGCTAGACACCCATCTCGCCCTTTCGGTCTCAAAAGCGGTTTTTGGCTAAAGTATGCTTTTTGTTATATTTATCTAGCAAATAAATAAAGCATTAACTACCTACAAATACATACATATTTAAATTATTTACGGACTTGCAGCCGTCTCCTTCCAATACTTACAAATATATTTAAAAATATTTGGCCATAATAATGACTCTTTTACATGCTATTTTCTATAATAATCCGGGCACTACAACGGCTTATTGTGAGGTTCCCGAGAAATGCGCCCGCGCCCCGTGCGCCCTTGGATAGGGGTGTGCGTACGTGCGGATGCGGGACATCCACTGCTCTCATTCCACCTTCCCTTTTTTAGGGGATGACGAAATTAAAAGTGCGGGAGGAGTGCTGTCAGAGTAGCGCGTTTTGAATGCGCCTCGGTTGCCTTTAGTTGATTTTTGATCCAATATGGGAGCTTTAGGTTTTCTATGTCAAATATACTTGAAAATATTTGGCCATAATAATGGCTCTTTTTAGTGCTATTTCCTAACTAAATCCGGGCAGCACAACTGCTCATATATTTACATTGGGTCGGATTGAAAATAACACTTTTATAAATAAATAAATTTAAAACTTACCTACTAGCGGACTAGGGTGTGCTCGCTCTGTCCTTCAGGGAGAGAGAGAGTCTTTTTTTGCTGTGTGTTGTGAAGTGTTGTGATGATTCGGACATCGTGACTGCTTTCGAAAGTTACTTTTGGCCTCGGGATTCAGGCGGAGTAACTGCTTGTGTTTGGTTGTTTGTTGGCTTAAGGGAGGCGGAAATCGGGCAGAATAAAGACTTGTTTCTGGCTGATTTGGCCTTTTAAATCGGGCAGAGCAACTGCTCTTTCCACGATTTTTGGACCGGGGAAATAGGGTGGAAACCTAGCTGGGGGGCTAAGGCTCACTTTGACCGGTTAGTTTTGTGTTTGGAAGAGGTTTGACAGGGTTTTGAGGCTTTGAGGAGATCATTCACTATCTCACTTCGCTCTCTATTTCTTCAGCGTAACGAGGACACAGAGAGTTTTGCGGATGAATTGTGTCTTCTGAAGGCGAACCCCGAAGCTCTATTTATAGCCTGGAGTGAGGACACTGAAGGAATTAAAATTCCTTCTTCCGTGCATCAGCCGATTGTACGCAGCGCCGAAAGAATGGCATAATGCAACAACTGTAGCTTACTGTTTGCATAGTGATGGCGCCACCCATGGCATGTTTGGGCGCCACTCCCACTTTGAGTGTGGGTGGCACCAGGTTAATGCAAATGAGTTTCATTTTTGATATTTTGAACCCTGCATTTCACTCTTTTGCGCATCATGCTTTGTCCTTTTGCACTTTCGACCCTGTAACTTGACATTTGTTAATGTTTTAACATGTCTTGATATTTTATGTCATGTCACATACTAGGGGTACGAAATTGGGGTGTCTACACTTATATTTTTACATTGGGCTGGATGAAAAATAACTTTTTTTTATAAATAAACCCTTAAAGGCTCATCTTTAAGAGCATTGGTGTGCTCGCTCTGTCCTTCAGGGAGAGGGAGTCTTTTTGCTGCTGCTGCGGTTTGGGCAGAGTAACGGCTTGCGAGAGTTGTTTTTGGGACCCATAAAACAAGTGGAGCAACTGCTTACTTTTTGACACTTGCTTACTTGCTGCTGGTGGAAATCGGGCAGAACAAGAGCTTATTTATGGCTAATTTAGCCTTTTTTACTTGGGCAGAGCAACGACTCTTTCCGAGGTTTTTGGACCGGGGAAATAGGGTGGATACCTAACTGGGGGGCTAGGGATCACTTTGACCGGTTGGTTTTGTGTTTGGAGGAGGTTTGGCAGAGTTTCGAGGCTTTATAGGAGGGGGAACTCACTCTCACTCATTGATCGCTCGCTGCGTAAAAATAACACAAAGTTTCTTCGGGCTTCAAGCCTTTGTGAATTGTGTCCTTGAAAGTGAGCTGAGCACCTGTATTTATAGTTGAGAGTGTGCTTCATCGGCTTGTACTGCGTGTTTGAGAACTTGAGCTAATTCTCATGCAGTAGACACTATTTGAGGGAAGTGGGCGCCTCCCATAGGTAAACTGGGCGCCAAACCCACTTTGAGTGTGGGTGGCGCCAGCTTTGAAATACAAACTGAGAGCTGAACCCACTTTGAGTGTGGGTGGCACCAACTTTTGAAATTTAGCCTCCTTTTGGCACTTTTGGCCCCTGCATTTCACTATTTTACGTATCCTGCTTTGTCTTTTGCATCTTTGAACCCTGTAACTTGACATTGGTTAAGTTTTAACAGGTCTTGATATTTTATGCCATGTTACATATCAAGGGTACGAAATTGGGGTGTCTACAGACACGCTATAGAAATGCATCGCGGTGCATCAATTTTTGCACCATGATGAATCAATTTAATGAACCTGAGGCGCGCTACGGAAGTGCATCATGGTGCATCGATTTTTGCACCACGATAAATCAATTTAAATGGAATCAATTTTAATTACAAAATTCAATTTTTGCATCGTGATAACTCAAATTTTGCATCGCGATAAATAAAATTTAATTATCTAATCCAAATGGCATCGCGTTGCACCAACTTTTATGTACCGCGATACATAAAATATTATCTAATCCAATTTTACACCGCGAAAAGGAAAATTTTTGAAATAAGACAATTATTTTAGAACATATATAAAAAAAAGGAGAACAATAATTTGAAAATAGAGGGAGTACTATAAATGATCAACTCTATTACAATATTTAAGAGTGTGTAGTTTTTAAGGATATCCATATGATAATGGGGCTCATCAATTAAAGTGCGAATCATATCAAAGGTAATATGATCACTACTTAAAAACATTAGATTAGCACAAAGAAATAAAAATCCATGGTAATTTGAAAGCCTATAACTTGAATATCGTTTTTCACCATAACAAATAAACATTGACGTGCCTATTATGTATTCTAGCTTGCTAACTTTGACTAAACGAGATCGAACATTGCCTGCTACAAGGATAACTTGACCAAACGAGATCAGATATTGTTTTGCAGACAATTCGAAGATTTCTTCTCAGGTACTAATATGAGCTTTGAAAGAGTAATATATAGACATACACACAATATAAACCATTATCAAGACACTCATGTATGTGATCATATAGGTGAGTATTCATTACAACTTTATTGTTAGCTTGTTTCCTTAACTTGGCACATGGGTAGAAAAAAAAAAAAATACAAACATGGTTTCTGTGCCGACATGCTTTGCGGGATGTGGACTTGATGAGACGATATTTGACATAAGACCCAAAAGAAAAAGAATGACAACGGTTCTACTGGCTGGCCACAAAGCAGATGTCTTGGGCAACGCCTAACACGAGCCGCTGGAAGAAAAACTTCTATTACAAACATGATTTAGTATTGAATGATATTATTTGATTGCTTTTGAAAATTTAAATGATAATAATAGTCTCTTATATTACTCGATAGAATGTTTTAAGCAATTTAAATATTTAAAGAAAATTGGAAAGAAGTTTTATTTATTAATTTATTTGTAAAAGAATATATCTTTAAAAAGCTAGTACTTCCCGCGTTTAAGAAAAAATAATTGATTGTATTATTTTTAAATTATCGTCCCTTTGAAACTTACCTTTTTTACTTTACTTTTACTTACTTTAATTATGAGCCACATATACATGAACATTAATGGAAACTAAAAAAATAATTCAAGTCAATTATTGTATTATAAATATAGTAGTGAAACATGTGGTTTCCTTTAATGCTATTTAGCATGTGGCCATAATTAAAACATGTAGAAAAAGTAAAGGTAAAGTAATAAAAATGTTTTCCTAAAAGGGAAAGTTATGAAATATAACAATTATTTTAGAATGAGCGAAAAAAGAAAAGAAGAATGATAATTTGAAAATGGAGAGATAAATATATTTTTTAGTAATATTAATACATATTTCCATTTTTTTTTAAAGGAAATACCTAACTAATACAATAAGAAAGTAGACTAAGTAGCGAGTGAGCTCTTTGTTACTCAGTTCCTCTCACCCTCCCACACTCCCACGCACACAACCGCCGCCGGCTACTCAATTCCTCCCTACGTCCCTCCATCAAGCGCAATCGATCAGGTAACTTTTTGTCTTTGCTCTCTCTTGCTCCCTAATATGTATCTAATCCTTCAACACTTAAGCTAGGTTTTCAATTTTTGTTTGAGATTTAGTTAGGGTTTTACACTTTTGATAGATTGCTAATTTGGGCATAGTGGGAAAATTGTGGGGTGCATAGTTTGTTTTGTGAGGGGTTTATATACATGAGTAGGAAGTAGAAGATAAGAAGTCATAACCTCTGTCTCTAACAAGGATTGCAAACGTCCTCCCAAGGGGCTCAAGTTAGAATCAAGATGAATTTCACTGGGGTAGGCAAAAGAGGTTTAGATCTTCTCCCTGCTCAAGCATGGATTGGAGTCAATCCCATACCTGTTATCCTTGCAAAGACTTGAGAGTCTTTGAATCATTGCAGAATGAGGAATTTAGTAATGGAACAAACAAACAAATTGCAGAGATGAATATCTGACATATTTGGTGGTAATTAGATTTATTATTATTGTCAAAATAGATGCTGGGGAATGTTGATCAAGGACAAAATGCAACAACAGTTTTTGAAGCCGGGATCATCTATTCATGTGTCCTTAGTGACTCCAACTCAAGGGGCTTATGCGATGGGTCTTCAACAATCCCATGTAAAGAAGTAAAATAGAAATGCTGTCATGTATAAATGGAGGGCCCCGTGCATGAGGTTCCCTACATGAAGGGTGAAATGATGTTCATATTTACCCCCGTCAGTATAAATTTTGGGGTAATGGGAAAGAGATGCATATATATGATTTAGAAGTATGAAAAGGTATCAAATCTGTTCCCTACTTGCTTATCTATACCAATGGCCGATAAACAGAAGCAATGTTAAGAGTATAATTTTATATCTTGGGCACTTGGCTGATAGTAATTACAGGGTTAGAGCCCTTAGGGAAGTACCAGATAGCAGATGGAGACATGCTGGGAAGCAGAATATATGGGTTGATTTCAAGGTTTATACAGTTAGTTTACCCTCGTAGAAAAGCAAGGTTTTAGGCATGATTGAAGAGGATTATGGAGGGTGCGAGAGAAACACTACCAAACCTTACATGTCCCCTTTTTCAGCGTGGCTAAGAAAGATTGATTGCAAGATCGGTTATATCGCGCATCAAATGGAAGTTTGAAAGCTATTGATCTGCCACCTTTCAACCACATTTTTGGAGGAATATTAGTATATTACGCATGATATCTATGTGTCTATATATATGTGTGTGTGTGTGTACTTTTACTAAGAAAGATAGTATATTACACATGGTCTATCACTGTTTGCCATGTTGATTATTTTTTACTTTTTAGCAGAAAGAATGAAAACAAGGATTCGTTCCATGCACCCATGTTACCTTGATCTGGACATCATTTGCGGAATCTTATGTTCTGGCCACTGTTCAGTGATGAGTTAGAGAGAAGGAAATATGTTTTTAACTAGATGCTGGGTTAATTCGGATAAACGTTAAACTTTCCTTTGCCCCACCCATGCGTGAAGAGAATAAGAAGTTGCACTAGTGAGATTTAGTACGACTGCATTCCTGTAAAGTACATAAATATTAGCAAAACATGTTCCTGAGAAGATGTCCGTGAGATACAGGCACAAAATAATTGACCTCACATGATGATATCACAAATCAAGTATGCACAGGAAATTGTGTCATTGAGGAATAATTCAGAGCACATTTTGATGCCAAATGATTTAAGGCAAGAGATGTTGGAGAAAGTTTAGGAAACAATTTCAGGTACAGGGCATAGGAAGATGATACCAACCACTCAAACAAAGGTAGGGTATGAACAATATGAGATTCTTGAGCTACAGTACACATTTATGAGTACAAGAAATGCCCAAGGAGAAGTCATATCAAACTCACCGGTCGAGTCCAGATTTAAAGGAATAAAAGTCCTAGAGACCAGTCTTGATATAGAAGGAATACTGGGTTTTCATGCACAAGCACCTGCATAGGCACAATTACCAAAAGTTTAAAGAGGAGTCCAATTAATACTGGAATGACGAAGATCTGCAACAAAACCAGGACAAAGGCTTCTTACCCATATTGACAACAGTGCAGAACTCTTCAAAACAATGCCGCACCATTTCCAAATCTGACCTAGCAGAAGCTTAGCTCTTCTTGTTTTGATTTGATCGATGGAATACCTGACTCCAGCTAAAGCAGTCCAAATGACATAGCTCCCAATGACAAAAACATATAGATCTACAAGATGTGACTAGTTTAAATCAGGAATGCCAATCAAAAGAAAAAAACAGGAGATCACAAAAAATACTCAAGTATATTACCGTTGCACTTGATGCCATGAGTAATTCGGAGAAGAGGTACAATATTAAAGAGTGCTCGTCCAAGCGAGATGGGTACGATAGCTATAGCAGAATTGAGAATAAGAAGTGTCATCCAAGCCACCAACAACAGCGGCACAATTCGGTGCACAAATTTGTACCTGCTACAAGATAGTACCAGATGATATAAAGACTAATTCAAACATACAGATGTACATGAGACTGACAAACTGGACCTCTACTAAGTGATCAAAAGAAAATGAAAATAAACAGTTGTACCAAGAGTCCCAGATAGATCATGCATGCCAATATTTAAAAGAAATTAAACTCCCAAATCTTGTCAAAGAAGTTATTGAATAGAAAGCACGTTACTTGACTTGAAGCGAGCATCTTGGAAATATATTTTCATATGTATTGTACCATGGGATGTGAGTAAGAGATTATGCCAGTTTATCAACAAAAAAAAACTAGAACACAAATAGACTTGATGGAAATGTGAGAAAACAATAGTGAGCAAAAGATCCATCGACTAAATGCTATTCTCCCTTCTTCACCATACAAAGGATACCTAATACATTGTCCCTTTTCCTTCCACAGTGCTCCTACCAAATGAACAACAAGACATAAGTAATACAGAAACTGAAACCCTTCTCACACAAAAATGAGCCTCCATGGGGCCAGATCTTTGGGAACGTTGAGAATAACATATTTATGTTTAGGCGCACAAATCAAGACACGCATCGAACAATTATCCTAAGTTCGAAATGCCTACATTATTTACAGAAAATAGCCCCAATGAATATAGAAATTCAAGAGGCAATTAAGGTGTCAAATAAAACAAGCAATTTGCAAGGATTGGAATAATTCCCACATGAAAATGAGGGATGGACTAATAAAAGCCTATTGTCACGCCCTGCACCTAGAATTTTCCGGAGTATTACTAGAGACTTCCGGAGTCCTCCAGTATGTCCTAGAGTACTCCGGAATGTTATGGAAGTTACTAGAGTCTTCTAGAGTCCTCTAGTTTGTTCTAGAGTACTCTGGAATATTCTGGAATGTTCTAGAAGTTATGAGAACTTTTTAGTATATAATAGAGTGTAGTAGAGTATTCTAGAATATAGTAGAATTCTAGGAAATGGTAGGAATACCCTAGACTTGTATAGAATATTCTAGAGGCTTGTAGGATTAAAGGTGGTAGCCTATAAATAGGTGATGCCTCATTTGTAACAAGACAACTTTGGAGAGCTCAATAAACATTTGTTTCCTTCTTTGAGTCTCTTTGAGTGATCTCTTCTTTCCAACTTAGTGCCTTCAAATAGGTGTGAATCCTAGTGGGTGGGATCGTCACATAATTTAGGGTTGGCATTTGGGGATAGTTGGTAAGCAAGAGTGGAGTAAGGCCGACTAGACTAACGGAATTGTCTTAGTGCCGCCGCATTCGGGCAAAGTTAGGCAAAAACTCTAAGTCCGCGACGGTTGGTATCGAGCGAAGTCGGCATTCGTGGTTGGGACAAGATGGCTCCGTCGAAGGATTGGCAAGGTATCATCGACAAGGCCATCGTAGATTTGCGAGAAGAGCTATCGCGCGTGTTCGAGGCAAGGGTTGCCGAGATGGAACGCAAGCTCAACTTGGTATGCGAAGTCTTGAAAGAAGACGAGGAAGGAATGACTGCCGCCGATAGGCTTGCGAATCTAGAAGGCAAGCTCGACGACATGATCTTAGACAAGATCGAGGTCGCGATTGGGCGTGAGGTTGAACAGCGACGAAGAGACCTCGCAAAGCAAGTGGCGTGAGTCAAGATAAGAATTGGCGCTTGTCAAAGAGATTTGACAAGGACGGCCAACATGGGTGGAGTAGCCATGCCAAGAAAGAAGAAGGTTCCCCGGCCGAAGACATATGATGGGGCAAGGGACGGACGAGTGATTGACAACTTCTTTTGGCACATGGGCTACTTGAGGTTTGGATATCGTCGAGGAGGACGGCGGGTTGAAACGGCAGGTGACATACCTCACGGACACAGCGGCGTTATGGTGGAGAAGGCGTTACAGAGCCAGCGGAGAGCAGCGGTGTAGGGCGTGGGATGAGTTCAAGAGGGAACTCAAGCGGCGGTTCTACCACAGGCGTAGAAGACTTAGCCATGATAAATTTGAGGCGGCTAAGGCAAAGGGGCATCGGGAGTATGTCAAGGAGTATTCCACATTGATGCTAGAGGTCACGAGATCTGGAGAGGCGAAGTTATGCTTCTTCGTGGATGGATTGCGGGCATGGGTAGCAGCGAGCTCGTGGCAGAGCCAGAGATTTGGCGGCAGTATGGCAATTAGAGAGGTTGGAAGATTTTCTAAAGAAAGGCCAAAGTCACCAAGGAGGGCCGTGCGAGCAGTGGGGAGACCATGAGCATCAGTGGGTCGCCAAGGGTGACAGAATGATGGCGTAGCGGCGACGATCAGCTATCATTCGAGACAATGGCAAAGATCATGGGAGATCATCCAAGTCAAACAAGGGCAATGATAAGGCGATACCTCGAAGAGGTGCTTCTATGCGATGGAGATCACATTGTGCGGTATTGTCCACACAAAAAGAAATTGAGTGCCATGGTTAAGGGTAGTGACAAAAGAAGGCGGCGTATCAGAGCCGAAGGAGAGCAAAGCATGAGTGCATTGCGGAATCTTTGGCGCGATGGTCGGCGTGATCTGAGGAGTCTAAGGGCCAAGAAAGAAGGCCAAAAACAAAGGCATTCGGTATGCCAATGTTGAAATTGGTGGGAAGTTGGTTGCAAACCATGGTGGACCGAGGTGCGGCCAGCACAACTTTGTGACACCGAGTTTGTGAGACGGCTTGATCTTAAACCAACCAAGGATGAGGGTTGGGTAAAGTGAACTTCGGAGGAGAGCAAGTCAGGCGTAGTCGATGGGTGGAGCTGCGCATGGGTGGATGGAAGGCAAGGCGGACTTCACCGTCATCGAGATGGATGATCATGAGGCGATACTTGGCATGGACTTTATGGACAAGTGCAATTGCGCCCATGCCTATCTTGGTGTGATGATGATGCTCGGTGGAGATGGGAATGCTTCTTGCATGATACCATTGGTATCGAAGAAGACACAAACAAGACAAAGGCCATGAGAGTTTGTGAGCAGGTTGGCTCAAGCACAGGGGAGAAGACTATTGGGCCGAGGACATGCCGAAGTGGTAAAGAGGCTTCAGAGCAACAAGCTAGTGCGGCGATGGCCGTGACGAGGCGTCACGAACTTAGGTGGGGAGAATGTCACGCTGCACCTAGAATTTTCCGGAGTATTACTAGAGACTTCAGTCTCTAGTATGTCTAGAGTACTCAGGAATGTTATGGAAGTTACTAGAGTCTTCTAGAGTCCTCTAGTTTGTTCAGAGTACTCTAGAATATTACTGGAATTACTAGAGTCTTCGGGAGTCCTCTAGTTTGTCTAGAGTACTCGGGTATGTTCTAGAAGTTATGAGAACTTTTAGTATATAATAGAGTGTAGTAGAGTATTCTAGAATATAGTAGAATACTAGGAAATGGTAGGAATACCCTAAACTTGTATAGAATATTCTAGAGGCTTGTAGGATTAAAGGTGGTAGCCTATAAATAGGTGATGCCTCATTTGTAACAAGACAACTTTGGAGAGCTCAATAAACATTTGTTTCCTTCTTTGAGTCTCTGAGTGATCTCTTCTTTCCACTTAGTGCCTTCAAATAGGTGTGAATCTAGTGGGTGGGATCGTCACATAATTTAGGGTTGGCATTTGGGGATAGTTGGTAAGCAAGAGTGGAGTAAAGGCGACTAGGACTAACGAATTGTCTTAGTGCGCGCGGATTGGGCAAAGTTAGGGCAAAAACTCTAAGTCCGTGACATAATGGTCGATTACGTATTTGAAGAATGCCGAGACTCAATTGCCATTTCTACGATTCTTGCTAGTGGGTTGCTCATGAGAAACTTGCGACCCAAATTCTGGATGGGTTATTGCTTGAAACTGAATGGAATTTGCCAATTGCTAATTCTTTGTTCTATTTATCTACTCCAATCGGCATAGGTTGGATAGAGTAGATGGATTTGTTATCAAATGCCAAATGGACATCATTTTTGGGGTGTCAAAGTTAACAAAATGTGTTTATGCACTCCCAGCTTTTTGTATCGAAACATTGCAGGAAAACCCAACAGAAGCAATCAATTGGGTGATGCATCACCCCAGTCAACTGTTCAATCGGTGCTGTTGCCTTGTTTGTAGCGACGGTTCTTTCAGCGTGGTGGAAGGATTGTGCCATTTGATATAAATTTCTTTGAACTTCTTGATTTAAAGTCAAATGTTGACTTGGTTTTCATTTCAGCGTGTGGTCGTCGATTCACATTATTGGATTAAGGATGTAATCTTTAGGACATAAAGTTAGTTTTGGATACTCCTTCTTACACTAGCATTGATCGAGCAAGCTTTTAGGGATTGGCTCTGTTTGGGCTTCTCAAATTTGCTACTCAAGTGTTCGAGGTGATCGGTTTTTGGGCCGATCTCTCTCTGCAAGTGTTCGGTGATCCGTTTGGGCTTGATCTACTTGATTGACATCTTGATAAAGATTGTTACTTACTAAACCCATGGTGGCCCTTGAAATATAGGCCCATCTGTCGTATAGGCCCATCTAGCCGTATAGAGCCCATTCTTGCGTATAAGCTCATTTGATGTGTATTGGCCCAAGAGGCCAAGCCGTTAAGGCTCATTGTTTGCCTTCTCCAACTCGACCATTTCACAATAGTTGCGTATTCGAGTTGAGGGTAATGTTAAAAATAAGCCCATTTCAATGTAAGCCCATTTGGTTCATTAGTTAGTTAGTCCATTAGTTTGTTTTTAGATATAAATAGTGATGTAGTTTTATTTTAGAAGAGAATTTATTAATTCAATTTCAATAATAATATCAATTTCTCTAAACTTCTTAGCAGCTCTCGTCTTCCTCTGTCAATCTCCTCAGAGCCTGCAGAATGATGGTGGTGAATTAAAATTCTCATCGGAGTCAAATACCAAAAATTAACATATATATATATATATAATTATATATATATATATATTATGTACAACTTTTAAAGGAAAAGGAAGAGGGAGCATCACTTTAAAACTCTAAAGTTTTAACACATTCTTATTCTTACTTAATTATCAAAAGACAATTTATTATTAAAATTTTATTTATCATTAATTTATATGAGTCAAGTTAGTGAATAAATCCACATGGCATACGTATACATGCCGCAAACAAGATTCTCGCCAGCGCAATTCTCGGTGAAATTTCTGGACCTCCTTACGAAATTCACTGTGCTTTATTGAGATCGATGTAAGTACACTTGTGAAAACTGAAAACAACCGACAACAGTAATGACATCTATCCTCCATACAAGTATACAACTATCTAGGCTGGGATGTCAACCTTTCACATCGTAATTAATGCCTTGATTAGGCTAAACTAATCTGTTTGGATCGATCTATCAGCATGAAGTAAGTAAATGATATTTTTCTTTAGTTTATATACACTGGGTATGTTTGGATAACTCAAATCATAGTTTGGAATTGGAATGGCGCTCCAAAACCAATTCTATTATTTGGAAACATAACTAAAATTTAGAATTGGAATTGTGTGAGAATTCTAAATCACTAAATTCCATAAAACTAATTACATCGTAAATCCTAATCATTTAAATTATAAATTTTGATCAATTATTACAGAGTAACAAATCACTTTCTTCTTACCACCACCAAAACAACTTTCAATCACCACCACTTGTGCCACCTCCCGTCGCCGCCAACACCTCCAGCCACCCCACCCACCAGCGCGCCTCACAGCCACCACTACCGCCTAGACCACCGCGGCTGCCTCGGGTCAACCCCATACTCTGCCACCTCAGAAGCACGCCTCCAACTACCTCATCGGTTGCCACCCACCACCGCAGTTAACCACCACCACTATATGCTATTTATTTTCTAAAATGTAATTTTTTTTTTACTTTTGTTGTTAGCAAAATTTGAACACTTGTCATTCATAATAACTAACAACCATATATCATTATACTAAACTAGATATTTGACATATTATTGAATTCTTATTTTAAGTATAATGTAGAATTACAATTGAATTCTACATATTATCAAAACAATGAAAATATTATGATTTTGAAAGCAAATTATAAGTTATTTAAATTTTATAAAATTTGAATATTTATTGAATTCAAAATTAATGCATTTAAACGGATCCTTAATTTTCTTAGAAACATAATTGATTTAATCGACTCAAAGAAAGATTCTCATCTCACTCTTAAGAGTGCCAGACGGGGTAGGCCCAGCCCGTCGGGCCTCTTGAACGAGCCTACTAAAAATCAAGCCTAACCCATGTACACTTCGGGCCTATGGGCCATAAAACTACTTTTTTTAATTCAAAAAACTCATAAAATTAACTAATAAAAATGATGTTGCACCATTTACAGCCTTACGATTCAGAAATCACTTACTTCTTCAGAAAGGAAGGAAGGACAGAGAAAGATCAAATCTGTTGTCCATTCGAAAAGAAAGTACGAACACATTATTATTATTACAAATTTACAATCATGCATTGGTTCAAATCCTAGATATAAGGTAGAAAGGATCAAAATTGAACAAAATTGAAAACAAAGGCCAGGTTAGTTGGTGGTGGGCTTGGCTGAGGAACAAGTGGTTTTGGGCATCTTGACAAACAAAAAAGGACACCTCATGTTCTGCCTTACACTCCCAAGGAATGCCCTGATGAATTGATGACCCATATTTCGATATTAATGACCATTAACACAATTAATTAGTTTCTATAAATAGAAGGTGTTGAATAAAACTAATTTAAGTAAGGGAACCCCCACCTTTTAATCAAGTCATAGCAGCGGCTCCTCATCGATTACGGGCTTACGGCCTTACAGTTACGATTCTGGGACCACAAAAACCGGTGTCCCAAAATGTGCTTAAACAGTTAAACATATATGAAAAGCCCATTGTAAGTGTACGTGACGTGTGTGACGCCATAGGCGTGGAGTGTGGAGGCGGCGGCAGTTCGGCGAGATGGGCGGCGGAGAAAGAGAGAGATTAGATCGAGCCTCAAGTCG
The DNA here is from genome assembly GCA_013146195.2 of Codonopsis lanceolata. Taxonomy (NCBI): domain Eukaryota; kingdom Viridiplantae; phylum Streptophyta; class Magnoliopsida; order Asterales; family Campanulaceae; genus Codonopsis; species Codonopsis lanceolata. Next base: position 50,692,412 of record CM028378.1, on the reverse strand, counting down.
AAGGACAGCGACGAGAGAGGCAAGCGAATACAGTCGGAAAGTCGGGAGAGATGAGAGATCAGATCACAGAGCGATTTTGAATATGTTTTCATTAATGTATGAACTTATTAGTTGTTGCTAATGAAACATCAAATTGATTGTCGATTGTTTGAAACAAAGTACTCTATCTGTTCCTAAAGTATTAAACCGACTATTTTTCAAATGAAAATCATATAACAAATTTTCATTAGGAAAAACAATTAATTAATTTGTTTAGCTAAAAAAAAAGTCAACGATGATAATAATTTAAGAATGAAGGGAGTACGTTTCTTTATCGAGAAATGGTTTGCCTCAACTAGGGGTAAGTAGGGCACATCGATGTCTGTCAAGCCCTTCAATGCCCGACCCACAGAGCTCATGGCCATGAACTATACAAAATATTGGGCTTTAGATGAGTCTAAAGCCCGTTGTCTTCGGCTTTACTAGACCTTCAGCAGCTCCATGCCCAGCCAGACCTCTTTTATAATATGTTTTAAATTTTAATAATAGGTCATTGTATTATTATATTATATACATGAACAAGTTATGTGCATCCTTCATCTCTATGGGAAAGGCGTTGAACATAATCTAGCCTATTAACTAAGCATCATACTACTCATAATTCTCTCATTCTAGGTGCTTTTTAAATGTGAATCTATAATCTCATATCTATATATTGCCTCTATCTTATTTAGCTTCTTATCTTTCCTTGTACGTGATAGTCAATTTATCGTTGATTTCTTGTATTTTAGGCGGAATTCAAGCATTATCATTGCTAAAACTTTTTCCACTTTCATCATTGGCTTTGTAATTGGTGCCGCAAACGGATGGATCTTTGATGGTCGACATTTTTGGACTTAGCCCACTCACTTATGTTGATTAAAATTCTATTTAATATTTATTTAATTTTTCAATCTCATATTCTCACTAATAAACAGTAAAACTATTAAAAAACATGAATCGATAGGCTGAAGCATGTGCTTGTCCAAAGCTCGTCCACTAAGGCTAATGGGCTAATCTATAGTATTGAACTTTTAATCTGATGACCATTGCCTAATGGGCCAATATAGGGCATTGTCAAAGCCCGTTGGCTTAGGATCCATATACACCCCTAAAATTAAGTAAAAATTGTGGGTTGATCCACTTTTTGAAGTTTTTAATTGCTATAGTATATTTTTTTAACCGAAAAAAGTCAATTTTTGTGGAAAAAATGACTACGATACCCTTAATGAACTGTATGCACGCTACAGAGGTCATTATTTTTGCACCGCGTTACAATTAAACTATTGAACCGTAATGGAAAAATTAATGCATTGAAATTTATAAATTGCGTTTCAAAAATAGACTAGGAAATTAAACTTTGAACCACGGTGCAAATGTTAATACAATGAAATTTATGAATCGCAGTGCAAAAATAGAATAGAAAATTAAACTTTGAATCATTGTGCAAAATTAATGTAATGAACTTTATGAATCACGGTGCAAAAATAGATTAGGAAATTAAACTTTGAACCGCGGTGTAAAAATAATGCAATGAAATTTATGAATCGCGGTGCAAAAATAGACTAGGAAATTAAACTTTGAATCGCGGTGCAAAAATAATGCAATGAAATTTATGAATCGTGGTGCAAAAATAGACTAGAAAATTAAAACTTTGAATCGCGGTGCACAAATATTATCTAATTCATTTTTGCACCGCGATACAATAGCATAAAAAACCAGCTTACGTCCTTCACGTTCTTCTTCAATCTCTTCCGTCGTAAGTCTTCTTCTTCCTCATCCTGCTTTGCCTTCATCCCAACTGAAAAATCTTTCAACACAACACAGATCCATTATACTTTCTTATTTCATGAATCAAACTTGTTTACCTTTCGGGGGTGTTGCCCCAAACCCCACGAAGGGCGATGCCCCTCGACCCCGTGACCGATTAGGCGGTCGATCCCGTTCGTTCGACAATCGTAATTTTCGAATCTAAAGTGTGTTATCGGAGCTGTTGAAGAAGATAATAATATTTTTTGAACAATATTTCGAAAAATGACCTCTTGCGTTTAAAAAAAGGATCAACTTTTGAGATTAAAAACTTAAAAAAATGGACCGACTAGAATTTTCTAAATTATTAACCATGACAATAATTTATGAAGGAATGGGTTACGATTCTTAATATTCACCTTTAACTTCTGACATCTGGGCTCAAAACTCAAAAGCCAAACAAGCCCTTAATATTATACTCTATTGATGCTACTAGGTCATGTTCCACTTAACTTTGTAAATTTGATTGTAGAATTTAATCAAAGTATATATAAGACAAATTTGCCAATGTTTTATGCCGAACGAAACAGATAAAACCAAAACAAGGTGGATACTAGTTCATATTTGAAATTATCAAAACTATTCTATCTATCCAAACAAAGCCACTAAAAAACAAAGTAAAATGAGAAATATATAAAATGTTTAATTATCTTCACTTGTAAAAAATATAATATATATAAAAAAAAAAACCTGAAAAAAATAAAAATCAAGGAAAATAATCATTTTCCAAGACAGGCTGGGTTCTAATCCCAGGTGCAGAAGGCATTCTACTCCTTCCAACCCAAGTTGTATCCAAAGCCTCACTTTTTTCTGACCGTCTTTCCATTTTCCCAATTCTCTTCATCCTAATCAATTTAATCATCGTAAAAATAAGAAAACCAATTAACAACAATCCAACAACTCCTAACACAAACCCAATCACCCACCATTTCCATAGCTTCTCTTCCCTCTTCCCTCTCGTCCCAGTTGAGGCTGGAGATGGTGCTGGCGCTGGCGCTGGCACGATGGGCTCGGCTGGCACAACTATAGAGAAATGACCTTTGTCATGCGCGATACATGCGTTTGACGTGGTCATATTGCTCAATTCAACGGTGGTCGTGTTAGGGCCAAACGTAGCACATTTCAACTTCACATGTTTATGGTCCGTCGACACGTTGAGACGAGAAAATCGTACAAGAATAGGGTCTTTTATAAGGCCAAGACTGAGCGGTAAACTTCCATTTTCGCTTGAGTTTCGCTCACCGTAGGTCATGAACCCGATAACGGGTGTGACAAAAGTGTAATTGGGGACATTAAAGAAGTAAGATGATTGATTGCCTAGGTTGGTAATGACAATATCTATTCTTTTAACCGTAGGTGTAGGCAATATCCTTGGTGGGAAATGAAAGAAACTATAATTCCCTCCTCTTCGCCAAAAACTCGCGGTTCTAACGCGAACCATTGAAACTTCCATACCCGAAAAATTACCTGCAGCTGGGAGAGATATATTGTATAATGTACCTGTACGAGGCCTTGGCAATGAATTTCTGGCATAATCTTGGAAAAAATCATCTAAGGAATCACGGTCATGGTTATGATCAATATCCATGCCTTGGATTAATCGTGACATTAACCATAAACAAAACATAGCCCGAATGATGAAGCTTCTTCTTGACCCCATCAACCTCAACCTCAACCTGATTCCTTTTTTGCACCTTCATATGTATTCCATCTCCAAAAAAATCCCAGCTTTGACTCCCAACTGCCAACCGTAACAAAAGAGGATGGGGGTCTTGGGTCAATAACCCCCCACCTATATATATATAGCTTCCTTGAAGATATTTCGATCAACCCACAATGGCGAAACTTAAAGGAAAATGGCCAGAGAGAGAGAGAGAGAGAGAGAGAATCAAGAAATGATCATGAGATCAATATTGCATGGGGAATGGAAATGAGAGGGGGATGATTCCACAGCTAGCCAGGAATGATTCAAATATGGGTTTGGAAATAAGTTCTTGGCACTATTGTCTACATTAGATTGTGATATGTGTGTGTGTGAGAGGGAGAGTGGTTGTAAATTGTAATGATTGGAAATGTTGTAAAGAATGAATGGAATATTTGGTGATGGAAAGAGGTTTTTGTTGGTTGTAAGAGTGTAAGATTGGGGTCGATGGGTGCCACCTCAAAAAGGAAGTCTCTTTTGAGTTGTTTTATGGCAGTTTTTAATTTGTTTCATCAACCCATGACAGGCGGGTTAGTTGATTATAATATATACATAAATACAGAGAGAGAGAGAGAGAGAGAGATTTGTTGTGTGGGGACGGTGCCAACAAGGTAGAGGGTTGGATAGAACCCACCGACGACTGCGGAAGATTGGAGCCCAAAATTGTTATAGAAATGCTTTATTTAGATAATTAGTTGGGATTATTAGTGATATACCCATTTTGCCCTTTTTGGTCTACTTTCTTTCTTTCTTCAAATCTTTTTTTCAAAGAATAGCATGCATGCTTTAATTCTAGCCGGTTTGAAAATCAGTCAAGCCGAATCATTGAGTGCTAACAGTTTGTTTCATGATAACGTTGTCTGTCGATCTCAAGTGATATTTAAATAGACTTGAGCACGAGTAGCTTGTATTTCAATAAGAATAACAAGATGTTCATGAGATTACAAGCCAATCTTGGTGAGCTTGACCATTTGTTACAACTTGATTTGATCATCTTATCAACTCAATCTCAAACAAGTTTTCATCGAACCATAAACCCTAATTCTAGCTCAAATAACTTCCTTTCTCTGGCGTGTTATATATGCACACTTCTCACTCTTGAGCCTCATTGTTATAGAAAGCTACGCTATGTCATTGTATTTTCAACTTGGGTAAATAATTACTCCTTATGTTCCAAAAGTAGAGGGACATAAATGTAACGACCCGAGCCCGAAAACCCGATCCGTTACGTGTAACCCGCACACTAGTCCACTAAGAAGGTAATATCTTAGATCATCAGACTTAGCACAAGATGACCCAAAAGTCTATGGATGATGTTGGTTCTCAAAGGTAATTTATAGCCATATTATTATAAACTACATTTAAGTCCAACATCTATCTAATGTGAGATTTGAGTATTACAATAAATCACTTCTTTTTAATCAGTTGGACTAATTATTCACTAATTAATATATTTTATTTAGTTAGAAACTGTAATACTATAACCTGAAACCAAACTAAAAGTATTATAATTTAAGTTTTTTTTTTAACTTTTGAAAAAAATAATAACTAAATCCTCGTCAAATATCATGTGGAATGGAGGGACTAGGGAGTATATGTTGACTTTACCATATGATTACAAAAGTACCCTTTTTGAAAGTAAAAGGTGCATTTGAATCTATAAAGAGTAACTATTCCATCAAACTCAAGTTCTAATGTCCAAGAGCAACACAAACTTCACCATTACTATTTTGTTCACATTTGATACCATACTTTGCAGGAAATTATATATACATGTTAACTTTTGCCTAGAATAATTTATAAAAATATGAATGTTATTACTGGTGAGGGGTATTATTGTCTTTTTGTGTGTGAAGGAGAGCTTCATGATAGCTTGGTGCCTTGGACCAAGTTTTATTATTAGTGTCTTTATCTTCATAATTTTTTCCGAAGTGTGATTAGACAGCTCGCCGTTCGGCTTCTAATGGCCGGCTGCCATGGGCTCTACAGTTTACACGTCCTCGGTCCATTTAAAACAATTTACTCGGTCAACACTTCTAGGGTAAATTCGGATGAGTCCACTTTGTACAATTTTCAGTCATTATAGTATTTGGGGAAAAATTTTGGCGGGTCTATTTTTTTAAGGGTAATGCTAGTGTTATTGTTATTTTACACAAAAATATGTGTACTTTATAATACGGCATATTCTAATTGGTTTGATATTTTGTGGGTCCCAACAATCCAGCTAATGATAGTGTGCCACATCACAGAGTACCCATATTTTAGTGCAAAATGAGAGTGACCCAAGTATTACCCATTTTTTAAAGTTTCTAACCCCAAAAGTCTATAGTTTTTTTTTCTAACCGCAAAAGACCACTTTTCGAAATATTGATGTCATCGTCTTCTTCAATAGCTTTAACAACACACTTTGGATTCGAAAATCATGATTGTTCACAACAAAAAAGGTAAACTAGTTTTTTGATTCATGAAATATGAAACTATAATGAATCTGTGCTGGGTTGAATTTTTTTTTCAGTTGAGACGAAGGCGGAGAAATGGGAGGAAGAAAAAGGCTTGCGACAGAGGAGATGTAAGAAGCAGGTGGAGGACGTGGTCTGGTTCTTTATAATTTTGTATCGCGATTCAAAAATTAATGCACTAAAATTGATGAATCGCGGTTCAAAAATAGATTAGTAATTATACTATTGAACCGCGATTCAAAAATTAATGCACTAAAATTAATGAATCGCGGTTCAAAAATAAACTAGAAATTACACTATTAAACCGCGGTGCAAAAATTAATGTACTAAAATTGATGAATCGCGATACAAAAATAGATTAGCAGTTACATTATTGAACCGCGATGCAAAATTTATTCAATAAAAATTGATGATTCGCGGTTCAAAAATAGACTAGCAGTTACATTATTGAATTGCGATGCAAAAAATAATGCGATAACATTGATGAATCGTGGTGCAAAAATAATGACCTCCGTAGCGCGCCTACGGTTCATTAAGGATATCGTAGTCATTTTGCCACCAAAAGTAACTTTTTTCGGTAGAAAATAAAAAGGATGTACTTTAACGATTAAAAGTTTCAAAAAGTGGACCGGCCCATAATTTTTTTCTAGTATTTTATGTTTTTTAGAAGGGCAAATTTCAAATTGGTACAATTTTAGAATTATGTTTTCATTTAGGTCTATCAATTTTTTTGGACATTTCATATAACTACAAATTGGTTGTCAAATAACAAAAATATCATTAATGAAGACAAATCTCATCCGGACTGTCAAGACAAAAAAAAAAAAATCCAATAATGCTGATGCTAATGCTAGGTATCAAAACTGTTAACACAATTTTTCAGGACAAAAAAAAAATCTAATAATGCTGATGCTAATGCTAGGCATCAAAATTGTTAACACAGTTTTTTCAAAGACAAAACAAATCCAATAATGTTGATGTCAATGCTAGGCATCAGAACTGTTAACACAATTTTTTCAAGACAAAAAAAATCCAATAATGTTGATGTCAATGCTAGACATCAGAACTGTTAATACAGTTTTTTCCCACATGAATCTCAGTGCAGAGTGTCCGACCACATTTAGAATCTTACTAGTCTGTCTTCGCTTAACTTATGTTGCAATAAGTTCTCTTCACCACTGCCAAAATCTTTCTCCAATCTCGTTGCTCTCAATGTCGTTGATCTCAGTAAGAATTTATTTATCGATAGCTTTCCAGAGGGTCTTGGAAAGGCTGCTGGATTAATCGTGTTGAATGCTTCAAGTAATAATTTCTCCAGTTACATTCCTGTGGATCTTGGAAATGCAACATCACTGGAAAGTATGTATCTTAGAGGAAACTTTTTCCAAGGTTCGATTCCCGTGTCTCTCAAGAACCTGGGAAGGTTAAAGTTTCTTGGCCTCTATGGAAACAATCTAACAGGGTACATACCAAAGGAGATTGGTTAGCTTTTTTCACTCGAAAGTATTGTTCTTGGCTACAATGAATTAATTAGGTGGAATTCCGGTCGAGTTTGGAAACTTGACTAATCTCAAGTATCTTGATTTGACAATTGGAAATCTAGGTGGCCCAATTCCAACGGAATTTGGAAAGCTAAAGAACTTGAGTACAATTTTCTTGTACAAGAACAATTTTGAAGGAAGGATTCCAACAGAGATCGGGAACATTAGTTCACTAAATTTGTTCGATCTCTCGAATAAATCACTGAAAGGGCAATGATGTACTTTCGCCCCACAATTGTACCTCAAAGATATGTCCAAAAAATAGCATGATTCATTTGAAAACATGCTTTAAAAGATATACCGGCTTGTAATTTGTCCTTTTTAAAACCGGAAAAAGATAGCTTTGAGGGCGAAAATACTATGATACCCTTAATGAACCGAAGGCGTGCTACGGATGACTCACTTAGTGCATTGCGCTACATCAAATTTTGCACCGCGATAAATCAATTTAAATTACCTAATCAAATTTATGCATCGCGCTGCACCAAGTCAACCACCTATTAATGCAAAATTGTAATGAACCAGACCTTTATGGTTCTTCTTTCTTGTACATAATCAACAAATGATTCAAATTGTTCCATCTTTATGCATCTCAAATCAAATCGATGCATCACGATTGATAAATGATACAACGTGATTCAAAATTGATGGATCCAGAATTTAAAAATGAAAAAAAAACTTACGAAGAAGAAGAAGAAGAAGAAGAATTGCGAACAAGAAGAAGAATTGCGAAGAAGAAGAAGCATTGTGAAGAAGAAGCATTGCAAAGAAGAAGAAGAATTGCGAAGAAGAAGAAGAAGAAGAAAAAGAAGAAGAAGAAGAAGAATAAGAAGAAGAAGAATTGCGAAAAAGAAGAAAAATAAGAAGAAGAAGAAGAAGAAGAAGAATTGCGAAGAAGAAGAAGAAGAAGAAGAAGAAGAAACTAAAGAAGAAGAAGAAGTGAAGAAGAAGAAGAAGAAGAAGAAAAAGAAGAAGAAGAAGAAGAAGAAGAAGAAGAAGAAGAAGAAGAAGAAGAAGAAGAAGAAGAAGGAGAAGAAACTAAAGAAGAAGAAGAAGCTGAAACTGAAGAAGCAAAAGAAGAAGAAGAAACTGAAGAAGAAAAAGAAGAAACTGAAGAAGAAGAAGAAGAAGAAGAAGAAGAAGAAGAAGAAGAAGAAGAAGAAACTGAAGATCAGTAGAGCACTTAAAAATCTATCGAAATGTACTGGCCTGCAATTTTCTCTAATAATATTGTGTCATTTTTGTGGCGTAACATAACTCATACTCCCTTTGTCCCAAAAAAAAACAAATTATAGAAAATATATAGAAGTGAAACTACAATTTCAAAACTTTGACTTGTCAAATTAGATTACTCCCTCTATTCCAAAATTATTGTCATGCTTTTATTTTTCGTCCGTCTCAAAATAATTGTCTTGTTTGAAACATTTTTTAAGACTTTACTTTTACAACTTGACCTTTACTTTTTTATTTTACTTTAATTATCGACCACATACACATGGTCTTTAAAGGAAACTACGCATCAAATCAATATTAATAATCAAGTTAATTATGTTTTGTTAATCTATGTGACGGGTATAATTTTGTAATGGAGGTAGAATTTTTTTAGACAAAGAGAGTATGGTATATATTCAAGATTATAAACATCAAGAGTTGATTTAGTAAGCATGTTAGATCATTTACAAGTGCTTGTAGATTTAAGTCTAATATAACTATTCATCATTTCGATCCTCGATAAGAAAAGGAGGTGGTATTTAAGGAAGGGGTTCCAACGTACTCTTAAAGAGTTCACTTTCAAAAATTAAGATATAAAAATATTATTTTATTACTAATGAGCTACTAAAAATGATATTTTTTCTTAAAAAGTTTGACTTTTCACCCGAAACGGAGATAGTAACAATTTGTTTACAAGATCAATCGTAGTATGTACTTGTCCATAACATGTTTTTTTGTTAGTTTGAATGGAAAACTTTTTATTGGGTTTGTTGTTTGTAGAGTAATTTTAGGATACTTACAGAACCAAAACGGAGCCACACCAAATCACGTTATGTGACTTTGCAAAGATACCCGTCTTCGACTTTGACAGTAGATTTACAATATACCAAAGTTGAAGATGCACAAATAAGAATGTTAACAATCCTATATTGCCAATGAATCACTTGCAACACGTAAAAATATAACAAGGCAATATAACGAGTAAATTGTAACTGAGTATCCTCGGTTCAACGGAGCCTAACTCGAATCTGTCTAGGGTTTATAATGCCTAGGCTCAGATCCCCACTGGCTATACACTAAGTATACTAGTCCAACCAAGAATTCACAACCGAAGGGACAATAATCCAAGGATTTCACACTACTGTGGAGACAAACCCAACCATCCAACAAGAAACCCACAAACCCAATTAATCCCCCTCACAGAACACTCGAATCAGGGACCAAGAAACTCACAGTGTATCCCTTCACAAACCTCACCACTCACAGCTTTAAGAAGAAAAGAGAGCAAGCACAAAGAGAGATTGTGCTTACCGTGTGTCTCATGTGTATGACGTATCTATAAGGGGCGAGTGAGGGGGAGTATAAATAGTTCCCAACCAAGCAATCAACCGTGAAGAATTAGGCCGAAGGAGGAGAAGACACATGGATGGAGAAGAGGAGTGGAAGCTACCAAATTTTTTGGGGTCACAGGAGCAGCCCCCAAAAATAAAACCGAAGACCAAAGAGGCAGCAAGAAACGACGACAACTAAGGAGGGAAAACGGGCGGGTGAGGGTTTCTGGGTTTGGGCTACACAAAGGCTGCCTAAACATGCCCAACCACACTTATAATCTCCACCTTGGAACAAGTATCGGGAAAATCATATTGAACTCATGGACATAAGTGGGGAACATCATAGCCTATCCCGAACTTGATCCAACACAAAGAAGGAAACAAGAACGTGAGACAAATTTTCACAAAAAAAAACTGTAGATGGGAAAAGACTCACTTTCCAAACACAAAGTAAGGAAACAGGGACACGAAGCATACAATCAATCACTGGTATCAAAATTCAAAAATTTTAAGCATGTTTGAAATTTTAACATAGGTAAGCATTTAGTATTCATATCCGCAGGATTATACTGAGATGGAATTTTTGCAAGTAAGATAAAACATTTTTCAATCAAGTCTCTCAAGTAATGAAAATGAACATCAATATGCTCGGTTCTATCATGAAAAACATGGTTTTTGCAAAGTTGAATTCCCAACTGACTGACAGAATAAACTACAACTTTATCCTTTAGAAAACCAATTTCAGTTATTAATCATTTCAACCAAGTTGATTCTTTAAAAGCTTCAGTCATAGCAACAAATTCAGACTCAGTAGTAGACAATGCAACGATAGGTTGTAATTGAGATTTCCAACTAACACATGAACCACACAAAGTGAACACATAAGAGGTAGTAGACTTCCTACTATCTCTATCATTAGCATAGTTAGAATCCACATAACCTTTCAATTTAACACCTTCATTGCATTTGGAGAATTTCAAGTCATAATTCACAGAATAACCAAGATATTTAAGAAGCCATTTGACCGCTTCCCAATGAGGCATACCAAGGTTGGACATGTATCTACTCAAGTAACTAATAGTGTAAGCTATATCAGGTCTAGTGCTAACCATAAGATACATAATAGAACCAATCACATTAGAATTAGGCACTTTCTCCATTTACTTTTTTATCAAAATCAGTTTGGGGAGCCTGATTTTTACTAAGGATGAAATGTCCTCCTAAATGCACATCAACAGGTTTAACATCCTCTATTCTAAATTTACTCAAAATCTTTTGCACATAAGAAATTTGATTAAGAGAAATAGTTGAGTTCTTTCTATCCCTAACAATGTTCGTTCCCAAAATCTTTTTAGCATCTCCTAGATCTTTCAAGTCAAAATTCGCACTAAGACAATTTTGCACATTTTCAATTGATTTAATACAAGGACTGATAATTAGCATATCATCAACATAAATCAATAGGAACATAGGAGTAGAAGAGTTGGCTTTAAAATACAAGCAATGATCATAAGAGCTACGAGTGAATTTTAAAGACAACATACACATATCAAACTTCTTGTTCCACATTCTAGGAGATTGTTTCAAGCCATACAAAGATTTTTTCAATAAACACACATAGTCGGGATTTCTCTTATCAATAAAGCCTTCGTGTTGTCTTATGAAATTTTTTTCATCCAAATCACCATGTAAAAACGCAGTTTTCACATCCATCTTACCGTAATAAATTTGACAACTGGAGCAAAAATTTCTTTGTAATCTATCCCCTCTTTTTGAGTAAATCTTTTAGCAACCAAATGCGCTTTAAATCTAATAGTCTCATTCTCAATCTTAACCTTAAACAACCATTTACAAGCAACAAGAGAGCATGTTATAGGTTTAGGGACCAAGGTCCATGTTTGTTTAACATGTAACGAGTTCATTTCATCTTTCATAGCATTTAAATCACTTAGCTGAATGAGAAGACTTTAAAGCATCATTGTAACATTTAGGTTCATCACAATTGTCAAGAGATTCAAAAACACTAAACACAAAAGATGTCATTTGAAAATCATTAAGTCTAGAAGGTTTCCTAACTTCCCGTCTAGGTCGATCCCTAGCAAGTTGATAGTGTGGGTTCCCGGGAAAATGCTCCGCGCCCGCCTGGATAGGGGTGCGGTCCGCGGATGCGGTGACATCCACCGCTCCCTGCCCAAATTCTCCGTTATCTAGGGAGGACGAAATCAAAGTGCGGGATGAGTGTCTTTGTCGAATAAGCGCTGGAATGCGCCTCGGTTGCCTTTAGTGGATTTTGATCCAATATGGGAGCTTTGGATTTTCTATGTCAAGTTATCCCTTTTTTTAGGGGATACCAGGATATAGGAAAACATCACCTTTCCATTCCCATCCTCCCTTGTTTAGGGGAGAACGTGAAAGTGCAAAGAAAGATGTTGCAGCGCCCCCACTATGGATTTTATGAAAATAGCCTTATGGCATGTTTCGGATCACTATGAGTGCTTTGGGTTTTCTACGTCAAGTTATCTCTTGTTTAGGGGATACCAGGACATAGGAATACATCACCTTTCCATTCCCATTCTCCCTTTTTTAGGGAGAACGTGAAAGTGCAAAGAAAGATGTTGCATGAGGCCCCACCTGGATCCAAAATGTTTTAGAGTCGCCATCTTTATTTTAAGGCAAAAATAAAGCAAAACCAAAAAAAGAAAACCAGAGATAATGAAAACGGGTTCGGAGGCTAATTAAGTTACGAGTTGGGAAGGTGCTAGGCACCCAACTCGCCCTTTCGGTCTCAAAACGGTTTTTGGCTAAAGTATGTTTTTTGTTATATTTATTAAACAGATAAATAAAGCATTAACTGCCTACAAATACATCTGTTACATCTATATTATTTACGGACTTGCAACAATCTCTTTTACAAACAATTACAAATATACTTGAAAATATTTGGCCATAGTGACGGCTACATTTAGTATTATATCCTAACAAAATCCGGCAAAGATAATCGCTATATATTTACATTAGGCCGGATAGGAAATAATACTATTACAAACCAAGACTTTAATGAATAAATAAAACAAATAATTACAAATACATCTGAAAACATTTGGCCATAATAATGGCTACATTTAGTACTATTTCCTAATTAAATTCGGGCAGCACAACCGCTTATATGACTACATTGGGCCAGATTGGAAATAATACTATTACAAAATAAAAATGAAAGGCTTTAAAATAAACTTACAGACAACCTAGGGTGTGCTCGCTCTGTCCCTCGGGGAGAGAGAGTCTTTTTGTTGTTGTTGTTGTTGTTGTGTGTTGTGTGTTGTGTGTTGTGTGAATTTGGGCAGCGTGACTGCTTCTGAAGTTATTTTTGGCCAAGGGATTTGGGCAGGGTAACTGTTTGTGTTTGGTTGTTTGTTGGCTTGAGGTAGGCTGAAATCGAGGCGTAGTAATCCGCTACATCGGGCGATTTGACCTTTTAAATCGAGCAGAGCAACTGCTCTTTCCACGATTTTTGGACCGGGGAAATAGGGTGGATACCTAGCTGGGGGGCTAAGGTACACTTTTATCGGATGGATTTGTGTTTGGCGGAGGTTTGGCAGGGTTTCGAGGCTTTGGAGGTGATCTCTCACTATCTCACACCGCTCTCTAATTCTCAAGCGAAACGTTAACGCGGAGAAGCTTTACGCGAAGTTTCTGTGTCTGAATGAGGAGCCGGGTTCCTCTATTTATAGGAGGAATCAGGGACATCGGAGGAATTTAATTTTCTTCTCTGCGCATCAACCGGGTGTACAACGCGCTGAATTTGTTGCATTTTACGGCAAATGTTCGTGTACTGTAGCAGAGAGAAAAGATTTTTGGGCGCCATGCCCACCCAATTTGGGCGCCATGCCCAAATGTTATGGGAGCCATGCCCATTTTCAAAATATGTCTTTTTTTGAACACTTTAGTCCCTGCAATTCGTCCTTTTGTGCATCCTGCTTTGTCCTTTTGCACTTTTGACCCTGTAACTTGACATTCGTTAATGTTTTAACAGGTCTTGATATTTTATGTCATGTCACATGGGCGAAATTGGGGTGTCTACTGAGCCCTTCAACGATGGAGTCTGCGGGTAACCCGCAGCTCATCGAGTAGACGAACATCGTTGATAAGAATAGACTCTCCAATTTCGTTTAATTTCAAAACGAGGGAGAAAGATGCAGCAGGTAGCAGTTATAATGCAGCAATTTATCAAACCTCCATATCCTAGACATTTTTAGTCAGTTATAGCAGGTTATCGCAATTTTTAAGCAGATATGCAAATTGAATGCTCTGATGGTCGGACCTACTAATGTAGGCTGCCTACGTATCCCTTAATAAAAGGAATCAAACCAAACGTAGTTTGACCTAAGCCGAAACAAACAACCAACGAGGATGTTGTGCTCTTTGGGTCAAAACCCATCCGAGAACACAAATGAAGAAAAGATTTTCATGTTTTTCGAAAAGCCGTATTCTTTCGGTCCGAAACCGTTGTCAAATACGGTATGAAGATTTTTGTGTTTTTCGAAAACCATATTTCAACCGATAAATCCCTGTCGTTGAAATACGTTAAGAGGCATTTTCAAAATCATGTTTGGCTGGCCTCGTACCTTGTTTCCAAACATAATAAGAAAACTTTCAAATTTTCGAAAACTGTATTCGACCGATAAACTGTCGTCGAATACGACAAAGGGAATTTTCTTCAAATTTTTCGAAACGGCGCATCCAACCGACCGAAATCGTTGGACACGACAAAGATTTTTCTTTTCTTCTTCCTTTCCCCTTTTTTTTTGTTTTTTTTTTTGAATATTCCTCTCTTTTTTTTTTTGAACAAAACCTTTTTGAAAAAAATAATTTCTTTTATTTCTGGAAGTAGAATAAGAAAATCTTACCTTTCTTACCTCTCTTACCTTTCATGCTTTTGACTGTTGCTGCTGGTTCAGCTGATTTGGGCTCGAAACCTATTTGAGAACACAAACGAAAGAAAATATTTTTATATTTTTCGAAAAGCCGTATTCTTCCGGTCCGAAACCATTGTCAAATACGGTATGAAGATTTTTGTATTTTTCGAAAACCATATTTCAACCGATAAAGACATGTCGTTGAAATACGTTAAGAGGCATTTTCAAAATCATGTCTGGCTGGCCTCGTACCTTGTTTCCAAACACAATAAGAAAACTTTCAAATTTTCGAAAACTGTACTCGACCGATAAACTGTCGTCGAATACGACAAAGGGAAATTTCTTTAAATTTTTCGAAAACTGCATCCAACTGATCGAAATTTGTTGGACACGAAAAAAAGATTTTTCTTTTCTTTCTTCCTTCTCTTTTTTTTTTTGTTTTTGTTCTTATTTCTCTCTCTTTTTTTTTTTGAACAAAACCTTTTGAAAAAAGATTTTTCTTTTATTGCATTTTTTTTTCTTCTTCTTTCTCTTTTTTTTTTTTTTAATTTCAAAAGGAAAGGGGCTTACCTTTGCCGCTGAATTTTCTGACTTTTCTGCTTGTCTGGCGGCTGACTTGCTGGAGACATGAGCTTTCCTTGCTTTTTGGGTGAAAGGCCGTCGAATGGTGGTTAACAAAATTGCTTTTGTTAACTTCTTGTTAAGTCTTTTAGGGATCACTTTGCAACTGGGATGAAGGAGCAGCCTTTATTTCTTCCTTCCTTTGCTTCAGCTTTCTTTATTGCGGACGGAGTGAATTTCCTTTATTTCCTTCATTTCTTCTTTCTTTCTTTCTTTGTTTTTTTTGTTTTGCTTTTCTTTTTTTTGTTTTGTTTTTTGTTTTTTTGTTTTTTTTTTTTTTTGTTTTTTTGTTTTTTTTTGTTTTTGTTTTGTGTGTGTGTGTGTTTTTTTTTAATCTGTACAAACATGGGTTATGTAATGCAGTATAATTTTATATGACATGAGAAAATAAAATGTACATTCAAAATACATGCAGAAAATAAAGCTATACCGGTATCTAAGGGTGATGGCACGCTGTATCTCATAAATGAGTTTTAAAGGAGTATACCTTCGGGCTCGAGCAGGCTTCTCTCTCTTTTTTTTTTTGTTTTTTTGTTTTTTTTGTTTTGTTTTGTTTTTTTAATGATATGCAGGGAAAGGAAAAGACAGTCACATCCTTGTGTTCTTGGCCATATAGTTGTTGCAGGGCTACACTTGGCATAAGGCTATTCTTATAGCCCCTGCATTTTTCTTCGCAATCAGACAGGGCAGCGGTGAATGATCGGGATCCAAGTCGTTTGGCTGTTTCGGGACAATGACAATGCAGATGATGAATAGGACGAGGACACTTCTGGTGTTTCTCATTCTGATGAGACTGAGCCTTTTCTGTACCTTGCAGAAGAAGTATATGGGCCCGGCTGGGCGGACGCCACATGTACTGATGGACCACCTTGGGGCTTAAGCTGCAAAAGAAGGGATAGTTTCTGGGGGAAACAAAGGGGGTATAGGCAATAATAGATATGCGGAGCAATTAATGTATAATCTAAATTTCTTTAACAATTATTCTAAGTTGCACCTTAGGACCCGAAAATTTTATATTTTAGTGTGTTGATGTGAGCTTCTGTGGTTTTTCTTTTTTCTTACGTTAGTCGAGTCACTTGCATCTTGAAGGCGGAGGTACAATGCCGAGGTTTCAAAGAGTGCTTTCCCTCTCCTTTTTCTCCTGATTTTCCTTTTTTCTCTTTTTCTTTTTTCTGCTCTAACTTTTGCCTAGGCTGCCCTTTCGGGTTTTCAACCTAGCGAGCCCTTATTTCTCCTTTTTTTATTTGTTTTTTTATTTGTTTTTAATCTGTACAAACATGGGTTATGTAATGCAGTATAATTTTATATGACATGAGAAAATAAAATGTACATTCAAAATACATGCAGAAAATAAAGCTATCCATTATCTAAGGGTGATGGCTTATTTGTATCTCATAAATGAGTTTTAAAGGAGTATACCTTCGGGCTCGGCGGAGCCTCTCTCTTTTTTTTTTGTTTTTGTTTTTGTTTTGTTTTGTTTTTTAATGATATGCGAGGAAAGGAAAAGACCACATCCTTGTGTTCTTGGCCATATAGTTGTTGCGGGGGCTACACGGCATAAGGCTATTCTTATAGCCCTGCATTTTTCTTGTCAGCAGGCAGGCGGTGAATGATCGGGATCAAGTCGTTTAGGCTTTCGGGACAATGACAATGCAGAGATGATGAATAGGACGAGGACACTTGGTGTTTCTCATTCGATGAGGCCCGAGCCTTTTGTACGCCTTGCGGAGAAGAAGTATATGGGCCATTGGGCGGACGCCACATGTCTTGATGGACCACCTTGGGGCTTAAGGCGCAAAAGAAGGGATAGTTTACAGGAAACAAAGGGGTATAGGCAATAATAGATATGTACAGGCAATTAATGTATAATCTAAATTTCTTTAACAATTATTCCTAAGTTGCACCTTAGGACCGAAAATTTTATATTTTAGTGTGTTGATGTGAGCTTCTGTCGTGGTTTTCTTTTTCTTATTAGTCGAGTCCACTTGCATCTTGAAGGCTGGAGGTACAATGCAGAGGTTTCAAAGAGTGCTTTCCCTCTCCTTTTTCTCTGATTTTCCTTTTTCTCTTTTTCTTTTTTTTTGCTCTAACTTTTGCTAGGCGCCACTTTCGGGTTTTCAACCTAGCGAGCCCTTATTTCTCCCTTTTTTATTTGTTTTTTTTTATTTTTATTTTTTGCTTTTTTTTTACATGCCTAACTTTTGCCTAGGCCGCCTTTCGGGTTTTGCCTAGCTGAGAGGAAGCACTTGCCGGATAAGGTGTCTCAAGCATAATACCTTTTGAGCTTATTGAGATTGGAGGGAATTTGAACAAGGTCTTTTCTTTCTGGCTTGTGAGAGGAGTACGACATCTCTTGATCAGGATCTCTTTGACAATATACGGCACATCGTGGAAGAGAGTGGTAGCAGCCTTTTGATGAGTAGCCCCAGCATTTTTCTGGCCCAGGTGATATGACATGATGGCAGTAGGTCTCCCAAAGGGGTGGTGAATGAGGTCCTTTCTTGGTTTCCTGCTGCCTTTGATTTGACTATGGACATCTTTGTTGATAAAAAAACTTGTTGGGTTTGGGAATGGTCACTACATTGACAGACGGCGGATCGGGTATTTTTTCTTTCTTTTTTCTTTCTTTTTACTACTTTTTTTTCTTTTTTTTTTTTTCTTGTGTTTTTTTTTTTTTTTTACGAATGAAGTTGACGATGCGTTTCATGCTTTCTTTTTAAACTTGTAGTGACCATTCTGGCTTGATGCGGTAGAACTTTTGTCTGATTGGCCGAGCATCCGGATATATGAGGATCCGGTGTTTGACTATGGTTGGGTCTACTCCTGACGCATCTTCATGTAAACATGTCCACGAACTCTTTGAGGAGATCCATGAGTGTTATCCTTTTCGGAACCTTGCAGGGAGTTGCCGATTTTGATTCCTTTGATTTCATTGTCGACCCAGTTGATAGTGGATCAGTCTTCAGTTGTTGTTGATGATGTTGTTCCTGTTGCTCTACTGACTTTACAAGCTCAAGCAAACATTTTTTTTAATCTTTTGGGTCCTATTAAATGACTCATTATTATAATGATTTAATGCGTATTTTAATATAGGTGCAACTAAGAAATAAGAAAAGACATTTAGATTATTATTAAAAGCAAACCGTACAGGGTTTATTACATTATTGAGGACCTGGGGTTTGAGATCCTCAATTTTATGGAGCGGATCGGTAGATGACCAATCCGTAAAGCTGGGAAAGGAATAGGGATAATATATCCGAAGCGGTCCATCGATCTGCGGGCCCAAAAATCAAAAGCGGGCGGGCGTCAGTATACTAGTTCTCAGAGGCTTATTAGAAAAGGCTCGAACTCACAGGAGCTTCTCGTAATCGGACCTCTCGCCTATCATGCCCAGAAGTTGCCATCAACCTCAATCATATTGATTTGAGGTAGAGGGTTATTGACTACATTTGGTCTGGGAAGAGGCTTTTCAATAACCTTATCATCTATAAGATCCTGAATAGCATTTTTGAGCAGATAACATTTATTAGTGTGGTGGCCACGCAGCGGCGATGATATTCCTAAGATCGGGCATGATTCCAGTCCTCAGGCGGGGGTCCGTGGCTTATAATTTTCCATAGGTTTTAACACTCCTTGTGCCATTAGCCCCCGCAGGATTACAGATCGGGAGGCTTGCGGTTCATCATAATGACGGTTCGATTACGAAATTTACTGTTCGGGCCATTATTTCCTCCGATTGTGTTGCGGACAGCACTGTCTGGCTCCATAAGACCATGGAACAAGGCCATAACTTTGGGTAGGAAAAGTGGGCGATGACATTCCTACCATATTGACGGTTGGTGCGGTGTGGTCATGCTACCTGTCTTCCCTTTAGAGTAACTGAAAGAGCTAGGAGACGTATTGACTTGTAATGCCCCATTCGTATATCATCATCTATACGAGCTCCTATCTCCACTATTTCTTTGAAATTGGTGTAAGGGAGATACCGCATGTGTTCCGTAAATGGGCCGGAGGTTTTTGATGAACATTCTAAGCATGACTTACTGGATCGTGCTCGCCAAAAGTCAGGCCAACTTTTCTTCCACTGACCGCGAACTCAAAGACATGTTTCTTTTTCTTTTCGGGTGCACGACTCAAGGTCCCTTCTATTTTCGTGGATCGGTGTTGTCTTTGTACCTTTCCAGAACGCTCGACTATCGGTCCCACGTATTCATGGTGTCTTTGCTTATCGACAACATTAGCCATTGTTTGGCGGCCCTATTAGGGTGAGGTGAAAATTGGAAGCCATAGCCTCAAAGCTAGCTCCCTTATTGACCGCATGCCGTGGAATAAGATTTTAAGTGGGATATGGCATCGGTCCATCAAATTTTTCTATGTCCGGCATTTTGAATTTGAGAGGCACATCGTCTTGCTGCTGTTGTAATGTCGGTCTGCCCGTAGAAAATTCCTCTTTGTTGAGAAGTTTGAGTACCATGACTCTTATATTTTCCACTTCGGCCTCTATTTTGGTGGTGGGGAGTTGGGTTTGGTATATCTTTGCCTTGTTGGGTTAGAAGGTTAGGTTAATTTAAGGCGTCTGCGGATTATGTCCGTAAGGATTTTGGGTCAATATGGATATGGGAAATTTGGTGGATTACGTGTTGGATAAGGATTTTGGGTTGTTGGATTTTGGGTAGATGGATTTTGGGTGATGTAACTTGGGTAGGATATGGGTTTTGGGCTAGTGGATTTTGGGATGGTGGATTGTTGATGTTTTCTGGCTTGGGCCAGGATCATTATAAGGTAGATAAGTGGTAACTTGGCCTGGTGGGTTATAGTTTTGTGGGTCCATATGCGGGTTATTTTGGAGTGGGTTGGTTATGGGAAAAGGAGGTCATTTGGGCTTTGGGGAATATTGGTGCTTGGGGAAGGATATGGAGGCATATGACGGTAAGGTTTGATATTTGGGTAGTAGGGCTTGGTGGAGGATTGGGATTTGGGGTAGTGGCTATATTTGGTGGGTTAGTGTTTGGCGAGGAGTTGGTTTGGAGGCACATGAGATGTGGATGCTCCCCGGGGGGACTATAGGGAAAAGTTTACCTCACCTTTGGGTTTTTGACCTTGTATAAGACTTGCTATTTGGCTTAGCAAGCGCTCATGTTTTGCATCCAGTATTCCGGTCTAGCCACTCTTTGCATCGCATTCTTGGGAGTCCTGAGCATATCCCGAGCCCCCGAATGCACCATATCGCTCAATTTGTTCATCTGCTGCCATATCGCTCGAATCCGATTTCTCAGCTGATTCTCGCTCTTTGTGCGCTCTGCGATCCTCTGTTACATCGATATCCCCTGCTCGATTTCGCGCCTTGTTTCCTGTGTCAATCGGGCCGATCTTGTCTCTCGCCTTTCCAAATTCGGGCCAGGTTTCTGAGGAAAGTGGGTTTCGGATGTATCAGAAGGTTAGCTGAAGGCTTTCTGGGCTTGGAGTACAGCATGCCTTTATTAGTATATTTTATTATTTATTATTTATTATTTTCCTTACAATTGACCGGATAAGCACCTACTTAATTTTGACAGTCTCAGGACTTTCCTGGAACAGTGGATTCTTTCTCCAGAGTATAGGACCAACGTATTCCACCAGCCTTTCGACTCCCCGAGATCGGACTGATCCCAGGCGAAGGGCCTATACTCTTTCCGGGATCCACCATTCGAAATGGTCTAGGTCGAGCATTTGAAAATAATAAGTCACCCCCGAAGGTATTATTTTTTTTTTGACTTCAAGCGCAAAATTTTTTTTACTTGTTGCTTATGATTTTTTTTTGACTTACTTTGCGCGATTTTTTTTTTTTTTTTCGACTGGGCTGACCCACAATTTAAAATGCAAAAACCGGTCGATCTCTGAAGTGTCATGAAAAACTATATGCAGTCTAACGTTGGCTTATGCAGGGGGTAGGTTGGCCATGGTGTAGGGTAGCAGTTCAGAATATATTTATATGCATGTGCGCGTGTGTGCGGTATCTAAAAAGAAAAAAAAAGTTTTTTTTTTCAGATATAGAAATAGAAAATAAAACAGATATAACTTTGTCTTCTTTGTTGTGTGTGGATTTTCTCGGCTTTTTAGTTTAAGCGCGAGCAAGCATACCATCAAAAAATAGAAAGAAAAGCGGGGAATCTATTTATTTTAATTAATTATGAATGAGTCCTAATCCCCAAAATAAAATGACAGAATGAATGCATGCATATATGTATTTTTTTTTTTGCAGAATGAAAATAAAGCAGTAAATAATAATATGAGGCCGAAAATGAAAAGATTTTAAAAACAAAGTCCCGACCCGTTTGTTGTGCTGCCCGGAAATAAAAGAAACATTACATATATATTATATATAAATAAATAAATAATATAACAAGCATACTTTAGCCGAAACAAAAAGAAAAAAAGTTTTGGTTAATGAGTCTAGCCCTCCATTTTTATTCATTAAATAAAACGATCTCCCCCCAGAAGTCGCCACCGTGGTTCCTCAGAAAACGTGCTCCAGCGCCTCAGCGCCGCCTTCGCCCAGATGTGGGTGCGTGGTATGCGGATGCGGTGATCCATCCCTGCCGTTCACCCTCCCTTGTCTGGGGAGGACGAAATCAAAAGTGCGGGAGGAGTGTCTTTCGGAATAAGCGCTTGGAATGCTCTCTCGGTTGCCTTTAGTGGATTTTGATCCAATATGGGAGCTTTGGATTTTCTATGTCAAGTTATCCTTTTTTAGGGGATACCAGATATAGGAAAACATCACCTTTCCATTCTATCCTCCCTTGTTTAGGGGAGCAGCATTGAAAGTGCAAAGAAAGATGTTGCGGCGCTTCCCACTATGGATTTTATGAAAATAGCCTTATGGCTGTTTCGGATCACTATGAGTGCTTTGGGTTTTCTACGCCAAGTTATCCCTTGTTTAGGGGATACCAGACATAGGAATACATCACCTTTCCATTCTCATTCTCCCTTTTTGGGAGAACGTGAAAAGTGCAAAAAGAAAGATGTTGCGAGGCCCACTGGATCCAAAATGTTTTTAGAGTCGCCATCTTTATTTTAAGGCAAAAATAAAGCAAACCAAAAAAGAAAACCGGAGATAATGAAAACGGGTTGAGGCTAAGTTACGAGTGGGGAAGATCTTGAGCACTCAACTCGCTCCTTTCTGTCTCAAAACGGTTTTTGGCTAAAGTATGCTTTTGTTATATTTATTAAACAGATAAATAAAGCATTAATCGCCTACAAATACATTCTACATCTATATTATTTTTACTTACTTGCAACAATCTCTTTTTACAAACAATTACAAATATATTTGAAAAATATTTGGCCATAAGATTTCTACATTTAGTATTATATCCTAACAAAATCCGGCAAAGCATAACTGCTATATATTTACATTAGG
>CM028378.1:50607309-50669304 GCA_013146195.2 Codonopsis lanceolata | reverse complement strand
AGCCCGTCCCTTTAGCAAAGATCCCCGCGGTTTCGGCCGAGGAATGATCTGCAGGATGTCGACCTCGGCGGTTTTGAGGCGACAACCTGCTATGTGATGGCAGTGAGTGCATGCCTCGCGGTCTGCTTGGAGAGTGTGGAGGTGAGTTTGTTTGGCGAGGAGATTGTGGTGGATCTTGTGATCCATAAGGAGGCGACCGTGGGCCTGCAAACCGGAGGATTGCAGGTCATGCTTTCGATTTCTTCATTAGACTCGGATGGTGAGGGCCCATTTATTGGAGTCGAGTCTTTGGGAAGTCTCTCCGTGGGGTCTATGTATAGGCGATGCGAGGATAGGTGGGCGGCGATTACTCCTCGGCAAGCGAGGTTTCTCCTCGGCAGATTATGGGGTGAAGGTCGGCCTTGGCTGGAAGTTCGGCGATGAAGTTTTTACGCCGGACTATCCATCGCCGCCCCATGAGAGTGTTTACTTGAGTGAGATCGTATTGCGTTAAGTCGATTACTCAATTTTTACCGGGGAGCGAGTTTTGCACTTTCGGTAGATTAAAGAGTTTTTGCGGCATCGGCGAGAATGGCGAGTGGAGCGAGGCTTCTATTTAGCGAGGGGACTGGACGAGAGGGTGAGAGGGTGCCTCGCGTCTTGAGGCCTTTTGAGAACAAGATATGCCGGTGACGTGGAGGCATGGTCACGTGTATATGGATACTTTCAGGGTTAAGTTCGGGATTCAAGATTTGAGATTTAAATTGCGGGGCCTTCGTAGCCATGTTGGTTTTTATTCCGGCCTCTTGAGTCTTAACTTGCTTGCCCCGACCACTTTCATACGTGAATTCTTGACCCCAGAGCTGCGAGTTCGATTCATTGGACCTCTCGCCCAATTTGACCCGGCGTTGGTGAGTTTTTTGTCTATACCGGCGATGGGATTCGAGCCTACATTGGGCCTCTTCTGCTATTATTGCAAGGTCAGCATTTCTATGAACTAGCTGACTGCTCTCCGGCATCCTCGGGGATTTCCTCTCTTGGCGAGTTTTGGGAATAAAGACCACAGGTGGTCCGATAAGGTTTTGCTTATGGAGTCAAGCCGGGGTGGAACTTTGAGGTTCCTCGAGGAAAACCTCGCGACCTTTTGAGGGCGGGACCTTGAATGCCTCGATGAAGGCTGTGAAGATCGCTATCGAGGCCCCCCTGTTTAATGATGAAGGGGCGCAAGTTCGATCTTATAATTGGAAGGCTATTATTGAGGATGAAGGCCTTTTATCGAGATTCTGGGTTTCGTCTGTTGATGTTGAGGGGGTGCAGAGGGCATATTCGAATTTTGAGTATGTGAGCAGAGATGGTGGACCACTGCGAGGGTTGGGTGTTTGGCTCGGTGTGTCCGAGATGTGAGGGTATAGACGGGCTTGAGTGCCCGACATCAGGTCAATTTCATTTATTCCTGTTCTATGTTTCCTTCGGTTTTTTGTTGGATTCGTCTCTTTTGAGTACTGATGTGATCTTCCTTTTTTGTAGAAATGGCTATGTCGCGGGATCTTTGTTACGAAAATCTTGAGAAGGAGGAGGCGGAGGCGGCCGAGCTTAAGGCCGGCTTCAGAGGCGTGGGAGTCTTGCCCACGGTCGGCGTCTTAGAGGACCCCACAAAGTGGCCCCTAAATCGCTGCTCTGCTCTGCTCCCAGGCGAAGGGCAAACAACCAGTTGCGGAAGTCCGAGGCAGCGACAAAACGGCCCCGACTCCCTTCATTCTGCCGAACTTCCTCGCCCTCGGCGAATCCCAATCCATTCGAGCGAGGGGCTGGCGACAATGAGCGTTATTGGTCACGTCGTTAAGACGATCAATAATTTTCCGGAATCGTTCAGGGGTTACGGGCAAAGACTTATGGCCCAGACTGTGCCGGCCGAATCGGTGGTGTCGTTGCTTCCGGCAAAGGAATTTCAGCTGAATGATATGTGCGCAATGCTTTGAGCGAGGTAGGTTGATCTTGATGGACCCTTTTCCTTCAATTTTTGTATTTAGCTTCGGCTATTTATTTATTCTAGTTATCCTTTTTGCAGCTCGGCGTTGGTCTGGCGGCTTACGATGCCAAGCTGATCAAGGCTGCTGAATCGTCGAGGGTTTTGGAGCGTGCTCTGCATAAGGCAAAGGGGGAGATCTCTTCTTCTGCCGAGAAGGTCAAGTCCACAGGAAGGGATTTGATTGAAGGCGAAGAGGTCTCTCAACTTTCTAGAAAACGGCTTGGGCGCGGGAGCAAATGTTGAAGGACAGGCTAGCGAGTGAGGGAGGCGCGGGTGGCCGAGCTCGAGGCCAAGCTCAAAGGAGTGATTGGTGAGAACGACCATTTGAAGGCCGAGCTTTCAGTGAAGCCTAGCGAGGAGCAGGTCTTGGCGAGGTATCGGAGTTCGCTTGCTTACGGGGTGGAGGCTCTAGATTACATGGAGACCAGCCGAGTTCAGGCCTTCCGGGCAGCGATGGCAATTGGTATGCCGATGCAGGAAGTGGTGAAGATGGCGAACCTTGCCTCTTTCGGTCCGGAATGCCGAGGTGTTTCCTCGCTGGTACCGTTCGATGATGCCGAGCTTGGCCAGATAAGGGATGTCGATGCTGTAACTCAAGCTCCCGAGTGGCTGCCTCCTCCTGTTGAGGCGAACAACCTTTTTGCCCTGTTGGCCCGGGAGAATGGATATATAAAGGATAGCTATCGCCGTTTCTTGGTTCCACGGCAGGCTTCCCCTCAACAGGCGCGATATGTGGGCGATCAGCTAATGGCCGAGTTGGAAGGCCAAAAGACGAGCAGGGAAGAGCTGTCCCAGAGCCAGTATATGTCCGAGCAGGTGGTGGCTCGCGAGGAGGAGGCCCGTGAGAGGGGAGGGGACTTGGAGTAGGTTTTTTAGAAAACATTTTTTGTTTTAAAACAATGGTTTTGATGGTAATTTGTAATTCAGTACTTGGTGTACAATGCGAGTATTTTGAGTATTTGTTTGCTGTTCCTGTCATCTTTTTGTCGTTTCTTTATTTTTGCTGTTTTTATGTTTGATGCAAGTATTTTGAGTATTTGATGAAGGCATTAGAGCCTGGCCTCTCCTCGACTAGGCGAGGAGGTATTTGAAGGCATTAGAGCTTGGCCTCTCCTCAGCTAGGCGAGGAGGTATTTAGGAGGCATTAGAGGCTGGCCTCTCCTCGGCTAGGCGAGGAGGTATTCGAAGGCATTAGAGCCTGGCCTCATCTCGGCTAGGCGAGGAGGTATTTAGGAGGCATTAGAGCCTAGCCTCTCCTCGGCTAGGCGAGGAGGTATTTGAAGGCATTAGAGCCTGGCTTCTCCTCGGCTAGGCGAGGAGGTATTTAGGAATGGCAAGACAAAGCGGTCTTGAATACATGGTTTGAACAAGTTTTTTCACTTGACAATTTTTCTTTCATAAAAAGATTACAGATCATTGATAATACATTTTCAAGTGGTCTGAATGCCAAGGGTTCCTTAGCGGGGTTCCATCCGGTTTTGCTAGCCTGTAGGTTCCTGCTCGAATGCTGTCTGTGATCTTGTATGGTCCTTCCCAGTTGGGAGAAAGCTTATTTCTTCCCGGCTTGTTTCCAGTCACCTCGACTTTTCTCAATACTAGGTCGTCGCCAGAAAGCGTCTGAGGATTGACCTTTTGTCATGATGGGCTTTGGCTAGCTTTTTGTAGTTGATGGCCTTCATTAAACTTCGAGCCTTCTTTCTTCAAGGTAATCAAGGTCGAGTCCTTGATTCTATGTTCGCCTCTTCATTGAAATGGATGACTCTTTGCGTGGGAAGAGCCATTTCGGAATGGGGCAATGGCCTCGGTTCCGTGCGTCAAGGAGAAAGGTGTTTCCTCGGTTGAGCCTCGGCGGGGACGTTCGGATTGCCCATAGGGGCGGCGGAAGTTCCTCGAGCCAAGCACCTTTCTTGTCATCTAACCTTCTTTTCAAGGCATGAAGTATTTGTTTGTTTCCGGCCTCACTTTGGCCGTTCCCTTGGGGGTGTGCTCTGAGGGACTTCGATGGCGAATTCCTCTTTCCTGTGGCGAGTGAATGCGTTTGAAAGCGTGTGGTGGTGCGACACAATGGCCCTTGGTAATCCATATCTGCGAGAGGACATTGTCTCGAATGAAGTCGATGGCCCTTTGTTCGGTGATGCTTGCTAGGGTGCGGCCTCGATCCATTTAGTGAAGTAGTCACATGACTATCACAAACTTGTTTTTCCTTTGGCGAGAGGGAATGGCCGATTAGGTCAAGTCCCCACATTTCAAAAGGCCATCTTTGCGATTGCAGGGGTTTGAGGTGCGGGGCAATCTTGGAATGTTAGCGAACCTTTGACATTTGTCGTATTTTACGGCATATGCCTCGGCGTCCTTTCTCAGCGTTGGACGATAGTATCGTGGAAAATGACCACATCGGCCAAAGTTCGAGCCCTGGATGGCTATCGCATACCCTCCATGTACCTCGGCAAGTAATCCTTGTGTGATTTATGAGTCGAACACACCTTAGGAGGCTTAGTGAAGGATCGCTTTGTATAATGCGTCCCCGATTAAAGTGTATCGGCCGGACCTTCTTGCCATTGCCCATCCTTGTTCATTGTCATTTGGGTAATGTCCCACAGTCGATGTACTTTTTGATGTCATCGATCCAATACTCTGCTTTGCTCGGCATCAATATCTTTTCTTTATCGATGGACGGGGTCTCGAGGATTTCAATCCATATCTGGGGGAGCTCGGAGTTCGCTAGTGGCCATTTTCGAGAGGTGGTGCGACTTTGTGTTTTCCGCCCTTCCTATTTGTTCCAACTCCCGGTATTCAAATTGGGCGAGGACACCCAGCGGCTAGTTCTCGGTATTTGTCGAGGGTTGGGTGGTTTACCCATATTCCCCGAAATACGCTTCACAGTGAGAGTCGGCGAAGATTAAGATTTGAGTAGCTCTATCTCGGCGACTAGTTCGGCACCGGCTATCGAGCTTCGTACTCGGCGGCGTTCGGCGGCGTTGTTCGGCAGGTTTCAAGGCTTTCTTGATCTCCGTTCGTGCGGTGTGACGAGGAGAATGCTCCGTTGCCATTTTCTTTGGGCGATCCGTCTACGAACAATGTCAGTGAGGTGGTCGCGTTTTGCGAGGAGTCTTGCACAGGCTCTTGCACAGGCTTGAGGTGAAACTTGAGCTCTGAAATGGATTTGGCTCTAATGGTTTTTCTTGGAAGATAAACAATTGCATACTCGTCAATTCGATGGCCCACTTCATCATTCTTCCGCAACGTCGGGCACAGTGCAATATTCTTCGCGAGAGGTTCGGTATATACCCAGATTTCATGGGCTTTGAAAAAATCGTTATCATTAGCGAGAATCACCTTTTCGATCTGCATGTACCTCGTCTACACCTCGGTCGGTGCATGTGATACATAGTAGATGGGTTTCGAAGTCCTCCTTCCTCTCATATGACAGATGCTATGGTGTTTTTAGAGATAGACATAGAGTCTTTCTCTGGTGTGGGGCGGCTTAGAGGGTAAAGGATAGAGGTATTTTTGAGCTCGGCAGGCGGTCGCACTCTGTCCCGTGAACTTTCTCCCACCTTTTAGGATCTTGAAGAAGGGAGGCTTTTTAGTGATTTCGAGATGAACCTTCCAGGGACTCTATTCTTCCATTCAATTTGTTGAACTTGCTTGATGCATATTGGGACCTTCATCTCGGCTAGTGCTTTTATTTTTCGAGTTGCCTCAATGCGCTCGTTCACCCTAAAAACTTCCCCGCCGTTCGCCGAAGGCACATTTGGCGGGATTGAGCTTCATTTTGTTCTTCACGAGGTTTGCGAAGGTTTCTCGAGTCGTCTATGTGGCTGTTTCCTTCGTCTTAATCACCATATCATCTATATAGGCCTCCACATTCCTCCCCAACTTCGTTCTCGAAGACTTTGTTCACCATTCGGTAAGTGGCCCTGCGTTCTTTAGGCGAGCGACATCATATTGTAGCGATAGAGTCTTTGCCGCTCGGAAAATTGTATTCCCTTGGTCCTTTTTCCACATCGATTTGGTGGTACCAGAGTAGGCGTCCACGAAGCTTAAAATTTTGTATCCGAGATAGAATCGACCAAGCGATCTATCCTCGGTAATGGGTACCGATCTTTCGGACACGCTTCATTCGGGTTAGTGAAGTCACACACATCCTCCATTTTCCATTATTCTTTTTGACCATCACAACATTTGCAATCCACGTGGGGTAGTGGATTTCTCTTATGATCTCGGCACGAAGCAGTTTGGCTATTTCCTCTTTAATTGCATCTTGTTTTTCAGGAGAGAAATACCTCGGCCTGTTTGAATGGTACAAATCTTTGGATTGATGCTTAATCGGTGGACTGCTACTTCCTCGGCAATGCCTTCCATATCCTCGGCTTGCCATGCAAAGACGTCAGTGTTCTCTCTTAAGAACTTCGATTATAGCTCTCCTCTAATCGCCGCTATTTCTATTCCCACCTTTATTTTTTGGTCGGGTAGTTGAAGTTTATGATAACTTCTTCTACATCTTCCATAAGATGTAAGGCTGGATGGTCTCGCACATTTGTCGATCTCAGTTTTCTCGACCTCGGCGCTCGATGTTCCTTCTTCCTGACGCGGGCCAACCTCCTTGGCTTGCTTTGATTGCTACGGGGTAGAGCTCTCCCCGTCGAGCCCTCGAGCTCGTTTGGCAATTTGTTCATCTTCCCTTCCCTCGGCCTCCTCCGGTCTTTTTAATCTCTTTTCTGCCTCTTTTTTCTCATTGATGAGGTATTCCAAGGTAGTGCGGGCATCATTTTTGAGGACCCCCACTCCAAATGAGGTCATGTACTTGACCGTGATGGGCCATCGATGCGACCATTCGAAATTTTGCACGAGAAGGTCTTGTAGGGATGGCGTTGTATGTGGAGGGGAGATCGAGGACCAGAAAAGTGATTTCCTCACTTCTTGCGGTGTCTCCTTCTCCGAGGCTGACTCTGAGGGCCACAGTTCCCTTTGCTGTGACTTTGTGGCCCGTGAAACCCTCCAGTTGGACTCGGCTTGGAGTAAGGTGGCTGTCGCCAAGTCCTAGTGCCAGAAAGCACTTGTAGTACATTACATCCCTTCCAGCCCCTGTATCAATCAATACCCGTTTGATTAGGCTGTTGTGTATACCAATTTGTAGGGTCAACGGGTTTTGACGAGCATAATCATTGACTGCCAGCTCGGTGTCCCTAAACACCATTTCGTGCTCGACCATCCCTTCCATAATGCTTTCTGCCGAGTTGTTCAAACAGTTGATTGCATTCTTCAACTGCGTGATGCTTTGGGTTTCTTCTCGGATGGTATTTACCACTGGCCTGTTGTCGCCCCCCGGAGCCCTAGGTCCGGGGGCGCGAATATTGGCCTCTCTCACCACAAACCTTTGATCTCCCTCGTTTATCTCCCTCTGTATTGCTCTTTTGAGCTGTATGTATTCCTCCGTGCCATGGCCAATCTCGTTGTGGAAGCTGCATCTTTTTCGGGGATTTCGTGTGTTGAGAGGCGACTTCATGGGGAAGGGTGGACGTATCTTGTTTTTACGTCGAGCGTCCATTATGTGTTCCCTAAATGCATTGAGGGGGTGAAGTCTTCCAACTCGAAGTCTCGTCTTGGCCCCCTAATCTCGCCGGTGAATTTGGCGCTTTTTTCCTCCTCCCTCCTTTTTGCCGGGTGGGCGTCCTCTTGCCGAGCTTTCCCCTGTTCTTTTCCCTTGCTTGCGAGCGTCTGGTCGGCAGTATTAGTTGTGCCGGAGGGATGTATTGCTTTCGTGAGTTGGTTGTGGTGGAGGGTTGTTCGCCGTCCAGTAGAGCTACCCTTTGGGCCGTCAGGAACATTTCGCCAATGGTGTCCCTTGGTCTCATGAGGAGCTCTGTTCGGCAGTTCCCTCGTGTCAAGGCTGCTCCGAAACACATCCTTACGGAGGTGTCGGGAATATCTAGGATTTGGTCCAGGACCTCTTTGAAGCGAGCCATGTATGACAGTACGGTTTCTCCACTCTCTTGTTTCACTCTTGCGAGTGCATCTCGCTTTTTGGGAGAGCACCTGCCGAAGCGAATTTTTTCAAAAATGCCCCTTTAAAGTCATCCCAACAGGTGATAGAGTCATGTGCTAACCCGTTGTACCACTGTTGAGCCTGCTTTTTCAGGGTTCCGGCGAACACCAAGCACCATATGTATCGTCGTCAGTGCAGTTACTATTATCATTTTCAACTTCATACCCGACACATGGTTCGGGGCGTTGTGTTCTTGGGTGTAGTCCTCAAAGTACGGAATCTTTACTTTCGAGGGTACTTCCACTTCTCTTATTTGTTTGATGAATGGTCCTCCGATTTTCTTGACGGCAGAATTAATTCCGGAGCTCTGTCGAGCTTCTAACTTCTCCATCCATGCCCTTATCTCGGCATCTGTCATTGGCACAGTCGCCTGCTTGTAGAGCCTACGGCTTGTGTGGGGGCCTTGATTAGCTCCTTTGTGCACTTTGTGGTACCTCGGGCTCTTCCTCGGCCATGTTTCTCGTTGGGGACTCCAAGCGAGCCTCCTTTGCTAGTTGGCGAGACGGATGTCGAGATCTGGAGGGAGCTTTGTTGGTCGAGGACTGGGCGTAGGGCCGAGACTCTCCTTCCTCGCTGTAGGCTTGACAATTGTCCGTACCGGGGGGGGGGGAATCTAAGGCGAGAATGAACGCTCGTCCTAGATCCCTCGCCGGGCATCCTCTTCCCAAGTCTTGATTTGACATTGGTGGTAAATTTTGCCTTTTTGGCTTTCGTAGTTTCCACCCTCTGCCAGACCGAGTTGGAACGCGCCGGGGTGCTTTGCACATTGATTATGGGCTCGGGTTCTGGGGCCCGTGCCTTTTGCCTTAGTTCGTGCATTTTTGTTTCGGCCTCCTATATTTTTGTATACAGGGTCTTTTGGTGCTCCCAATATGCGTATTCCTGTTCGGCCTCTTCCTGAACCGTGGGCTTATTTGCTTTGCCGCGTGGTTCCTCCTCGTTGGCTCTGGAAGACTCGACCTCTCGGGGGTCGGCGTCAGTGTCTCTATTTTTGTTAGAGAGCCGTTTGGCCAGAGCGATCCTTCTTTGGTCCCTGGCCGACACTTCAGGTACCGAGGCGCCGGAGTCCCCCCCTGCGTCCCTCTCCGCACTGTGCTCGGCATGTTCTTTTTCTGGGCGGGTGGATGCGGCGGGGGTGACGTTTTTAGAGGCTTGCTTTCTGGACTTCACCATCCTTTCTCGTCTGTGGATGCTGTGGCTGAGAAAAGTCGTTTCCCGGCAACAGAACCAAACTGATCACATTTTTTTGGTGGTGATCTTGCCTTGTCGTCCACGTGTGAGTTGGGATGATGTGGTGATTGTTGGTTCGTTCCTTTCGCTTAACCTGCACAAGTGAAACAACAAACACCGTTAAGGAGTCGGGGCGGCCCGACTAGAACCCTCCGGTGTGAGAGTAAGGTTTCCGGTGGAAAGGTGGTAATAAATATGCTGTGATAAGTGTTTGATAAGAGGCAGTGATAAGGAAGTTGTGATATCTCTGAAATTGCATACCTTTGCCTTAATGTGCGCTCTCTTATTTATACCTGAAGTTTATGGCGACGTGGCGGCTAGCGATTGGGGAGCATAAAGCGGCAATCATTAAATGCGTTGAGGGTCTTCGTCAGGAATGAGTGAACTGTGCTCTTGTCAGGGAGTTGGTAGTTGCGTGCAGCGGTTTTCTCGGGCCTAGGGAAACAGTTTTGTCAGACCGGATGATGATTGATTTAGAGCCGAGGCCGAGTGGTTTCGTGGTGGAGTGTTGACTGCCGAGGGAAAAGACATAAGGGACCGGTTTGGTGACGAGGCCGAAAGTACTAGAGGTCCTTAGGCCAGCCGAGGCTGAAATTGTTTTTAGCAGAGAATAATCGCGCCGAGGCTGGAGCGTTTGTCTTAGGGGCGAGTGGTCCTGTCTTCGTTACTAGGGGCTCTCTTAGTGGGGCCTCGCGTCTTTGTGCCGAGGGTATATGTGCCGAGGGTCAATCCCTCGGTTTAATCCTTTCACCCATCAATTTCATCTTATAAAAAATATTTGCAACACATTACTTCGTGAGTTTATACCAATTTGAGTAAGTCTCATGTAAACCGTGATTTTAAGAATTAAACTCTATTGCTTTCGTAAGTTTTTGGCAATCCACATATTTAAATATCCTCACCTTTTCAATGCATTCTATTTGTCATTCATTATTCTCTTAAAGACTTAAATGTCTACAGAGAGGCTTAAAATTGATAAATTTAATTTTTTTTCTTAATCTGTATACTAGATTAAATATAATATTTCCTTTGTCTTAAAATAAATGACATTTTAACAACAATAAAAATTGTTCCAAAATAAATAACGTTTTAAGATTTCAAGACAAATTTATCTACATTTTCCCAAAATTGTTCATAATCAATTACTGTCTAATTAAATGTTGTATTGAGAATGCTTTAATACTTTTAGAATATGAAAAGTTTTTCTTTTAAAAAAGAAGGGCATATTAATCTCTAAAAAATCATTTATTATAGGATGGAGCGACTACTCTTTTAAAAACGGATGGAATATATATATATATATATATATATATATATATATATATATATATATATATATATATATATATATATATATATATATATATATATAATTTCAAATATTTAGTTTTTAGTTCTTAATTGATTGTTATCGTAATCAACTGAAATCTCAATTTAATTTTTGTCCGACCTAGATTTATTTATTTTTTTAAAAAAGTTCGTAAGTTTTGTAATTAATTTGTGTAATTTTAAATGTTTGTATTTTTAATTTCTTTCTTTTTTAAAAATTTGTGCTAACTTTTTGAAATCTTTGTGATTTCGATTTCAAATAGTCTTTTGTTAGTTCACTATATTTTATTCAATTTATTTTATGGTTTTTGTTAGAGATTTTCATTTTTAAGTTTATTTCAATTAACATGTGTTGGGTTGGTGTGTGTAAGAGAGAATGCTTTTGGATGTTTAATTATACTCTTTTTGGATGAGTTACAAAATTTTACATCTAATAAAATGTCTTTTTTTTAGTTTTTGGGATGTCGTCTTTGCTTTGTATAATGTACATTAACCCGACCCATACAAAATCTTAAACAAATATTAATTTATTTGCATCATACTCACTTAATACATGAATCATCTCCATACTGATATCGTGTCATAGGTACGGACGCGAAATCTAGTTAATCTCTAAAATGTTATTTATTTTAGGACGGAGTGACTACTCTTTTAAGAATGGAGGGGGTAAATAAATTCATGTGGCCCAAAACTACTCATTCATTCAAGGAAAAATAACGAACTCCCCTATTCATTATGTTAAAAGTAAGAAATAAATGACAATGAAATGATAATTGTTGGATGAATTAGTATATATATTCAAGCTGTCAGGGTTCATTGTGAAGTTTTAAAAATTGTACGAGATTTGTATTGCAATCAAATTTGAAAAAAATATGTTAAAAATGGGTGGTTTTGAAAATTCAAAATAGGACAGGGCTTAAAATAATATTATTTTTTGGCGGAAAAATGGCATGGATGTGAAGACTCCTGCCCAGTCCATGTAAGCGCCACGTCGGACATCCAGTCACCGTGACTTCCCATCACAAAACTATTGAGTTTTGGACGAAAGGTTTTATTTGGAAAAAAAAACACTTGGGTTGAGATTTTTCATGCAAAAAAAAAAAAAAAAAAACAACAGCATATGGTTCAAAACGAAAAAACTAAAATAGGTTAGGGTTTTTTTTTTGTGATTAATTCATATTTTAATTTTTCCACTATTCATTTTTCAATTGATAATATTACTAATTCATTTAACCTTTCTTATAACATAGTTGATCTTAGATATGATTTAAGTAGGGATGACAAATCGGTCGTGTTGTGCCGTTATCGAGTCGGCACGATAATAGAACGACACGATAAGTAAGAACATGAATACGACACGATAAGTTTATTGTGCCTAATGTTAAAATCAGAACACGACACTATAAAAACACGAAAAGCACGATACGACACGATAAGCAAAAACATACGATTTATTTAGTCAGACCCGTTAAATACATTAAGCCCAATAAACATTATAAAATATAAAATATTGATTTTTTAATATATATTTTGAAAATTTATTAATATAAATAGTCAATTAGTTTAAAAGTCATAAATGTTCAAATGATAAAATTATGAAATAATCATGAAAATAATTCGAAAGAAGTGAACAACCACTAGTAAATTTTAAAAAATATATTTTAAAAACATATATATTTTAGTTATCGTGCCTTATCGTGCTTATCAAGCCAGTCCGATAACAACCAATTTTTTATCGTGCTTTATCATGTTGGTCCTGTAACTCCCTGAATCCGATAAGCCCTAGCCCAAACTTTATAATTTCGTGCCGTGTTCGTATCGACCAGTCGTGTCATGCCTCAAATCACCACCCCTAGATTTAAGTAGTTTCAATTTTGATTTTTTTTTGGCCAAAGAAACCATTACAAGTATTATCATAGTTTTTTTTTGGATAATATAATTTTTTGGTCTCTGAACTATACCAATACTATGCATTTGGTCCATGTTCTTTTTTTGTAATGCGTTTAGTCCTTCAAGTAGATTTTTAG
Source organism: Codonopsis lanceolata (assembly GCA_013146195.2). Taxonomy (NCBI): domain Eukaryota; kingdom Viridiplantae; phylum Streptophyta; class Magnoliopsida; order Asterales; family Campanulaceae; genus Codonopsis; species Codonopsis lanceolata. The sequence continues at coordinate 50,656,661 of CM028378.1, read as the reverse complement.
TAAGAGATTACCCCCTGACAGGGTTACCGTCAGTTTTTCCGTTATGTTTTTTTTTTGAAAACCCAATTTTACCCTTAGTAATATTAGTGGTTCAAAATAAAAAAAATGAAAAATGAAAAACCCAATTTAACCATACTGCTGTTGGAGCTCGTTTCTTGGGTCTGCATTCGATTTCCTTGACATTTCAATGTAGGAGACGGGTATCTCATTCTTCTCGAACCTCTTAAACATTCTGTATTGCAGAACAGAAGCAGTTTTCTTATTGCACAAAGAATGCTTCAAGCAGAAACGGCTTATCCACTACTTCAAGCTACGGTTGTCTCAAAGAATAAGGAGCCCTATGTCATTTCAATCAAATCTGAGCTGGTTTTGGCTGAACATTATCCTCAAATTCCATTTCTTTTCGAAACAAAAATACAAAAACACCTTCATCGATCGGGCAATAAACCAAGCGAAAAAACCTGAAACGAACGTTGGGTTCGCAGCCAATGTCGTCACGAAGGGACTAATTCGAACTTTGGCCGTAGCAGTTATGCTCAAAAGCGCCATTCCAAAACCCCCATTTTGTGAATAATTAGCGTTGAATTCATCATGGGCTTGAAGGATAGAGAAACAGTTGTTGATGGATTTGATTGCGTGTGAAATTGGGGCGAAGGTGGAGAAGGTTTCGACGAGACTTGGAGATTGTGAAGTGGGTTTTGGGGGATGCGATTGGGAAAGTGAGATTGAAGAACTCCTTCTCTAAGAGACAAAAAGACAAACAACTGGTGTGCACCAATCACCCAGCCATTCTCAACTCTTGAAACCAACCAAAAGAAAAACATGAAATCTAGCGTTGATTCCCTTAGAGACTGGACTGAGCTCTTACTACCACCAACAACAACACCACCACCACCAACAACCACCGCCTCCGCCCCATCACCACCAACACCAAAATCAAAACCACTCTCCCACTACCACCGCTGCCGCCCCACCTTCTGCATCCAATGGAATTGATAGACCCCCTCATATGGTGTACCCACACTCCGTTCCTTCCGCCGTTGCTTCCCCATCAGAGACCGTTCGGAGGAAAAGGGGCCGACCCAGAAAGTATGGTACGCCTGAGCAAGTTGCGGCGGCAAAGAGATTGTCCTCCTCGTCTCCTTCGCCTTCAACGTCTTCAATGAATCTCCTTTGCCCGCACCTTGCTCCGAAGGAAGAGAGAAAAGTGAGTCAAAGTCAAGTTCAATGCCAAGTCTTTTGAACCACTAACATTACTAAGGGTAAAATTGAGTTTTCAAAAAAAACATAACGGAAAAACTGACGGTAACCCCGTCAGGGGGTAATCTCTTACTAAAAACCTACTTTAAGGACCAAACGCATTACAAAAAAAGAACAGGGACCAAATGCATAGTATTAGTATAGTTCAGGGACCAAAAAATTATATTATTCTTTTTTTTTTCCTAATTCCAAATTATCCAAACTTTTCAATTTTATAATTTAATGCAGGAAGAGACTGGTTTCCGTTTCTTAATGGAGTGAATATGTGATTAACTATAAAATAATATAATTACTACGTATACGATTCCTAATATTAGAGCATCCACAATGGTTGTAACCTAAAACGTCCTTTATATAATCTTCTAAACCTTTTTAGAGGCCCTTTAAAATTTTTTTAACTCCAATGAGCACCCTCTATATACCTTTGAATTGATGACATCTTAACTAACAAACCTAACTACCAATATATTTCTACTTTTTTTTTTAATTTTCCTACCGCAATTGAAATATAATATTTATACTTTTAAATTTTATATTTTATGAAAAATATATTATATGTTTTGATTATATCAATTATTTTATTAAAATATAGTCTTGTCACGCTTTTTAATATTATCAATATATCCATAATTTTAAGTTATAAATAATAAAAAAGAGAAATGATAGTGCAAAAAATACACTAAATTAATTGAAAAAGAAAATGGAAAAAATGGGAAAACATACTATCATCAAAGTGATGATGTGAGTTAGGTTGTTTATTTAATTCATAGGCTCTTCACTCTAGCACATCAAAATTTTGGCCAAAAACTGGATGCTCTGATCAAACAAAAAAAAAATAAAAATAAAAAAAATCAGTTTTTGCCGCCTTCTTTAAATTTTGGAACAATTTTTTTGAAAGGGAACAAATACTAGGAAGAAGACCAATAAAAAAGGAGATAAGTGGGGGAGAGAGAAGAAATAGATGAATGGAGGTCGGCTAATACTCACCCAATAAATTGGGGGAGAGTTAGCTTTTTTTATGGATATGGTGATTGATAGGATGTCCACTGTGGAGTTTAAGTGTGGTAAAAAACCTTAAAAAAAGTTTTAGAGTATTAATAAAGAGAACCACTTTGGATGTTATGAGACCTAAAATTATAGAGGCCCTAAAGCATTTGACCTAGTTGGTGCCTATACACTAGAGCTCCGTGCTTTTGATCAACCAAGTTACGAAAAAAGATTGATCTTAATTGAGATAAAGACTAAGTTGAGTTGTAGACTAAATTAAAGAAATTAGACTTTTGGGAGGAAGGGAGTAAATCTCAAAGAAATAATCATCATTCAGAAAACATCAATTACAGCTAGGATGTATATAATATATGAAGTCCATTGAATTCCGTCTTCGTGGTGTAACTATATAAGTATAACTTCACTTTTGGTATTCTAAGTATAACCCAATTTTAAATTTGATATCCTGGTATCTGAGTCCGGATCCTCTATTCCAAAATTGTATTCTATCTCTTATTCCATCGTCGGATTCTGGCCATGTATCAATAAGAAAATTTCACAAAATGAAATATTGAGCTAGATTTCACGGATTTTTATTGTTATGGAAACACAATCAACTTAGTAATTGATTTTGTTTATTTACGATTGACACATGACAAGAATCCGACGGTGAAATAGGAGATGGAATACAATTTTGGAATAGAGGATCCGGACTCCTGGTATCTAGGTTATGATTTATCAATGTTACTTATTTTAATTATTTTTTATACTTTTCGTCTATTACCCGTGAAATACTAATGTGTAACCTGCTATGGCATGTTGGAAACAGACTAACCTTTCAGATAATTTTACTTTATTTTAGCAATATTTATAATACAGTCAATTACTTTTTCTTAAACGATGTACCGAATCAAAGACGACGATAATTTGAAAACAGAAAGATCAAATATAAAGATTGTAAGCATAATAATTTTTAAATGTGAACTATTTAAGCAAAACATCCCAAAATAGAATAAATGACTCTTTGATTAGAATGGAGGGAGTGTATATGATTATAAGATTCATTATCACAAGAGAGAATCATAATGCAAGAAAGTCCCAAGTAGTAGTATTTATGTAAGAGTATTCTTGGGAGTTAGGAGAACATCATAAATATGCCTTGTCCCTCTCATAACCCAACCTTCATTTTTGGATTGGCTTTGAGAAGGAAGTCTCTAATGCCTTTCAGTTTATGAACAACTTCTCTTATGCTATCGCGTCCATCAGGAGAGTCGTTAGTGCAAGACAGTCCAATTCCTATGACCCCGATCAGGCAATCAAGTTGTATTTCTGGGCTCATGGATTCACCATCATCACCTTTACCATCATCATCCAATGAACTTTTGGTTTGGAGAATAAGGTCAGGGTCCAGCACTTGCTCCATGTTGGTTGGGAAAGCTCTTTGCACCCATGTCTTTAGGCTTAATCCTTCCACGAAACTCTCATGTGTTGGACTTCTCCCTGTAAAAATCTCCATCAACATAATGCCGTAGCTGTACACATCTCCTGCAGTCGATGGTTTTGATCCAACACCATATTCTGCATCATGAATTTAATTAGATCTTATCACCATGTAAAACATTTGAGGTGTATAATTTAATCCGACACCTAAATTACATCTAGGTCCCCACCTGCACTCTTTAAGTAAGATATATATGAAACCTTTTGGTGTTAAGATTCTCACAAGCAAGTGTCACAGGGCACTTAATTTGCAGTTAGACTCTAATTAAAAGAAAGTCTCTAACCTGGAGGAATGTAACCAATCGAACCCTTTAGGGAACTTGTAGAAGTGATTGACTGATATCCTGTTCTTTCAATTAGCAACCTGGCAAGTCCAAAATCTCCAATCTTTGCAGTCATGTCTTCATCCAAAAGAATATTGCTAGGCTTTAAATCACAATGCACCACTGGAGTCTCACAATCATGGTGCAAATAACTTAACCCACAGGCAACATCAATTGCCACTTTTAACCTATCCAAAACACTTAACCCTTGCCCATATACATTCCTTCTCTTTCCCTCGATCCAATCTAGTAAGTTCCCATTTCTCATGAACTCATAAACCAAGGCGACAAATTCCATATTCTTGAAATCAATACTTGAGCATGAAGTAACCAGTTTAACAAGATTCCTGTGCCTAACATGCCTTAAAGCCGCGCACTCCGCCAAGAAACTCTTCCGAGAACCAGTAAACTCCATATCAAGAACCTTGACAGCAATGGCTGTTCCTTCTCTAAGGCACCCTTTGTAAACAGAACCAAAACTCCCTCGTCCAAGCAGATTTTCTTGGTTGAAGTTTCCAGTGGCGAAACGAAGCTCATTGTAGCTGACCATTTGATGCTTCCCCTTGGAAGAATCATTTAAATGTGTGACCTTCCCTTTACTTTTCCTAAAGAAGAAAAACAAACCAATTGCCAAAAATAGTGCTAGTACTGGGACAATTATGGCAATGATGATTCTGATTCCTGATATATTAATGCCATGATTTTTGCATTTCGAATTCAAGCAGAGCTTTGGGTTGCCTTCTAGATGAATACTAGAGATATTTGAGAAAATCCCATTCGTAGGGACTGCACCATCAAGATTATTGAAAGACAGGTTCAAAAACTGAAGGGCCATTAAGCTTTGTAGCTCTAAAGGGATAGAGCCAGAAAGCTGATTTGAGGAGAGGTCAAGAGTTGTCAAACCTTTCACTTCACCCAGAGTGCTTGGAATACTGCCTGAGAAGAAGTTCCTGGCAATGAGCAATTCCTCCAAGCTCTTGCAGTCACCAATGGAACTGGGAATGTTACCTGACAAACGATTATCCGAGAGGTCGATTGTAACAACAGCTTCTATTAGGCGAACTTCTTGAGGCAAAGGGCCAGTTAGAAAGTTCTTGGAAAGATTGAGGATGGTGCTTAAACTAGGGAGATTGAGAAACTCTCCAGGTATGCTTCCATTGAGGTTATTATTCGACAAATCCATTGAAAGCAGCCTTTGGAACGCCCGAAAAGTTGTGGGTATGTTTCCAACTAGCTCATTTCCTGACAAGTCAATTTGGCTTAATTTCTGGAGATTGCCGAGGGCATTTGGTATTCTACCAGAAAATTGATTTCCAGCCAAATTCAACTCCTGCAGCTCCTTCAACTGGCCTATTTCTGATGGAAGGTCACCGACGAGTGAATTGTAGCTCATATTTAGCAAAGCTAGGCCACTAAGCTGGCCAATTGAGGTGGGCACCCTACCAGAAATATGATTCCCTCCCATGTATAGGTTCTTGAGAACTTTGGAAAGATTTCCTATGGACTCTGGAATCACACCCTCTAAAAGATTCTCATCAATGGCTAGAAAGTTTAGACGTGTACTGTTTACTAAAGATGTCAAGAAACTGAGGCCACCATCACCCGAGCTAATGATATTATTTTTCCCAATGTTATACATGGTTAGCTCAGGGAGATTTCCCAGTCCTGGTGGTACTGTTCCATGCAAAAGGTTTTCGGCCATGCGAATAACTTTTATTCTTGTCAGGTTGTGCAAAGATCCAGGAATAGTACCGGTGAATTTATTAATGCAAAAATTGAAGACTAGAAGATTTGGGAGCGTAACTCCGACGTTGTAAGGAATGTCTCCCCACAAATTATTCGAAGCCAAGCCTAAAAATTCTAGTGAAGACATGTTGTAAATTGAAGGGGGAACAGTGCCAGTGAGATTGTTAATGATGAGATCAAGATGTTTTAGATTTGGGAGACGAGCCAAGTCAGTAGGAATTATTCCACCTAGGGTATTGGTGCCTAAATTCAGGGTGGTGAGTGAAGAAAGGTTACTTATGGATGGTGGTATTGAACCAGAAAGATGATTCCGTGCCAAGTTCAAAACTTGGAGATTCTTTAGGCGAGTGAGCTCATCTGGAATTCCTCCAGATAATTCATTTTGCATCAAGTCAACGACCCTAAGCTCTTTGCACTGGCTTATGTTTGCAGGTATACTGCCTTGGATGCTATTGGAACTCATGTTGAGAAGTCTCAGTCGAGAAAGATTGGCAAGTGAGTAGGGAAGTTTTCCGGTGAATCTGTTATTTTGAAGTTGAAGTGATCTGAGGAAGGATAGGTTGCCTATATGAGGGGCAATGAGACCGGTAATTTGGAGGCTGGAAAGGTCAAGCCCGACAACCCGATGGCCAAGCTCGTTGCAAACGACTCGGGTCCAGTTGCAAGGTGATGAGTTGATTAATTGGTCCCATGAAGATAGAGCATCAGGAGGTTGAATGGTTATGTGAGACTTGATGGAGATTAAGGCCTCTTTATCTGTGTCAATGCTTAGGGTGAGAGAGGTTACATAATGATATTTGGTGGTATAGGGAGAGAGAATAAAGGAAACGGTTAACAGAAGCACAGAAAGGTTAAGGTAGTGGGAATCCATCTTAGTTGCTTCTTGCACAACTGATCATGAGAATTTAGCCTGCTATGGGTATATATTTATAAAGTAATGCTAGAGCCACTCAATGAGCACTTAAATTTGTACACCAAATAATGTGACTTTCAATGTGTCATCTTATTTGATATTTTATGGACTCTACTATAAGTTAAAAAGTTATGTTAATAATATGACACATAAGATATCACATCATTTAATACCCAAAATTAAATGCTATTAGAGTGACCCTAGCATTACCCATATTTATACGAGGCCCTAGGCTTTAATTGACAATCCACCAACCACTCTCATACAAATACGATTGGCAAAGGTGAAGAAAATATTACATATTGACTAGGGTAACCAACCCAACATTTGATAAATCGCCATCAATGACGTCACAGACATAGAACTACTGTACGAAGATCTTGCTGAATGTAAATGTGTACAGCGTTAAGGGTGAAGCTATTAGAAAATAAGGGTTAATATCATTTTTGATACCCCAACTTTACTAATTTTTCAGTTTCCATACCCACTGTTTCTAGGTAATCAAAGTTAAGCCAAACTTTTTCAAAATTCATCACTTTTAAGCCCAATCGTTAAATGGTCGTTAATTACTAACGACTCACCTGCTATCCTAGGTTGGAAACCGGCAACAGGCTTGGCAACAGTGGAAAGCAACCACACCACACCAGTAGCAGTACACAGTAGCAGACTAGTAGTATCCCATCGACATCTTCGTTTCCTCCTTCCGTGCACTCATTTTACTCTCTCCTCTCAGTCTCTTCTCTCCTCCACCACAATTTCCTGCCCATTAAGTTAGTTATGCAAGTGTTAGCGAAGGAGCCTCTGTCTTTGGGTTTCAGATTTCGCCCCACCGACGAGGAGCTCATCACTCATTACCTTGGCCATAAAATCAACGGTCACCACTCTGAGGTTCAGGTCATCCCCGAAATTGACGCCCTGCAGTGGGAGCCACGGGAGTTTCTTTCTTTCTGCCTCTCTCTCTCTCTCTCTCTCTCTCTCTCTCAATTTCATACTACCACTCCATAATTTCTACTATTGCTACTACTACTATAACTACTACTTATTCTTTCTTCATCGATTTGATTTGATTCACATATCACCCTACAAGTCTACAACAACACTAGTCTCCTCTCTATCTCTCTCTCTCTAATCTTCATCCTTATTAGCGTAATATACTCCTTTTCTTTCTCTCTCTTTTCTTTACCCAATTACCTTTTATCTTAACTATCTATACATTTGTATTCTACTAAATTAGATATCAATTTGGGTACCCGGTTCTGAATCTCGAATTTGTTCCCTCTCCCTCTTTTTTCTTTTTAGCTCAATTTCAATTATGCTTTTTCTCCATCTTGTTTCTTTTTCCCCTTTTCCCCAAAATTGACTATTTGCTTAATCACTCTGTAAACATTGATTATACAAGTAGTGAATCTTTGTCCTTTACCTACCAATGCTTTTTTCTATGATTTACAATCTATTTAGAGTTTAAACATTACCCCAGTCAGTGTTTTCAAAGCTTTTCTCAGGTTTTCTGAATTTCCAACTTTTATAAATGTTTAAATTCTAGCTGTTTACCAGTACAGAAACTTATCTTTTCATTTGTATACATGTAGGATTGTCAGTTATAAAGACATATGATCCCGAGTGGTTCTTCTTCTGTCCGCGTGGCAGGAAGTATCCCAATGGGCATCGATCAAACAGGTCCCCTAATGTTGGCTATTGGAAAGCCACTAGCAAGGATCGTACCATAAAGTCTTCCAAGTCAGATTGGGGAGGAAGAGATTACGGGTAGGATTGGGGAGCAAAATTATGGCAAGAATCAATGAATGAAATTGGGGAAGGAATAAGGAGTAATTGGGGAAGAAAACAACCTGGAGAAACAGGTCAGCCGTTAGAAATTCACGGTCATTTAACGATTGGGATTAAAAATGATGGATTTTGGAAAGGTTTGGCTTAACTTTGATTGCCTTGAAACAGTGGGTATGAAAACTGAAAAATGAGTAAAGTTGGGGTATCAAAAATGATATTAACCCAGAAAATAACTAGTTTTACTCCCTTTGTGTTTAACACACAAAAACAAAACTTTTTTTTTAAATAATATTATATTCAAGCAAAACGATAAAATTAATAAAAATTAATTTAATTATTAAATAATACGATACCTAACATTTTTTGTAGAACCTTCAACCATACATTGTTGAAAACCAACAATTAAATAAAAAAAAGGCCAAAATATGAAAAATACCCCAAAGTAACCACTCAATCCCATAATGACCCCCAATGTTAAAATTTTCCCACTTCATACCTAATCTTACCATTTGTCTCAGTTAGGACCCTCCCGTCAATGACCGTTAGAAATGCTAACGGATGAGGGGTCATTTTGGTCAATCAATGGAAACATAATAATTAGGGTTACATATAGTTCTTTCCTTAATTATTATGTTTCCTTCATTTTAAAGGTTTCTTGTACCACATTCCTAATGTAACCCTAATTATAACACTTCTTATATAAATAGATGATTCAATCAATGGAAATATATACCATTATTCCCAAAGTTTATCAGTTTCTATATGGTATCAGAGCCTTGCTCCTAAATCTCCCTCTTTCCCCATGCCGCTGCCGCCCAATACTTCGACTTCATAGCTTCCGGTAACCAAACCCTCACCATTAAAAACCCCATTGACTCAACCCAAACTTTCGACCTCATCAACATCTCTCACCATAACATCACCAAACTTATCTCCACCAACTACATCGCTTGGAAACTCCAAGTTGAGACAATCCTCATTGGCTATAACCTTTACAAGTTTGTAGACGGCTCACACCCATGCCTACCTCCTACAGTCCTAGATCACCAATGATTCTCAAACATCCAAGAACGTTCCAACACCAAACCCACATTACCAACCTTGGATCCGATAAGAAAAACTCATGTTTGACGCTTTTGTCGGCTTCCTCTCTGTTCCCTTGGTTCCCTTGATCCAACAGGTCACCACCACCCGTGAAGCATGGGAAACTCTTGTACACACATATGCTCGTCCCACTCGCGGCCACATAAAGAAAATTAAAGATTACCTCAAGCGAGCTTCCAAGGGCACTCAGTCGATTTCCGACTACATGTAGTTTGTCAAAGATCGGGTTGATGAACTCGCAACTCTGGGTAAACCTCTTGATCACGAGGACCTTATCGAGATCATCCTCGGTGGATTGAATGATGACCACCGTCACATCGTGGATGTGGTTGAAGGCCATGACATTCCCATCTCGTTTGATGAGCTCCATGAAAAACTCATCAACCGCGAGCTGATCCTAAAGCAGTCACAACCCGCGTCCTTCTCGCACCCTGTCTCCGCCAGTATTGCTACCTCGAGGAACAACAGCTCTATTACTCATCACTCCTCCTCGCAAGCTCGGCCAGCGTTCTCTCAACCTCGGCAACCCTCCCAACCGCCCTCGACCTCGACTCCTCGGACATAACGCCCTTACATTGGCAAGTGTCAAGGCTGCCGCCAACAGGGTCACTTTGTTACTCACTGCCTCGCCTACCAGCTGATCGCCACTACTCCTCAGTCCGCTGCTCCCTTGATATCCAACTTAAAGTGGAAACCGCGAGCACACTTAATTAGCGACCACCTTCGATACAGGCACACCGAGCTGGCTTCTTGACAGTGGTGCCTCTCACCATGTCACTAGCGATCTTGGCAACCTTTCGCTCCACTCCCCCTACTCGGGCACAGATGACATGGTCATTGGTAATGATACATGCTTACATATCTCCAAAATTGGTTCTTCTTCCCTTAACACGCTCTCATACACTTTTACCTTAAAAAATATCTTGTTTGTTTCTAGCATTAAACATAATCTCATATCAATATCTCAATTTTGCATCTCCAATAACACTTCTATTGAGTTCTTACCATCTTCTTTTTATGTAAATGATCTACTAACAAGGCGAATATTACTGACCGGACATTCTAATGATGGTGTGTATGAATGGCCGACTACAACCCCCTCTCATCACCCCATTGCTTGTGTCAGCTCCAAAGTCTCTCACCAAGATTGACATCATCGACTTGGTCATCCATCTGGCCTAGTCCAACGTCAGATACTATTTAGCCTAGGTTTAGCAATAGACACTTCTCGCAATAATCATCTTTATTGTAATGATTGCCTTTCTAATAAAAGTCATAAACTTTATTTTCATCAAAATACTATTGTGTCTACTTTTCCACTTCAAACAATTTATACTGATGTTTGAACTTCCCCTCTTCACTCTATTGATGGTTTCAAATACAATGTGATTTTTGTTGATCACTATTTACATTATATTTGGCTGTATCCGCTCAGACGAAAGTCTGAGGTCGCCACCATCTTTCCCCGCTTTAAATCCTTGGTCGAAAACTATTTTAAGACCACCATTGTCACTCTTTATTCGGACAATGGTGATGAGTACACTGGTCTTTCCCGGGACACTACTTGGTCGCCTACTTGTCCGTTAATGGCATTTCCCATCTCACCTCCCCCTCATACTCTGGGACACAATGAGTTCTCGGAACGTCGCCACCGTCACATTATTGTGACTGGCCTCTCACTCCTATCTAAAGCATCTCTTTTGCTGCCCTTCTGGTCATTTGCGTTTCAAACAACGACCTACCGCATAAATCGTCTACCCCACCCCAACTCTGGACAAGCTCTCACCCCATCAAAGCCTATTTGGCTCTCCTTCCAACTACTCAAAACTTCGTGCCTTTGTTACCCCTGGCTTCGTCTTTACTCGGCCCACAAACTCGCTACTCGCTCCACTCCTTGTTCATCTCACGTCATGTTCGGTTTGTTGAGTCTACCTTCCCCATGTCCACTATCGCCACCCACCTTGCTCGCCCCACTGACTCCACTCGCGCCACTTGGTTACCTCCACATGAACTGATCCCGGATTCATACACATCATCCGCTGCCCGTTCTAGTGACTTCATGACAGTAGCTCCTAGCACTAATAAGACCGTGGTAGATCTCAGCTCCCCCACACCCCAACCTCACCTACATAATATATTGTCTGCTACAAGTCCTGTGCCTCATGTTCAACCCTCTTCGGCACCCAGTAACCTATCCGAGGCGAGCACTGTGCCCGCTGAACCCGAGATAGTTCTTGTGCCTGATGCTCCAACCTCCTTGGCCCCTGGCCCCATGCTTAAGGAGAGCACCATGTCCGCTGAACCCGAGAAAATTCCTGTGCCCGCTGTTGCTGGTACCTTACCCTTTGTCATTCGCTCCAAGAATAATATCTACAAGTCGCTCACCAAACTGAGTCTCTTGACTCAACTGGGAGCGGACAACGAACCAACCTGTGACACTCAAGCTCTCAAAGACATTAATTGGCGTCAGGCCATGTCTGATGAGTATGATACACTCACTCGTAATGGCACTTGGGATCTGGTTCCCTCGACTGATGCTTGCAATATTGTTGGCTGTAAATGGATCTTCCGTATCAAACGACATGCTGATGGCACCATTGACTGCTATAAAGCTCACCTAGTGGCCAAAGGGTTTCACCAGCGACCAGGGATTGACTATCACGAGACTTTCAGCCCAGTGGTTAAACTGACCACTGTCCGCCTAGTTTTATCGCTAGCTATATGCCAATGGTGAGATCTTCGGCAACTGGATGTGAACAATGCCTTTCTCCAAGGCACTTTGTCCGAAGAAGTGTGAACAATGCCTTTATCCAAGGCACTTTGTCAGAGGAAGTCTTCATGGATCAACCACATGGCTTCATCAAAAAGGATAATCCTCAACGTGTTTGTTGCCTTCACAAGGCTATTTATTAACTTAAACAAGCTCCCCGAGCATGGTACAACGAATTGCGACAGTTTCTTCTTACCTCTGGGTTCAAGAATTTTGTGGCCGACACGTCGCTATTCATACTTCATACAGGGGGCACCATCATCTATCTCCTTATTTATGTGGATGACATCATCATCACTGAAAATCAGCCTACTGCAGTTCAGACCTTCATCTCTCTGCTCATTTGTCGCTTCTCGCTCAAGGACCTCGGTGATCTTCACTATTTCCTTGGTGTTAAGGTTGTCAAGTGACCAAATTGTCTCCTACTCTCCCAGCGAGGATACATAGCCGATCTCCTTGCTCGTACGGGCATGACAGATGCTCGCCACATTGCTACTCCTTTAGCCACCTCACCAACTTTGACACTTCAGTCAGGCACTTCACTTACGGATCCAACAAAGTTTCGCGCAATGGTCGGGAGTCTTCAGTATCTGTCCCTTACTCGTCTTGATGTCGCCTATGCCGTCAACAAACTCTCTCAGTTCATGCATAGGCCGACCACCGAGCACTGGAATGTGGTCAAGAGGGTTCTCTGCGAGACTATTGATGCATGCATTCTTCTTCATCGTCAGTCTCCTCCAGCTCTCCATGCATTCACTGATGCAGACCGGGTGGACAACAAAGATGACTACACATCCACCATTGCCTATATTGTCTATCTTGGAAGCAACCCGATCTCTTGGAGCTCCAAGAAACAATGCACTGTTGCTCGCTCCTCGACTGAAGCTGAATATCGTGCAATGGCTGCCATTGCTAAGTTCGCTGGATTGTGTCTCTCCTCGGTGAGCTCGGTATCACTTCCACGACTCAACCCATCATTTATTGTGACAATGTGAGTGCCACTAACCTGTGCTCCAACCCAATCTTCCATATTCGCATGAAGCATGTAGCCATGTATTTTCACTTCATTTGATAACAAGTTCAGGATGAGTTATTTTACGGGTCTCTCATGTCTCCTCGGCAGATCAGTTGGCCGACGTCCTTACCAAGCCGCTTGCTCGTTAACGCTTCCATCAATTACTTTACGAGATTAGTCTCTCCTTCCGGGCGTCCATCTTATGAAAGCATATTAAAGAATAATATATTTATTTATTATTTATTTGTTACTACCTTATATAATTATTTCCGTATTATATTTTCTTTTCTGTAAATGTTTTTTGTACGACACTCCTAGTGTAGCTCTAATTGTAACTCTCTATATATAAAATAAATGATTCAATAGATGAAAAGTCTATGTTATTATTCACAAACTTTATCAGTTTCGATAAAAGCAACCAAAGACTTTGTGAAATTGGCCTTGCCAAGTCTCCCACGCAATCCAAGTATTATCGCGTTCCATGACTATGTTCATCATCACCACACCACAAAAGACTTTTGGGTGGGGTTATCCAAACCTATCCATACCCCATTACCCAAAATGCCAAAACTCAGAGTCTTGAAAACGCAAGCACGACTAATTAACCCAAAATGCCAAAACTGTTGAGTCTTGAGTCTGGACTCATCGGGATAAGTGGTTGCTCGCCTTGGCCGGGCATTATGGTTTTATAAAGTCTAAGCAAAGTTTTAGGGGGTGGAGATAATGGGGACGAATTTTCCACATGATATTATTCAATTTTGTTGCGGACTGCGGACTGCGGACTGGACAAATTTCTTGGTTTTACATTATTCACCAGTCATGACTTTAATTCGATGTTCACTGGGTCTTTTTTTTGCAATAACATAATTTCATTTAGGTGTAACAATTTACAAGAGATATGACACGAAATCCTGTATATGACTATTGAAATCCAAATTAGGCTCTGTTTATTTTCAGAACCCCTAAATGTTACATCGAAAAATTCTAAATGCAAAATCACTTAAGAAATTAAATTACCAAACTATCCTCCTTTGATTTTTTTTTAAAAGTACTTAACTTTAAAATAGCTCTATTTACCAAACTACCCTTCTTTCATTTAAAAAAACTCAATTAAACTAAATTAAAACACATATCTAACCCCTAAAATCAAGAACGGCGATGAGGTATATTGGTGGAGAATTAGAACCGCTTCCTCTCTTCTAGCAATTCAATGAATAGCGATGATCCTTTGTGCAAATATTGTTTTCAGACTATGGTTTCAAAATTTTCAAAGGTTCATCATTCACCAAATATAATAGTGGTTCTATTTTTATTTGGTCAACTTACAGCCAATCAAAGGGAATCTTCAATGTGGTTGGAAAAGGTAAAGAATCAAACAAAGAAAAAAATCGCCAGTTCATTTTGCAAACCAAGAAAAAAATCGCCACCTTTAAAAAAAAATCTAAAAAGTCGCTATGTGTTTTAAAAAAACATAAAAAAAAGTCGCCTCTTTTTTAATTTTTTTTTTTTACAAAAGTCGCCATGTTTTCAAAATTTTGTTGAAAAAAGTCGCCACCTTTTTAAAAAAATTTTGACAAAAAACGCCATGGTTTTTTTTTTAAATATGAAAAAAATCTTCATGTTGTTTAAAAAAATTAAAAAATCGCTAGGTTTTTTTATTAAAAAAATGAAAAAAATCGCCAAGTTGTTTAAAAAATAGGTAAAAAAGTCGCTAGCCTAAAAAACTTGTCAGGACTGAAAAAACGCTAACTTCCTTACAATTTTCTTCCTCTTACAGTTTTCTTCTTCTGGTTTTTTTTCTTCTTCTTTAATATATATATATATATATATATATATTCAGTACAATGTAGGTAACAACTTACCGTAAAAGAAGAATTAGAAGAATCATCATGAACGTTGTTATTCGGATCGGAATTCATTAAATAAATTGTTGGAAAGGAACAAGTTTAGGGTTTATAGTTAATTGTGAAGGAGGATTTGACATATATTTATAGGAGGATTAATTGAAACTCCTTTATATAAAATGAAAAGGATAAGGATTAATTAGTAATTAGAGTTTAGAGTTAATTATAACTCTTTTTTATAAAAGGAGTAATTAGTAAATAAACTATTTAATGAATGTGGCATTTAGTGTTTTTTATGTGACATTTAGGGTCACTCTTTATTTTACGGAAAATAACTTTCGGAAAATATTTTCCTTATTTTTTGATGTTTGGTAACCTTAGGAAAATGTAGTCAACGTAAAAGCTTTTCCGAGTCAACGGAAAATGACTTACGGATTTATTTTTCACAAATCATTTTCCAGATGTTCGAGCATTCCTCCGCGCTTTTGCAAAATTACACATATTTACATACACACATAATGTTTTACCCAACAAATAAATTGTTTAAAAATATATATGAAATTTGTGCACGTTATTTATGAATTATAATTTTAAAAATACTCACCACGTCCTAAAATTAGTGTCCATTATATCATATTGGAGTATTATTTAAGGACGTCCCAAACATTATTTATTTTATTTTTTAAAACAATTTTTCATATCAATTATTAAAAAAAATTATTTGTGAGCTTGAAAAAAGATAGATTTTATTGATTTGACACCATTAATGATAAATTGAGGGTTATTAAAAGAAAATTACTTAAACGTCAACACTATTTTATATTCAATATGTGTATTAATATTAGAATATACTTTTTGTATTTATTCATATATTGTTTTCCGTAACATTTTCCGTGTATTTGTCAAGCATCCGAAAATGTTTTCGGGCATATTTTCAAAAGATTTATCAAACAAGTGAAAATGAAATCTTTTTATTTTCTAGAAACCATTTTTCGTGAAACAAACGGAGTCTTATATATATCCGAAATTGAAAACAAAAAACAATTGCGTGATCTACCATTGAAGTACCCAACTTGTTTCCTTTCTGTCCCCCGGGGCATAGCTGAGTGGTAAAAAGAGGGAAACATAAGATTCTCGAGGCATGCAGCGTGAGTTCGATACTTGGTGGAAGCACTTTGCTTTCTTCTGAGGTTGGACCTTGTATGTGTTATCAGTTGCAATGTTCTCAAACCCTGTATTATTTCGGGCACATCCCGTGATTTTCCCGGTAGTAGCAATGAGGAACCTGAACTACTACCTCAGGATTCAACCTGGTTTAAAAAAAAAACGTGTTTCCTTCCAAATCATTGTGTCGATCGACATACCGTTGATGGTTAGGTTGTTGAGAGTGCTACGTGTGATCGATTTCAAAGGATCCCGATTCTTGAATAACGAAGACATGAATCTCGGTATTTTTAAAAAAAATTCCGTGGAAAATAAACGATGTTAACAAAAGCGTTAATCATAAAAAAATGGAATATATACACTTCAAACTTACTCTATCTGTTTCAAAATAAACGATGTTTTAACCTAAAAAAATTATCCCAAAATAAACTATGTTATATGATTTCATAAGAAATTTATCCACATATTACCAAAATTGCCCTTATTAATGAAATACTCTCTAATTAAATATTGTATTGAGAATGAAAAAGTAGAATAATTGTAAGAGAGTGTTAAGAGAAAAACGAAAAATAATCATGTAATTTATCAACAATACTTGCACTTAGATCATTCTTTTTCTAAGCTTATTTATTAATGAAGTACTCTCTAATGAAATGTTGTATTGGGAACGAAAAAGTAGAATGATTGTAAGAGAATGTTAAGAGGAAAACGAAAAATAATCATGTAACTCATCAACAATATTTACACTTAATTTACGTGCAATCTTTAAAACAACCATTATTATTATTTTGTCACAGAAGAAGTATTGTTTTGGGACGAGGTTATACTATTTGATCCATTCTATTAGAAAGTCAAAATATGTTACTTTTTTCATTCCAAAATTATTGTCTTGTTTGATTTGGTACATGAATTAAGAAAAAATAATTTATTTGATTATTAATATTAATATAATATGTAGTTTATTTTAAAACTCATAATATGTGGATCGTAATTAAAGTATAAACAAAAAGTAAAGGTAATATGATAAAAGTTTTGTTTTAAAATGTAAACTTTCAAACAAGACAATTTTTTCAGACCAATAAAAAAAGAAAATTAGGAGGACAATAATTTTGGGATGTAGGGAGTATAATCTTCAATTCTTCATAATCTTTCAACTTTACCATTCAAATATAATACAATATCTTGCTAAAGGTCAAACATGAACTTATATATACCTTAATTTTTAAACTTTTCAAATATGAATCATTCACTCGGAACCGAGAGAATATCAATTATCTTTTTTTAAATATCAATATTATTTGATACATGCAAAATTATTAAATACGGCATTTTTTATTTAGAGAAAGAAAGGGAGCGTAAATTCCATAATTTCCAAATATACTCTTTTTGCAAACTTCTCAAAATTAAAAGGGTGCAAGCGTCCCCAGTGAGTTGATTTAGGGGTCAAAACTATTACTTAATCTAGTGTTTCCTTTTTAATTTACAAGGTTGTAAGAAATCTATACTTTTTCCTTATTGTATTGTATGGGTGGGTGATGAGGCCCCGGCCTAGTGTCACCGTGTACAACTAGGTTTATTAAGGGATCTATTGGGTTCTTCTCCAATCTCCACGATAGAGAATCTAAAGGATATCAATTGAAAATCAAGGGAGAAGTCGTCAGGCCAAAGACAATTCTCTCTCCAAATTTGATTTTTCTTCTCGTTTTGGCACTTTTACAAGTGAAAAAAAAATCTTCTAATTTTTTTACTTTAAAAAAGTACATTTTTTAATATATAAATAGATATTTGATTTGTCTGATTTGGACTTCAACCTAATTTTTTCTCCGAAAATAATGAGATATATAAAATTATTAAAGATAAAGATAAAAAATATGTAAAATTATTGGAGTATGTACCAAATTGTTGAAATAATTTTTTATTTCGATAACTTATAGATATCAAATGACAAGTAAATTAGACGCTGTGTGAACTTGCTCTTATGGTCCATGTGACATCCACCATTGATCTTCCAATATAAAGGTGGAACAATCTCCTTTTATTGGAGAAATTGGTCTTCAGATTATTTTCAATCGCTTTACATTTTTATATATATTTTTTTAAAAATACATTATTCATTGTGATGTATAAAATTATACATTGTTATGTACAAAATAAAACACTTTTATACATTAGAATGTATACATGATACATGATTTGATGTCTGACGATGCATAAAATGTCTTTTTTCGGTTATGAAAAATTATAGAGATCTAAAACGATTGAATACTTTAAAGAGTGGATAAGCCCACAATTTTCTTTTTTTATTTAATAAAAATATACACTTATTTTAAATATGTACTTGTAGAAAATTACGTACTGTACCACTAAAACTTGCTAAAGTTGCAAGCAAACGATAGTCTTTCCGTTTTTAAATTATCGTCATTCTTTTCTTTTTCGTCCGTTCTAAAATAATTGTTATATTTGAAAACTTTCACTTTTAAGAAAATACTTTTACCACTTTATCATTACTTTTTAAATATATTTTAATTATTGCCACATACTCATGGGAATTAAAAAAACTCGCATATTTCACTGATATTTATAATATTCAATTACTCTTTACTTAAAAAAAAACGGTGTACCGGGTCAAAGAAGACAATAATTTAAAAACGAATGGAGTATTATCTTTCTTCCACAACAAGCAGTTTAATTTACAAAAGCCCCAACATGGTAAGGTAAAAACTTAGGTAAGATGGTTTTACGGATATTTTTTGTAAGACGGATCCTCCTTACCTGATCCACCGTGTGTTGGTAGGTTAAATCGTGAGAAAGTGAGGTTTCATCTTATGAATTAAGATCCGTAAGACCGTTTTATATGTGACTTATGATAAATACTAAATACTAACAAATACATAATTTTGTAGACGTTGCAGAAAAAAATTGTCAAATTAAAAATATAAAGTGCTTCCTCCATTTCAATGTCTTAGATAATAAGTTACTGTGAAAATTTATAAGAGGTTCAGTTAAATTGTTCAAACACTATTAAAAAATCTCTTCTTTAATTTAAACAATAATGTTGGGTTTAACACTAATTTTACAATTAAGTTTTAAATTTTCGGTTGCTACCTTGCAAATTTTTGAAAAGTTGAGTGACCAAATGTAGGGTTTTGCCTAGTTATAACAATAAGGGAATACCACCCTTTTGACCACCGTATAAATTGAGAAAATCCAATTTGACCAGCGACGTTTCATAACGACTAAATTAACCAACTTTTAATTTAGTTGCAATGTCGTCCTCGTCGTTTCATAAAGACCAAATTAACCAATTAATTTTTGTCATTATCTTTCTTTTATGTCAATTTCCTGGCTCGATATTGACAGAAGTTAGTTGGTTAATTTGGTTGTTATGAAATGGCGAGGATGACAGTGTAACCAAATTAAACGTTGGTTGATTAATTTGGTCGTTATGAAACATTGTTGGTCAAATTGGATTTCCCTAATTTGTACGGTGATAAAAAAATTGTATTCCCTAACAATAATTGTAGAAATAATTTTACCGTGATAACTTTGCCTTAAAGGCAAAGTGCATGAGTAGAAGTGATAGCCAAAAACAGTAATAGTAATATTTCTTGGATGGGTGTTTGAAAGTTTAATTAAACGAAAAACGTCAGAATAATAAATAAATAATTTAATCTTCTTGTGAAGTTTTTATATCTTCTTCGCAAATAAATCTATATTTAAAGTTGGTGAGGAGCATTATGGTTATGTCACCTCATTAAACTTTTGATATTATTGAATCCTCAAGCATCCACATCACTTGACTTGAGACTTTTCATTTTCTAACAATTAGCTAAAAATAATAGTTAATATGATATTGTTATAATAATCATTTACTATTAATCTCTTATATTGTTAATAATAGTAACAATTTTATATAAAAAGACTTTTACTACCAACATCATTTCTTAATAAATGTGGAATAATATTATTAGATTGACATTGTGTGAGTAATTTATTCTAATGACTCACTTCTAACACCATACTTTAACCTTTGATATCTTATTCATCCAAAACTCGATTTTGACAAATAAATATATCATTTTGATGCTCTCACTGAGTAGAATACATTTGCACAATTACCTTTGCCAACAAAAAAAATGACACGTAAAGAAATTCGTGTCTTAAGTCGCACAATTTCTTTCACTAAAAACACTAATTTTTCAACAAGTATTAGGTGAGTACTTTAACGAGTTCTAAAATCAACATTAATTTATAACCAATGTAAGATGCATCTCTACTATAATTACCAATAAAAGTGATTTAACAAATATTAGTTGAAAATTGATGTTGGTTTAAAAAGTATTTAGATAAATGACTTTTACTAAACTAACAAAAGAGTTATTTTAGTTTAAATTTTTTTAAATAAAATTATTATACCAACAATTGAAGAGATGTATATCACATTAGATAGAAAATAATGTTGGTTTCAAAAGTCTTAAGATAAAAGATTTTTACTATTATTATTATTAATATAATAAATGTATCCCACATTCGTTAGAAAATGATGTTGATTTCAAAAGTTTTAAGATAAAAGACTTCTAATGACTTTTAAAACTAACATCAATTTATAACCAATATAAGAAACATCCCTTCTAATGGTAATATTAGTAGAGATGTATTTCATATTGACTATAAATTATAAATTGATGTTGGTTAATTTTTTTTTTTTGATAAAAGACTTCTACTTATCACCAAAGAAGAGATATATCTTACATTGTTTAGAAAAAATATTAGTTTTGAAAATCTTATGTAAAAGACTTCTATTTTTATTACCAATAAAAGAGATGCATATCACATTATTTAAAAAGAAAAGTTGGATTTTAAAATCTTTAGACTAAAGACTTTCAGGACTCTTACAATAGATATATCTCACATTGATTACAAAATATGTTACTATTGTTAACAATAGAAAAAATGAATCACACATTGACTAGAAATTGATGTTGGTTTTAAAAAAAATATATTATTATTAATTACCAATACATGATATGTATTATACATTGGTTAGAAAATGATGTTGGTTTTTAAAGTCTTTTGATATAAGACTTCTACCATTATTACCAATAGAAGATGTATATCTCACATTGGTTAGAAAATGATGTTGATTTAAAATTATTTTAGATTAGATAAAAGATTTTTATTATTATTGTTAGCAATAGAATAGATATATCACACATTTGCTATAAATTGATGTTGGTTTTAAATTATTATTATTACCAATAAAAGAGATACATCCTAAATTGTTTAAAAAATGATGTTGATTTTAAAAATCTTTAGATACAAAAACATATACTTTTATCATCAATAGAAAAAAAGAAAAAAAATGTATCTCATTATATAGAAAGAGATGTGGGTTTAAGATTTTTTAAAGATAAATAACTTCTACTATTATTATTAAAAGGTGAGATGGATATATTAAAATCTTTTTATAAAAGACTTATTACCAATAGAAAAAATGTATTTCACATTGGTTAGGAAAGTAATATTGATTTAAAATGTTTATAGATAATGTATCTCATATTGATTATAAAGAGATGTATCCGACATTATTTAGAAATATATATTGATTATAAAAGTCTTTATATAAAAGAATTTTTATACTCCTTTCGTCTCTAAATTATCGTCTTCCTTTCATTTTTCGTCCGTTCCAAAATAATTGTCCAGTTTGAAACTTACCTTTTTAGAACATAACATTTACCACTTTACTCTTACTTTTTCACCCTACTTTAATTGTGGGCCACATACACATGAGCTTTAAAGGAAACTACACATTAAACCAATATAAATAATCAAGTCAATTGTTTTTTCTTAAACTGTGCGCCGGGTCAACCAGGACGATTATTTAGGGATAGAAGATGTATCACATCACCCAACTTTTGATATTGTTAAATTCTCAAGTCTCTACATCACTTGACTTGAAAATTTTCATTTTATAGCCATTAGCTAAAAATAATAGTTAATATGATATTGTGATATTAATCATTTACTATTAATTTTTTCTATTGTTAATAATAGTCGAAATTTTATATAGAAAAATTTTTATTGCCACATAATTTCTTAACCAATGTGGGATAATATTAGTATATTGATATTGGGTGAGTACTTTACTCTAATGACTCACTTCTAACATCATACTTTAAGCTTTGATATCTTAATCATCCAAAACTCGATTTATACAAATAAATATATCATTTTGATACTCTTACCGAGTAGAACACATTTGTACAATTACCTTTGCCAACAAACAAATGACACGTAAAAAAATTCGTGCCCCAAGTTACACAATTTCTTTCACTAAAAATACTAATTTTTCAACAAGTATTATGTGAGTACTTTATTGATTTCTAAAATCAATATTAATTTATAACCAATGTAAGATAGATCTCTACTATAATTACCAATAAAATATTAAAAGTGATGTAGCAAACATTGATTAAAAATTAATATTGGTTTAAAAAGTATTTAGATAAATGACTTTTACCAAACTAACAAAAGAAGATATATGTTCACATTTGTACGTTAGAAGTTGATGTTGACTTTAAAAGTCCTTAAGTAAAATCTTACCAATAAAAATGATTTATTCCTCATTGGTTACAAAGAATTATATATTTCAGTTAAAAAATTGGTAGATAAAATTATCTTACTAACAATAGAAGAGATGTATTCCATTTTAGATAAAAAATAATGTTGGTTTCAAGAGTTTTAAGATACAAGACTTTTACTATTATTATTAATATAATAGATGCATTTTTCAAAAGTGTTAAAATAAAAAACTTTTACTATTAGTATTATGTATCTCACATTGGTTAAAAGACTTCCACTATTATATATATATATATATATATATATATATATATATATATATATATATATATATATATATATTCCACATTTATTAGAAAATGATGTTGGTTTTATATTCCAACATTTAAATCATAATACCTAAAAGTTTAAAAATTATATTACTACTATTACTAAAAGAAGAAATATATGTCACATTTAAAAATTATAGTAGTATTATTACCAAAAGAACTCGTGCGGAGCACGGACTCTATAACTAATACTCCCTCCGTCCCTTAATAATCGTCCTGTTTGACTCGGCGCACAGTTTAAGAAAAAACAATTGACTTGATTATTTATATTGGTTTAATGTGTAGTTTCCTTTAAAGCCCATGTGTATGTGGCCCATAATTAAAGTAGAGTGAAAAAGTAAGGTTAAAGTGGTAAAAATGATGTTTTAAAAAAGAATGTTTCAAACTGGACAATTATTTTGAGACGGACGAAAAAGGAAAGGAGGACGATAATTTATGGACGGAGGGAGTATATGACGAATGTCAAATCGTCAAAATTATTTTTTTCCTTCTTTCTTAATACCGAGTATAAAGTAAGTCGGGATCGTATCCGCAGGAAATGTCGAAATTATTCCTTTTTAGAATTTTATGAAAATGATAAAACACAACTTGGATTTTAAATTAACTAAGAATAAATTTTAAAGACTGATTAACTAAAAATAAACAACTTTAAGTAAGCTATCAGAATAATTCTTAATTTAGTCCAATAAAATTAAAATCCAGCCAATGAACAAATTTCGTATCGCATTTTATTTCTGATCATCGATGCAAAGATATCTTGTAGGATTTCAAATAAACCGGTTAAAAGTGTCGACAAACGCCTAACACTCAATCTCTCCTTACCATATTGATAATCAAGAGACGCTCGTTAATTACCGTCTAACCGAGTTACAACCTCCGAGACGCTCGTAAGATTTAATAACTCGATTGCATTAAGAAGCGAGAGACCCGATTCAAAGCCACACATATTAAAGCAATAGCATGTAACAATGATTATCTGTTCCCGTAATACGGTCCGATTATGCTTGTGATGCCTAAAAGGTGTATTACTTGCCACTTTGTTAAGGCCGAGGACAATTACGGATCAACGGTGTTAACTAACTTTAGAATATTATGCTAATTAATATTCTGGCCATTAAACATTAATGAGACACAATATTCTTCCTACGTGTAAAACGGAGAACAAATAAATATTCAAAACCCACACAAGAATTAGATCAATTAGATCTCACAGAGATAAAAAGCTTGAGACTTAATCTCTCATTGACTGGAAGAAGAACCATAGCTAATAAACATAATTAAAAACCAACTTACAAGAAAAACCAAATTACTTGTTCCCAGCAGATAATGAATCTCAAAGAAGAACACTAGTTCTTTACACTTTGCTCCTCACAATTATTTCTCCTCTCTATCTCCCAAGTTACTCACTGAATAATCTCCCGTCTCCTTGGCCGAATTCCCCCCCATTCTGTTCAGAAGATACATACATAAAAATTACTCCACTCTCCCACTAAACCACTACTTGGTAGTTTTTAAAACTACCGGTAACTTCCAAAAACCGCCCACTACTTGCAAATCAGTATTTTCATTTAATACATAAACTGAATTAGACAGAAATAACTGTATTTTCTAACTGTCTAACAGGTCTGCTCGAAAATTCAGTAACTAGCTAACAGCTCAGCTCCGAAATGTGAATATCACGTGCCCATGTGACATCCCAAGTTTTCCCTCTCCTTGAATTCCAGCACTTTCTTCTTTTGCAGCTGCCTTTGCACCTACATCATAATCAGCACAAAAACCAACCAAAAGTGTAATATTTTGCTCTAAAATAAATCATAAAACCGACTAATTCTATCACACTTTTGGTCTACCATCAGTATAAAAAAGGTTTTAGAGGAAAACAAAAGGCTAACAGTTAACGAGGAGCAAGAGAACCAAGGTAGGTATATATTTGCATCGATACAACTTGAACCAAACAATTGATGGGAACGTAATTCCATTTAAGATTCATGGTTATTATTAAAAGTAGGACTTGTAAAGGTAAAATATGGTCATCTTATTTTTCTTATTAAAACCCTAGTTTTAATTTATTATTTAAACATTTCGTGGTTTAAAAGAAATAATAAGAAGTTACTATATTTAATAAGTTTATTGGTCCTAAAGCTATGGTAAGTAGTTACCATATTGAATACTTCCAAAAGCTCACAATAATTCTTAATTGATGTTGGACAATATCTTTGGTAGATCCTTGAATTAAATTAGGAAATTAATTTAGGAAACAAATCTTTTATTTCCCAACATTATGTTTCCTTGTAATTGTTGGATTCTTATTTGTATAGGATAAATTATTTTATTTAAATTAGGAAACTATATTTGGAAACTAATTGATTTATTTCCTAATCCTTTATTTTCTTTGAGTCTTTTGTTCTTCTTATTCGTGTAGGTCTCTAACAACATATATATATATATATATATATATATATATATATATATATATATATATATATATATATATATATATATATATATATATATGAGGATCTTGTGTTTTCTACTGTTTACATATTTGACTTTTTGGTCGATGCACCTCCGGGTGTAGCTTCGTTACAAGTTGCATCGATAGATTTCTTGAATCCTAGCTACTATTGATCTTTCATTTGGTATCAGAGCCTCCTCTTGACGTCACTAAGAGAAGATTCTGTTTGTAGCTATGATGGATTCTCAATATGAGAATGTTATTCGTCTTCCTACCTTGACTAATGTTAATTACTCAATTTGGAAAGTCAAGGATTCGTATCTTCATCAAATCAATTGATGAGAGAACGTGACTTGTTATTCTGAATGATTGGACTCCATCTAAGACCACTGATAATGATGGTGATGTTAAAATCACCAGTGAGGCAAATTGGACCACTCAAGATAGAACCACTGCTTCGTTTAATTCTAAGGTTCTTTCAGCCTTATACAAGGCCTTAGATGCCAACACTTTCAGAGTTATTGCAAATTATGACTCTGCCAATGATGTTTGGGATGCCCTTCAAACTTTATGTGAAGGTCCTGCTAGTGTTCGTGTTTCAAAACTTAGAATGTTTACTACTCAATTTGAGAACACTATAATGAATGAGGATGAATATATTATGTCTTACTATGGTAGATTATTTGATATATCTAATACTGCTCTTGCTTTGGGTGATCCTATCACCAATGATCGTCTTGTTAGCAAGATGATGCGCACTTTGCCTGAAAAATTTAATGCCAAAATTTGTGTTATTGAGGAAGCTCATGACATTGACAAAATTGGTTTTGAAAAACTAGCTAGCATTCTACAAAATTTTGAGTTTAACCTCAATGAGCAAATTAAGAACAAAGACAAAGGTGAATCATCTTCTACCCCTTATGTGGAAAGTATTGTTTTTCCTTCTGTTGTTGACGTGTCTTTTGAATTGATTGAATTGCATAAGGAGATTGAGGAGTCTGATTTTGATGAATACTCTATGGATCTTTTAACAAAAAAGTTTAAAAATATTTTGAAAGCCAAAGGACAAAATAGATCTCCTTTTTTTAAGCACCAAAATTGCTTTCAAACATGAGCTTAACAAGTTTATTCGCAAGGAAAATTCTTTCCAAACCACTGAAAAATCTTTTACCAACCATTTTGCTAAACATACTACATCTAGTGGTAAAAATATTGATTTCATTCAATGTGCTAATACCATGCGTAAGAAGGTTTTGAATGTTTCTGCTACTTTGAGTGACAGTGATGATGAAGATCCAGGTGATCTCATCACTCTCACAACAATGCAATGTTTAAAGACTAATCTTACAGGTGTTTCACGTGATGTAGCTTCCAATGTAGCTGCATCAGACAAAAATTGGTATGATTCTCTGTGCTTTAATTCGTCCATATCTGAAGACACTACATGTATTCAAGAGTTAGAATGCAAGGATGATTCATATCTATTGGAAGCTTACAAAGAATTGTACAATGATTGAGAGAAAATCGCTTCCCAAGTCAAGCTGGTTTTTGCAAAAACAAATGAAGCACTCAAGAAAGTGAATAAAGATCAGAAGGAGTGCATTGCTAAACTGGAGTGTTTGCTTACAAAGAATGACGTAGAGCTTGAAAATTTGAAAGAAGAACTTCACATAGCAAATGAAACAGTGGCAAAGTGGAATTCCAGTTAACAAAAACTTGATGATATGTTGAAGTCTGGAAATAATGGTAAGTCTGGACTTGGATTCATGCCAAAAACATTTGTTAAGGAATGTGAAGGTACATCTTCTGAACCAAAACAGTCTACACACACTTTTCAAAAACCAAATTTCTTTGAAAAACCAAAAACTAGGAAGAGAAATTTTGTGTGTCATTACTGTCACAAACCTGGATATATTCAGCCCTTCTGTTACTTGAAAAAGGCAAACTATGGTGAAAAAGTTAGGCAATCATATTTGGTTCGTAACTAGATGCAGCTGTATCCGAAGTTACATCAGTGAAAGGTGTTCAGAAAAACTTGGGTTTCTAAAGGTGGTCAATTAGATATTGTTCTAGACCCTCAGTATTCAAAAGCTGAAAGTTTAGAGAACTCTCGAAATTTGGATGTAGCTTCTGATGTAGCTGTATCACAAGCTGCATTTGTCAAAACTTTTGCAAAAGCTGAAACTGAATCCCAAAATGCTGAAACTGTTCCCCTTATGACTGATCGAAGCCATGATATTCCTAGTCGTATACATAAAGACCATCCAACTTCTCAAGTGATAGGTAATGTTCATGATGACATGTTCACAAAGAGAAAAGGTAAGGTTGATTCTCACAAATTAACGTGCTTATCAAAATATTTTTGAGAGAAACCTTGTTACTTTTAATAGTTAGTTTTAGTAATTAGTTTAATTTAGTTTTTAATCATAAATTTTTTCTAGAGTCTATTTTTTTTTTTGCTTTTATTGCTTGCTTTTTAAATATGACTCTACAACTTTTATGGATGCACAAAATGATCAAAGATTAAGAACTACACATTGATGTGTTAACCTTGTATTGTGATAACACCAATGCAGTTTGTATATCAAAAAATTCAGTTCAACATTCTCAAACAAAACACATTGATATAAGACACTACTTTATTAGAGACTTGATTGAACAAGTGATTGTTTGTATTGAACATGTTGGGACAAAAAATCGATTGACTGATATATTTACTAAGAGTTTTGATTTTGAAAAGATTTTCAAATCTAAGGAAATCTCTTGGTATGTGTGTCATATGACTTTACACTTAGTTAATTATAAGAAAATAAAAAAAAATATAGGCACCCTTACATTATGTATTTAGGGACACTCTAGATAAATTGATTCACATGTATGTGCCTTATATTGTTACTTGGAAATTGCATTCAAATTCAGTTTAATTTGATCTTGGTTTATGATTCTCACTCACTCTCCCAGTTTTTGAGCAAGTTTGAAGTCCACAAAGAAAAAAGCTACCTAATGTATAAGAGTTGTAACATCTTATCTTGGTACTATAGAACTTTGGTTCTCATGGGTTGATCTTGAGAAAAATGGATACCCTTGAAAAGTGTGAAAGCTAACTAAAAGAAAAGAGCTACCTATGAACAAGGTTTGTTGTCATTCTCTCTTGAAATTATGAATATTTGGATTTCATGGGTTGATCATGTGCAAAATAGCTTCCCTTGGTAAATAGTATGAAAGGTTCCTAGTGGCATGTTTGTATACTTGAAATAAAATAGAGCTATACTCCTAGGGAAATAAAGTACATATGAATTTTAGTTATGAGAAATTTTTTGATCTTGGGAGAGAAACATGTTTAAGAAAGAAAAAAAATACAAAAATTGCACAAAATTTTATTATTAGTGAATGCACCTCCTAATGCAGCAGCTGCATCAGGAACTACATCCTTTGATCTAGTTTTTATCACTTGTGTGTGATTGCATTTTTTATTCTTTTTCCTAACATCAGTTATCATGTTTTTAGGTATAAAATTTTAGAACATGCATTGTTGCTAAGGATATCAACTTTGTGACATTTTTTCCTAAAATAAATTGTGCAAATTAATTTCCAAAAAATCTCCATGTTGAAAAATATTCAGTGGATGCCTAATCTTTGTGGGGAATTAAGAAACATTGAACTTTGGATATGGGTTGCTAAAGTATTGCTTGTGTTTGATCAATTTTTGGGTAAACATTTTATTGTGTTTTCTAAAAAATCTTGAATTTATTTGAGGTATCCTAAATGATTTTTGAAAAGAAATAAAATTTTCCCCACATTCAGTATTTTCCAGTCTATTTACATCTGCCCTCATGCCCTAATTACATGTGATGTGGACTTCTGTGTTGAATTTAGTCAAAATAATTGCCTTTCAAAAATCAAATTCAACATAATTTGAATTGACCTCCTTATCTTTTAGTGCATTATCTCCTAATAGCTAACTCCCTGGTTTGTAGTGTTTTTTGAAGTATTGTTATTAACATATTGAAGTCATTAAGGTGCACTTATTCTCTACAAAATTCTCTTTGACAAATTTTCCTCCATTTTGCTAAAAATCTCGTGCCCCTTCTTCTCTTCATTTCTTATTCTATAAACCCTAGTCTGTTCGAATGGCTTCCAGTCCTTCCAGTCCCTCAAACCCTAAAAATTCGACAGTCCAGACTGATGAAGCTTTGAATGCAACTTCACCCAAAGCTACATCACCCTGATTTCTGAAGTTCTACACTTTCTCTTCCTCTTTTGGTCAAATAGGGGGAGAAAGGTCAAATGTTGATGTTCTTACTGGTGATTGTGTTTCTTCTACTGCTGATGATGAAGATGTTACATCTTTTGATGAATCTGATTCCTTGAAGATGTTACATCTTTTGATGATGATGAATCTGATTCCTTGTAAATTCATCATTGTGATTGTTTTTCCCATAAACTGTTTCATGTTTGTTTTATATGCATCATTGGTATATTCTGATTTGAGTTTAGTAAATGATTTCTGATTTTATACCTTGCACAAATTCATGAGGAGATGAGATTTTCTAACCAATGCATGTTAGATGGTTTGATTGGTGCTGAATAAACACTTGTCATTTGATTTGACCAGAAAGATTCAACAAAGGGGGAGATTGTAAGGGTAAAATAGGGTCATTCTATTTTTCTTATTAAAACCCTAGTTTTAATTTATTATTAAAACCTTTCTTGGTCCAAAAGCAATAGTAAGAAGTTATCATATTTAATAAGTTTATTGGTTCTAAAGATATGGTAAGTATTTACCATATTGAATACTTCCAAAAGCTCTAAAGAATCCTTAATTGAGTTGGACAATATCTTTGGTAGATCATTGAATTAAATTAGGAAACTAATTTAGGAAACAAATCTTTTATTTCCTAACATTATGTTTCCTTGGAGTTGTTGGATTCTTATTTGTGTAGGATAGATTCTTTGACTTAAATTAGGAAACTATATTTGGAAACTAATTGATTTATTTCCTAATCCTTTATTTTCTTGGAGTCTTTTGTTTTTCTTATTCGTGTAGGTCTCTAGCAGCATATATATATATATATATACGAGGAACTCGTGCAGACTGCGATGAGATACATTCAGAGACATATTATTCAGAGAGAAAAGCTGAGAGTTTCGCTGAAGTTTTCTGGATGCAGCTCCGGGTGTAGCTTCATCACAAGCTACATTGTTGTTGTTGTTGTTTTCATTCCTAGTTTCTAGGAAGCTTATTTTTTAATCTCACGTTTTCTATACTTTGTGTTTGTGGGTTTTTCCTTTCCAGACTTATTGTCTTGTGAGATGTTTGGTATTTTGATGATTTCACAATTTGTTTTGTTAAACACATAATCCTTTTTAGTGAAATCTTTTTGGTCATAAGACTGAATTTACAAGTATAACTTATAGATTGTTTGATAAACTTCTGTGTTTATTATTGCTTTAATTGTTTAAAGTCTTCCGTTGTTTACATATTTGACTTTCTGGTTGATGCACCTACGGGCGTAGTTTCGTTACAAGCTGCATCGACAGATTCCTTGAATCCTAGCTACTATTGATCTCTCAGGACTTAAGTTGGAGTCTAAGAATAAGCTGAATTAGTGTAAAATAAAGGTTATATATAGCCACTGTTCTAAAACTCCCCGCCTAGCTCCGCCTAGGCCCCTCTCTACCGCCGCGACTTTCTTAGTTGTCGCCTAATCGACCAAATCGGCGTCTACGTCAAACCTCGCCGACCTTAATTTATTTTTATAGCTTTGATTTTGTGGCATGCGGTAACCGGAGAAGGAATGAGGAGCAAACTGGAGAAGGAAGGGAGAGTGGTAATGGTGAGGTAGAGAGGGAGGTGATGGGGGGTGAACTAGAGTAATATATTTTTTGTTTTTAGTTCTAAATTTGGCTGGTTTATTACTTTGGAGTTGTTGAGAATTGTGATTAATGGTAGGTTTGTATATTTTTGTTCATTTTACAAATATAGACAAGTGTTTGATAAAATGGCAAATATAAAAAAATTAAATTTGTATTCAATGTGTTTGATATTTGATGTAAATTATCAAAAAAATGATAATTATGCCTTAATTCTAGGCCCCGCCTAGGCCCCGATTACGCCCCGACTAGTCCCCTAGGCGCTAGGCGCTAGTGTGCCGCCTAGCGGCCGCCTAACGATTTTTAGAACCTTGTATATAGCGGGAGGTGGCAAACGAGTAGGTTAGACGGATGGGGAAGGATGGTGCTCACGTGGGTTGCGGGTATATGAATATGAGTAAGTCTCATGTAACAGGGTTTTACGGATTTTAATTCGTAAGACGGAGCTACACTCTCTCACAGCTTAACCCATCAACACACGGTGAGTCGGGTAAAAAAAATCCATCTTATAAAATATATCCACAAGACCGTTTTACCTTTGTTTTTGCCTATGAATATTGACAAAAATTACTACCGCACCTCTAGTTTTAGAGTAGGTCTCCTGTAAGACGATCTTATGGATCTTAGACCCATTCTCTCATAGCTCTATCTACTAACACATAGTAAATTGGATAAAAAGAATTCGTCTTACAAAAAATATCTTTAAGACCATTTTTTAGATGATTTGATTGGTGTTGAATAAACATTTGTCATTTGATTTGACCAGAAAGATTCAACAAAGGGGAGATTGTAAGGATAAAATATGATCATCATATTTTTCTTATTAAAACCCTAGTTTTAATTTATTATTAAAACCTTTCTTGGTCCAAAATCAATAGTAAGAAGTTACCATATTTAATAAGTTTATTGGTCTTAAAGCTATGGTAAGTAGTTACCATATTGAATACTTCCAAAAGCTTTCAAGAATCCTTAATTGAGTTGGACAATATCTTTGGTAGATAACCTTGAATTAAATTAGAAAACTAATTTAGGAAACAAATCTTTTATTTCCCAACATTATGTTTCTTTGGAGTTCTTGGATTCTTTTTTGTTTATGATAGATTCTTTGACTTAAATTAGGAAACTATATTTGGAAACTAATTGATCTATTTCCTAATCTTTTGTTTCCTTGGAGTCTTTTGTTCTTCTTATTCGTGTAGGTCTCTAGCAGCATATATATATATATATATATATGTATATATATATATATATATGTGAGGAACTCGTGCAAACTGCGATGAGATACGTTCAGAGACTTACAGTGGCGGACACAAGCATTACACTATGGGGGCAGTTGCCCCCACTTGGATTTTTGTGCACAAAGGGATTTTTTATTTATTTTTTAATAATCTATTATTTTAAACAGTTTGCCCCCACCTACATAAGATTTATGCATTTTGCCCCCACCTAAACTTAAAATGGCTAAATGCCTAAGAGAAAATTTGTGCACCCGAATGATTTATAAATTTTATTAAATGTATGCACCCAGTTGAGAATTTTTCTGCGTCCGCCACTGGAGACTTATTATTCAGAGAGAAAAGCTGAGAGCTTCGCTGAAGTTTTCTAGATGCAGCTCCGGGTGTAGCTTCATCACGAGCTACATTTCTGCTGTTGCTGTTTGCATTCCTAGTTTCTAGGAAGCTTATTTTTTAATCCCACGTTTTCTATACCTTGTGTTTGTGGGTTTTTCCTCTCCAGACTTATTGTCTTGTGAGATGTTTGGTATTTTGGTAATTTCACAATTTGTTTTGTTAAACACATAATCATTTTTAGTGAAATCTTTTTGGTCATAAGGATGGATCTATAAGTATAGCTTGTAGATTGTTTGATAAACTTCTGTGTTTATTATTACTTTAATTGTTTAAAGTCTTCCGCTGTTTACATATTTGACTTTCTGGTTGATGCACCTACGGGCGTAGTTTCGTTACAAGCTGCATCGACAGATTCCTTGAATCCTAGCTACTATTGATCTCTCAGGACTTAAGTTGGAGTCTAAGAATAAACTGAATTAGTGTAAAATAAAGGTTATATATTGCGAGAGGTGGCAAACGAGTAGGTTAGACGGACGGGGAAGGATGGTGCTCACGTGGGTTGCGGGTATATGAATATGAGTAAGTCTCATGTAATAGGGTCTTACGGATCTTAATTTGTAAGACGGAGCTACACTCTCTCACAGCTCAACCCATCAACACATGGTGAGTCGGGTAAAAAAAAATCCATCTTATAAAATGTATCCGTAAGACTGTCTTACCTATGTTTTTGCCTATGAATATTGACAAAAATTACTAACGCACCTTTAGTTTTAGAGTAGGTCTTCTGTAAGACGGTCTTACGGATCTTAGACCCACTCTCTCATAACTTTATCCACTAACACACAATAAATCAGATAAAAAGAATTTGTGTTACAAAAAATATCTTTAAAGCCATTTTACCCAAGTATTTACGCTAGTTTTAACCATACAGTCTAAAGTAGTTTATCCCGCTCTAGCTAGGCAACAAATTTTACAAACAAATACAATAAATACAGTGGTATAATAAATACCAATGAGTGTGCAAAGCGGTAGAGTTGTAACTTTATAAATAAAGTACAAGTTGTCAAGATATTAAAAAAAACATAATATAATAGCATCGTGTATCAGTGTATGTGATTCAAGGCGTGAATTGAGACAGAAAAAGTTCAAGCATTGCTCTGGGTTGTGCTGCTGGAAAGGCCTCACCATTTCCTGCCAAACAAAATGAAAGCGTACGTGCTCAGACTCGGTCAAGCACTACTAAGAGCATATTTAATGGATTGGCAACCAAGTATTTCCCCAAAATCTTGTCAAATAAGAAGGGAGTGGTAAGTGAGAATCAAATATGATTTAGCCGTTTGAAGTAGCTGGCAAGAGACGTCTGCTTTTCCGGAAAAAGCAGTCACTTCACTTCCCTTTTCTTCCAGTCGTCTCCCTCTTTCTCTCCAAATGAGTGGGTCCTTTAATATTTTTTCTTTTTCTTTGTTTTTTTGGTCTTTTTGTTATTAATTTTTTTTAAAAGTATATATTTTTATCTATAAATAGAAATTATGTTTGACTTATTTAGACACCAAATAATTTTTTTCAAAATTTAAAGTTATTATAGAAAAAAATGGTGGGGTATGAAAGAATATTGAGGTTTGTGTCTAGGTGTTATATGAGTTTTTTGTTTGAGTATGTTATATATGAATATCAAATGAATTTTTATATTCATTTTTAGTAAGTAGTGTATTTATTTTAATGGGGGATAAAAAATAATATTTTTTTGTACATTCTCTAAGGAATTTATATGAGTGTTGAGTGAATAGCTGGCTGTAACTTGCTTAGATAATGCATTCATATGTAAAAGAAACTAGGGAAAAATGATTTTAAAATTTCAATAATAATTTATTATTATTTTAAATTTTTTTTAATTTTTTTAAAAATAAAAAGTGAAGAATATTCTTTTTGGGAGGGATGAAGGTTATCCAAACAAACTGATAAGATGCAAGTAAAATAAAGGAGTAAAATAAGGAAGTGAGAGTGAGGTGACCTGTTGGATAGAAATGAGTCCACGGGGAAAGGTTGACATCGATCATTTGTCCGAACTCGGGGCGTTGCATGTTATCGATATTGTTGATGTTGCTATGCGCATGCTCATCATCCATCCTACAGCTAGGGGGGCTCATATGCTGTTGTTGCTGTCGCTGATTCTGGTGCTGATGCTGTTGCTCATTCATATTTTGTCCGCACAGTAGGTTCGGTTGTGGCGCCGATAACATGTCCATCCGTTCATCCCCTTGATCTCTTCACAACAAACAGGAACAAGCGCACGCGCACACACACAACAATCAGTTTGACTTAAAAAGTCAAAACATGAAAATGATTTATAAGAAACAATATCTAGGAGAATAATGTGAAAAATATATAGTTCATGCATGTTAAGGGTTGATCGATTTGAGTATGACTGAACAAAATAAAGTAAAAAATAAAATGAGCTGGTTGAGCTCGAGCAATTGTAATTTGTAACCTCAGAGACAGAAGCTGGCCATTAGAATCCAGGAAATTTAGAATCTGAGAGTGTGGATCTCTCCGGGGGAGCCATTCTGACATATTGTTTGGAATTGCTGTGACCAAACTGTGGACGTTTAGATTATCTGCTGCCAGATTAACCTAAATAAATAACTCATCAATCATGCATCTTCAAATATAGTATTAGTCACAAATTAAATGATTGGTGTAGAACGATGATTGATGCATTCAGCAAACCTGTGAAGTTGGCTGTACATCTGCAGGATTATACTTCTCCTCCAAAATTTGCTGCCAATTTACCATAAACTCAAATTATACACTACTCTTTAGTCTTTACTATCCCTTCCAGAAAGCCTAAGGTTTGAAAATCAAACATTTTAATATAAATAACCTTAATTCTAAAAAACTAAGATAGTTTTGCAAATTAATTATAGTTTAATGAAATTAAGTAAGATAAGAGATTTAGATACTAATTAATTAAAACATCTTTTATTAATCAAACAAAACTCATGATCTTTCAGTTTAATATTGTAATAAAGTAGAAACTAGGGTATTTTGTGTGGAACTATACGGATCGAGTATAGTTTTGAGTTTTTGATTGTTCTATATAGTAACAAAACAAAGTTCTCTTCAAAACGTGTTTTTACAAGGGACATTCATTTTGGAACTGATGGGGGAATATCTATGAGCACAAAAATTAATATATAGACTCGAACTAACCTTGCGCAGACGGACGTTTTTCAGAGTTTCCTCAAGGACTTGTTCCCTGTACTCAGCCTCACACATTGTTGTGATTTCATAAGGATCACCTTCAAACATACTGAATAAAAGTTTCAGATAATTTGTATAAATATACATGTATATGTAGAACGAACGAGTTTTGCCTACTGGTCTGCAAATCAAGTATTTACCTTAATCGTTTTTCCATATCCTGCATCTGAGACTTACACCTCAGCATTTCTTGTTGAATTTCCTGTAAACCGTATAAATTTAATGTAACGAGTTGGAACAAAAATTGAAGACTAGATAGACAATAGATAGAATACCTTTAATGTAGATCCAGACATACCTCAAATTGAGAATCGACGCTCACTGGGCTGCTCCACCCATAACAGCAAAGTGAATATATATATATGAAAAGTACGTATATAAAGTTAGAACCATACTAACTAAGAAGATATGTTTGGTTGCTTGAAATTGGCAAGCAGATGAAGGAAATTTATGTGCGAATTTTCAGAAGGCAAAAGACGAAATATATATATTCATCGAAAATATGTGTAGGACATTTAGTTGTAAAAATCTGATTCATCTTTCCTTGTACAAAATCCATGAGCCGAAACAGTGGGCTTAAAGATTACTACCTAGATCTAACCCCCCCAAAAAAAGTCACATTCTTTTGTCTTTTTAAACTCAATTTGACAGTTTTAATTTGTTGAATCAATATTTAACATATTTTTACTTGCTTATAGAGAATAAAATGATAATGTTTGTAAACTACACGGAGAGTACCACAAGTTTCATGGTTCATGATTAAAGAGCAAGTAATTAAATTTATATCAAAATTTCATTCGAAATAACGTCAAGCTGACTGCTGACTATCAAATGTTCAAATGCGACTATTTAATTTGTTGAGACAGATGAAGTACTATTATCAACACCCAAGGGTTAAAGATATTTGAAAGAAAAGAAAAATGAAAACCGTATCCAGATCCAGAAGAAACCAAAAGGTTAGGGACGAAAGAGACAAATTAAAACTCTGAACAAACCTTGTCGCTTGATTTACTCGATCAGCTTCACCCTTCAACTTACCAAGAGCTCTTTGAAGGTACTGCGGCAAAAATATATCAGAATTTTCTTTTTAATTTAAAAAACAAAAGAAAAGAAAGGCAAATATACAGCGATCTATATCCCCGGCCAGCTCACAAATTAGCTAATCAAGTGTTACTTATATACCTCTTGATTATGCAGCCTTCAAGGTTTTGCACAGTGACATGAAAACAAGATGATCCACGTTACAATCAAATTTAGGAGAGAGAGAGAGAGAAAACCATTAACACAACCAATTCAAAAAGATGTTATACGGAGAGAGAGAGAGAGAGAGAGAGAGAGAGAACCATGGCCTTCCTTACCGTCCACGCTCATGCTCAGGAAGGTTCAAATAACGCACAATGATATCCTCAATGCTTTAACGAGCATAACCAGAAAAAAGAAAAAAAGAAACATATAAGTCAAAGTAAATAAGAGGATGGGTTGGGAATGTGTAATTAATCATGTATCACCTTCTATTTCCAGAGAAAATACTAAGTCTACCGGAGGGAGAGAACATGATGAGAGCGACATCAACATCACATAGGACAGAGAGTTCATAAGCCTTTTTGATCAGCCCATTTCTTCTTTTTGAGAAAGTGACTTGTCTGTTTGTTGTGTTCTCAATTTTCTTGATTTGAAGCTTAACTCTCCCCATATTTAGTAATTAAGAAAAGCTTTGAACAGTTTCTGTTTTGGTAGGATGACTAAATATAGTATATAGTACTATATATATATTGAGGAGAATATGATCAAATCTCTCTCTCTCTCTCTCCCTCTTAGATCGATTGTAATGGCTGGAGATCTAATAAACAATAATTAAAATAAATAAATGAAGGGTGTTGTGAAAGAAAGATGGAAGGAGAAAAGGGATTGAGAGGAAGGAGGAAGCAAGGAAGAAGTAGAAGATGAGAGAATGAATTTTGTCAATGTCAGGCCAATGAGAGAAGATGACGAGAGAGAGAGAGAGGATGGCGGTGGTGCATTACTGAATACTGATCCATTTGTCCTCATTTCGGGGGTAAAATGTAGTTTCCATAGATCCCTTAATGCGGCTGTCCATGTAAAAAACGAGTAGCTGCGATCATTGACGTATGTTGCTGCTATAGTGTATAGACCCATGGCCATGTGCAACACCGAGTCCAAGTTGATTTAATTCTCATTTATACCCCTAATTAGTTTACGTAACATACGCATGTTATAGATGGTATGACTGATTTAGATTTCCAGAGTGTGTAAGGAAGAGAGTGAAAATATCCTCGAGCAATTAAGTTCTTTCCTTAAACAAAAAACTGACCCGTTATCAGTCCGTTCTTCAGTCACCGGCGAATCAAGAGCACGCTGCTGTAATCTCTGTATAGGGGGCAGAAAGGTTGTAAAATCGAGCATAATTTCTGTACTTCTGAACCTGTTCAAAAAGGTTCATGCTGAAACCAACCAACCGAGCCGAGCCGAGTCGGGACGGGCAGGCGGCGGCGCGCGCGCGCATGTTTGGACCTACACCTAGGTAGGTCTTCCCTCCTACACAAAAGTGTAGTGGCCCAAGGGCCTGAAAGTAAAACCTCAAAGCTCTACCTTATAAGGTAGAGCTTATTTCATTTTGTTCCCAATGTGGGATTCCCACATTATACACTTACATAACTCCCTTATTCAAGTTTTATGGAAACAAGTTTCCAACAATCCCCCACATTGAATAAGATATCTTGTAAGTTGATGACATATTGATATTTACAGAGATACAACTGAGAGTAGCTAGAGTGGAAGAGGTGGCTTTTGGCTTTGAACCTTTCCTTATGAGTTACTATCGGGAAGACGTACTAATCGGTGGCGGTGTGTCTTGAAGCGGCGGTGTTTGATGTCAACCAAGACAATAGTATTCACATAGCGCCCTCAAAACAACATTTGATTCTACGTTTGTGTTCATTTTGGCCCCTGAACGCTTCACAGTTACGTGAATGTTGTTAGAAAATTTTGCCTCGAAATTTCCATAAGATCGGCCAGTCTTACATTCACATAGGTGATTTCTTATAAAGGGTGTATCCTGTCAGTACCCCGCTTGATCAAATCAAGTCACAAGAATCATTAAAAGCAGTGCTTATCCTAAACCGTGACAGGTAACACTAGTGTTTTCACCATAGGAATGAGTAGGAGTGTGAGTCCGTTAGTGTTAACAGTGAGATCAATTAGTTTGGTTGTCCCTTTGAACCTAAACTATGGGGTTGCCAATCAACTAGGTGGGGTTTTCCGCTAAAGGTTCTCTTTATTTCATAGGCTTAAGGTCCATTCCCTTCGATGAACTGTATACTAACTCTCTGGACAATCCTTTAGTTAATGGATCCGCTAGGTTGTCCTTAGATCGAATATAATCGATGGTGATCACGCCATTTGAGAGTAGTTGCCTAACGGTATTGTGTCGTCGCCTTATATGGCGGGACTTACCATTATACATGTTATTTTGTGCCCTTCCAATTGCGGCTTGGATCGCAATGGATGCATATGGCCGGCATCTTTGGAATATTTTTAAGGAAGTTACGTAACCATTCAGCTTCCTCAGCTGCTTTATCTAAGGCGATAAATTCTGATTCCATAGTAGACCTTGCAATGCAACTCTGTTTGGAAGATTTCCATGCAATGGCACCGCCACCAAGAGTGAATACAAATCCACTTGTTGACTTGGAGTCGTTAGTATCAGAAATCCAGTTAGCATCACTGTATCCTTCAATAACTGCCGGATACTTGGAGTAATGTAACTCGTAGTCCTTAGTGTATCGAAGATATCTAAGAGTCCTTACAATGGCTTTCCATTGATCGGGGCCGGGATTACTTGTAAACCGACTCAATCGGTTAACTGTTTGCGCGAGGTCGCGTGCGCGGCGTAAGATACATAAGACTTCCATTGATTCGAGAGTATTCAATTTGAGATACGCTCTCGTGTAGGTTCTTTTTGAGATGAAAGTTAGGGTCGATTGGAGTCTTAGCAATGTTTGTATCACCGTTGCTAAATTTCTCTAGCAATTTCTCAATATAATGAGATTGTGATAAAACGGTCTCCTCGGATGTTCTAGATATTTTAATACCTAGGATGACATCGGCTAACCCTAAATCTTTCATGTCAAATCTACTGGCCAATATCTTTTTGGTGTCTTTGATCATGTTATTATTGCTACCAATAATTAACATGTCATCAACGTAGAGACAGATAATGACGTAACCTTGTTGTGTATTCTTAGCGTATACACACTTGTCACATTCATTAGTCTTGAAGCCATTAAGAAATATAACGTCATCAAAACGTTTATGCCATTGTTTTGGTGCTTGCTTTAGACCGTATAAAGATTTGACCAGTCGACAGACCTTAGTTTCATTGCCTGGAGCAATAAAGCCTTCTGGCTCTTTCATATAGATTTCTTCTTCAAGTTCACCGTTGAGGAAAGCGGTCTTGACATCCATTTGATGTATCTCGAGACCATGTAGTGCCGCGAAGGCAATGAGTAGGCGAATTGAAATAATTCGAGTAACTGGAGCATAGGTGTCAAAATAATCAACACCCTCCTTTTGATTAAAACCCTTGGCGACTAGCCGGTGAAAGAACGCGATACCACGGATTCTCGATATGAGTCAATGTGAGTACCAATGTTGCAGTGATTGTTGCAACAATGGCAGTCACAATGAGAACAATAAATAATATCAAAACAATAGCAGCGGAAGATTGTATAGAAATTCAGTTTCTAACAGATTTTTGAAAACAAATTTTAATCGAAAACAATCTACAAGTTTAATACTTGTAGATCAAGCCTCAAGGCCACACAAAATTTACTAAAATCAACAATGTTTTACAATGAATAACTAGCAAAGGTTCTCACAAGATATAGTATCTTGGAGAACCAAAAATCCCACATAAAACACTAAACCAAACGTGGGAAGAAAGAAGGAAGATCTACTTCCTAAAGACAGAAAAGGAAACAGCAACAAAACAGCTCTTCAATGGTTCAGTGAGGCTGTTAATGTTGTGTTCTCTGAAACTTCAAACAACTTCTGTTCGAAAGGATGAACTGCTGCACAAACTCTACCCAGATTGCTCTCAGTTAATAGCTTCTAATCTTCTCTCTTTCAAGCTCTGAAAATACGCAGAAAGCCACGAAATCCCGCATCCATATATAAGCCAATATCCTGGGAACACGGCACAGGAAAAACAATCTCCTACTAGGAAAGAGATTAGAAAAAGATCAAGCAAGATTATGTTTCCTAAATAGACTATGATACTTTGAATAACCAATATATTTGCAGAAATCTAGTTACCAAAAATATGTTGTCTAAATCTTTTGAAAGATTTTTCAAATCAATCTACCAAAAGAATCCTAATCAAAGTCTAACACCTAAATAACCATTGACTAAAATAACATCCTTATTTGATCAAGAAAGGTGAAAACAAGACAAAATAGGCTTCGCCTATTTTACCCTTACAATCACCCCCTTTGTTGAACATTCTTGGTCAAATCCTGAATATCCAAAGATGACCTGCAAGAAGTTATCATTAACAAACACCCCCTGAAACTAACATAAAAAATAATACACCAAGGGAAACATGATTAAAACTACAACTACTTATTACAAGAGTTCCAGTATTTCCAAACATCACAGGATTATAAAGAAAGAACCAAATGAAATAAGTGTTCAGAATTATCCATGAGAACAGGCCAACTACCAATCACCAGAATTACATAGGGTTAGAACCAACATCATGAGAAGGAATAGCTGCAGCTTCAGCTTCATGAACTCTTGCAGCTTCACTAGCAGCTTCAGGAACTCTTTCATCAGCTTCATGAGAAGGAATAGCTGCAGCTTCAGCTTCATGAACTCTTGCAGCTTCACTAACTCTTGCATCTTCACTTTCACCCCCTATTTGACCAGAATGACTATCTAGCCAAGTAGAATATTGGGCAGCCAAGGAGGTGAGAAGAGTGAGCTGAGACTGAATCATTTTTAATTGTTCTTTGACAAAGGTCACTGAGATGGGAGCAGTAGGGTGGGCAAACATGGTGGATGTTGCAACAGATGTTGCAGAAATGGAAGGTGCAATGGGAGTAACAACAGGAGGATCTGGAACTGAATGGGAGGCAGAAGGATGAGAGATGCTAGGACCAGCTGAGGGAGGATCAGATACAGAAGGAAGAGGCAAATTGACTAACCTATCACCTCTTAACAGTTTGGCAGAAAACTGAAGAGGTTCAAGAAGAGATGATAGCCGAATGGAGGGAGAAGGCTTGTAACCTTGAGACACAAGGATTTTATAGATGAGAGAAGGAAAGATGGGAGACCTTTTGTCTCCTCCTGTTTCTGCCATGGAGGAGACCTTTCTAAACACATAATGACCAAAATCAAAAGAGCCCTGAGTCCCAATGAGATAAAGGACTTTGGCATGCTCTTCTGTTATGACATTAGAATTTGTGGAAGGTGACCAATTTGCACAGCAAATTTTGTGGAGGAATGCATAAAGGGATGAGAGTT
Organism: Codonopsis lanceolata; assembly: GCA_013146195.2. Taxonomy (NCBI): domain Eukaryota; kingdom Viridiplantae; phylum Streptophyta; class Magnoliopsida; order Asterales; family Campanulaceae; genus Codonopsis; species Codonopsis lanceolata. The sequence continues at coordinate 50,613,635 of CM028378.1, read as the reverse complement.
GGGAGGTGCTAAGAGGAGTGCCTTTAACAGGCCACTTAGAGAGTTGTCCACCAGACAATTCAACAACACATGAATCTAGATCTAGGACAAAATCAAAGCTGCCAGATGCATGAGTGTGAAGAACAGAATTGATGATAGATGGAGAAAAAGTGTACCATTTCCCTCTTACGAAGACTTTTTTGAAGCTAGAATCAGAAGGATTACAAATGCGCTTCTCTAAATTCGCATAAAATTCATGAATCAGTTCTCTAAAGTATGGGGCAGCTAGAGAAACAGTGTCCATAAGACCTCTATCAGAAAAATAGGCAGTGAGATTATAAGATTGCAACAGAGAAGGCACAACATTGCGTTCATCAATAATATTCCTAGAAATATTATATCGAAAAGAAGCAGCCTTAGAGATAAACTTTGAGGAGAAGGGAGTACCTAATGGTTTTGATTTTTTGAATGTTGCAGCAATGGGAGCAACATTGGAGCTGGCAGCACGACTTCTGGTAAAACGTACAGGAGCAACTTCAGAGTCTTCACTCTTTGCAGGAGACCCCTCCTTCTCTTCATAGTTCTTGTCAGAACTATCATCGAATTCTGAGGAACTAGGTTGGCTAGGCATGCCTTCTGGTTGAGGCATATGAGATGGACCAGTTGAAGAAGAAAATGACTGCTTCAATTTGACCAAATTTGCAGTCACAGCTGCATCTTCATCAGCAGTTGTTTGGTCATTGTCAGAAGAAAAACTCACGTCCACAGTTGGTGACTTTCTTGGATGAGGAGATGAATCAGATGGGAAGACAACCTGAGGTGAAGGGATAGGATAATCATCGTCTTGGGTGTCGTTTTGGACATGAGGAGAGGTAGGAGATGCTGGTGTCGGCGATGGCTCTCGAATGGGGGAAATAGAGCCGGCAGGAGGAACAAAATCCTCATGATCCGAGTCGCTTACAAGATCGACTGATTCTTTAAAGAATCCCGGTCCGACCTTGTTCTTCTTTGCCGCTTGAACATCGGCAGCAGTTGGGTTCTCATAATTGGCCGGAATACCCCGCTGCCTCTTCGAACGGCGAGAACTAGGGTTACCAATTTTTGGTAGGCCAGACAAATTCCCTGGATTGTCAACGTCAATCTCGTTTCCTTTTTCTCCTGGAAGTATAACTGTGAGGGGTTCAGGGAACGATTGAAACACTACCATGGCTGTTGATGGATTTTCAGAGGAGGAATTGGGGCTCATTGTCTCTTTGAATGTTGCGGCATTAGGCTTTGACAATTTGGGGCTTGTAGACGAGGAAGTCATTTGAGTTTGAGAGAAGAAGTATAGATGACGAGAGTAAGATGAGATCGAATTTTGGGGAGAAGATGGAAAACTTAGAGGATTTTCGGAGAATTGAGAAAGAACGCCTTTGAGAAGAGTCCCTGTGTTTCTGCAAGAACAAAAACACTAATCCTTCCACTAATTATAATTAGCCGTTGTTTTATTAAATGAGACAAGGTGAGAAGACTCAAAAACCAGAAATTCAAATTTCAAACTTTGGATGAAAAAATCAAATGCTAACTGCCTGATAGAATTGAGATAAGCATCTGCTGTTATAAACATGAGAGAAATATGGAAGAATTTTATCACAATCTGATTTCTTAAAATTTTGATTTTATCAAATATTTTAAGAATACACAAATCATACTTAACCAGGATTGAAAGCACACAAGATTTTCAAACACAGGTAATGAAACCAGTTCTGATTCTCAGGAAGAGCACAACAGTTTTGACAGCCACATAAAATATTGACTTTGTGAACTAGAAGCAAAGCAGACATCAGTTTGAAGGACAGAAACTAAGGAGGCTGATATCCTACAACTATATGACCTAGAAAGCATGTCTAAAATATGCAGAAGAGAAAATCAAAGGAAAGAATGCAGACACACACACAAGTGATATGTCTAGATCATCTGATTGCAGTTCCCAATGTTGCAGCAATGGAAAACACATTCACCAAAAACTGTGATTTTATGACCAAATCCTCATTTTTCTCTCACCAAATAAACACAACTACTCCCATAAACATCATAGGTACTTTATTTCCCTATGAAAATAGCTTTACTTTATTTCAAGCTAATTTAACAAACACCACTAGGAACCTTTCACACTATTTACCAAGGGTAGCAACTTTACTTATTGATCAACCCATGAAATTCGAAAATACATGGTCCTAAAAGAAAGATGCCACAACCTTGTTCATAGGTAGCTCTTTTCCGTTAGGTAGCTTTCACACTTTGTCAATTAAAAGGAGTCAATTTAGTCAATATCAACCCATGCAAGTCTAAACTTCATAGTACATTGACAAATTGCAGCATCCTAAAATTTTCGAAAGGTAGCTCTTTCCTTTGTGGTTTAACAGAGAAATTTTGCAAATCAAATTCAATTTTATTGGGAGATGGTGAAAAGAATAAGATCACAATAATTTTGAATGAATCACCAAGACAATCACAGAGGTACTAAAAACAAACAGAGTAATACTAGTGTGCCCCCCTAAACAACAATGCAATATGCCTTTCTCTTTTTTTTTTTTTTTTTAAGTGAGGGATTACATGGCACACATACCGAGAGATTTTCTAAGATTTATGAATCTCTCAAAATCTAGACTCTTGGTAAAAATATCAGCCAATTGGTTTTCTGTACCAACATGTTCAATGCAAACAATGCCTTGTTCAACTAAGTCTCTAATAAAATAGTGTTTTATATCTATGTGCTTTGTTCTTGAGTGTTGAACTGGATTTTTAGCTATGCTTATTGCACTTGTGTTGTCACAAAACATGGTTAAGATATCACTGTGCAAACCATAATCTTGGATCATTTGTTTCATCCACAAAAGTTGTGTACATCCACTACCAGCAGCTATATACTCAGATTCAGCTGTTGATAGGGCTACACAATTTTGTTTCTTGCTAAACCATGAAATCAGATTGTTTCCTAGATAAAAACATCCTCCAGAAGTACTTCTCATGTCATCAATACTGCCAGCCAAGTCAGCATCACTAAAGCCAACAAGATTGGTGTTCGTGTGTTTAGTATACCACAAACCTATGCCAAAGGTCTCACCAACATATCGAATTATTCTTTTCACAGCTTTCAGGTGAGAGACTTTGGGGTTTGCTTGATACCTAGCACACAAACACACACTGTACATGATATCGGTCGGTGGCGTTAAATCTGACAAAGAAACTTCCTATCATACTTCTATATAAGGTAGGATTCAACACTTTCGATTTTTCATCTCTATTAAGTTTATTGGATGTACCCATAGGGGTTTTCTTATGTTTTCCATTCTCAAGATCGAATTTCTTCACCAAGTTTAGAGAATACTTGGCTTGAGAAATAAACATCCCTTCATGTGATTGTTTGATCTGAATTCCTAAAAAATAGGTCAACTCCCCTACCATGCTCATTTCAAATGTGGAAGTCATACAATTTACAAACTCTTTTTCCAAGGATTTGGAGGTGGATCCAAACACAATGTCATCAACATAAATTTGAGCAATCAAAATATGTTTATCTTGTTTTTGAATAAACAGTGTTTTATCCACCTCTCCCCTTCTAAACCCACTTTGTAAAAGGTGATCTGTAAGCCTACCATACCAAGCTCTAGGAGCTTGTTTGAGGCCATACAAAGCCTTTTTTAATTTGAACACATGATTGGGTTTATGGGGATCCTCAAAACCTTTTGGTTGTTCAACAAAAACTTCTTCTTCAAGAATTCCATTTAAAAATGGACTCTTCACATCCATTTGTTGAAGAGTTATGTCAAGAAAACAAGCAATTGCAGAAGCGAGTGCACGAATAGACTCAATGCTGGCTACAGGTGCAAAGGTTTCATCAAAATCCACCCCTCAACTCCGACTGCGTATACCCTTGAGCTACCGGTCTAGCTTTATTTCTTATTATTTCTCCCACTTCATTTGTTTTGTTTTTGAAAATCCATTTAGTTCCAATAACATTTATTGAAGTGGGTCAGGAACTAGATACCAAACATCATTTTTGTGAATTGATCTAGTTCCTCTTGCATGGCATTTATCCAAACTTTCATCCTTGAGAGCCTCTTGCACATTTTAGGTTCAACAAAGTGGAAACAAAACATGAAGCATGTATTTCATCAAATTCAAGTGTAGACATGCATGCAAGTTTCTTGTAATCCACTTTAACTTTCTTCCTTGTTGACATACCATCCTGAACATTACCTATAATTTGAGTGAGAGGATGGTTTTTCTGGATCTTGCTTGGAATGTCAATTTCCTATCCGTCAATACTGACCGATCATTTTCCTGATTTGAATCGTTCCAACAACTTCATCTTCTCGCTTCTTTGTTCAATGTTTCTTCCGATGTTGCAACATTCGAAAGCACATTGGGTGAAACATCTGAATTTTTACGAATTTTTTCGCCCGAACCACGTAATCTGCATCCTGCCGTATCCGTCTCTGCTCCCCGGATTACTGGATTCAACTTACGCTTCGGATCAAAATCTCCAAAATCTAAAATCCCCGAAACATCTTCCTCAGAAGTTTTGTGACCAAGATCAGTTAGATCATCAAAAACAATGTTCATGGATTCCATAATAGTCTTAATTAGTTCGCAGATTAAAAACTCTATATGCTCGACTATTTGTGGAATATCCCATGAAAACACACTTATCACTCTTAGAGTCAAACTTGGAAAGTTGGTCTTATCATTGAGAGAAGATAACACACGCATGACCAAACACATGAAAGTATTTCAAGGTAGGTTTCTTTCAAGAAAAATTTCGTAAAAGGTGTCATTGTGCTACCCGGTCTCGAAGACCCTATTTCCAATGTGACAAGCAAGATTTAATGCTTCATTTGCAAAATCTTTTAGCCAAATTTTTTAATGTAACATCACCCTAGCCATTTCTTGTAATGTCTCTCGTTCTTTTCTCTCCGCCACTCCATTTTGTTGTGGAGTTTTGGGAGCGAGAATTCATGTGAAATACCATTTGAGGCACAATAATTAAAAAAGGACATGTTTTCATATTCAGGTATGCCATGATCTCGATCTAATCCTAATGAGTTTTAGATCATACAAGTTCATTACGGTGTACCAAATTTTGAAAGCCTCAAAAGTTTCAGACTTCTCTTAAAAATATCACCCAAGTATATCTGTAGAGAAGTCATCTACACAAACAAAGGTATATTTTTTTTCTTACCTAGGCTTTCTACCTCAATGGGACCCATAAGGTCACAGAATCATCTCTAGGCATCTGGGAGGAGCATTGTGTTACGGAAGATGTGAAGCCTTGTTTGTTTACCTTTTGACACGATCCATACCTTTGAATAATTCCTTTCCAAATTTGGTAATCCTTTAACAAAGATCATGTCTCACAAGCTCATCGAGCTTACGAAAACTCATGTGACCAATCGTGCCAAAGATCTGTTACATCAAGACTTGCTTTTGAAAGAATGGGTATTGTCAACAAGTAACATTTATCGATGATCTTATACTGCCAAGACATTTGTTAGTTATGATCAAGAACTGTACAAATACCCGAAGATCATCATCACACAACCGACTTATGCCGATCAAGTTTGGTCTTAAGTCCTTCCACATGGTAAACATTTGTGAGATTTGGAAGGCCTTCAACGCTTAATGTTCCTTTGCCAACAATTTTCCCTTTGGCACCACCACCATATGTCACCGATCCACCATTAATACTCACATATTCTTTCAAATTCTCACCGAACTCCGTCATATGTCTAGAACAACTAATTGCCAAAATACCAAGATCCAAAGAATAGATTTTAATAAGGTGAAAGTAATATTACACACTTCATCATGTGACATTGTAGCACCGGGTATATATCAAAAAGGCTCACAATATTTGGCTCTACACTTTTCATCACAAGTTTGGGAACCCACATTTGTTTAACAATTTTGGGTTGGTGGTTTTTGAAAAATTTCGATTTGTCTTCGAATGAGGCTTCCAATGAGTCCGCCAATGTTGTCGTGCCGTCATGATTGGTCGCTTCCATACGGCTCGCCAATGAGCTTTTCCAAAGAAATCTTGCCTCATTTCATTCTCATACATGGCCTTTTCGTAAAAACAAAAGGGGTCATGTGACAGGCTTGCATGGCGTAAGTGACAAACATAATTTTTCTTTTCTTACTCTTTGCCACGTAAAACGCTTCAGAAAACTTTCATCGGGTCTATTTGGTTCCGTATGTTCCTTCTCCTTCTTTCACAAATACCTTGTGACAAAACCAATACATGATCTGTGTATTACTGGGATTCAACAGATCATCAACCTTCCTGCTTGCTGGGACCCATT
>CM028378.1:50498029-50607209 GCA_013146195.2 Codonopsis lanceolata | reverse complement strand
GTGAAATCGAGGTATATCTTGAGAAACACCTCTGCGAAGAATATTGCGAGGCTGCGTTCTTTGGAAGAATGATGAAGTGGGCCATCGAATTGTGAGGTATGCAATTGTTTATCTTCGAGAAAACCATTAGAGCTCAAATCTGGCGATTTCATTGCAGCCTCCTTCACCTCGGCGAGAAGGAAGAAGCGTCGCGAGATCAAGGACCTCGCGGCCGAACAAGTGCCCGAGCGAAGGCGTCCTCATGGCGACCACCTCGACCACTGGACATTGTTCGTAGGACGGATCGTCCGACAAAATGGCAGAGCGGGGCATCTCTCATCGTCACGACCAGACGGAGATCCCGTAAAACATGGCCCAATTTCAGCGTCGAACAACGTCGCTTAGTCTGAAGCCTTGATAGGGTGCCGAACTAGTCGCCGAGATAAGGAGCTACTCAAATCTTAATCTTCGGCGACTCCCGGCTCGTCGTGAAGCGAGATTCGAGGAGGATATGGGGTAAACCACCCAACCCTCGACAAATACAGAGAACTAGCCGTGGGTGACCTCGCCCATTTGAATCTTGGGAGTTGGAACAAATAGGAAGGCGGAAAACACAAAGTGAGACCACCTGCGAAAATGGCCGCTAGCGAACTTCGGCGAGCTCCCAGATATGGATTGAAATCCTTGAGACCGAATCCATTGATAAAGAAAAGATATTGATCTTTGGAGCAGGCGACGCAGTGTTGGATCGATGACATCAAAAGTACATCGACCGGGGGACATTACCAGCGACAATGAACAAGGATGGCAATGGCAAGAAGGTCGGCGGATACACTTTAATTGGGGCGTACTATACAGGCGATCCTTCACTAAGCCTCTCTAAGGTGTGTTCGACCAGAAATCACACAAGGATTACTTGCCGAGTACATGGAGGGGTATGTGGATAGCCATCCGGGGGCTCGAACTTTGGCCGAGCAGGGGTCATTTTCCACGGATACTATTGGTGGCCAGCGTTGAGAAAGGATCTTGAGAGGCATATGCGAGAAAATCGACAAATGTCAAAGGTTCGCTAACATTCCAAGATTGCCCTCGGCACCTCAAACCCGTAATCGCGGCATGGCCTTTTGAAATGTGGGGACTTGACCTAATCGGGCCATTCCCTCTCGTCGAAAAGGAAAAAACAAGTTTGTGATAGTTGCGGTGGACTACTTCACGAAATGGATCGAGGCGGACCCTAGCAAGCATCACCGAGACAAAGGGCCATCGACTTCATTCGAGACAATGTCCTCTGCGGATATGGATTACCAAGGGCCATTGTGTCGGACCACGGACACCGGTTTTCAAAGCAGTTCACGGCCGATTGCGAGGAAAGAGGAATTCGCCATTGGAAGTCCTCGGTAGCACACCCACGAGGAGCGGCCGACCAAGCGGAGGCTGGAAACAAACAAATACTTCATTCCTTGAAAAGAAGGTTAGATGACAAGAAGGTGCTTGGCTCGAGGAACTTCAGGCCGTCTATGGGCAATCGAGCGTCCAGAGGCTCAGCCAGAAAACACCTTTCTCCTTGACGTGCGGCGAGGCCGTGGCCCGGTCGAAATGGCTCTTCCAACTGCAGAGTCATCCATTTCAATGAAGAGGCGAACATAGAATCAAGGACTACGGACCTTGATTACCTTGAAGAAAGAAGGCTCGAAGCGAGAATGAAGGCCATCAACTACAAAAAGCTAGCAAAGCCCGTCATGACAAAATTTGAATCCTCATGCGTTCTCGGTCGGCGACCTAGTATTGAGAAAAATCGAGGTGGTTTGGAAACAAGCGGGAAGAAATAAGCTTTCTCCCAATGGGAAGGACCATACAAGATCACGAGCGGCATTCGGCGAGGAACCTCTGAGGCTAGCAAAACCGGATGGAACCCAGCTAAGGAACCCTTGGCATTTAGACCACTTGAAAATGTATTATCAATGATCTGTAATCTTTTTATGAAAGAAAAAATTGTCAAGCGAAAAAAAACTTGTTCAAACCATGTATTCAAGACCGCTTTGTCTTGCCATTCCTAAATACCTCCTCGCCTAGCCGAGGAGAGCCAGGCTCTAATGCCTTAAAATACCTCCTCGTCTGGCAGGAGGCTGACTCTAATGCCTCCTAAATACCTCCTCGCTTAGCGAGATGAGGCCGAGCTCTAATGCCTTGAATACCTCCTCGCCTAGCAGAGGCCGACTCTAATGCCTCTAAAGCCTCCTCGCCTAGGCGAGGAGAGCCTCTAATGCCTTCAAATACCTCCTCGCTAGTCGGAGAGGCCGAGCTCTAATGCCTTCATCAAATACTCAAAATACTTGCATCAAAGCAGGAAAAAGCGACAAAAAAATAAAGCGACAAAAGATGGCGGGAGCGACAAACAAATACTCAAAATACTCGCATTGTACACCAAGTATTGAATTACAAATTACCATCAAAACCATTGTTTTAAAACAAAAAATGTTTTCTAAAAAACCTACTCCAAGTCCCCTCCCCTCTCACGGGCCTCCTCCTCGCGAGCCACCACACCTTTCGGACATATCGGCTGCAGGGCCAGCTCTTCCCTGCTCGTCTTTTGGCCTTCAACTTCGGCCATTAGGCGATCGCCCACATACTCGCGCTGTTGAGGGAAGCTGCTTAGTGGAACCAAGAAACGGCGATAGCTATCCTTTATATATCCATTCTCCCGGGCCAACAGGGCAAAAAGGTTGTTCGCCTCAATAGGAGGAGGCAGCCACTCGGGAGCTTGAGTTGCAGCATCGGCATCCCTTATCTGGCCAAGCTCGGCATCATCGAACGGTACCAGCGAGGAAACACCTCGGCATTCCGGACCGAAAGAGGCAAGGTTCGCCATCTTCACCACTTCCTGCATCGGCATACCAATTGCCATCGGCAGGAAGGCTGAACTCACGGTGGTCTCCATGTAATCTAGAGCCTCCACCCCGTAAGCAAGCGAACTCCGATACCTCGCCAAGACCTGCTCCTCGCTAGGCTTCAGCTGAAAGCTCGGCCTTCAAATGGTCGTTCTCACCAATCACTCCTTTGAGCTTGGCCTCGAGCTCGGCCACCTGCCTGCGCTCCCTCCTTGCTTTGTCCTTGACATCGCTCCGCGCCCGCCAAGCCGTCTTACCGGCGAGAAAGTTGAGACCTCTTGGTCTTCAATCGTAAATCCCTTTCGGGGACTTGACCTTCTCGGCAGAAGAAGAGATCTCCCCCTTTGCCTTATGCAGAGCACGCTCCAAAACCCTCGACGATTCAGCAGCCTTGATCAGCTTGGCATCGTAAGCCCGGCCAGCGCAAAAGGATAACTAGAATAAATAAATAGGCGAAGCTAAATACAAAAATTGAAGGAAAAGGGTCCATCGAGATCAACCTACCTCGCTCAAGCATTGCGCCTGTATCATTCGGTGAAATTCGCTTTCTTGGGAAGCAACGACACCACGGCAATCACGGGCCATAAGTCTTTGCGGTAACCCTGAGCGATTCGAAAAATTATTGATCGTCTTAACGACGTGACCAATAACGTACTCATTGTCAGCAGCCTCCTCGTTCGCCGGACTTGGGGACTGCTGAGAGGCGGAGGAGATTCGGCGAGAGTGAAGGAGGCGGAGGCATTCTTGAGTCTTTGTCGCTTGGCCTTGGGGACTTCACTTGGCTGGTTGTTTGCCGCTTCGCCTTGGGAGGCGAGGCAGGCCGAGCCAGGGGGCCACTTTGTGGGTCCTCTAGTGCGCCGGCAGTGGGCGGCAACTCCCAGCGCTTCCTCGGAAGCGCTTGAGGCCTAGCTCGGCCGCTCTTTCCGCTCTCCTCGGCTCTCGGCATTTTGAGCGACATCCGCGACATAGCCATTTCTACAAAAAAGGAAGATCACATCAGTACTCAAAAGAGACGAATCCAACAAAAAACCGAAGGAAACATAGAACAGGAATAAATGAAATTGACCTGATGTCGGGCACTCAAGCCCGTCTATACCCTCACATCTCGGACACACCGAGCCAAACACCCAACCCTCGTGCAGGGTCCAGCCATCTCGGCTCACATACTCAAAATTCGAATATGCCCTCTGCACCCCCTCAACATCAACAGCCGAAACCCAGAATCTCGATAAAAGGCCTTCATCCTCAATAATAGCCTTCCAATTATAAGATCGAACTTGCGCCCCTTCATCATTAAACAGGGGGGCCTCGATAGCGATCTTCACAGCTTCATCAGAGGCATTCAAGGTCTTCGTCCTCAAAAGGTCGTGAGGTTTTCCTTGAGGAACCTCAAAGTTCCACCCCCGGCTTGACTCCATAAGCAAAACCTTATCGGACCACCTGTGGTCTTTATTCCCAAAACTCGCCAAGAGAGGAAATCCCCGAGGATGCCGGAGAGCAGTCAGCTAGTTCATAGAAATGCTGACCTTGCAATAATAGCAGAAGAGGCCCAATGTAGGCTCGAATCCCATCGCTCGGGTATAGACAGCAAAACTCACCAACGCTCGGGTCAAATTGGGCGAGAGGTCCAGCGGAACTGAACTCGTCTAGGTCAAGAATTCACAGATGAAAGGGTCGAAGGGCAAGCGCAGCCCGGAAGACTCGAAGAGGCTGGAATAAAAACCAACATGGCTACGAAGGCCCCGCAGCTCAGAAATCTCAAATCTTGAATCCGGAACGGAACCTCGGAAAGTATCAGTCATACACACGTGACCATGCCTCCACGTCAGCCGGGCATATCTTGTTCTCAAAAGGCCTCAAGACGCGAGGCACCCTCTCACCCTCGTCTCCGTCCCTGCCAGAAATAGAAGCCTCGGCTCCACTCGCCATTCTGTCAAGCTGCCGATGCCGCAAAACTCTTTTAATCTACCGAAAGTGCAAAACTCGCTCCCTGGTAAAAAATTGAGTAATCAGACTTAACGCAATACGATCTCGGCTCGTAAACACTCTCATAGGGGCGTCAGATGGATAGTCCGGGGCAGAAAAAACTTCATCGCCGAACTTCCAGTGCGGGCTGACCTTCACCCCATAACTGTCGAGGAGAAACCTCGCTTGCCGAGGAGTAACCGCCGCCCACCTATCCTCGCACTGCCTATACATAGGACCCCCGCGAGGAGACTTCCCAAAGACTGACTCAATAAATGGGCCCTCACCATCCGAGTCTAATGAAGAAATCGAGCATGACCCAGAACTCTCCGAGCTGAGAGGGCCCACGGTCGTCTCCTTATGGATCACAGTATCCACCACAATCTCCTCGGCCAAACAAACTCTCACCTCCACACCTCTCCAAGCAGGACCGCGAGGTACAGACTCAGCCTCGTCATCATATAGGTTGCCGCCCTCAAAACCGCCGAGGTCGACATCCTCGGCATCATTCTCGGCCGAAACCGCGAGGGGATCCTCGGCTAAAGGACGGGCTACGCCCTGAAAGGGTACCAGGGCACGAGAAAGATCCTCGGCCACCGGAGACTCACTCGGAACGTTCTCGGCCGAAGCAGAAGCCTCGGCCACGTTACTAGGGAGAAAAAGAGGAGGACTCCTAACTGACACGGGTATTCGAATTACCCTGTTCCAGTAATCTATCAGTTCCATGGAAGAACTGCTAGAAGAGGACGAAGAAGAAAAAATAGGAAAGGGAATCCTACGAGACATACTCTGTTAAGAAAACAAAGGAAAGGAAAGAACCGTACCAAATAAGGTCAAAGCTGGGAAGACCGCCGGAGAAATCTACAGGGAAGTGGGAGATGTGCCTGAAAAAATCCAAAAAATGCCGGAAAAGTTAAAACCCAAAACGAAGGAACAGCCCTAAACCCAGTACCAAGTCGGAAGAACACTAAAGTCGCCGTGGAAACCACCCGGAGAAGAGGAAGAACATGGAAAAGGGTAGAAAAACACTTACGGGTTTCAAGTAGACAGGGATGTGAACGGAATGGAAACTGCCGGAATGGCACCGGAAATCGCCTATGAACTGTAAAGAAAAAATCTGATGGAGAGAGAGAATGAGAACGGTAAGAGTGAAAGATAAAAAAGAAGGCTCTTATACCCCCCTGCAACGACATCGTTTTGAGGCGGAGCCACGAAATTCATCGGGTCGACCCACGTGTTTTTTCTGAGCATACCCAAAACGACGCCATGTCATCATTTTCTCTAGATTCGAGACGCGGAAAAAGGCGACATTAAAAACTTTTCAAAATTCAAAAAGCCGCCCAAAACAAAAACCAAGAAACCGCCAAAGCCTGCATTTAATGAACTGACAGCATGAAAAGACGAAACGTCCTGACTGGACGGATATACGAGAACATTCCATAAACTTCCAACAAATCTCGTCAGAAAAACTCGGCATCAGCTTCGACCAAAAGCGCGAAAGTTCATCCTCGACAAAAAACGCGACCCCAGCCTCCCACCACCGAACAACGAGAATACTTTTTGCCTTCTTGGCGTCGAGCGGCCAAAAAGTAGGGAGCCACTGAAAGGATTAAACCGAGGGATTGACCCTCGGCACATATACCCTCGGCACAAAGACGCGAGGCCCCACTAAGAGAGCCCCTAGTAACGAAGACAGGACCACTCGCCCCTAAGACAAACGCTCAGCCTCGGCGCGATTATCCTCGGCTAAAAACAATTTCAACCTCGGCTGGCCTGAGGACCTCTAGTACTTTCGGCCTCGTCACCAAACCGGTCCCTTATGTCTTTTCCCTCGGCAATCAACACTCCACCACGAAACCGCTCGGCCTCGGCTCTAAATCAATCATCATCCGGTCTGACAAAACTGCTTCCCTAGGCCGAGAAAACCGTTGCACGCAACCACCAACTCCCTGACAAGCGCACAGTTCACTCATTCCTGACGAAGACCCTCAACGCATTTAATGATTGCCGCTTTATGCTCCCCAATCGCTAGCCACCACGTCGTCATAAACTTCAGATATAAATAAGAGAGCGCACATTAAGGCAAATGTATGCAATTTCAGAGATGTCACAACTTCCTTATCACTACCTCTTATCAAACACTTATCACGGCATATTTATTACCACCTTTCCACCGGAAACCTTACTCTCACACCTGAGGGTTCTAGTCGGGCCGCCCCGACTTCTTAACGGTGTTTGTTGTTTCACTTGTGCAGGTTAAGTGAAAGGAACGAACCAGCAATCGCCACATCATCCCAACTCACACGTGGACGACAAGGCAAGATCACCACCAAAAAAGCGTGATCAATGGGCTATATTTTTTGAATTTTGAGGGTGGGGCTCCATAGGAGACATGGTCTAATTAAAAACCTCTTTGATCGGTGTGTTGCACCACATTCGAAACCCCGCCATGAATAAAAAAGCATTCTCAAAATAACTCACAGTTGAACTTTCAACTTAGAAGTTAAAACCTTCCCCAAATAACCTAACAAAAATTAAAATCCTTTCCCCATGCACAGTTTTCATCATTTCCTCTTTATTAACTCCTACTCTTCAGTTCTCAAGTCCTAAACATCAATGTCAATCCCAAAGCCAATCTCATTCCATCCCCTCTTCTTCTTCATCCTCTTCTTTGTTTCCGTTTTTGTTTCTCCTGTGATTTCAGCTTTCGTCACCCAAATTCTAAAAGATCACATGACCCGTCAATACACAATCTCAATTTTCCTCAAAACCCCTTTCCAACCCACCAATTCCTCGACAAAATTACAACTCCACCACATCCCCTACGAAACCCCTCTCTGCGACGCCCTCCATTGTGCTTGCTTCAATACCCACGACGGCCCTCCCCATCCCGACAATACCAACAACTCATGCGCTCTCTTACCCGAGAACCCTGACACTCGAAAACTCACCATGGACGACACCCTGGTTGACTCGCTCCCTCTCCCCACCACCGTCGCTCCGGGTCAACTCAGCCTCGTCCCCGAGTTCATCTCATCTTGATCAAAAACCTCCCTACTCAAAGGTCTTGCAAAAACGGTGACCGGTTTAGCTGGTTTAGATGTCTTTCTGCACGTGAAGACTCCCGTCTCGCCCACGTAGGCGGCCACGTCAGACGTCCAGTCACCTTCTTGTCAAAAAACTAACAAGTTTTGGACGAAAGTTTTTATTTGGAAAAAAAAACTTTGGTTGAGGTTTTTCATGCACAAAAAAAAACAACACATGATTTAAAATGAAAAAACTAAAATAGGTCCCGATTTTTTTTACAATTAACCCAAAAATTAATGAATAACTTTGCATCTCAAAGCACGAGAAGAGTACATTTAGATAAATAAAAGGTTGATTAATGGTTACAAAGTTAATTAAATTAGGCCTTATATTTGTTTTTCATGCACTCATACTTTAGGCCTCAATTTAGGTAGAGATGACTACATTCATTCGTATATCTCCTTAATTAAAGTAAAAATCTAAAAATGAACACTTATCTTGATACAAGTACATATTTTCCTTCCACGCTACGACTAAGTAGATTCCATTTGGTGTTATTTTTACCTAAATGTTACTACATCCTAATTAAAATTGTAATTTTGTCTCATGCAACTCTAGCCCATATACCAATATTAAAATTGTAACAATGAGATAGTAGCTCAATCTACTAGAGTGGTTGTTGGATTGTCATGACTCAAGTTCTTGATATAAGTACCCATAGCAGGCTTTCCAATATACTCAGCATCTTCCACCGACTTCAGTATCCTTAAATTTTCCAAGAAAACACATATGGATTCCCCCTGCCTGCTTGCCATTTTATTCCTTCTCTCTTCCTATAACAGCAAAAATCTTTATGTCCAGTCTGTCACTCTAAGCATCGTCACAGACAAAGTGGCCTTAATCTCCATCACCTTGTAACTGGACCCGAGTTAATTATTTGCAACAAGTCCAACCATCAAGTGGTCCTGCTTGACCTTTCTGGGCTGCAAACAACCGGTTCCATTAGCCCTCATATAGGCAATCTCTCCTCAATCACATCAACTTCAACTTCAAAATAACAGATTCACAGGAAAACTTCCCAATTCACTAAAAAAACCTTATTCAACTAAGGGTTCTCAACATGAGCTTCAATAGCCTCACAGGCATTATACCAGCAAATATAAGCCAATGCATGGAGCTTACACTTAGAGTCATTGACTTGATGCAAAATGAAATTTTTGGAGAAATTCCCAATTCCATTGGTGACTGCAAGAGCTTGCAGGAGTTGCTCATTGCCAATAATTATTTCTCAGGCAGAATTCCAAATTCTTTGGGTAAAGTAAAAGCGTTGGCAACTCTTGATCTCTCTTCAAATCAGCTCTCTGGCCCAATCCCTTTTGAGCTACAAAACATGATCCCCCTGCAATCTTTGAATATGTCTTTCAATGATCTTCATGGTGCAGTTCCTAGTAATGCGGTGTTCACAAATCTCTCTAACATGATATATAGATATCAGAGAATGCATATAATAATAGCAGATCTGCTGATGTTTCCAGATTTGCATAAGTAAACCTATGTTTTTTGTTTTTCTTACTTCAGCACACAAGTTACAGAGATCCTAGCAGTAAATTGGTCTTTCAGTAATAGCTTAATGAACAGGACTGAATGGATAACTGAAGTTGAAAATTTTTATAAATATCTCCACGGAGTATCTAAGGAAATAACAGTAAGGACAGTGAGAGCCATCTAAGTATTTGGCTATTTGCATGAGACTTTTACCTTGACTTCTTGACAAGACTTGCTTTACAGTTTATATCCACCTTATCTGCAGTGAGTAGATCGTCTCATCAGGAGAGTAGGCAGAGAAGCTCACTTACGATAATAATGCAAAAAGCATAATACTTGTAGTCTTGTATCATAACAAGGAATAGTATAAAAATCAGACAACTTTTACTTCTTGTACTACTTCTTACTTCACTCCACCGGTTCTTTCTCTCTTTCTTTCCTAATAGATATACACAAATCCAAAATTCAGATGCAAAAGGAAAGAAGAAATATTACCAAGCCTTCATGCATAATAATCAAACTTCATACAAGAAGTCAAGGCTTCTATATATATCTCCTACCCATGCATTCACAAATAGTTCCACATTCTTAAGGGTTGAAACCAGGATTGAAAACCTTTACCATCACTTATATCTTCTTTTTTTTGATAGGCAAGTGTGAGTCTTTGCCTGATTGCCCTTGCCTTCACGTATATCATGTATGGCAAAAGTATGTACCATTTCAATAAAACTTAACTTGGCTAGCTTCTAATTATATGCAATATATACTGATTCTCAGCTTCACAATCAAGTTCGTTTAAACAAATCATGTACTTCACTCATTTAGAAATCCAGACATCAAGTGCTTGACAGTAAACTCATAGATAAGGCCACACATAAAGTTTGACAATTAAACTATTGAAGAAATGACAATTGAACTATTGAATAATTGACCATTTGAATTGTCAACCCAAAGGATGCATTGCAAGTCACTGAAAAAGTAACATAGAAAATTTAAGAGAAAACACCTTATCACGAAAACCTGAAGAATTAACATAACATAGACATTGTACACGAAGGATATGGAGATTGAATTCAATACTTTGGCGGGGTCATTTTTTTGGTCTTGGGAGTCAAAAGTTCGATACCTTATCTATATCTATAGAAAATTTGTATTTTTTTTTAATATTTAAGATATATATTTGAAACTCATGCTAGGAATTTGACACGTGTAGATATAGAATTCGACTTAATTTATTGATCATTACATAGAATTCAATTAAAATAGTAGATGAAAATATGAGTTCTTCGATTCTCCTTTGAGAATTGGGGGATTTTTTATTGGACAGGTTCCAAGAAAAAGAAGAATTTTTTTGTCTACCTTACTTTCTTCATTTTTCCTTATATCAAGAAATCAAATTGCAATTATCTCCAAGAACAAAATGTCTGTTATGCTTAATATCTTTAGTTTAATATGTATTTTCTTAATTTGTCTCTTTATATGACTAGTTTTTTCTTCGCCAAATTGCCTAAGGCCTATGCTTTTTTGAATCCAATCATAGATGTTATGCTAGTCATGCATGTGTTCTTTTTTCTTTTAGCATTTGTTTAGCAAGCCGATGTAAGTTTTCGATAAGATTATCCTAGAAAATTCATGATTTCGTCGAGAAAAATTAGACCAATTGATAATAAAAAATAAGTGTTTACAGTTTCAACCTTCAATGCAAACATTGAATTAATGGTATTCGAGATAGGAAACTTTATACACCTTAAAGTTCATAGAGTGAAAAAAGATTTTTTGAGGTCTTTATACTCCTCAAACCTTGCATTGAATGGAACGAATCTTCACCTTATCAATATCGCAAATCAATCATGGGGTTTGTTTGGTACCTAAACGGATACTCGAATCAAATCCAGGTTTGTCAAGCTATTGCTCTCTTGATCTTTCAAAGTTCTGAGAGTAAGATGGGGAAAGGTGAATTCTGTTGATTGCATGAAGGGCCCCTTTGAAAAACATTGGCGCGCGTGTAAACGAGGTGCTTTACCCACTGAGCTATAGCCCTAAATATTCGTGATACCTATTTTATCATTGATCAAATTTTTTGTCAAAAGGAAGATTTTCAGGATGCCTATTCGAAAAATTTTACCTTTTTCGGTCTTCGATCCTTCATGATTATTTCAAAATAGCGCTAATCTATAATCTCAAAAGGATCCTTTATTTAGGTTTCCAAATTCAAGTAAATCCAGTATTTCAATTTTCTATATAGAAAAAGAAAAAGAGGAACACATTTTTTCAATATTCTTTAATTTCAAAAGGACATTCTCAATGATGAAAAAATCGAATAAAATAAATAGAGAAAAACCTACCAAATTGATGGCCTCTGCATTACAAATACGAGGCTCTAACCACGGAGCTAAGCAGACTGGCCTAACAGAAATTCGAAATGCACAGGAATTCAATAAACTAGCAAAATCTTTACTGCTATTAACAATTCATTTAGAATACTAATTGAATTCCCTACTTGAGAAGGTCTCGATAGTGATCGATAGATAGCATCAACAAAAATCTAGAATAAATGTTGTACAAGTTCAACATGTGTTATAATGAATCTTTCTAGTTTACTCCAAACCCACTGGGTATATACACACAGTGTAAAGCAAGAGGTAGAAAGGAATGGAAACAATAAGAGAGATGACAGATTTGGGAGAAAGTTTAGATCACCATTTTCGGTTAATATGATCTTTCTGTATTTCCATATTGCAATATATTGAGTGATCGATTACATGTATCCAGGTTTGTTAGAAGATATTTTCTAACAAACTCAATAACCAACAGAACAAACAGAAAGCTAACTACTAACAACTTTGACACTATTACACCCGACACCCCTGAAGTCTTCTGCTGCTATTACACTCGATTCCCTTGAACTTTCACTATAGTACACTCGACACCCCTGAAGTCTTCTGCTGCTTTGAGACTGATGCTGCTGCTGTTGTTTCTTCTGTTTGTTCTTCAGTTTTTGCAGCCATGATTATGTCTTCATTTATAGCCCCCCTCAAGCTCAAAGTGTGAAACAAATTAAACACATTGAGCTTGGATAGAAAGAATTTAAGAGCAGGAGAAGCAAGAGGTTTAGTAAATAGATCTGCAAGTTGAAGCTTGGTAGACAGATATACAGGTTTAATCAAACCAGCTAGAATTTTGTCTCGAACAAGATGACAATCGATCTCGATGTGTTTGGTACGTTCATGAAAGACAGGGTTTGAAGCAGGCGAGAGCACCTTGATTATCACGGACAAGGGCACGGAGAGATTTGTAGAACCCCAAAGTCCTTAAGTAATGAAACCAACCAAGTAACTTCACAAGAAGCATTGGCCAAGCTTCTGTATTCAGCTTCACAAGAGGATCTGGACACTATACCTTGCTTCTTAGCCTTCCAAGATATTAAGGATGAACCAATGAGAACACAATAACCAGAAAGGGATCTTCTAGTCATAGGGCAAGAAGCCCAGTCAGCATCACAATAAATGGAAAGAGATAATGAGCTGGAGGAAGAGTATAGAAGACCTTGCCCTATGCTCCCTTTAAGATATCTCACTAACTTTAAAGCAGCCTCCCAGTGAGGTTTGCGAGGACTAGAGAGAAATTGACTAAGAATATGCACATCATAAGCAATATCAGGCCTGGTGATAGAAAGATAGATGAGTCTTCTAATAAGTCTCATGTATTGAGCAGAATCAGGAAGTAAGTCACCTTGATCGCTGACCAAACCATGACAACTGTTTCATAGGAATTTTTGAGGCTTTGCGGACATATAGCCTACATCGAAACTATATCTAGAGTATACTTCCTCGATGAATACTGAGATACCATTGCAGATCGGCAATCTCTATGCCTAAAAAATATTTTAAAGGTCCAAGATCCTTGATATGAAATTGAGAGTGTAGATAAGCCTTGGCTGCAACAATTGTGATTGAATCGAGAACCGATAATGAGGATATCATCCACATAAACCGAATGGCGATAAAGGAACCTGGTTTGGCTAAGGTAAAGAGAGTATGATCATTTTTAGAGGCTTGAAAACCAAATGTAAGTAAGGCAGAGGCAAACTTAGAGTACCATTGTCTTGGTGCTTGCTTGAGACCATATAGAGACTTGAGTAGCCTACAAACAAGTGGCTTGGAAGAATCAGGAAGTGACAGACCATGAGGGGGTTTCATATATACTTCTTCCTCTAAATCCCCATGAAGGAAAGCATTTGTGACATCCATTTGGGAAAGATGCCATCCTTTAATGGCTGTAAGAGCCAGAAAAACTCTCACAGTGGTCATCTTGGCCACAGGAGCAAAGGTCTCAAAGTAGTCCTCTCCTTCAGTCTGTGTGAAACCCTTGGCCACAAGTCTGGCCTTATACTTATCCAAACTCCCATCAGCCTTATACTTCATTCTATGTACCCACTTGCAGCCCACTGCTTTCTTGTTAGAAGGCAATTCCTGTAAAGTCCAAGTATTATTGAGTTCTAAAGCCTTCAATTCTGTGTCCATAGCCTTACACCAGTTAGGATCTTTAAGAGCTTGAGAATAAGAAGTAGGTTCTGTTAAGGAGGAAATATTACAAATATAGGAGTAGTAGGATGAAGATATAGAAGCATAAGAAAGAGGAGACACACCTGTAGAGCAAGCAGTATTGATAAAGTTGGATGGAAGGCCAGTATAATCCTGGTATTTACATGGCACATGTTTCACCCTAACAGGTCTAGATGGTTGAAATGTAGTAGATGGTGAAGTATTAAGACAAGGAGGAGATGTGGTGGATGAGGAGTGAGGAGGAGAATTAGAGGTAGGAGAAGATAGGGGTATAGAGGGTGAGATTGGAGATGTATAAGATGGAGAAGAAGAATTTTGGGAGATAGGAGAAGCATTATATGAAGGAAATGAGTGTGATTCTGATGAGGAGGGTGAGTGAGGTGGAAGTGATGATTGTGAAGTAGGAAATGTCTTTGTTGGTGAAAGGGAAGGTGATGTAGTGAAGGAAGGAAGAGTAGTAGGATTAATGGGGTCTAAGGTCATAGGAGAAAACATAGGAATAGAAGATTCTGGAGTGAAATAAGAAGATGTTCTGTAAGGAAAATGATCCTCATAAAATTGAACATCTCTTGAATAAAACACTTTGTGAGTAGTAAGGTCATAAAGTTTGTAGGCTTTCTTTCCATATGGATAACCAAGGAAAATACATTTTGTAGCTCTAGGAGAGAATTTGTCTCTTTGAGACTTTAAGGTAGATGCAAAACAAAGACAACCAATAACCCTTAGATGAGAATAGGAAGGAGATTGGTTTAATAATGTTTCATAAGGTGTTTTAAGGGAAAGAATGGAAGTTGGAGTTCTGTTGATAAGGTAGGTGGCTGCAAGAACACAGTCTCCCCAGAATTTTATGGGAAGATTGGCCTGAAATCTAAGGGCTCTAGCAACATTAAGTAGGTGTCTATGTTTCCTTTCAACTCTCCCATTTTGTTGAGGGGTTTCAACACAAGAACTCTGATGATCAATGCCAAGATTTGTTAATACAGATGATAGAGAATTGTTAAAAAACTCAGTTCCATTGTCAGATCTTAAAGCTTTGACAGTTGTAGAAAATTGATTAGTGACCATTTTAAAGAAGGCAGTAAGATAGAAAAGGGCATGAGATTTTGATGAGAGTAGATATGTCCAAGTGGTTCTTGAGAAGTCATCTACAATAGTGAGGAATGAGTTAAATCCATTGTAGGTTTTGTGAGTGTAGGGTCCCCATATGTCACAGTGAATTAGAGAGAAAGGCGTGTTAGAGTGACTTGAACTTAAAGGGAAAGGAATTCTACATTGCTTAGCCATATGGCAGATATCACAAGCATTAGTAAAGTCCTTTTTATTACAAGCAATGGGATAATGTTGTAAAATTTGCATGGGTACATGCCCTAGTCTAAGGTGCCAAAGAGTGGCAGAATTTGAACAGGATATAGAAGCAGAAAAACTAGGCTGGAAGGTAGTAACAGCAGCATGTAAATCCAGCTTGTACAGACCATTATCCAGCTTACCAATCCCCTTCAAGCTCTTGGTGATTGAGTCCTGGAATATACAATATGAAGGCAGAAAGGTTAAGTGGCAGTTACTATGAGAAGTTAATTTGCTCACATATAGCAAATTAAGAGAGAAATCTGGCACACACAAAACATGGGAAAGAGTAATGCCAATGGGTAGATTAACATGACCAACATGAGTTCTTGGAGCGATCAGACCATTTGGAAGAAGAATAGTTGAAGAAAAAGGCTTAGGATTAACAAGAAATGAAGCAGAAGATACTATATGATCTGTGGCTCCAGAGTCTATGATCCATACAGGTTTATTATGGTCAGTATTGAATGCAATAGAATTGATAATACTAGGTTTTACAGATAGCTTACCAGCAACTTGATCAATAGTGGAATTGTTTGTGGAACATCCCTGATTAATCAACTGTATAAGTTGATTATAATGCTCTTGGGACATAGTAATATTACCATTTTCGTGTTCGCAACCTCGGTAGGAAGAACAACAACATGAGCGAGCACGGTTGAAGGATGAAGCAGATGAGTTCACAGTTGATCTATTCTTCGATTTTTAGGCATCTTTGTTGGATCCGGTTTAACTCCATGCAATTTGTGCCATTCTCGAAATCCAATCGAAAGAAAAGCTTTGCCTTTATGTGACTGCACCTCCACGGTGATCACATAACAGTCGCCTTTGGTACTCCCTTTCTTACTATATCCAGAAGAGTTTCCTTTGCCATTAGTAGATGAGTTTTTAGCAAACAATGCAGTTGAAACATTAGAGTCAATAGCTACAGGATTAGGTGTCTGTAAAATTGAGTATTCCTTGATCCTTTCATCTTGCATCAACAGGGATAAGGAAGCACTTATATTTGGTAAAGGTGTCATGGCCAAGATTGTGCTTCTAATTCCAGAATAGCCTTCATTTAGACCTATTAAAAACTGAGTAACTTTTTGAACCTGGTTATACTCTTCCATCCTTTTTGTCAGTCCACATGAACATGAACACATACACTTAGGCATATTACTAGCCTCTTCAAAACCATCCCAAATTGACCTAAATTTTGTAAAGTAGGTTGTGATGGACATAGATCCTTGTTGCAGATTCATCATTTCCTTCTTAATCTGAAACACTTGTGTTCCATTGCCTTGAGTGAATCTACATTCTAGATCATCCCATATTTCTTTGGCAGTTTTGAAATAAACTAAGCTAGCACTAATTTCAGATGATATGGCATTTAGAAGCCATGAAATGAGTATATCATTGCATCTCTGCCAGTGGATCAGATATTTGGAATTCGAATTTGGTTTCTTATGTGCACCAGTCACAATTCCTAGTTTCAATTTTGATGATAGAGCAATTATCATTGCTCTCTTCCATTGATTATAATTTTTGTTTGTAAGGACCTGAGTAATTAAACTCATTCCTGGATGATCATTTGGATTTAGGTATAAAGGATGAGATGGGGGAATAGCAAAATGTACCTCAACAGATTCGTACTCATCCATCTCTTCGTTGCTTCTTGCGAACAAGTCCGGCTGTGGTTCTTCAAGATAGTTTGTGTAGGAGATTGCTGATGTGTTCCTTCTGGATTTTGACTTTCTTCAGACATCTTCAAATGATTTTACAGATTTTCGTTGCTTTGGAGTTTTGAAATTGGAAATGAATTTGATCTTGTAATTGCGGAAGCAAGTAATTGCTCTGATACCATAAAGCAAGAGGTAGAAAGGAATGGAAACAATAAGAGAGATGACAGATTTGGGAGAAAGTTTAGATCACCATTTTCGGTTAATATGATCTTTCTGTATTTCCATATTGCAATATATTGAGTGATCGATTACATGTATCCAGGTTTGTTAGAAGATATTTTCTAACAAACTCAATAACCAACAGAACAAACAGAAAGCTAACTGCTAACAACTTTGACACTATTACACCCGACACCCCTGAAGTCTTCTGCTGGTTTGAGACTGATGCTGCTACTGTTGTTTCTTCTGTTTGTTCTTCAGTTTTTGCAGCCATGATTATGTCTTCATTTATACAGTGGCAGACCCACCTTATGCCCACTTGGCGCCATGAAAGCAACAAAAAAAAAAAAAAACTAGTAAATTGTGGCTTTAGTATGTATGTATATTAGAGGATTGTGCTAGACTATCACCATATTACGTCTGGCTAAACTGGAAAGATCACTTGCTATTCATCTTTTGAACTATGGTGCGGTGAAACACCTCATGCTCAAATAATTTTAGTCGTCACTTCAATTCCAATGTGATTTTTATTTATTTTATTTTATTGTACATTGTTGGGAAAGTACGACTCGATTACCCTCGCAACGTACTTGCCAAGTACTCCCTGCAGGATTACCCTGGCAACACGCCAAGTCCTTCGAGCAAGTGTGTAGGATTTGGTTGGACCTCAAAGGAAGGTGTAGGGGGCATAGCCCCCGACGGTACAAACTTTTGGGCATTTGGCAGGAAAGCGATCGCTTCTTGTTTGTACAAGGCGACCGCTTGGAGAAGCAGCCGCATTTTAGGTCAAAGCGACTGCATCAATTTAGCAGAAATCCGAAGTAAGTTTCTCTTGGCAAAGCGATCACTTTCCGTAGGAAAGGCGACCACATCCGATGACAAAGCAATCGAGTATGTACATGATTAGTATAATAAAATTTCAAGAGTCTATCAACATCAATCTCTCCCACTCCTCTCTTTGATAAATCTTGCATTAATCTATTAATTATTTGCCAAGTTTTCTACTGAGCACAACCTCCATTTTCTTGTTAAGATGAAAAGAAAGAGGCTTGAGAATTACTTATATGATATTTCTAAAGTTTAAATAATTATTTGATCGTTCGACTTACCAATAATTTTTTCTTTGGTTCTACAATTTGAAAAAATAATAATTTGATCCTACATTTTACATTTTTTTTGTTAGATTCCTCATTTTCCCATCAAATTTCCGTCTAATTTTATTTGAAAATGTCCATACTACCGATTAACTATGATTCCCCAAATGTCTTCAAGATCTCTGGGGTTATTCATTACCCGAACTCTTCAACCCATCAATATGCTCTCTCTCTCTCTCTCTCTCTCTCTCTCTCTCTCAACACTGCATCTCCAGCCATTAGGGGTGGGCAAGTGAATACGGGTTTTCGGGTCCCAACCCAACCCGGTCAGGTATTTTTGAAAAATTTCGGCCGTCGGGTTCCAAAAGAATACCCAGAAAACCTGGTCCGGTACCCGATTTTTTTAGATTACTTTTTTTTTTCTTTTTATTACTACCTTGATCAATTGCTAATGAACAAGGTATATGTTACAACTTACAGCACAGGTTATGAGGAATTGTGGATATTGATTTTGAACACTTTGACTACCAACTAACTGTACACCAAGTCACCAACCAGACACACAAACATGGTCTCTCTCTTCAATGGTACAGACCGATTGATAGCAGAACCTCATAGATCGTTCTAGCCGATGAGGGAAGCCAGTACTAATTTCTGGAATTCCTCTTGCGATGAGCCGAAAGAAGTGACAAGTCGTATTTTAAAAAACTTGTCACAGACGGCAGACCCTTGTTATATGATAGAACTGCAGAAGAAGAGGACTGAATCACTGAACGGAAATGAAGCGAGAAAAAGCGAGGAGAGAGAAAGAGAGAGACAAAAACTGACCGTGGTTCGTGAATCGTGAGAGGAGAGGTTGATCTTGAGCCGGCTGAAGGGTGGAACCATCGAAGACTGAGCGACAGCCGACAGGCGAGCGGCGAGGAATGGTTTTTCCTTGATGCTCTAGATCTAGATAGAATTCTTTATGAAAATGCTTAGGGTTTATTGGGGGAGAGACCGAGAGAGATAGAGAGTCTGGCCGCCGTCTTGGGACTTGAGGAAGGGGGGTCTGCCGCTTCAGCAATGTTTTGAGCATCCCACGTTTTGTGAAATTCTTCACAACTTCTATCTCATTACCAACCCTATTAAAAATATATTTTCATATTATATACTTTTTTTAACATATTTTTAACTGAGTTTCATTCTCACCTCATTAACTTTACATTTCAATATTTCATTCTTATTTTTATATTTTTTAACAAATAAATTGATTTAACGTTAATTAATATATTTCATATTTAAATATTCTATATAAATAAATAAATTTATAAATTAAGACATAAATTAATTTAAAAATAATAATTAAATTACAAATTATAAAATTTATAATTTAATTAATAAATGACCTATAAAACGCATATTGTACATAACTCGTAAAATTACATAAAAACGTTAAAATTGAAAAAATACATGAAAATCATAAAACATAAGACAACGAGCACTAAAATCCATATCATTTCTTCCTCACGTACACATTTATTTACTTACATCCGTGTCGATACATGACAAATCGTGTCGGACTCATGTGGAATGTATCTTGAGTAAGAAAAGCAATGTTTTTCACAAGTCTTCCGTGCTCCTTTCTTTCTTCTCGAACCTTTCAAGCTTCCGCATCAATATCGGGAGAATTCAATAAATTTTGGTAAAAATTAGTACCTCTTGGATCCATTTGGAATATAAGTATGTAGAGAAAATGATTTTTTTAGAAGAGATTATAAAGAAATAGAAGAGAGAATGAAGAAGTTGTGGAGAAATTGAAGAAGGTTGAGATAGTTTATTTATAGGGAAGAATGAAGAAAATAAATATATATATATAAATTTTAAAAAAATAACTGTTGGCCCCCCACCCCACCCAATGGCTAAAACACAAACTGTTGTTTTTTTTTTCAAAAAAAAAAAAAACACACACACTCACACACGCAACAGTTGGATTTTAAAAAATCAAAAACCGATTTTGGGCAATGGCAGACCGCTGGGACCCATACTTTTCGACCTCTTCATGCATTATTCCAGCGCGTGCACCATGACTGAGGTAGCGGTGCACCACACCGCCCCTCAATACGGCTGGATTTCCTCCTGCTCCGATTTATTATTGCTGAAGAAATTTTATCTCTCTCTCCCCTAAGAATAATGCTAAGAAGCTTTTCCATTGTGGCTTTTGATTTTCTTAGCTAAGAATAAAGCTAATAATACCAACAAAAAAAACACATAATGGAGATGTTCTTATAGCCCGTGCATGAGATGTATGGCTATCTTTGCAACATGCTTTTCAATACACATGCTTGTCCATGCATACTTGTCATATGCATATGTTTGAAACATACTTTTCAATACACATGATTTTCAATACATGTGCTTTTCAATACACTAGGTAAAGAAGCATAAATACAAGCCATGTTTTTTTTTTCCAGCAACCAATTTTGAATTATTTTGGCGTACATCTTTTTTAAACCTTTAAAGTGTTTCTCATCTTTTCAATATGAGACAAAAGCTATCACTAATTAATTTTTTTTTTAACCTTTAAAGAGGTGTTAGTTTGCTTGTTGGTGACATATTCTTCTTCCAATATTGGATTGCAATTGTTTGCAATTTTTGGGATTCATGGTGAATGAAATAGGAATATAAGCGAATCCTGAAAAAATTGAAGCGTTAATCAAGATTACGCCACCAAAATGCATAAAGGACCTCTAGTGACTTAACGGCAGGGCATCACTCTTGGTCGTTTCATCTCCAGGTCAGTAGAGAGATGTTTACCCTTTTTTAAGGTCCTCCGGGAAACAAGGGTTTTGAGTGGACAGAGGAGTGCGAGCAAGCCTTCGAGCAACTGAAGGAGTATTTGGGAAAGCTCCCCTTTTGAGTAGCCCGGTCATGGGAGAATTATTGTATGTGTATTTGTGTGGGTTCCCGGGAAATGCGCCCGCGCCCCGCACGCCCTTGGATAGGGATGCGCGTACGTGCGGATGCGGGACATCCACTGCTCTCATTCCACCCTCCCTTTTTTAGGGGACGGCGGAATTAAAAGTGCGAGAGGAGTGCTGTCAGAATAGCGCGTTTGAATGCGCCTCGGTTGCCTTTAGTGGATTTTTTATCCAATATGGGAGCTTTGGGTTTTCTATGTCAAGTTATCCCTTTTTTAGGGGATACCAGGATATAGGAATGCATCACCCTTCCATTTTCATTCTCCCTTTTTTAGGAGAAAACAGGAAAGTGCAAGAAAGGAGTGTTGCGGCGCCCCCACTATGGATTTTATAAAAATAGCCTTATGGCCTATCTCGGATCACTATGGGTGCATTGGGTTTTCTATGTCAAGTTATCCATTTTTAGGGGATACCAGGATATAAGAATACATCACCTTTCCATTCTCATTCTCCCTTTTTTAGGGGAAAACGGAAAAGTGCAAGGAAAGATGTTGCTAGGCCCCACTGGATCCAAAATGTTTTAGAGTCGCCATCTTTATTTTGAGGAAGAAATAAAGCAAAACCAAAAAAGAAAACCAGAGATAATAAAAACGGATCCGGAGGCTAAGTTACGAGTTGGGAAGGTGCTAGGCACCCAACTCGCCCTTTCGGTCTCAAAACAGTTTTTGGCTAAAGTATGCTTTTAGTTATATTTATTTAACAGATAAATAAAGCATTAACTGCCTACAAATACATCCATTGTCTACATTATTTACATACTTGCAACTGTCTCTTTACAAATAATTACAGATATACTTGAAAATATTTGGCCATAATAATGGCTCTTTTTAGTGTTATTTCCTAACTAAATCTGGGCAGCACAACTGCTTATATATTTACATTGGGCCGGATTGAAAATAACACTTTTACAAATAAAAATAAAACTTACCTACTGATGGCCTATGGTGTGCTCGCTCTGTCCTTCAGGGAGAGTGAGTCTTTTTGTTGTTGTGTGTGTTGTGAAGATTCGGGCAGAGTGACTGCTTCCGAAAGTTACTTTTGGCCTTAGGATTTGGGTGGAGTAACTGTTTGTGTTTGGTTGTTTGTTGGCTTGAGAGAGGCGGAAATCGGGCAGAATAAAGGCTTATTTCTGACTGATTTGACCTTTTAAATCGGGCAGAGCAACTGCTTTTTCCATGATTTTTGGACCTACCTACCTGGGGGCTAAGGCTCACTTTGACCAGCTGGTTTTGTGTTTGGAGGAGGTTTGGCAGGGTTTCGAGGCTTTGAGGAGATCATTCACTATCTCACTTCGCTCTCTATTTCTTCAGCGTAACGAGGACGCGGAGAGTTTTGCGGATGAATTCTCTCTTCTGAAGGCAAACCCCGAAGCTCTATTTATAGCCTGGGATGAGGACACCGAAGGAATTAAAATTCCTTCTTCGCGTATCAGCTGTTTGTACACAACGCCGAAGAAATTGCACTTTACGGCAACTCTACAGTTGGAGGAAATGGGCGCCACCCACATGAACTTTGGGCGCCACTCCCACTTTGAGTGTGGGTGGCGCCAGCACTATGCAAATTGGTTACATTTTTGACACTTTGGCCCCTACATTTCATCCTTTTGCGCATCCTGCTTTGTCCATTTGCATTTTCGACCCTGTAACTTGACATTTGTTAATGTTTTAACAGGTCTTGATATTTTATGTCATGTCACATACCAGGGGTACAAAATTGGGGTGTCTACAAAGCCCCTCAACGATGGAGTCTACGGGTAACCCGCAGCTTACTGAGTAGACGAACATCGTTGATAAGAAATAGACTCTCCAATTTCGCGCAATTAATGCAGGGGAGAGAGATGCAACATGTAGCAGTTATAATGCAACAGTTTATAATGTGAACCAAACCTCCATATCCTAGACATTTTTAGTCGGTTATAGCAGGTTATCGCAATTGTTAAGCAGATATGCAAATTGAGTGCTCTGATGGTCGGACCTACTGATGTAGGCTGCCTACGTATTCCTTAATAAAGGAAATCAGACCAAACGTAATTCGGCTTCAAGCAAGCAAACAACAACCAGGTGGGATGGATGGTGCGTTTCGCCCATCATAGGCAAAACTGGTGGGACCTCGGATGCGTTTTCCCCAGCATAGGGAAAGCGATGGAACATTTTTTAAAAAAACAGGCTTTCCTCAGCATAGGGAAAGCGATGAAACTCTTTTCTTTTTTTTTTTTTACACGCTTTTCCCCAGCATAAGGAAAGCTTTGGAGCTTTTTGAAAATGGGCTTTCCCCAGCATAGGGAAAGCTTTGGAGCTTTTGAAAATGGGCTTTCCCCAGCATAGGTAAAGCTTTGGAGCTTTTTGAAAATGGGCTTTCCCAAGCATAACGAAAGCTTTGAAGCTTTTTGAAAATGGGCTTTCCCCAGCATAGGGAAAGCTTTGGTTTTTTTGAAAATGGGCTTTCCCCAGCATAGGGAAAGCTTTGAGTTTTTTGAAAATGGGTTTTCCCCAGCATAGGGAAAGCTTTGGAGCTTTTGAAAATGGGCTTTCCCCAGCATAGGGAAACGGTGATTTTTTTTTAGGGAGAATTTCAAGTGGGTACAATTTTGAAAACATCTTTTCATCTAGGACCATCAATTTTTTGGACATTTCATATAACTACAAATTGCTTGCCAAATGACAAAAATGCCATTAATGAAAATTCTGATGCCAAGCCTTGGCATCAGGATGATTAATTCCAGGCATCAGCATAATTAATTCCAGGCATCAGAACTCTGATGCCAAAACTCTGATGCCAAAAATATTGTTGATGCCAAAAATGCTGATGTCAAATCTTGGCATCAGGTGAAATGCTGATGCCTACAATTTTTGCTGATGCCAAAAATATTGCTGATGCCAAAAATGCTGATGCCAAATCTTGGCATCAGGTGAAATGCTGATGCCTACAATTGTTGCTGATGCCAAATCTTGGCATCAGGTGAAATGCTGATGCCTACAATTGCACCTGATGCCAAAAAATATTGCTGATGCCAAAAATCCTGATGCCAAGATTTGGCATCAGGTGAAATGCTGATGCCTGTCAAACATTTCCCTCCGTAAAAGCCAAAAATCCTGATGCCAAGATTTGGCATCAGGTGAATTGAATTGATTACTCTATTTTCAATTTTGTCTCTCGTCGTCGTCTCACTTGCGCGTGGTTGGAATCCACGCAAGAAATCTTGATTGGGTCTTCGCTTTTGCTGCCTTGCTTGTCAACAACCAACAACTCTCTCTCTCCCCCCTTTTTTGAGATATGTGTGCGTTTCGCTCTGTGTGCGTTTCGCTGTGTGTGTGTTTTTAAAATCTAATCGAATCCAACCGATCTAATTTGAGAACAAGGAGAGATGGAGAAGATGGGAGAAACACACCAACTGGTTGGAAAGAGGCCCAAAACGAAGATCGTCTGCACCTTGGGCCCCGCATCCAGGTCTGTCCCCATGATCGAGAAACTCTTGCAGGCCGGAATGAATGTCGCCCGTTTCAACTTCTCTCACGGATCTCACGACTACCATCAGGAGACCCTCGACAACCTCCGCGCCGCCATGGATCATACTGGCATCCTATGTGCCGTCATGCTCGACACCAAAGTAACTACTCATCTCTCTCTCTGCTATTCATTTTCTTAATTCTCTCGTAACTTGGTTTTATTAACAATGATCCACAGAGCCCAGAGCGGTTTTGGTATTAGAATGGCTTTCTTTGGACCTTTCAATTGGGATTGCGTATTATCAAAGATTTTGATGCGTACAGATCTAAGCAACGAAGGAGAATCAGAGAATCGTACACAGGGGCAGATTAGTACTTTCGTCCAAAATTTGTACCTAAAAGAAATGTGCAAAAAGTAGGTGGATTAATTTGAAAACATGTTTCCAAAAATGTACCGGCTTGTAATTATTCCTTTTTTTTAAATGCTTATCCCAATATAGGAGAAGCGATGATTTTTTTTTTTTAAATGCTTATCCCAGCATAGGAGAAGCGATGATTTTTTTGAAAATGCTTATCCCAGCATAGGAGAAACGATGATTTTTTTAAAATGCTTATCCCAGCATGGGAGAAGCGATGATTTTTTTGAAAATGTTGTGGCAGAATGATGTTAATGATCGGCTTGTGTAGCTTTTAATGATGCTGCTGAGGATCTTTGGGAGGTGATCCTTAGCGAGATGTCGGCCGAACATTTATAGGCCGAAGCGGCAGAAGACCTGATAAGATGCAGTAAAAGGATGCAAACAAAAGATGCAAGCATGCGAATGCAATTTTTCTTTTTCTTAGAAAAAGGACTTTTGAATGTGTATGTGTATCATCCGTTTCTTAAACATGTTAAGAAAAGATAAGACAAGGTGATCGAAATATAATATAAGAGCTTGAGATGTGGCTTCTGGTTGGCTTTGAAGAGTTATGAATATAGACGTTGATGGTGATATTTGAGATGAAGGTGAGTGAAGTTTAGGGTTGCTTTTTTTTTTTTTTTGGTTTTTTGACTAGTGCATCATTCAAGAAAGGAATTCAATCAGAAGATTAGTAAATCCTACTAATCGATGCCTCAGAGGGGCCACTTTTTTTTTCTTTGCTTTGCTTTTTTTTTTCTGTGTTTTTTTTTTTTTGTGCTCTAACTTTTGCCTAGGCCGCCCTTTCGGGTTTTCAACCTAGCGAGTATTTACCTTATAAGGAGCCAGTCTTTCAATGCATGCGAAGATAAGCCGCTTGTTTTCGAAGGATCATGCCTTTGTAGTTTCTTCGTTTCTTCAAGCAGAGATGGAAATGACAACTGCTTCTGGAGATGATGAGTCTTTATTAGGGGTGTAAATCGGAACCACCGAACCAAACCAAACCAAACCAGTCGGTTTGGTTTGGTTTTGGTCGAAGACGGTTCGGTTTCGGTTTCAAGAATTGGGAAACCACGCGGTTCGGTTCACGGTTTTTGGTATCGAACCAAACCAGACCGAACCGAACCAAACCACTCTATATATTTTTATTTATTTATTATATAATATATATTATATTACATTTATTAACGATTTTGAACATTTGATTTATTCATTATATATATATAGACGGATACTAAATTTACTAAACAAAATCTTGATTATTGGAAAACTATTATTTCTTCCATTGTTTGTGTTTATTTTAGAATTTGTATTGTTTTATTTATGATAATTTGTTGTTAGTAGATTATTTCCTAATTTTGATGTTAATTCCAAATTAAAATATTATTTTTATTGTTATTTTTAATGTTGGTTAATTTCATTAAAAATAATTTATATAAACCACAAAACTAAACCAAACCAAACCAAACCGAGTGGTTCGGTTCGGTTCGGTTCCAAGTCTTACTCGGTTCGGTTCGGTTTGAGATTTTTGGAACTACTAGGAAGCGGTTCGGTTTGTGGTTTTGGCATATACCAAACCAAACCGAACCACTTACACCCCTAGTCTTTATGTATCCCATGAGTTTGGCGGGAGAAGCCCCATGATGAATTTGATCAACCAAATTTTGCATGACGGGAATGTTCCTGGAGAAATTAACTAGGGACAGCCCCAGACGGACTCGATTTGGAAAGACTTTTGTGGGAGATAGAAATGAGTATGCTCAAAGAAAGAGGATGACTCTAATGGACAAAAAGAAGAGTCATGAACCAGAGTTTATCGCCAAGTATCATGAGTTTCATGGACCCTACTTAACATTTATCTTTTGATAATTTCATGTGTCCTTGGCAAGGAGTTCTGTCCTGGACCCAGATCACGTTACAACCGATTGAAACAGAGCTATAGGTGGCAATTAGGTTAGGGTATAGTGTTTAAGTATTTGGGATAGATTTGCTTCAGAGTTAAGGATTTGATTGGCCTTTTGCTCAAAGGGATTTTGGGCTGTGGATTTGGTTTTTTTTTTTTTTTTTGGAAAGGCGATCGCAAAGCGATTGTTGGCTGGCCTTTTAAGCTGTGGATTTTGGATGAGAATTTGGCTTCTAGGCCTGGTTGTAGGTATGGTTGGGAGATTGGCTTTTGGCTTTGGTTGTGGGTTATGGGGTGGTCCAAGAGTGATTGATATTTTTCTTTTGTTGCGAGAGAAATATTTTGAAGAAATTGCTCAGGAGAGGCTTTTTTTTTCTTTTTCTCTCTCTCTCTCTTTTTTTTTTGCTTTTTTTTTGTTGTTGACCTCTCGGAGCAATTTTGGAGAGTGCTTTGAAGAGATATCTGCCTTCTCTTTATTGGGATAAAAAGGGTTGTCCCTCTTGGTGGATATATATAAGGGTGGAGCAGCCCCAGTTTTGAGAAGCTGCCTCTTAGAGATGGTTAGGCTTTGGTATGTGGTGGATTTGTTCAGGTATTTGGAAGAGGTTTGGTGTATGGTTGGAAGCCCCTAGTGTGCCATTTAATAGCTTGGTCGCAATGGGTCGAAGATGACCTTTTACCAAGACAGAAGGTTACTTCATCGAACAATTTTTTTAATGGTTTGTGGGTCCATATTGCGAAATGACTCATTATCAACCCTTGTAGTTTTATCATGTTTTTACATGAGTTGATTCATCATTTTTTATATATATAACATATATTTTGGCGATAGGTGGTGCTCAGAGATCAAGAAGAAGACTCGACAAGCTAATATAAGAGTTTTACCATACTCGAATATAGAGATGGATACCTTTGGGAAGCTCGATCTGAGGACTCGATTGGACTTTTGAAAGAACGGAGACCAAATGGACTAGTGAGCATACTCTGCAAGGATGGGCCGTAGGAATCAATATGGGCAAAAGAGATACCTATCGGTTTGAAAGCCCCTAGTCCTTAATTGTTGCTTATGATCCTGGGGTCAGCCTTTTCCGGATTACATGTCTTTCCAGACTTTTCTGCCTTTCTGGCTTCTTGGCTTTTCCAGCTCCCCTTTCTTTTTTGGCTCTTTATCGGTCTTTTTTTTATGTTTTTTTTTGTATTTTTTTTTTGTCATCATTTTTTTTTGAAGTGGTAGACATTGACATCTCGAAGTAGGATTTACTGATTTTTGTTTTTGTTTTGTTTTGTTTTTTTTTTTTTTTTGAAATCAAGAATGAATGATGCACTTATCAACTGGTGATGCATTTATGAGAAGTTAAGAGGGAAGATGCATTTGGAGATTAAGAATAGTGATGAGGGGGTTTTGTCTTGTATTTCCATGTTTTGGGAAACAAAAGAAAACACATAGAAAAACCTCTTCCTTTTTTTTTTTGAAGAGTATATCAAAGCATTTGACTGAACCCGAAGGCTGCCTACGTTCCTCATTTCAAGGCTCAGGTCATCGTAGTTCAATTCTGATAGAGAAAATTTCATTTTGCTAATCTGTTTTTTTTTTTTTTTGAATTTGAAAGAATAGAGACTTTTTTGTTTAGAGAACGAATTCCCCCCCCCCTCTTTCTTTTTGATCATTGAAATGAGATGTACTGATTACGTACCTCTGGGCAGTCTTCTCAAGAGAGTAAATGATATTAGTAAAAAAAATTCATTTTTCAGCCCCTGCAAAATTGTTAGTAGTACCGAAAGAAACAACAAAGATCCCAGAATCTATGAAAATTGACGCTAAATTTGAAAAAGGTTGTTTCCTGCATATTTTATTTGACAAGATGAGATTTAAAGGAAAAGGCTTTTTGGAGGTGTACAAGAAGGTATGCTAGGGTCTTTTTTACTTTTTATCAAAAACAATTATGGGTGCGGCTTCTCAATGATTTTATCATCGATAAGGTCTTGGATATCATTCCTGAGTGAGAAGCATTTGTCGGTGATATGACCACTGGATTGGTGGTATTCACAATACTTGTTGCGGCTCCATTTGGTAGGTAATGGATTTGGAGGTTCATAGTTTTCAAGGGGCTTAAGGACTCCTTGTGCTGTTAACCCTTGTAGTATCTGTGACATTGGGGCATTCAATTCATCGAAGTGCCTTCTGTTTCCTTTGTAAGGCCCTATGAGACTCTTGTTGGTATTACTGCTTCCTTCAACAGAGTTGGCAGATTTGTTTGCCCCATATGTCCATGGCACATCATTGTATTGTTCATTCGGGGTTTTTTCTATAATATTAACTCCTTCTGTAGATTCTTCCTCTGATCCATAATGGCAGAACGAACGTGGAGGTGTACCAATTTCTAGGGATCTTTTGCGTATATCTTCATCAATACGGACTCCTATCTCCACTATTTCTTTGAAATTGCTATAGGGGAGATATCGCATGTGTTCCAGGTAAATGGGCTGGAGGTTTTTGATGAACATTCTGCATGACTCAACCGGATCAGGCCTGTCCAAAGTCTGGGCAACTTTTCCCTTCCATCTGGCTGCAAATTCTGTAAATGTTTCATTTTCTTTTTGGGTGCATGCCTCAAGATCTCTTTTATTTTCGGAGGTAGTATTATCTTTATACCTTTCTAGGAACCCTTCAGCTATTTGGTCTCAAGTGCCCATGGTGCTATCATCTACTAACATTAACCATTGCTTAACAGCCCCTATCAAGGTAAGGTGAAAATTGGAGGTCATGGCTTCAAAACTAGCCCCTCGTGATTGAATGCCAGTAGCATAAGACTTTAGGTGAGATATAGGGCATCCAGTCCCATCAAATTTTTCTATATCGGGCATTTTGAATTTTGGAGGTAGTACTGCTGAAGGTTGTAATGTCAGTGCCCGCGTAGAGAATTCCCCTTTGTTGAGAAGTTTGAGCATCATGGTTTTCATGTTTTCCATGTCGGCCTCCATTTTGGTGGCTGGGGGAGTTGGCATTTGGTATATGTTGGTGGGATTAGGGAAGGCTGGGTTAATTTCTGGTTGTGGTGTTTGGTAAGTATTTTGGGTCGGATATGGATTTTGGGTTGGATATGGATTTTAGGCAGTATAAGCTGGTGGATTCTGGGCAATATAAGCTGGTGGGTTTTGGGCAGTATAAGCTGGTGGATTTTGGGCAGCATAAGGATTCTGAGGTGGTGGATTATTGACGGTTTCGGCTAGGTGGCCAGGATCATTGGAAGGTAGGTAGGTAGTAATTTGGCCTGACGGGTTATAGCTTTGTGTGTCTATATGTGGGTTGTTCTGGGGTGGGTTGTTCTGGGAAAAGGGAGGTCATTTGGAATCTGGGGAATATTGGTGTTTGGGAAAGGATATGGAGGATAGGATGGGTAAGGGTTGATATTTGGGTAGTGTGGATTTGGTAGAGGGTTAGGATTTGGAGTGATGGCAGTATTTGGTAGGATAGTGTTTGGTTGAGGGTTTGGGTTTGGAGGTATATGTGATGTTGATGCTTCCTGGGGGACTGCAAGGGAAGGGTTCACCTCACCACTGGATTTTAAACTTTGCACCATACTAGCCATTTGGCTCATCATACGATCAGTCGCTGCACCCAACTTTTGGTCTAACCATTCTGCATTCTTTGAGTCGAGGCGTACTGGAGCCCTGCATCGTACCCATAGCGGATGCTCACTTTCGCCATCTTGCTCGGATC
Organism: Codonopsis lanceolata; assembly: GCA_013146195.2. Lineage (NCBI taxonomy): Eukaryota > Viridiplantae > Streptophyta > Magnoliopsida > Asterales > Campanulaceae > Codonopsis > Codonopsis lanceolata. The sequence continues at coordinate 50,576,491 of CM028378.1, read as the reverse complement.
ACGTACTCTTTGTACTGATTCTGCCCTTGTCTGATATGTTCCTGATACCCTATGATCTGATTTCTGCACTTGTTTCCCGTATCAACCGGCTAGTACTGTCTCTGCCTTTCCAAATTCGGGCCAGGTTTCTGAGGAGAATGGTTTTGGATGTATCAAAAGGCTGGCTGAAGGCTTTCTGGGCTTGGAGTACAACGTGCCTTTATTAGTATATTTTATTATTTATTATTTTCCCTACAAATTGATCGGATAAGCACCTGCTTTATTTTGACAGTCTCAGGACTTTCCTGGAACAGTGGATTCTTTCTTCAGAGTATAGAACCAACGTATTCCACCTGCCTTTCGACTCCCCAAGATCGGACTGATCCCAGGCGAATGGTCTATACTCTTTTCCAGGATCCACCATTCAAAATGGTCTAGGTCAAGCATCAGAGAATAATAAATCAGCCCCTGTGCATTTATTCGTTTTTTTTTTTGACTTGCGCATTTTTTTTGACTTATGCAGAATTTTTTATTTTTTTTTGGACTTGCACACACATCTTTTTTTTTTTGGACTTGTGCACACATTTTTTTTGACAGGGACTGACCCACTATTTAAAATGCAAAAATCGATCGGTCTTTGAAGTGTCTTGAGAATCTATATGCAGTCTAACGTTGGCTTATACAAGGGGTAGGCTGGCCATGGTGTATTCGGAATATATTTATATGTATGTGCGCGTGTGTGTGGTATCTAAAAAGCGGTAAAAAAAAATTTTCAGATATAAAAATAGAAAATAAAACAGATATGGCCTGTCTTGCTGTTATTTGTTGATTTTCTCAGCTTTTTAGTTTGAGCGTGAGCAAGCAAGCATATCATCAAGAAATAGAAAGAAAAGTGGGGGATCTATATATCCCTATTAATTACAAATTGATCCTAACCCCCAAAATAAAATGGCAGAATGAATGCATATATGTATATTTTGAGGAATAAAAATAAAGCAGAATAAAATAATATATGGGGCCGAAAATGAAGCGATATTAAAAATAAAGCCCCAGCCCTTTTGTTGTGCTGCCCGAAAATTGTTGCACATAAAAAATAGGCCAAAATACAAATTTCCCCCCAAAGTATACACTCAATCCCAGATCACTACCCAACTTAAGTTTTGTGCCAATTTGGTATCTGATGTTGCCATTTGTGTCAATTAACTCCCCCGGCCTAACGTCTGTTAAAGAATTGACGTTAACTCTCACGTGCTCTTGCACGTGATGGGTAATTTCGTCATTTCCTTTACAAAACAGGGGAAATTTGTATTTTGGTCAAAGTGTCAAATTGACAAAAGAGAGATTTCATCATCTCATCTTCATCATCCGTCATATTCTGTGTGAAGCCGCCACCACTTCCTCAACCTGTCGTTCTTCCACCTCCATTCCTGCTGCAGCTGCTGCCGCCATTTAATCCATTTTCAAACTTTCCCCACCTCCAACAAACCTCACCACCACCACTTCCACCAAAAACTATATCAAAATCGAGTGTTTTAAACTGATATCTGGTTTCAAAACCATCACTCGGTTTTAAAACTCTGATCCAAGCTGTGAACCAAGATCTGGGTTTCAAAAAATTCTCAAAAATCAATACCCAAAAATTAAAGCAAACCCAGATATCAAAATCAAATATCCATTACTCAATTAGATTAAATTTCAGTATATAAAGAACCCAAAAATCAAAGTCAAATTCTTGAATTCCAACAAGTAGTATCCAGTTTCAAGCAAAGCCATCCCCTAAATTAGCTCCAATATTATACCCATTTGCATTTGAGGATAAATTTGAATAACCAACGACAACGAAAACCAAAGTTGGGAAAGGGATTGAAGCCTTTGACTTGATCACTTTTGGAATCACAGGCGAGACTTCTAACAGAGTAATCTTCGAAGTCACGGACAAGAGAACGCGAGAGAGTGAGCGGCGGAGAAGCCGTGGTGGTTGAAGGGGACGTAATTGGCGGAGAAGTCGTGGTGGTTGATGTGGTGGCAGCCTTCTTTGCAGTTGCTTTCATCGGCGGGGGCGGCAGTGCTTGATGAAGGGGGGAGGGAAACAGCGTCGGGCAGAGGAGAGGGATCATCCCGCCGGAAGATTCCGAACGCAGGAACGCCAGCGGCGGTATCATCCTGGCCGCGGAGGTGGCGGATAAGGACGGGTTAAGGGTCTTTTTCCGGCGAAGGACGGGGTGGTGGTCGTCGGACAATGCGGCGGAGAGACCAGACTTGTCGGGGAGGAAGCGGTGGTGGTGATGGAGGCGGAGGGGATTGGTCGGGGAATTGGACACAGTGGAGAGAGAATCAGAAGGGGAGTTAGGTGAAACGGAGAGATCAGGGGACCAAACGAAGTCGCTCTCGTCGAGCTCGACATAGTTGTTGGGATCGGAATCAGGGAGCTTAAGAATACCGAGAAACCGGAGGGTTGAAGAGTTGTGATTGACGGAGGGAAGGGAGGCCATGGTCATCGTTGACCAAGGGTCTCCTCCTTTCATGGTGAAATTAATCGGTGCGGCGAGGTTTCATTTTCTGCCTTGGTAATTTTTCCCGGTTTTTGTCCCCCTGTTTTGTAAAGGAAATGATGAAATTACCCATCACGTGCAAGAGCACGTGAGAGTTAACGTCAATTCTTTAACAGACGTTGGGCCGGGGGAGTTAATTGACACAAATGGCAACATCAGATACCAAATTGGCACAAAACTTAAGTTGGGTAGTGATCTGGGATTGAGTGTATACTTTGGGGGGAAATTTGTATTTTGGCCTAAAAAATATTGCATATATATTATATATATTTTTTTGTAATTTTTTTTAAATACAAATATTTTGAAGTATATCCGTAACAGTGATTGGAATGAAACTGCTGCAAGATGGAGGATTATATCCACAAATATAGACACGGATGTTAAAAGAACGTAATATTCAAATGCTTATATTAATATAACAAGCATACTTTAGCCAAAAACAAAAGAAAAAAAAGTTTTGGTTACTGAGTCTAGCCCTCCATTTTTATTTAAAATAAAAACGATCTCCCCAGCAGAGTCGCCACTGTGGGTTCCCTGAAATGCGTCGCGCCCGCGCCCTGGATAGGGTGTGCGCGGATGCGGGACATCCACTGCTCTCATTCCACCCTCCCTTTTTAGGGGACGGCGGAATTAAAAGTGCGAGAGGAGTGCTGTCAGAATAGCGCGTTTGAATGCGCCTCGGTTGCCTTTAGTGGATTTTTGATCCAATATGGGAGCTTTGGGTTTTCTATGTCAAGTTATCCATTTTTTAGGGGATACCAAGATATACGAATACATCACCCTTCCATTCTCATTCTCCCTTTTTTAGGAGAAAACAGGAAAGTGCAAGAAAGGAGTGTTACGGTGCCCCCACTATGGATTTTTATAAAAATAGCCTTATGGCCTATCTCGGATCACTATGAGTGCTTTAGGTTTTCTATGTCAAGTTATCCCTTTTTTAGGGGATACCATAATATAGGAATACATCACCTTTCCATTCTCATTCTCCCTTTTTTAGGGGAAAACGGAAAAGTGCAAGGAAAGATGTTGCGAGGCCCTACTGGATCCAAAATGTTTTAAAGTCGCCATCTTTATTTTGAAGAAGAAATAAAGCAAAACCAAAAAAGAAAACCAGAGATAATAAAAACGGGTCCGGAGGCTAAGTTACGAGTTAGGAAGGTGCTATGCACCCAACTCGCCCTTTCGGTCTCAAAACAGTTTTTGGCTAAAGTATGTTTTTAGTTATATTTATTTAACAGATAAATAAAGCATTAACTGCCTACAAATACATCCATTGTCTACATTATTTACATACTTGCAACTGTCTCTTTATAAATAATTACAGATATACTTGAAAATATTTGGCCATAATAATGGCTCTTTTTAGTGTTATTTCCTAACTAAATCCGGGCAGCACAACTGCTTATATATTTACATTGGGCCGGATTGAAAATAACACTTTTACAAATAAAAACTTAAAACTTACCTATTGATGGCCTAGGGTGTGCTCGCTCTGTCCTTTACGGAGAATGAGTCTTTTTGTTGCTGTGTGTGTTGTGAAGATTCGGGCAGAGTGACTGCTTCCGAAAGTTACTTTTGACCTTGGGATTTGGGCGGAGTAACTGTTTGGGTTTGGTTGTTTGTTGACTTGAGGGAGGCGGAAATCGGGCAGAATAAAGGCTTATTTCTGACTGATTTGGCCTTTTAAATCGGGCAGAGCAACTGCTCTTTCCACGATTTTTGGACCGGGGAAATAGGGTGGATACCTAGCTGGGGGGCTAAGGCTCACTTTGACCGGTTGGTTTTGTGTTTGGAGGAGGTTTGACAGGGTTTCGAGGCTTTGAGGAGATCACTCACTATCTCACTTTGCTCTCTATTTCTTCAGCGTAACGAGGACGCAGAGAGTTTTGCGAATGAATTCTATCTTCTAAAGGCGAACCCCGAAGCTCTATTTATAGCCTGAGATGAGGACACCGAAGGAATTAAAATTCCTTCTTCGCATATCAGCCGTTTGTACACAACGCCGAAGAAATTGCACTTTACGGCAACTCTATAGTACTGTTTGGAGGAAATGGGCACCACCCACATGAACTTTGGGCGCCACTCCCACTTTGAGTGTGGGTGGCGCCAGCACTATGCAAATTGGTTTCATTTTTGACACTTTGGCCCCTGCATTTTATCCTTTTGCGCATCCTGCTTTGTCCTTTTACATTTTCGACCCTGTAACTTGACATTTGTTAATGTTTTAACAGGTCTTGATATTTTATGTCATGTCACATACCAGAGGTACAAAATTAGGGTGTCTACAATTACATATTGATGTGCGTAAAAACGCAACTCGGGCAAGATTACCCGGCCGTATCAAGTAATAAAGTTCGTAAGTACGAGTCGATCCCACGAGGAATGTGCGTAATTCTCACTCCAACTAAGTACCGAAATTATGCTAACTAATTATATTTGAGCGAAAATAAAATGAATTAAAATCTAAAAATATAAACAACCTATAAATAAATTAAATCTATACTAAAGCGGAGGTGGGTTGGAAACAACAGATCAAGATAAAAATATAGGAACGCATTATTTCTAGTCTAGTCGGTGTTTAATTTAATTCTCTTTTTGCTTTTCTTTAACTCTAGTCTTGGTAGTCGGACGCGCTATTTTATTCACTACGGGCTTTCGCTGCGTATAACAAATCTAACTATCTCTCAACATTACTACGGTCTCATATCATCGCAACACATAACATAAGGTAGTAAATAACTACATGTGTAAACAAGCATCCAAAGACTATCTACGCACGATCTCTTTTCGGTCTCACGCCACGCAAACTACCATTGTGATTTTCGGAATAACAGGAAGGGCTTTCGCTTCGTATCCTATCATTCTAGTGATCATCTAATGGTTCTCTATGCCATTAAAAGCATGAAGAACACACAATAATAACCAAGCGCATGGATAATACTTCGCAAAAAGAAACTCTCTATATTTTTCTACAATTTATGTTGGTAGTCCAGACAACTAAAATTGGTTAACTACGGGATCTCGCATCTTACAGTCAACCCTAACCTCCTCGACCTCGCGAATGGCTAAGGTGGTTCGATCGCGTGTCAAACCTAGTCTCATTATGGCTATCGGTGTGTGTCACAGAACACCAACTATTAAATTGATTGGTCCGAAATATAAAGGTAGCTCTCGCGGATCCTAAATATTTCTAAAATCATTTAATTATTGGCCAGATAATTAAAAGCATTAATTTCACAAAATAATAACCAACATAATTATGTACTAAATGAAGAGATAAATTAAATTAAAACGCTACATTGGACATAGAAAAATAATTGCATTCCATAAATATTTTAAGCACAAACCAATTCCACATTACAAATTTAATCAACCCAAGAAAATATAACAAATATCATAAAAAATGAGTTGAAAGAATTAAACCGAATGTTGTTCGAATCCGGGGTTGAAATCATTTGTAGATGCTTCCTTGACCCTTAATTTGAAGCTCCAAACCTTCAATGGTGATCACGCATCAGAGGAATGGAATGATTTTTTGTCAAAATGGGGTTGGTGCCCCATTTAGGGCTAATGCCCGTAAATGGGGGCTTGTGTTTGCAAACAGAGACTTGCTGGAGAATAAAAGGAAGACTGCACAAAGAGCAGCCAAGACAGGGGAGTAAGTCAGGGGTATAATAGGCAGAGAAGGAAAGAATTGAGGGCTGAAATGGAAGGGAAAAAGTGGCTAGGGCATGGCTAGAGCAGGGCAGCCCAGGTGGAAAGACGCGGGTCTGGGCAGGGTTAAATGGGTTGAACGTGTGAGAGGGAACGGGCAGGATGGTGGGCTGATGGAGCAAATTGGGTCGCGGGTGACTTGGGTCCATATAGGGACACGCGGGTCGACTAAGTGGATGGAAGGCATCAGATGGAGACAAGTGGCTCCTTAGGCTGGCCGACAACTCAAAAGGGCTTCTCTGAAAATTGCACCGGCTCCCTTGTAGTTTTAAAAATTGCTCCGGTGCCCCTATGATTTCTGCACTTAGCGCCGCCGGCCAGTCTTCTCCCAGCTTTGCGGTTTGGTCCTCTGTCAACTCTGTTACTCTCCATTAACCCCTGTTAAGCCTCAATTGCCTTGAATTACTTAATGGACTTAACGAACTTTGTCCAAATAATTTCCAAAACAACTTTTAAGCCCGAAATTGTCTCGAACTTCGTGCTAAACACCATATAAAAGCTCGATTATGCATGGAAACCTACATTAAGCACAAAAACACAAATAATAATATTTCCAAAACATAATTAAATCAAAAATAGCACAAAATAGCATAAAATTCCTGGGAAAATTCGTGGAAATCTTGCGCTCATCACATATCAGACTGTAGTCGCTATTCTTGTTAAGGAGGAGGGTAATGTCCAAAAGCTTGTTTATTATGTATCCAAGGCCCTTACTGTAGTGGAGGGTTGCCATTTTAATGCAGAAAAGTTGGCCTACTCACTCGTCATTGCTGCTTGAAAATAACGAGCTTATTTTTCTGCACATGTGATAACTGGATAAACGGACATTCCTCTAAGGAAAATTTTTGCACAAGCCTAACAACTCTAGTCGATTGCTCACTTGGTCGATTGAATTAACATAATTCCAAATAGATTATCATCCTCTAAGAGCTATAAAGGCACATGCCCTGGCAGATTTTGTGGCAGAAACAAGCTTCAACACTCCAAGCAAGGAGGAGACTCTTCATCAAGTCGAGCTTACACCTGCCCATATTCATCGGGCTCGCACAGATTATTGTTGGGACCTTCATGTTGATGGGGCGTCCAACAAGTTGGGGAGCGGTGCAGGCTTGTTATTGGTACCGCCCAAGCATGATATGTAGTTTGAAAAAGCTTTGCGCTTTAAATTTCTAGCGTCCAACAATCAGGCAGAATATGAAGCTCCGATCGTGCTCAAGACATGGGTGTGCGAGAGATTGTGATTTACAGTGATTCACAGCTGGTCGTAAATCAGGTGAAGAGAGAGTATGCAGTACACAACCCGGTTCTTGTATGATACTGCGAGCTGGTGAAGAAAATTCTGAAGGATTTTGACTACTGAAGTTAGTCAAAATTGATCGCGAAGACAACATGCATGCAGATTATCTCTTAAAGATGGCAGAAGAGGAAATCCAATTTCTACATCTGTGTGTTATGATTGAATATTTGGAGGTTCCCGCAATTGACAATGATGCCATCATGGACATTGAGCCTATTACGAAATGTTAGATTGATGATTTAAAGGATTACATCGAGCAGAGTGTTTTGCCCGAGGATAAGTCGGAGGCAAGGTTGATACAAAAGTGAGCTTGTAGATATGCGGTCCTAGATAGGGTCATGTATAGACGATCCTATACAAGACCCCTATTCAGAAGTGTGCAACCAGAGATGACAAAAGGAATCCTAAGGGAAATACATGAAGGAAAGTGCGGTGGGCATCCTGGGCAACATTTGTTGGTAGAAAAGGTCCTGACCGCAGGGTTTTATTGGATTACTTTGAGGCGTGATGCTGAAATGTACGTTAAGCGGTATGACAAGTGTCAACGCTATGCCGACATCCCTCGCATGCCCTCTACTGAGTAGACTCCCGTAGTGGCATCATGGTCGTTTGATATTTGGGGGATATATTTGATTGGTCCTTTCCCCTTAGCTTGGTCCAAGTTCAAATATGCAGCGGTGGCCGTGGATTACTTCACAAACTGGGTAGAGGTAAAACCACTGGCAACGATCAGCGAGGTCAATGTAATCGATTTCATCCACGAGCACATTTGGTGTTGTTTTGGTGTCCCACGAGTTATAGTATCCGACCATGGAACTCAGTTCTCAGAAAAATTCACAAAGGCATGCGAACAGATGTGTGTAAAGCACGAACAATCCTCTGTGGCATACCCTCAAGGATATGGTCAGATAGAGGCAGTGAACAAGCAGGTCTTGCACGCCCTTAAGAGAAGTTTGGAGGATAAGGTCGGTAAATGGGTAGACGAATTGCCAGCAACATTGTGGGTGGTCAAAACATCGGTCATAGGTCCCACGGGAGAAACACCTTTCTCCTTCACTTATGAATCAGAGGTTATGGCACCAGTAGAAATGTATTTGCCGAATCACAGGGTATCTCACTATGATGCAAAAAATAGCAGTTTCGCTCGGGTAACTGATTTGGATCTTCTCGAGGAAAAGCGAGTATAGTCCAGAATCCGAATGGCAAACTATCATAGCGAGTAAAATCTCACCACGATAAGCGAGTTTGAGGTCGATCTTTTGCTGTGGGTGATTAGGTTCTACAGAAAATTGGAGCGACATGTCATCGGGCAAAGTGGGGAAAACTTTCTCCTAATTGGAAATGCCCTTTTCAAGTTGTCAGAGTGGTCAAAGAAGGGACTTATATGTTGAGAACTGGGGATTACAGTGAGCTAAAACATCCATGACATGCTATTCATTTGAAAGAGTATTACCATTGAGCAAGAAACCGAGTAGAGTATGTAGTTTGTTTTGCTCGCTTGTAAGATCGGTTGTATGATGGTTGTTTTAGGAAACAAATGAGCTTGTTTTGATCTCCATATTTATAGTTCATTTTTTAAGTTTAGTTTTTATCTCGATTATACCTTTTTTTCACGAGCACGATATGTCTCTGCTCGTTGAAAAAGGTTGGTGTTCGAGCCCAGATTTTAGCTTGTACCTAAAATTCAAGTGGTTTTATGAGCCAGGTGTGTTGACATTCCTGTTCGGTGAAAGATCATAGAGAGCAAATGAAACGTGACCTCATATCTTAACATGTACCTAAGGTATGAATAGTTAAGCGAGCTTGGATTTTAGTTTGTACCTAAAATCTGAGTGGTTATATGAGCCAGTTGTGTTGGCATTTAAGCTCGATGAATCGAGCTGACGGTTGAAAGTTGAGTAAATTGTGAAAATGGAAACATAAGTAAATTGTTCAAATGTACTAAGCGTACAGAGGCACACAGGCCAAAATGAAAGTTGAGCAGAAGGAACGACATCGTCAACAACCATGCTCAGACCATTGCCAGCTTCCTCGATAACTATGGCTTCTCCGTCAACCTTTGTCGTTTGCTCGGACAAATCCATGGAGGTCAACTAAGTTCGATATATTTCGGTCATAAGGTCAATAATGTTATTGGCCGTGAGTTCGGTGGGGGGGATTCCAAGCAGATAGCCCTGATTTCACGTCTTCGTCAGCAAGTAAGGTGAGCTCCTCCACGCTGTAAGGCACAAAGGAATGAACCTCCTGAATTTTCAGATCGAAAGGGGAAGTCATCCCCCATTGAGCGAGCAGAGCTGGGGTTATGCCCGGTAGACCGTTGAGGGCAGCTTGCCGCGAGATGTGGTTCATGCCCTGGTTGTAGTACGGGTACATGAGGTCATCAAAAGATGTAGAAGCCTTAAACTCCTACACAACGGCCAGCTTCTCCTCAGCAATGCGGTGGGTCATCTCTAACATCAGCCATTCCTCTCTCCTCGCAACGCTAGATCTGGCCTCACAAAGCTCATTTAAAAGCTTCTCCTCGGAGGTCTTGGTAAAGGCAAGATGGGACTCAAGGGTTTTCTTCTGCTCCTCTACTTTCGAAAGGTCGGTGAGCTTGGCCATGACTGCCTCCTCGCTGGCTTTGAGGTCGGAGCGGAGGGAGTTGACTTGTTTTTTCAGCTGATTTTTCTCTTTGGTAAGGGAGTTGCAGGTGGCAACCTTTTCTGTCAGACGGTCAAAGAGAAAGGAGCATTTGGTAGCCATCTATGCATTAAAGACAGTCAGAAAAATGAAACCGTATAATAACTTATTGCAAGAATAAATAATAAGTTAAACATCAAGAGTTACCTCGCTCATCCCCAGCCCGATTTCCCCTTTAAGAACTCCGGAGGATGTTCTGACATTGTTGGCAGCAACGTCTAGGGGGCAAACCCTTTTGAGAATTCCTTACCCGCTAACAGCCCCATAATTTTTAGGGAGGTTGATCTTCTTCAGATAAAGGACGTCGCTTATTTCCTCTACCAGTATGACCACATCCACACTTGTACGTGGCATTCTAAAGTCATCCCGGTGGAAGGATGGAACCAATGTTCGACGAGAAGAGATAATGCCTCGGCCAGGCTCAACTTTTTCTGAGCGGGAGCGAGTGTTTCTCTCAACAGCCTTTTTCTTCTCAGTGGGCTCGGTGGTTTTTTGTTCAGCAGAAAGGGAGGCTTGGTGCAGTTTCTCGTTTGATAGGAGGGAGGAGCAACCCAACTCGTTCCTTCAGTTCGTCGTTGAGTGCCCCGCACAGCGGGCACGAAGGGAACCTTGTGCGGATGAACAGGGCCATTCTTCACCAATTCAGCTTCCCAGGCAGCTTTGGCCTTGGTTTGAGTCTCGAAGAATTTCTTCGTCTCGTTTAATCTTTTTATAAATACATGGAATCAAAGGCAGGAGATCATTAAAAATGGACAAAAAGTTGTGCAAGTAACAAAGTCTAGTAGAAATCAAGAGCAACATAAAATGACCATCGTAGGCAGGGGTACAATTCATCCCAAGTTGTTGGCACTCAGGGCAGTCATCGGGAAATTTAAACCCGTGACAGCCTCCCTAATAAGTATGGGGTTCCTCCTCGCTCGTCTCTACAAGGGGTTCTACCTCGGGAACCAAACGGCAGCGGATCCTAGCTTGGAGCAAATAGACATCACTTTTGGTCAGTGCTTCCCTGTCAAGCACAAAGTCCTGCCCGCCTTTGTCTTCTTTCACACCCAGATCTTTCTTAAGGTCAGCGAACATCTTGTTCTCATTGGACCAGAATTGATCTCGATTGTACGTCGATGCTTTCAGTTGGCCAAGATGTGAAGCAAAGAGCCAGCCTACTCGTGATTCCACAAGCATAACTTTCTGGTCCCAAGGTTCAACTTTGTTTGGTCCCTCACTTAATAATTTGAAGAAATGTGGAGCGGCCAGAAATACGATGGATCTTTTGGTCGATTTTGAAGAGGTATAGTTTACAAAAAAAGAGTATATCGGGCTCATGGCCAAGTAATCTGCATGCAACAGTGTATGAGATCAGAAATCTGATGGTGGTCAGAATCAGCTCATAGGGGAGCACGTTGGTCATGTTCATGAATTTGCAAATAAAGGGGTCTAGGGGTAACCTACGTCCGACCAAGAAAAAGTCAAAATAAAAAACCATTTTATCCCCCTGGGTGGCGTGTTCATTGTGTTGAATATTCAGGTCGGAGGCCTTCACCTAGTAGTTTTTGGGATCTGTACCCAGCGAACATAACCACTCTATCACATTTTCTTCACTTTCGAATCCGTCCCAGGTTACTTCCCAACAAAGTTCCTTTTCGATGATAGGCTTCTTGCCTTTGCGGCGGGCAACCCTTTTTCTCATTGCTTTGGGAACACTCGTACTCGAAGAAAGTGAGTCGGATCTCAAGCTCGCCTCAACTCCCTTTTTGCGAGTTCCGACCATAGCTTCTTGCTCGGTATTTTCGGCTGCAGGGTTACCAGTTGAGGCAGTGGTTATAAGGGGACCCGTCCTTTTAGAGTTCGAGCTGCCAGAGGGATTTGTATCAAGGGCAGCAGCGGGGGTGGTTAAAGCTTCAACAATCTGGATATCCGAGCTGGTATACTCGGAGCTTTTCTGCTCAACCTCAAAACTCTCTTCAGGTTCAGGTAAAGCTCCATGGTCATAGCTACGCCCCTCAATCTCATATCCACCCTCTTCGCAGGAAGTCATCCTACATGAATCGATGAAAAGACACATTAATTCCTACCCGAAAAAATAAGGATGAATAGGCAGGCAAAACCCTTGGTTAGGGTTCTATATCTTGAACCAGTGAACAGAACACTAGCTTGGTATTCCTCGATTCTAGCCTATGTCTGTGCCTGTGTGGGTGTTGAACCCAGTAACTCGAAAAAGGCGAGAGTCATGATAGTCAATGAAAACAAAAAGGACATGAAGAAACAACAAAAATGATCAAATCCTTTAGGGGATATCAGACGCCTGAAGGTTCATCAGGAATAGAATCCATATTGTAACTAGATTGTAACCAATTTGTCATCATGTATCCAGCCGATATCATCAAATCCCAAATCTAGGGTTTTAGCAGTGGGAACGAAAAGACAAAAATCAAGTTCAGAAAAGGGTTTAAGTTGAGAAATCACCTGTTGATTTCAAAGGTTATGATTTAGACGAAGGCCATGGAATCATTGCTATAGTAAACTCATAAACGATTTTGTTGATTACATGAATAAATCAGAGAAACTCTCGTGGATTTGAAGGTTTGTAAAAGGGTAGAATGAAGTGAGGCTTTCGGTTTTATATCTGGTATGAAAAGGCAAAATGTGGGGAAAAACAAAGGGGGGTATGATTGGTTGTATGTGCGGCGTGGGAAGTGAGGCGTTGAATTAAATGTCACCTCGAGAAATGGGTACACGGAAGGCTTAGTCTAGCAAACGGCGGGTACCTGCAGGATGTCCACTCAAATACGCGACTGACACCATTGGCTGTCACCCACTATCAGGGAGTCCAAGTTCATGCATCCTCTAGTAGCTTCCTCGAAATCTCTCACTGAAAAAACAAAGTCTTTTAGTGGTCAAATGATGAAATATACCCGCGTAAACTAGGGGATATGCTCCTCGCTCCAAGCAAATATGCTCGCTAGATAAGGAGCAGTGGACCACTGAGCTGCCCAGCCCAAATGGCCCAAGCATCGGTCACGTATTCAGCACGCGTTCACCTTTCCACGGGCGGAGCACGTGCATATCTTTGGCTCGAGCATGATCTTTCAGTGGGTAGGGATCCATCCTTAACCGATGGCCAAGTGTGTAGCGAATAGGACACCCCAGCGAGTAGAGTCAGCTAGGGGCCAAATGTGTAGCGAGAAGGACACCACAACGAGCAGAGTCAGCCTCCTCGAGGGTATGTGTAACAGTCGTCTAGAACATGGAGAGTTAATGCCGATAAATCCGCCCCCACGTTTCAGACGTGGCCTTAAACGTGTCCGCCATTTACGCTTGCGCAGTTAAGGTTCATATCATGGCCAAGGCTATGTAAACCCCTCAGACGGAAGAGGGAAGGTGCATTCACTATTCTAAAGGCTAAAATTCTGTCAAAATACTTACGTACTTGCTGGTTGTCTGACTTTCACGGTGGAGTATTTTTGCAGGGAAAGCTCTTGCCTAGTTGACATTTCATCTTGGTGTTCTTGACAGGTTCGGGCCGCATTGATTTAAAGCCCACATATTCTATTAATTGGATCCAGTGTACCTGCATTATTTGGATACATCAATTTTAAATACGAGTCATATACACGTGTACTTTAAAGGAAACAAAAGATTACTACAATTATTTACAATTTCAATTAATTTTTCCTAATCCTTTATTAAAGAAGATTAATTATTACCAGCCGTCTAACATGGGCGCGGACAGAGAGGGGAAAAAGGAACAAAACAAAGTACGGAGTACTAGTTGGATTCAGCCGCTAATTTGAAAATTTCGTTTTAATAAAAATCTCGTAGTTTGGCGGGTAAGGCACTATTCAAAATATTAGCCAAATCTTAAATCCAAATCTGGCTTAAATTTCATACCCTATTTGCCTCTTTGGCTTTGAAAATTGAAATTCCTTTCTATCTTCCGTGGAAAACTAAAGCGGAAATGTAAATTTTTTGAAACAACACTCAAACTGGCGGGCTAGAATTCTTCATTAAAACACCCCCCGCCCCCCACCTCTCTCACCAAGTCAGATATTCAACCCAAATACTGAAATACTGCTCTCGGCCCTCCCCCCCCCTCTCTCTCTACTGTGTTCGCCTAAATCCAAGGTCAGCTCAACAGCAATGGCGGACCAGGAGAACTGTGTGCGGGTCACGCGCTTGGCAAAGAAAAGGGCTGCTGAGGCAATGGAATCACAAAAGCAACCGGCTATCAAGAAAAGGGTGGTCTTAGGTGAGCTTACAAACTACCAAATTGTGCAGCAGAATCAGAAATTGGCTCCCGAGGCGGCAACACCAGACAAGCAAAAATCTAGGTTAAAGAGAGTCAAGAAAGCTGTGAAGACAGCTGTGAGGGAAACAACTGGAATTGATTTATATGAGAAATGCAATGATCCCCAGATGTGTGATGCTTATGTTTCTGATATATACGAGTACCTTCGTCACTTGGAGGTATGCAAATTTCTGTGCCTTTTCCTCTTTACTTTTTACTAGTTTGGTTTGAAATGTGATGTCTTGCTATTTGTTATTTTGATTTGATTAGGAATTGGCTGGATTGGTTATAAGTATTATGAACGAGATAATTGGTTTTTTTTTTTTTTGGTAATTATTTTGGATTGGGCCAAGTAAACTCAGAGTCTTGGAGTATTCAATTTTAATGGGGTTTCCAGACTAGAATTTCAAATGGTTTCATTTTACTTTAATGGGTTTGGTTTTAATATAGAACGTGTGTTGATCTAGGGTTTTTTTTAAATATCATTTATTAATCAAAACAATTTACCAACAATGAATTAATGGCGTTGGTTTGGTTATTTTGACTAATGTTGTCACTTGCTATAATTGGTGATGGACTTTGGATGTATCAAATTGAGAATTTTTTAAATTTTGATTTTTTTGTTTTTATTTATTTAGATGGAGGCAAGAAGAAGGCCGTTGCCAAATTATATTGAGAAGGTCCAGAAGGATGTGACAGTTAACATGAGAGGCATATTGGTTGATTGGTTGGTTGAGGTTGCTGAGGAATACAAGCTTTTATCAGATACTCTCTACCTTGCAATTTCATACATTGATAGATTCTTATCGGTGAATGCTATGAACAGACAAAGGCTTCAGCTTCTTGGTGTTTCTTCAATGCTCATTGCCTCGTAAGAATCAATTTTAGAGTGGCAGATCTGTTTATTTCAGCAATTTGGGTTCAATTTTTGCTTATAAGTTTTCTTTGTGATGTGTAAAATAGAAAATATGAAGAAATTAGCCCTCCAAATGCAGAAGATTTTAGTAATATTACTGATAATACATACACAAAGCAAGAAGTTGTGAAGATGGAAGCAGAGATACTCAAATATCTCAAGTTTGAGATGGGCAATCCCACGGTCAAGACATTTCTTAGGTATGCAAATATTGTCAATCTCCTTGTCTTTCTTACAAATCATTGATTTATAATGCATGTTATAGTCAGTATCTCTTTCCTGATTTGTGTTTGCCATCCGCCTTGTCAATTCATAGGAGATTTACCAGAGTTGCTCAAGAAGATTACAAAGTAAGGATATCTCTCTAATTTTCATGTATAAAAGATTAGGATCTCTGTTTTGTGTGCTTATTGTGTTTCTGAACTGTACAGATTGCCAATTTGCAGCTAGAGTTTTTGGGTTACTACTTAGCAGAGTTAAGCTTGTTAGATTATAGCTGTCTCAAGTTTTTGCCTTCTATGGTAGCTGCATCTGTTGTATTTCTTTCGAGATTCACAATTGCTCCAAAATCACATCCTTGGGTAAGGATCTTTTAGTCTTTTCCAGATATTGATTGTTGCACTAATGTTTGTGTACATGGAATAATAAACATGTCATATTCATTTTACAGAGTTCAGCCTTGCAACAACAATCGGGGTATGATCCAGCAGATTTGAAGGAATGTGTTCTAATCATACATGATTTGCAAATGAGTAGGAGAGGAGGCTCCTTAGTGGCAGTGAGAGATAAATACAAGCAACAGAAGGTATGTGTTGGTAAACCATTTGATGAATCTTTGCATAAAATTGTTGTACACCATTAACAGTTACCTGATCCAAGTTGCATGACTTCTATGGAACAGTTCAAGTGTGTGACAGAATTGTCCTCTCCATCAACAATACCAGCTTCTTTCTTCGAAGATGTTAGAAGATGATAGTTCACGCCAAGGGATAGAGTAGGATTTGGGGTCTTCATAAAACAATGAGCTTATGCATTGTGGAGAGAAGATGACAGTTTATACCTGATATAAATGTGTAGCTTAGGAGATTTACCTATTGTACCAGCTAATCTAGCTTGATGCTTTGATTTGGAGATTGGAGATTTTGGGCTTTGCCAGGTTGTTGATTGAGAAGATAGGATATCAATCTTCCATTTCTCGCAGGAGATGTTTACAGCCATGACACATGTTCATTGATTTTCTACTGGGGAAAGTTTGACATACAAGAGCTTCATGGGAGGTTTTAAGCTGAAAGAAATGGATGGAAAATGCTTTCCCTACCAATTGCAACCATTCATAAATGGTTACCTAATCATTGTAGAATCTTGACTCTTCCCAAATATTGTATCCATCCAAATATATGTAATAGTTGTACTTACATGCTAAGGGTACTTTTAAAAAATAATAATATCTCACCATTTTTTTAAAGTTTCTACCCTATACCCATTCAAAGTCCTATTATAAGACATAAATAGCACTACACGAATCTAGAACACTGTTAATGTACAAGATTGCATAAAACCACATAAGTAACAGCAGCAGCAGCATACAGTGGATTCACTTGCAAGTGATTGTACAGACAAGAAGAGTTAGTTACAAGTGGAGAGTGGGGTTTAACTGATTCTGTTAGTGGTCATTAACATGGAAACCAGCTGCACTTTAGTTAGCTTCAGATTAAAAACCATATAAATGTAACTTCTAGATATTTTTTCTTGTAATTCACTTGAATAATCAATGAGATAGCTTCTTCTCTCTCTCTCTCTCTCTCTCATCTGAGCTCGTTCATTCATGGATAACTTTGCCAAACTAACATGGTATCAGAGCTACGGTTCCGATTGATTCTCAATCAATTTCGATTCCTCTTGTTCGTAATTGATTTTTCAATTTTCTTTCTCTCCGTTTGACAATTACGCACCTTCATCATGGCTTCTGAAGATCGTGAAGACCCTGAGTCAAGTCCTTCTGATTCCGATGAAGAAATTGATGCTTATGATCTGAATTCCACATTGATTCAACTCAACACTTCTCATCCATTCTATCTACATCCTAACGATCATCCAGGTATGATGCTGGTTACCGAAATTCTCACATAGTCCAATTTTAATTCCTGGAAACGAGCAATTGTAATTGCTCTCATAGCAAAGAACAAATTAGGAATGATCACTGGACAACACAAACGACCTAAATCCAATTCTAAATATCTTGATCATTGGGATCGATGTAACAACATGATCATCTCTTGGCTTTTAAATGCAATTTCTGGAGAAATCAGGTCTAGTGTTGTGTTTATTAAAAATTCAAAGGAGATTTGGGATGATCCGAATTCTCGATTTTCACAGAGCAATGCACCTCAAATATTTCAAATAAAACAACAAATTGCTTCACTAAATCAGGAGAATATGTATGTAAACTCCTATTTCACTAAATTCCGTGGTCTTTGGGATGAATTACACAACTTAATTCAATTACCAAAATGTGCTTGTGGTTGTAATTGTGGTGTCGTTCAGAAACACGAAGAATATGAAAGTATGCAAAAGATGACACAATTTTTAATGGGTCTAAATGATAAATTTACCAATATGAGAGGTCAACTGTTGATGATGAATCCTTTGCCTGATATTGGTAAATCAGTTCTACTCTTAACGCAAGAAGAAATGCAAAGACAATGCACTGTTAATGCTGGAATTAATGTGATTCCAAGTGATGTCTCTACAACTTTATATAGCAAAGGTAACACAAATGTCAAGAATTATGTCAAGAAGAAAAGAAAGTTTTTCTGTGAACACTGTCATGGAGACTCACATACTAAGGATAGGTGTTTTTACATCTATAGCTATCCCGAATGGCATAAGGACTATGGCATTAAGCCTGATCCTTTAAGAATGCCTAAGTACAAAGGGAAATCTGTGTCTCACACTCCAACTCAAGACATGAAATCTGCAGTTCATACTCCTCCTCAAGTTGTAAGGTCTGTGGTCAATGCTGCTGCTTCCAATAATTCTGCAACTCCTATCTTGACCAATGTTCAAATTCAGCAGCTGCTATCTCTTCTCTGTTGGATAGTCCTGAATCTCATATGGCTGGTGAGTTTGTTTCTTCTCATAGTTGTGTTTTTCTAGTCTGTCTAGCTAGTCCAAAATTTACACCAACTGATTGGATCATAGTCCATAGATACTGGTGCAACATATCATATAACTTCTTGTTTTGAACTTCTTGAAAACCCCGTTGTCATTTCTTCTAATATTCATTTACCTAATGGTAAAACTATTCCTATCACACATAAAGGAACAATTCATTTGACTTCTACTCTTGTTCTCCATAATGTTTTATATGTGCCTGACTTTAGATTCAATCTTTTATCAAGACATAAATTGGCTATTGATAATCATTGTACTCTCATATTTCATTCCTCTCATTGTTTGATTCAGGACTTAGTCCAGAAGAGACAACTGGGGATTGGTAGAGTAGAAGGTGGACTCTACAAGCTGATTTTTCCTGCATCATCTCCTACAGTTCTCACAGATCTTACACATATTGTTTCTTCTGTTGTTAACAGTGTTGTTTCCTCTTCTGTATTGTTGTGGCATTTAAGATTTGGCCACTTGCCTATTCATGTCTTTAAACATATTCCTTTCTTAGCACACAGTAATGTTGATTCTTCAATTCATAAATCTGTATGTGACATTTGTCATTATGCTAAACAAACAAGAATTCCTTTTCCTATTAGCTCTTCTTATGCTACACATGCTTTCGATATTCTGCATTGTGATGTTTGGGGACCTTATAGACACTTAACCTATGATGGTTGTGCTTCTTTTCTCACCATTGTTGATGATTATTCAAGGGCCACTTGGACTTTCTTGCTCAAATCCAAAAATCTTGTTTGTCAATATCTTCAAACCTTTCTTCTTATGGTTAAAACACAATTCAATTCTTCTGTTAAAGAAATTAGATCCGATAATGGAACTGAATTCTTTAATAATCCAGTCTCCCCTCTTTTGGATTCTCTTGGAATTTTGCATCAAAGCTCTTGCACTGAAACTCCCCAACAAAATGGAAGAGTAGAAAGGAAACATAGAAATTTGCTTGAAATGGCAAGAGCTTTGAGATTTCAGGGTCACTTACCTATTAGATTTTGGGGGGATTGTATACAAAATGCCACTTACTTGATTAATAGACTTCCCAACTATGTTCTCAAATTTAAAACACCTTATGAGGTTTTTCTTAACAAACCTCCTGCATATACTCACCTTAGAATCCTAGGGTGCTTATGTTTTGCTTCAACATTGACACATAACAGAGATAAATTTCAACCTAGAGCTTCTAAATGTGTTTTTCTAGGTTATCCTTTTGGTAAGAAAGCTTATAAGCTTTATGATCTGAGCACTCATAAAATCATATATAGCAGGGATGTAAAATTTTATGAATCTGAATTTCCCTTTCAATCTTCTTCTTCATCTTTTCCTTCCTCATCTCCTCCAGTTTTTCCTTCTTCTTCTTTTCCTTTTGTTGAGTCTAATGACCCTTGTTCTGTCTCATCTCCCTCTTCATTTCCTTTTTCCTCTTCTTCTCCATCTCCTACTTCCGTGTCTTCATCTCCTCCTATTCCTTCTTCTCAACCTGCTCTCCCTACAAGACCAGTGAGAACTAAGGTGTTACCTACAAAATTCAGTGATTATGTAGGTCTACCATCATCTATTACATCCACCAGGTCGGTTCATCAAGCTCTCTCTTCTGTTCTTACTTATGATCATATATCTCATAGTAATTTTTCTTTTCTTTCTCATCTTACTCAAGTTGTTGCCCCTCTTACATATGCACAAGCTATCAAAGATCCTCTTTGGTGTAAAGCTATGGAATTAGAAATTCAAGCTTTGGAAAATAACAAGACTTGGGAGTTACAAACTTTGCCACTCAATAAAAAGACTGTGGGGGTGTAAGTGGGTGTACAGAATAAAACATAACCCTGATGGCTCTATAGACAAATACAAGGCTAGGCTTGTGGCCAAGGGTTTTACTCAGACTAAGGGGTTGGACTTCTTTGATACATTTGCCCCTGTGGCAAAAATGACTACTGTCAGAACACTTCTTGCCTTAGCTGCTATTAGGGGCTGGGATATCACACAAATGGATGTCTCCAATGTTTTTTTACATAGAGACCTGAATGAGGAGGTATTTATGGACCTTCCTCCTGGCTACTCCTCTCTTTCTTCCTCTTCTTCCAGGCCTGTTGTTTGCAAATTGCTTAAGTCGTTATATGGTCTTAAACAGGCCCCACGCCAATGGTTTCACAAGCTAAGCACATCTCTTCTTGCTTTTGGCTTTGTTCAGTCTCACTGTGATAATTCTTTGTTTACCCTAGTTCACGACTCCTCTTTTACTGTGGTTTTAGTCTATGTGGATGATCTGCTCATAACTGGTTCTAGTTCATATGTTATTACCAGTTTGAAGTCTCATCTTCATTTTTTTTTTAGTATTAAAGACTTGGGGCCACTCAAGTATTTTTTGGGAATTGAGGTTGCTCGAAACTCCACTGGAATTTATATCCATCAAAGGAAATATGTGTTGGATATCCTGAAAGACACTGGTCAAGAGGGTGTTACTCCTTCTCTTATTCCTCTTGAGCAACATCATAATTTGGCTGCAGATAAAGGAGATCTCTTGCACGATGCAAATAGGTACAGACGTTTGATTGGCAGGTTAATTTACCTGACAATTTCAAGGCCAGATCTCTCTTACCCAGTTCACATTCTCAGTCAGTTTATGGCCTCTCCTAGAGTTCCTCATATGGTTGTTGCCTTGAAGGTTGTGAGCTATCTTAAGGGTACAATTGGTCAGAGCTTATTCTATCCTGCTAGTAGTTCTTTAAAACTAACTGCTTATTGTGATTTTGATTGGGGGTGTCCTACCACCAGAAATCGAGTGACATCTTGTATTGTTCTTGGGGATTCTTTGATTTCCTGGAAATCCAAAAAGCAAAGTACTGTTTCTCGGAGTTCTGCAGAAGCTGAGTATAGGGCAGTGGCTACCACCAGTTGTGAGATCACATGGTTGCTTGCCTTGCTACACGATCTTCAAGTCTGTAATCTTACTCCAGTACAGA
The DNA here is from genome assembly GCA_013146195.2 of Codonopsis lanceolata. Classification (NCBI taxonomy): domain Eukaryota; kingdom Viridiplantae; phylum Streptophyta; class Magnoliopsida; order Asterales; family Campanulaceae; genus Codonopsis; species Codonopsis lanceolata. Next base: position 50,554,929 of record CM028378.1, on the reverse strand, counting down.
TGTTTTGTGATAATAAGGCTGCCTTAAGCATTGCTGCTAATCATGTCTTTCATGAAAGGACAAAACACATTGAAATAGATTGTCATCTTATTCGAGACAAGATTGTCAAGGGTCTCATTACTACTGCTCATATTCCTACTTCTTCTCAGCCTGCAGACCTGTTCACCAAGTCTTTGGCTTCTACTCAGATTGGTTTCTTTCTTACCAAGTTGAAAGGGTTTAATTTGTTTTCCCCTTCAACTTGAGGGGGGGATGTTAATGTACAGGATTGCATAAAACCACATAAGCAGCAGCAGCATACAGTGGATTCACTTGCAGGTGATTGTACAGACAAGAAGAGTTAGTTACAAGTGGAGAGTGGGGTTTAATTGATCCTGTTAGTGGTCATTAACATGGAAACCAGCTGTACTTTAGTTAGCTTCAGATTAAAAACCATATAAATGTAACTTCTAGATATTTTTTCCTGTAATTCACTTGAATAATCAATGAGATAGCTTCTTCTCTCTCTCATTTGAGCTCATTCATTCATGGATAACTTTGCCAAACTAACAAACACAAACAAGGTGTGGAATGGAGCAGCCTGGACCGTGGAGCACTGTCAATTGTTATTATTAGAAGGTTGTGACCTCCAGGCTCCAACAGTTGATCTTAGGAACATTTTTAATTGTAATAAGTAATAACATGACCCAAACGTTTTGGTTAATTGAGTTTATGATGGATTTCAGTATTAAAATTGAGATTAATTAATACAATAGCTGATAAATATGACAATGATGGATGATTTGAAGCTCAAGGGTAGGATTTCGTCAAGGAAAACAGAGAAACATAATTGAATAAAGTTTGAAGGGGTGTTGTTGTGATTTTTAGAATGAAAGGGTCCTTGGAGGATAAAAGAACAAGAATAGTAGTAAGCCAGGCGTTAGACGTCTCACGCCTGGGTTCTCCACAAAGTTGTATACTCTTGGTCTTGGGTTTCATCATCCCTCCATGTGAAGACTAGACTACAATTCTATCGAGTGGGATTGCTAAAAGGGAAAAGAAAGAAAAATACAAAAGAAAAGGAAAAATAATGAACTGCCTAAATTTTCTAGCAAGGGTAAAAAGGTCACTACAAAGAAGTCACCCACATGCAAGCCTCAATATACTGACGTCCATCTTAAATGTAGAGGTGCACAGACGGTTCGAAAATTGTTTGCTCGTGCAACCAATCTCACAAATCACATGACCTTGTCGGACACTATTCCAAAAGGGACACATTGCATAGCCATAAATATTTTCGTTGATCTACTATAAATAGTTGACCCCTCAATAGAAAGGCATGGTCATTCTATACTCTCCTTTAGGGGTGTGTAAGTCCGCGAGTATTGGCAATGTCCAGTATGGGTCCATCAAGCAGCGGACATTAGATTTAAAAGCCCAGTACTATTAATCAGCCCATGGGCATTAGTGGACAGGCTTCAGACGGGCATTGGGCGAGCATGGGCAGACACGGGCTTCAGCCCAAGAAGATGAAAAAGACAAATGTCGCACCTTACTAATACTATATTTAATACTGATGTCAAATTTTAATCTTGCATGTGATGAGATTAGAGTTCAGATCTCCTGTACCACTTGTATGTACCACTGGTGTATCACTTTTCATCTCAACCATTGCATCCCAATTATTACATCTTAACCAATGGTTAAGATGAAAAGTGGTATACCAATTGTACACACAAGTGGTACAGGAGATCTGGACTCATGAGATTGAGAATAAAATATCAATAGATGTCTAGATGATTGAGTAATTCATTATTAAAATAATAGGGTTTGACTTTTATGCTTTTAGTTTTAGCAATAACTTTATTAGTTTAAGTGTATTATACTATTACTATATTTATATATTATAATTTATCTTATAATATATAAATATAGTAATAGTATAATACACATAAATTAAATATATAGGATTTTGTCAAAGATCTATAATTAATTTTTTTTTTAAAGTTATCATAAAATAGGACGGGCCGGGCTAGGCATAATGGACTGGGAGCAGCTAAAGACCTAGTAGAGCCCGAGTCCACGGGCATTTGACTTATCTAAAGCCCAGTACTATGTATAGCCCATGGGCACGGGCTCCATGGGCCGGATACTGACGGGCTTTAATGGGCTTAATGGGCATTAACGGGCCCTGCTCACTCTACTCTCCTTTTGACGATCTCTCTCCAATCATTATCATTACTAATTATTTAGCCTGTATTTTACACGGGTATAATGTGAGATACATATTTTTTATAATAATAATATAACTTTTAGACATTATAATTAGATTGTTAATCTCTTCCATGATTATAATAATTTGTTTTCCTATTGTTACTAATATTAAACAGTTTTTTTTAACCTAAATACTTTTAAAATTAACATAAGTTTCTAACTAACGTGAGATACATATTTTATACTTTTAAAATTAACATCTAACTTGATAATAATATTAAAAGTCTTTTTGTTAAAAGCTTTTAAAATCATAATTCATTTTTAAACAATGTGGGATACTTATTTTCTATTTCTATTGGTAATGATGGTTTAAATCTTTTATCTAAATACTTTTAAAACTAACACCATATTCTAACCATGTGGTATACATATTTTCTATTAGTAATAATAGTAGTAGATAAAAGACTTTTTAACCAACATTCATTTCTAAACAATGTGAAATGCATATTTTCTATTGGTAATAACATAAAAATGCCTTTATCTAATGAATTTTATAACCAATACTCATTTCTAAATAATGTTTTTTTTAAATGTGAGATACATTTCTTTGTAACCAATATGAGATCCATCATCTAAAAAGTTTTTAAATCAATATCACTTTTCTAATTAATGTGAAATACTTATCTTCTATTATTAATAATGGTAAACTTTTAAAATCAACATCACTTTCTAACCAATGTGAGATGCATATCCTCATTTGGTAATAATAGTAGAAATATTTTATCTTAAAAAATTTATAACGAACATCTATTTCTAATTATTGTGGGATACATCTCTTCTATTATATTAATGATAAAACTAAAAGTCTTTTATCTAAAAACTTTTTAAACCAACATTATTTTTTAATCAATGTAGGATATCTCTTCTATTAGTAATAATAGTAAAAGTTTTTTTTTATCTAAAATTAAAATCAACATAACTTTCTAATCAATGTGAGATATTGATAGCTTTAAATAAAGTATAACATTTTATGTGATTTTGCACTATGATTTTAAGGAAAATGTTGTACTTTCACGGGTATTCTGCATCATTGGTGTTTACAGGTCTTAAGGAAGCTGGATGGAAGAAAAGAAGAAGCAAAGGCAGATTTTGAGAAAAAGTCAAGTACCGAATGGCCATTTGCTAACCCAGAAAATACTGTAGCAGGAACAAAAAAAACAGAGTACGTCCTGTTACAAGACTGAAGGAATTAGTGGAGGGTATTTCAGACATTGATCATTTTTGGCAGTTCTGTAAATAAAAATAACTTTTTATTTATTAGTTTCTTTTCCCAAACACATTGTAAATATTGGGAAAAGAGTTGGTCATCAACTGCTCTGTTTATGGATGAGAATCAAGGGATCGTGTCTTCTATTTTTGGGGGAAATGGCTGGAGCAGTTAGGAGAGATATCTATAAAGGAAGGGGCGAGATCTCTCAAGGGAGACAGATCCAGACCACACGCACTCTCTCTCTCTCCCTCTCTCACTCTTTCACTCACTCACCCTCACTCACTGTAATACATCAGGCTTATGTTACAGATCAATAGGGCAGTTAATTTCTTCCCTTCATCACTTGCGAAGTTGTTTTTCTTCTTCATTTGTAAGTAAATTTTAGTCATGTTTTGTGGCTAAAAACTTCTATTCCAGTTAATGAGCCCGTAGTATTTTTCAGAAATTGCTACTGTGAGATCCTAGTGTACTGTATTGTTCAAAGTCTCAATTTGGGGCAAGTATTTAGTCATTCTCTATTTTTCTTGTTGCAAAGGAATTGTAACTTAGGATTAGTATGTTTAATTAATTTCTAGGGCCCAGATTTTGGTTAGGCATTTTAATCCATTGCTAGTTGAGAACCGTTGATCCGTAATTGTCTTCGGGTTCTAACGGAGTAGCAAGTGACACACCGTTTAGGCATCACAAGCATATTCGGTCCGTGTTGCGAGGATGATTAATCTAGGTTAAATGATATTACTTTAATATCGTTGTCTAGAACCAGGTTTCCATTATCTTAAAGCCTTCAAAACATTAAATCTTTCGAGCGTTTCGAGGGTTGTTTTTTGATTAGAGTATAATTAGCGAGCTTCTCCTAATTATCAAATCCGTAAGGAGAAATTGGGTGTTAGGCGTTTGTCAACAACTATAACTGGTTTATTTGCAGTTAATTGAGTCGGGTTGGAATCGATGACCAGTAGCTAATTTTTGGAATTGCTTCAGCACATTAACTGGACCTTTATTAGCATTGAATTTAGTTTAATTATTGTTTGATTTCTTTAAGTTTACAAATATTCCTATTTTTCTTCATTCAAGTTTAGTTAGTTAGTTAAGCAAAAATCTCGGTTTTGGTTACTAAATAAATTCTTAAGAGAAGTAAATTCGACGTTCCCTGTGGATACGATCCCTATTACCCTATACTCGTTATTTGGGAAAATAGGAAATTATTTTTGACGGTTTAACACCCGTCAGATATACATCTTCTATTGGTAATAGGCAAAGACTTGTGTAGAACGGTCTTACGGATCCTAAATTGGTAAGACGGAGCCCCATTTAAGAATTCGTAGGTTAATAACTAAACATGTTAATGAAAATCATAATAATATGTTAGTTGAGTTGGTCAGAGGCAATCCTTATAGGTTTTGATTTGATTTGATGAGGAGGTCATTGGTTTGAAACACCCTAGCTACACTTGTACATTTTTAATGCTCATTAGTCATTAATGAGAAGTTCCTCTATTTGCTTCGGTGCCCCTGCACTTTCAATGTTTGCCGCTGAAATTCGTATGTTTCTCACGCCTTGCAATTTAATCATTTGTCATCTCCGTTAACCATCAGTTAACATCAATTGCCTTGGGATACTTGACGGATCCTAACGGACTTTGACGAAATGCTAAATTACACATTTAAAGCCAAACGCGACACATTGAAAACACAAAAGTGACACATTTTAATGTTAAAAGTGGCATTATAAAGGGAAATTTATTATAATTCTCATTAAAATACAAAGTAACACTATTAATACTAAAAATTAACACTCTTAATACTAAAAAGTGGCACTCATAATATTAAAAACTGACACTCTTAATACTAAAAAGTGACACATTTAATACTAAAAAGTGTCTCTTTAAAACTAACGTTGACTGCAAAAAGTAACACATTTAATACTAAAACGTGACATTTTCAATGCTAAAAAGTGACACTTTTAAGTTCAATAACGACGATTTTTATTTATAAAGCAAAATGACACTTGTACGGTCAAAAGTAACAAATTTAATTCTAAAAAGCGATACTTTTAATGTTTTAAAGTAACACTTTAATGTCAAACATAATGATTTTTATTTATAAAAAAATGACATTTTTCAAAGTGAAAGTAATACATTTAAAACTAAAAGTGACACATTTAAGCCCAAAAAGTAACATTTTTTTAGGAAAAAATTATAATTTTCATTAAAAATACAAAGTGATACTTCTAAGGCAAAAAGTGACACATTTTATACTATAAAGTGACACTGTTAATAGTAAAAAGTGACACTTTGCATATATAAACATGAAGGGTGGCGCTGTAATTTTCAAAAACTAAGGGGTTGCATTGAGATTTCTAAAATTTGCCACATTTAACCTGGATAGATCCGTGTTACGGATAAGGATCCGTAAGACTGTCTTACAGGAGACCACCTCTTGGTAATAATGGTAGAAGTCTGACGTAGAACGAATCACCGAATAATTTATTGAACAACTCAAACACAAGTAGGACAAGGAAAATCAGGAGAACGGAACTCATTAATTATGATTGGTCCGTTTTTGTTTATTTAGAAAGTTAATAGCTTTGCTTATCATATTAGGAAACATATTAGAATAATAACTCTCATAGTCTCCAGGAAACTAAGTTGAATAGGAATAGGAGTTATTTAGTTTTAGTAATGAGGTCTCTTCTATATAAATGGACGTTTTGTGTGTTTTAGATTATTATTCAATTAATACGATTCAGTTCAATTTAATTTCTTATTGGTGCGCCAATAGTAGAGTAGAAACTTCTTTTGATTACTTGATTTCGTTGGTTTGTGCGTTAACGAACAAAACCTTGTTCTCTTTTCACCCGTTCGTGTGTTACGAACAAGACCCGTTTTATTACACACTTCCGTCCTACGTCAGTTGGTATCAGAGTCTATGGCTGACAATCCTGCCCGAAGTGCTGAACAAAGGATCAAAACCCTTGAAACCAGTTTTCAGGACTTACACAAAAACATGACAGTAATGCAAGAGACCCAAAGAGAAGTTATGGCGGCCCTTCGCCTCGGTAGAGAACAAGCCCAGCAGCAACCTATCGCCGCCATCATCTTATAGAATTTGGATGTGCCTACTGCAAACCTAGTAGCACCAATTCAAGCTTGCCAATGACATGATGAGTTTGATGGCTATCGACTCAAAGCTGAAATTCATGCATTCAATGGGAGCTTTGACGTGGAGTCCTTTCTAGATTGGATTAATGAGGTACAAAGGTTTTTTGAAGTCATGCGGAGGTTAGCGAAGAGTGGAAGGTTGTGATCGTAGCCTACACACTAAAAGGGGGAGCAAGCGCGTGGTGGCAAAATCTGCGAGATGAGAGGTATATGCTACGTTAAGTACCCGTACGTGACTGGGTGTTAATGAAAGAGTTATTGCAACAGAGGTTCTTACCCCGCGACTACACCCAACATCTCTATCGTCAACTGCTAGACCGTAGACAAGGAACAAGAGCTATAGCTGCATATACTGAGGAATTCTTACGACTTCAATCCCGGTGCAACATTAAGGAGAATGATGACCAACAAGTCACCCGCTTCATAAAGGGATTACGTTTTGGAATACAAGAGAAGATCGGTGTTACTCCCATCCATTCTTCGACTGATGCTCGAGAGATGGCGGCAAGAGCAGAAACACACCTCCAACTAGAGTTACGTTGTCAAATATTTCGGCGAGACACTGAAGGCGACCCTCCCTAATCAACTGAAACAAAACAGCAAGGCCCAAAAGTTTCTTCAAGTTCCGATCCTAAGCGAATAACCCAAGAGTCGCGACAGTCTTTGCGAACGAATAAAGCGTACACTAGACCAATGATAAGTGTTTCCGTTGTAACCAACCTGGACATCGATCCAACGTTTACCAGAAGGAAGCCCGTACATGTTGTTATTGGAGAAGAAGATGAGTTCGAAATTGAGCCACAAGTCAACGATAAAGACGCAGATGACATATGCGAGTATGAGTTCTAATGAACTAGCCCTTATAGTTCGAAAAATTTTTGTTCCCCTAAACAAGAAGAACCCACACAAAGGCAAAAAAAAAAATTCAAGCTAGATATCGAGTGGGTCAATCAGTGTGCAGTTTGATCATAGATAATTGCACTTGTAAGAACTTAATTGCAAAAAAAATTAGTTGATCATTTAGAATTACCCATGAGCCCACACCCTAACCCATATCGCACTGGCTGGATTAAAAAGGGTCTGGTTTTCGATGTCATGCAAGTTTGTAAGGTACCTATTTCTATGGGGAAGTATTACACCGATGATATACTGTGTGATGTGGTCGACATGGATGCATGACATATTCTTCTAGGTCGCCCGTGGCAGTACGACATAGATGCAGTACACAAGGGTTGTGACAACTCTTACGCATTCCAATAGCAACCAAAGAAGATTGTCATTGTACCTACCTTTTTTTTTTTTTTTTTTTTTAAGGAAGCAGGGGCGGCACCCTGCAGGAATTTATTAAAAATAAGAAAACAATACAAACTTGAGGGGGACAACCAGCCTTGCCCTTATAAACGGGAGGACGGAGGAGCCTGACCTCGAAAAGGAAATTACACAAATTATCTTTTGGAAATAAGAGCAACTTAAAAGAACACTCAACAACACATAAAAATCAGCCCGACCGGAAAGAGTGGAACCCAGACCTGTCCATGTCTATCAGAAGCTTGACCCTTCCAGGAATCTCCACTATAGATGAAAAAATACGATGGGATTTATGATCATGAGCAATACTAGCAAGACAATCCGCCACCCGATTCTGTTCCCTAAAAACATGAGAAACTTTGAGCGGCGGGCAAAGACAACGCATTCGCGGCTCATACACATATTTCCGGGGAGTATGATGATTATTCATGATAACGTTCACAGCCACAAGAGAATCTGTCTCCACATCAACATTAGACAAACCCATAGAGTCGCGTAATGCGGACCATCACGGAGAGCCCAAATCTCGGCCTTCATATTTGTACCCAGTTATAAAAATTCGAGAATGCAGGAGAGGCAAACCAAAGCGAATCTCGGATAACTCCACACGTGCAAATGCCATTCCTAGCTGAACCATCGTATTCAATTTAAACCTACCATGCATAGGGAGATCCCACTTCAACAAAAAGCCGGCCGAGAGCACAAGGATTACGGATAGGAATAGAGGCGACCATCATGTGCATAGTCTCATGAACACCACTCACGATCTTCGGTTTATACAAGGATATCATATCACGAAGGTCGCCCATTATGCGCTTAAAAATCTTTGTCCACATTCATAGTGATCCCGTCAAAAATGCAAAGCATCTAGCTCGCGGATCTCCCAACAAGTGAATACAAAACACCCAATTTGCAAGCGAGTGAGCTGGCGAAGAGAACCGAGACAACGTATAAAAGGCGATGGAGAGAGCGACACCATGGCCTATCTTAAAAATTGAAGCAAGCCGATCCCAAAGGGCTTGCGCAACTTGACTGCGCAAATAAGTCTTTGTAGAGATTCACGACAAGGGAATTAAAACAACAAGCACATTTGAAACCACGAAACATGTCTAGATTGAAGGTTCATATCTAGGTATAGCATTGTTAAAAAGCTTCAGGACCAAGCAACTCATCTTGACGAGGAATCCACGGTGCCATATCTTCTTTGCCCATTGAGCGTGGGATGTTTGAGCGAAAATGATTCGAAATATGCGAGCTAAAAACACCGAGGTGTGATGGTACAAACTAATTTGTCAGGCAGCAAACCTTCAATACATGTAACTCTGAATATTCGCATGATGAGCGGGATCTACTAGATGGCGAGACCATCGAAATCTTTAAAGGTGCGAGACAGAGAGCATTACGTCCAAAGGAAGGGACCACCAAAACGCACCCCACACCGGTTGTATCCCGAGAATGAGATATTACCTTGCGGAGCAATCCATTGGCTGCATTGCCGAACACGCCATATTTGATTCATAATTGCCTTCCACGGTAGAGGCGGCAGAGATGTAAAACCTAAGTCACCCCCATATTTATGCCAACAAAAGCGAGCCCAAAGGCTATCTCCTTGCAAAGCACTCCAAGCAAGCTTAGCATGCAAGGAGTCCATTACCTCAGAAAGAGCGAATACCCGGGCCACCTTCCTCAATAGGTCTACAAACTTTATGCCAAGCAAGCCAATGTATTCTTGGTTCCCCATTAGATCCCCAAAGAAAATCAGCCATCTTCATTTCTATCGACGAATGACGGAAGAGGGCGGGGAGAGCCGCCGAGAATGAGCAGGGATGCTACAGGAATTGATTTAATAAGAGTTATTTTTGCCCCAAGCGATAACAATTTTGCCCGCCATCCATTAATGCGACTAAGCACTCGTAATTCAAGATCCTCAAAATAAACTTCGTTTCATGCGACCTTTAAAGGGGAGACCAAGATATTTCATAGGCCAAAACCTCTGAGTGCACCACGACCAAAGAGCAATTTGAGGCATACGACCGAACAATGCTTGGAGACAAAGAAACCACTCTTCTGCATGTTAATAAGTTGCCCAGAACTCTGCTCATAATCGGCTAAAACTTTGCGCAAACCAAGGATAGATGACTTTCCTGCATTACAGAAAAGGAGCATATCATCAGCATATAGCAAATGAGATATCACAGGGCCCCCACAACCATAATCGTAATGCTGAACTTTCCTCTCCTCAATAGCCCTGTTAATATTGTGAGAAAGAACCTCCTGAGCTAAGATGAATAACAACGGAGATAGAGGGTCTCCTGGCGCGCCACGGGAGGATTTGAAAAACCACACACCTCTCCATTGATCTGTGAGAGAATACCAAATATTGTCTATGAGGTTCGAATAAGCTCACAATTCTCCCTACTAAAGCCATGGGCGAGAGCCCGAAGAAGAAAATTCCACTCAAGGCGATCGTAAGCCTTAGACATATCCAGTTTAAAAACCACATTCCCGAACCTTTTATCAATTCTATGAACTAGTTCATGCGCCAAAAAACGTTTTCTGTATGCTTCTGCCTTGCACAAAACCAGACTGTTCCTTAGATATCAGGCTAGGCAAAAATCGAGACATCCGAGTAGCCAAGATACGAGATATAATTTTACATGCAAAATTACAGAGACTTATGGGTCTCAAATCACCAAACCCATTCGGGTTGACCACCTTAGGAATAAGCACCAAGGATGTTGATGATATACCTCATGTAAAGATGCGCGCCAAAAAGTCTAGCAACTGCGGCGATAACATCATGCTTGATAATTTCCCAACAACCACCCCGAAAAAACCAACCGATAAAGCCATCGAACTGGAGGCTATGCGGATTAAGGCCTGATGGTCGCCCATATCTCCTCGGTCGAAGGAGCCGCGTTGAGGAAGGAATTATGCGAGTCCGTAACACGTTTCGGAAAGTTGATAAAAAGGCTGTCATTAATCACAGAATCCGAGGACTGAAAAAGATTAGAGAAGTATTCCGTTGCCAAGGGACCAATTTGTTTAGGATCGCTACTGACCGAGCCATCAGCCAAATGAATAAGAACACGGTTTTGCCGAATCCTATCTTTAATGCTTGCATGGAAATATGCAATTCCTATCAACGTCTTTAAGCCATAGCTGCCGAGCTTTAGAAGCAGCAAGTTCGTCTTCCCATTTAAGCAATTGCTTAAGATCCCTTCGAGACTTCTCTAAATCCCCTGCCACAATTTGATCACCACCATTCTGCAGATCAAACTCAAAACGCAATATATCATCTGTACCTTTTCAATGTTCCGTTGAATATGCCCGAAAACACTCCAATTCCAATTTTTGAGAGCCTTTCGAAGAAGTTGAAGCTTCTGAAAAGAACATCCATAGGCGGACCACAAATAGATACTGCCCATTGGTCTTGAACAAACTTTAAAAATTCAGGATGGTCCAGCCACATGCGCTGGAACCTGAAAACACCAGTCGGCTTGGGGTCGGTTTGCAAATCAATAAGAAGAGGGGTATGATCCGAGTCGATGTAACCAAGTCTTGAACCGAATTCTCGGAAATAACACTTTCGAATTGCTATTAAAAGAATCCTATCCAACCGCTTCCAAATCCGTCTACCACCATCCCCGATTATTACACCACGTAAAGCGACTACCCTCAAAACACATCTTCGAGTCTGCTGAAAAATAAAATCATTAAAATCATCCATCTCAGGAAGCGCAAGGAGCACCTCCCAATTTCTCATTAGGCGGCGATAACATTGAAATCTCCTCCTACTATCCAAGGATCACGCAATTAACGGAGAAAGCCTTGATCATCCCATAGAAGTCTACGATCCTCCATCGAGCATTTAGCATAAACAAATGTGACTATGGCCTTAAAAGTTGTATCCTTTTTGAGGCGTAATAAATTGGTTTGAGCTGCTCACCAAATCTACAATAACATCATTACGCCAAAATAACCAAATATGATTTGTTAGAAGGATTCAACCGCATGCAAGAATCATAACGGAGTTTTTACAAATAGCCTTTATCCTTTCACCATTAAGTTTTGGCTCCAAAATAGCACTAAAGCGGATTATTTTGTCGAATAAGTTGACGAAGAAATCGTCTAGTAGATTTGTTGCCAATCCCTCTAGCATTCCAAATGAGAATCGACATAGGGAAACATTAATGGGAAGAACGTTTGCGGGCTTTAGTCTTCGCCCTAGTAACACGAATATTCTTCGATCGAGATTGCTTCGCCTTAAATTCCTTAACACGATCATCGCAATATGTCCTAAATGAGTCGCTGGATCCTATGGACATCCAAATCATATAATGAATCTCACCGTCCTTCGAAGTCGCCTCATAATCCCCACCCGTTGAATGGGCTTTCCCGTGCGCACGAAGTTTCATATGCATGACATCCTGCCATAGGTGATTGTATAAGGTGTTCTGATTATTGATAGGCTCGCACCGGTACATCCCTTATGTTTATTCCACCGATTGGGAAGAAATCAAAGCATCCTTGTCCGATTGTGGGCAATCCTTGCCGTGCACGATCACGGGGCCAAATCATTAAGCTCGTCTTCATCCGAGTCAAATCTACTAGAACACCGAAAGAGTTACTAATATTAATTGGTTTCGACTGAGCTACTTGTGAGTCACTACCATCCTCAACACAAACCCCTTTCCCCTTATCTCCACCTCCAGGATTAGATCTCGACTTGGCAATACTATCAGGTTCCATAGTGTTCCTTTCTGAGCGTTTGCTTTGCCCAAAACTCTCCTTATTAACCGTATGCACCGAAGGGCCAGCCACATCATTAGCCACTTGAGGGCCATCACCATTCTTATTCGTGTTAGACTGTGAGCCATTCGTTTCTTTAGGGTTTGCTACAGGAACCCATTGCACTTTGTTAATATTCCCTTGAACCTTATTCACCATGTGTATAGTCGCATTCTCCTTGTCAACAGACTGTGCATGATGTGTGCGAGCATTATTAACTGTATGTGTATTCTCATTGTCCTTGTCCGCATTCGGAGCTTGCGCGCCTTGTAGTTTTCGACATCTATCCTTCGTATGGCCCAAAAGACCACATCCCACACAAAAATGTATGTTGCCTTCAAACTCCAAAGCTTGCGAAACCCACAATCCTTGGGCGTTCCAATCCGTAAAGCGAGTAGGTAATGGTTGTGCAACATCAATCTCCACACAAATTCTAGCAAACATTGGTCGAGAAAGCGCTAGAGTTTTGTCATCTGCTCTAAGAAAACGTCCCAACGAATTACCAATGCATTGAAGAAAGGAGGGATTGAAATATGTCAAAGGTAATTGATGTAAACGTACCCATACCGCCACCAACGTGCTGTCCTTCTTGAAAGCGAAATCCGGAGACCAACGGAAAGATCTATACATACAGGATTGCATCATGTGGGACTCTTTAGATAACGCTAGAACAAGATCTTCCGCAGAAGAAAGATGAACCATAACGTGCCTCGGGTCTAAAAGACCGACCACAAAGGACCCATTGAGTCTCCAGGATTTTGCTATTTCCTCTTGAATAGCATACACTGATGGCCGCCCGGCCGAAAATTTGAGGATGATAGTATTAGCAAACTGCCTATCCGAAGCTTCGACCTCCATAGGAGAAAAAATACAGCCGGGTTCTCCATTGAAACTAGTAACTTGTCGAGGAACCAAAGGTAGCGCTTGAAGAATAGGTCCAGATTTACCTACTGGCTTGCTTAGGGCGACCGGTGACATTAGCAGCATACGAGAACAGTGGAGCACCATCAGAAGATGCCGCATTAGGAGGGTTCATCGGAGCAGGAATATCCGGCGGAACAGGTGGCGCCGCTGCCTGAGCAGCCGCCATGCAGAAGCCGCAAAACCCTAGGGTTTTTGAAAGCCGTACTAGAGAGAAGCCGTTCTAGAGAGAGAAAGTAAGTTATTTGTGGACTTTCTTCTATGCCATGAACATTCAAACCGTAGCCTGTCATTGTACCTACCAACAGTCGGCCTAATTCTAAAGTGGAAGAGCGAACCCTTCTAACTGTAACTAAATCATCTAAAGAGTTTACTGTAGATGTTAAGAGGGATGGGATTTGTTATGCAATAGTTAACAAAGGACAACAGACTGGAGGGGAATTACCAGACATGGTTAAACAATTGTTCATGGAATTTCCAAGAATAAAAGCTGAGCCATCTTCATTACCTCCTTTGAGAGATTTGCATCATCAAATGAACTTTATACCAGGTGCATGTCTACCTAATTTACCTCATTATCGTCTCAACCCCCATGAAGCTCGAATACTACATGAAAAAGTGGATGAACTGCTCAAGATTGTCCATGTAAAAGAAAGCTTAAGCCCCTGCGCAGTCCCATCACTTTTAGTTCCTAAAAAGGATAGGGATTGGCATATGTGTGTCGATAGTCGAACAATCAATAAAATAACTATACAATACAGATTTCCTATCCCACGTCTTGATGATATGTTAGATCAACTGTCTGGCGCCATCATTTATACCAAAATAGACCTCAAAAGTGGTTATCACCAAGTACGTATCCCCCCCGACGATGAATGTAAGACGACTTTTAAAATGAAGGAAGGCTTATATGAGTGGCTCGTGATGCCGTTTGGACTTTCTAAAGCACCTAGTATGTTTATGCACCTCATGAATCAGGTATTGAAACCTTTTCTTAACAAGTTCGTTATTGTATATTATGATGATATCTTAATCTATAGTCGACATATAAAAGAACATGAGCAACATTTACGTCAAGTGTTTGAGGTTTTATAAGCTAATGCACTATATGTGAATTTGAAGAAATGTATTTTCGCGACGTTACAAGTTATTTTCTTGGGGTTCATAGTTAGCTCACATGGTATTCACGTCGATGATCAGAAAATTAAGGCCATACAAGAGTGGCCAACACCATGTAGCATTTCAGAAATTCGAAGTTTCCATGGGTTAGCCATATTTTATTGACGGTTTATACGGCATTTTAGCACCATTGTGGCTCCACTCACTAATTGTTTAAAGAAGGGAAAACCATTTGTCTGGTCCAAGGAACTGATGATAGCTTTACAGTGATCAAGCAAAAACTGACTTCAGCCCCAATCCTTTCTTTTCCAGATTTTGACAAGATTTTTGAGGTTGAGTGTGATGCGTGTGGTACTGGTATTGGGCAGTTTTGTCTCAGCAAGGTCACCCGATGGCCTATTTTAGTGAAAAGTTAAGTGACGCTTGACAAAATTGGTCAACATACGAACAAAAACTCTATGCATTATTCCGCGCCTTGAAGACTTGGGAGCATTATTTATTATCCAAGGAATTTGTCCTCTTTTCTGATCACCAGTTACTTATTCATTTCAAGACCCAACGTGATTTTAAAAATAAAATGCATGTTCGTTGGACTGCGTTTTTGGACAATTCAATTACGTGATCTGACATAAATCTGGAGCATCCAACAAAGTGACGAGCCTTATTTCGATCGGCGTGTTGCGTTATTGGTTCTGATCGGTCATGAAATGCGTGCTTCGATTTTCTGCCATAAATATATGTTGATGACGCTGACTTTGGCGAGCTCTAGCACAAGCACTTGACCAAACAGCAACTAGGGGATTACTTGGTACACGATGGTTATCTATTCCGTAGGCATCAACTATGTATTCTCCGTACTTCTTTACGCGAAAAGTTACTACGAGAGCTTCACTCTGAGGAACTAAGTGGACATTTGGGGCGTGACAAGATGATTTCTCATCTAGAAGAGAGGTATTTTTGGCCCCAATTGAAGCGAGATGTTGGAAGATTAGTGCGCCTTTGCCCGGTTTGCCAAAATCAAAAGGGACAAGGACAAAATACATGACTTTATATGCCTCTTTCGGTGCCTACTCTTCCTTGGGAAAATGTCTCAATGGACTTCATCTTGGGCTTGCCGCGTACTTAATGTGTGGCTGACTCCATCTATGTGGTTGTTGACCGCTTTTTCTAAAATGGCTCATTTTATTCCATGCCTCCAAACAAGTGACGACCCCCGCGTGGCCAAGTTATTTTTCCACGAAATTGTTCGTTTACATGGTATTCCTTGCTCTATCACATTTGATCATGACTCCAAATTTCTTGCATCCTTTTGGGTTACTTTGTGGAAGAAGTTTTCTACTAAACTTCAGTTCAGTAGCACTGCTCACCCACAAACCGATGGGCAGACTGAGTTTGTTAATAAAGTACTAGGTAATTTGCTTCATTGCATATATGGTGAAAGGAAGAAACAGTGGGATCTTGCGCTAGCTCAAGCCGAATTTGCATATAACAGCGCTACTCATCGTTCCATAAGAAAGTCCCCATTTTATGTTGTCTACAGGTCTGTTCCCTCTACTACAGTCGATCTCAGTCGATTGCCATCCTCTTTCAAGCATAATGTTGTTGTTGAACTTTTAGCTGAACAACATGTTCAAATCCTCGCCGACGTGCGCATGAAGCTGGATTCTTCTAATTCCGCCTACAAAGACGGTTGTGATCGACATTGACGCCACAAAGAGTTCAATGTTGGGGATCAAGTTTTGGTTTTCTTATAGCAAGAACGTCGCAGAGATTTTTCTAAACTTGCTCTGCGGAGACATGGTCCATTTTGCATGCTCCACAAAATAAATAATAATGCGTACGTCCTTGATTTACCCGAACACATGAAAATCTCCAGGACTTTTAATGTTGATGTTCACCCTCACAAGTTCTATATTTGGTTGAGTCATCCTCTAATTCTATTGTACAGTGGCTAAAAGGTCCGCGTACCGATTAGTGTGGCAACTGTCTTTAGAATCAAGGGTGTAATAGAATAGTTTAGTGTTAGTTTCTCCAAAGGCGTGGACAAGCAGGCTTCAACAGTAGCCTTGAAAACACGTTTTACCAGTAGACTTCCAATTTTGCTCAGCTCTAGAACGATGCTCATCTAAACACGTGGATTTAGATTATATTATTTGATCTAGATATTTTATATCTAGTCAAATAATATTTGAATTTCATTTCATCAGATTTCCCCCTAAAAAGGTCAATTATGTCCTTGTCTGATCACTGTACAGACTATATGTCCATCATGTCGTCTGAATCATGAAGTTTGAAAACATTACCTCTTTTGGCTAAGAAGACTTTCAAGTTGTAACGCCTGCAAGATGCAAAATTACTCTGTTTGGTATGAGGCTCTGCAACAATGCATCTCTGATGACAGTCTCGCCGCACTCATTCCACAAAGTGCCAAATTGCATTTAATGCATTATAACGTTGGACACATCCTCTCAAATATGAAATCCAACGGTCCTGAAGATCTCCCAAAGTATATATTCAAGACTTGAAGATCTGAACAAAATACATCTCTTAGGCATTCAATATTCAAGCTTCATCTTCAATACTTAAGCATTCAAGAGATCAAAGGACAAGAGCTAACACTTCAATAAACTTCCAGAAGCTACAGATCTACCTGTCACGATTCATCATCAGCTTCTTCTAGTTTGCTATTAACTGTTCTTTACTTT
The DNA here is from genome assembly GCA_013146195.2 of Codonopsis lanceolata. NCBI lineage: Eukaryota > Viridiplantae > Streptophyta > Magnoliopsida > Asterales > Campanulaceae > Codonopsis > Codonopsis lanceolata. The sequence continues at coordinate 50,537,462 of CM028378.1, read as the reverse complement.
AGCACTTGAGAGAACAATTATTCATTGATTGTTTCTCTCATCATTAAACACTGGTTGAAAAACTATTTTTGTACACAATCCATTAGAGATCTATCTTTCTCACCTAGTGGATAAACAAGTGCACCTTTCAAAATCCAAAGATAACCACTTTGGTAGTGGACGTAATACTTTTTATAGTACGAACCACTTCTACATCCTCGTGCATTGTTGTGTTTGAATCATCTTTTCTGAACTTATTCTGAACTGCTTTAGCTTATCTACCTAATTCCGCTGCCCTAACTCTCACTAAGAGTTAGTTAATTTTCTAAAGGAGAAAACATTTAGAAAAGATTTTAAAGCATTTTTGAAACTGCATCTAGGCTATTCAACCCCCTCCATCTAACCTAGATTGAGCCTATCTGGAGACCAACAGTTGCAAACCTCTATTCCTACGAGACTGACGAGCCACTTTATCCAATTGATAACTCCGAGTCGAGTTGTGGCAAAGTGGAAGGGAATGACGTGGAACGAATCACCGAACAATTCGTTGAACAACTCAAACACAACCAGGAGAACGGAACTCATTAATTATGATTGGTCCATTTTTGTTTATTTAGAAAGTAGATAGCTTTGCTTATTATATTAGGAAACAAATTAGAATAATAAGTCTTGTAGTCTCCATGAAACTAAGTTGAATAGGAATAAGAGTTATTTAGTTTAAGTAATATGGTCTCTTCTATATAAAGGGACGTTTTGTGTGTTTTAGATTATTATTCAATTAATACGATTCAGTTCAATTTAATTTTTTATTGGTGCACCAATAGCAGAGGAAAACTCCTTTTGATTACTTGATTTCGTTGGTTCGTGTGTCAACGAACAAAACCTTGTTCTCTTTTCACCCATTCATGTGTTACGAACAAGACCCGTTTTATTACACGCTTCCATCGTACGTCAAAGTCTTATATCTAAAAACTTTGAAAACAAACATTACCCTTTGTTAAATGTGTGATACATCTATTCTATTGGTAATAATAGTTTTTTAAAAAAAACCAACAGTCATTTATAATCAATGTTTGATACATCTTTTCTATTGATAATAATAGTAGAATACTTTGTAACCAATGTGAAATACATGCATTTATTCTATTTGTAACAAAAGCTTTTTAATCTAAAGACTTTTTAAACCAACATTTACTTTTAAACAATGTGAGATACATATTTTTTATTGGTAATAAGAGTTGAAATCTTTAATATAAGACTTTTAAAACTAACATCAATTTATAACCAATGTAAGATATATATTTTCTATTGGTAATATTAGTAGATATGTATTTCATATTGGTTATAATTAAATTGATTTTGGTTTTAAAAGTCATTGATTAAAAATCTAACATTTTATTACTAATAGAGTTATATCCCACATTGGTTTGAAAATAATGTTGGTTGTAATTTTATATAAATATAATATTTATATTATTAACAATAGAAGATATTAATAGTAGAGGTTAATATCTCATTATTGTATTAATTATTTATACATATTATTAATAGGTAATGGTTGAGAAACAATGAGTCACACATGAATGCTTAAAAATAATAATAATATTATTGTTATAAAATAATAATAATAATAATAATAATAATAATAATAATAGCAATAGTAAAAGTACTAATAAAAATAATATTCTACAATTCTTATCATTATTGTTATAAATAAAAAGAAAAATAAATTTTCGTCAAAATGAAAGCTTTTTAACATATATGCGTTAGTAGACCACTTAAATTTTGGACTTTATGGTATTAAAATATTTATTTTGAAACTTTTAAAATCATTATTCATATTCTAACAATGTGAGATATTTCTTTTCTATTTCTATTGGTAATAAAAGTTTAAACTTTTATCTGAAGACTTTTAAAACAAACATCTCTTTCTAACCATGTGGTATACATCTTTTCTATTGGTAATAATAATATTTTTAAAACCAATAATAATTTATAACAAATGTGAGATACATTATTCTATAGTAATAATAATAGTTTTTTTATATAAAAACTTTTAAAATCAACATCTCTTTATAAAAAATGTGGGATACATCTCTTGACTTGATGCACCAAAGAGGGCTTCACAAACAGACTCATGCCCAAGAAATCAAGCACGACCCCTGCTAATGAATCGCACCCCATTTGAGCTTATGGAAGACATCAAGCACCTCATAGATTCTATGTTGGTGAATGAAATGAATGTGCCGACTTTCTTGCCAACAAAGGAGCGAACCAAGGTAGATTTTTATTGAAATTAGAAAGTCCCTAGGGGTGGCAATTGGGTGTTACCGATTAATTTAGATAAAATCATTCTCTATCTAATATAGTTAATGGGTAGTTTTGGATATTATCTAATAACACTCATTAACCTTAATGGGTGTTATTGGATAATATCCAATATTATCCATTAATAAATGGGTATTATTCAGATAATATCCAATAAGTAATATCATTTATTGTTTTGAATATTACTTATCTACTTATATTATGATTCACTAAGCATAACATACACGCACAAACTCACCCAAACACAGACACACATGTCAAAAACACACACACACACATGCACACACACACAATGATAAGTTAATAACTTAATATTCATAAATCATAATATTTTTATCAACTTTTCACATTTAATAAAAAATTAATGGGCCCCACGTTCAACAACGACCAATATATTTTCTTAATTTTGATATTTATCTTTCCTTTCCTTTTTTTTACTCCTCAAATAAAAAGTGATATTTGCAATGCGACACTATTTTTATCACCTAATATATATAAAGTTGTCAAAATTTTATAATAGTCTTCATAGTTGTGAGATATAAAATATACTCCCTCCGTCCCTAAATTATTGTCCTCCTTTCCTTTTTCGTCCGTCCCAAAATAATTGTTCACTTTGAAACTTACCTTTTTAGAACATCACTTTTACCACTTTACCCTTACTTTTTCACTCTACTTTAATTATGGGCCACATATACATGGACTTTAAAGGAAACTACACATTAAATCAATATTAATAATCCAGTCAAATAGATTTTCTTAAACAGTGCGCCGGGTCAACCAGGACAATAAATTAGGGACGGAGGGAGTACGTGTTTATTGATTTGACACTAATAAATGATTATGTAAAAGTAATAAAAAATAAAAAAGTCAAATACCTTATTAAAAAATTAAAAATGTATATTCATTATAATTATAAATTATAAATAACAAACAAATATTCTTAATCCAAAACAAAATAACAAATACGTTCATAATAATCAATAATTTTTATGATTACTTGTTTATATTTATATTAACTTTCAAATAAATATCAAAAAGTGGTCTAGCATAGTGGTAAGAAGCTTTGTTGTAAGACAATTTGGTTTAAGTTAAAATCTCACTAATGGTAAGTTATCTATCTAATTATATTTTTAAGTAAAGAGCGGATGGTGGTGGTTGTCGGCGGTGGTCGGTGGCGATGGGAGGCGGTGGCCGGTGGTTGGTGGCGATGGTGGGCAGTGGCAGTTGCCAGAGGTGGGAAATGGCAACGGTGGGTGGAGGCGATTGACGGTGGTGAAATCCGATGGATAACCGGTTAATATCCATAATTATTCATTTTGTTAATGGGTGTTAATGAATAATATCTATTAACACCCTTAACTTAATTGAGTGTTAATGGATAATAACCAATAAGTATTTTATAATGGATATAATAGATAACCCAATGAATTGAATAAATTTTTGCCACCCCTAGTCCCCCGTCCCCCAGCCCAAGTGTTCAAATTGAAGATATATGCCGATGCATATGTGTGTTTTTCGTTCCTTTGTAATTAGACCTAACAATTACAACGCATTATTCATTAACTCACCAAATTCAACCCACTAATTATCAAACTAAACTCAATCTATTAATATTTTCGGTAAAATTCGAGCCGGTCCATTTTTCTAAGTTTTTAATCGCTAAAGTACACATTTGAAAAAAAAAACCCATAAAAAGTCACTTTTGTACATGAAAAACTACGATACCCTTAATAAGCAATAGGTGCACTACGTCAAGTTTATATATCGCGGTGCAAAGTTTATAAAGTGCAAGTTTATATATCGCGGTGCAAAGTTTCTTTCATCAATTAATTTTACATATTTTTGCACCTCGATTCAAAGATTTATTTTTAAATATTTTTTACAGCAAGTTTATATGTCGCGGTGTAAAATTTATTAAGTGCAAATTTATTTATTGCGGTGCAAACTTTCCTTCATCAATTAATTTTACATATTTTTGCACCGCGATTCACACATATTCACCGCGATTCAAATATTTTGAAAGATATACCGCGGTACACATATGTTGTTAACCAGTGTTCATAGCAATTAATATTTATTAGTTTTTACATTATTTAAGTTTTAATAGAAAAATTGAAATAAATAGATATTTGTATTGCGGTACAACATTTTATATATCACGGTTCATAGTTTTTATATATAGGTTTTGCACGGCGATATATAAAAATTATACATCGCGATACAAAAATAGTAATTCACTCAGTATTTGAATAGAGAAATGTAAATAAACAATAATTTATATCGCGATGCAATATTATTATATATAGCGATACAAATTAAATGTGAAGTATATGTTTTGTACCGCGGTATATACAACTATGAACCGCGATTCAGAGACTAGTCATCTGTTACACGCATCTCATGCTCATTAAGGGTAACGTAGTTTTTAGGAATAATTACAAGCCGGTACATTTTTTAAAACATTTTTTCAAATCAATCCAGTCATTTTTTAGACATATCTTTTAGGTACATTTTTGGGGTAAAAATACATCACTACCCCCAATTATGATGCTGATCGTATTCCCCCCAATTAACACCATTTCCTCGATTTTGAGAAACTCTCGTTTTTAATTCGCCTTTTTTGTTTCTAGCTTACAACAATGGCGGTCGAGGTTAATTAAGAGCCTACTACTTCAACAATCAATAAGAGAGGAAGGAACTCAACAACTCAACATCTTCAATGGAAATTGCTATTGACTCAAACATGCACTTTTGTGGTTGTTCCCTTTCATGGATACATCAGATCTGAATCTGATGGTGCTTTTTTTCTCCAGCACTTTTGTGGTGAGCAAGCTATGCATTTAACCGCTCCTTTGGCTTGTTGTTGTTGTCTTGTCACGTTTATTGCAGCGGGGAAGCTTCACCGCAAGATTGATAAAGTTGAAGGGGTATAAGAAACCAATCGCCCCGATGCGGAGAATGCTCTTTACCAAGCAACTATCAGCAATGGGACTTTTTGCTCAACCGGATTCAAGCTTTCTCCTGTTATCGATCTTTAAGTAGTTAAAGGTTTCTCCTGTTTGCTTGTACTTGACCGGGCGTTGCTCGGATCTCGTGGTATTGTGCTTTGTGCGGTATGTTGTAAGGCATGTATTGGGGAGGTGAGGCGCGTGAGTGAAAGAATGGACGGAGATCGAGAGTTGTCGGGTAAACCACCGGTGGCCGTGGATTCTCGCAATAATGGTGGGCATCGGCATTTGGCATCAAGCAATCGATGCCAAAACTTAACATCGAAGTTTTTGGCATCGGCAATAACGGTGGGCATATAATGGTGGGCATCGGCATTTTGGCATCAAGAATCGATGCCAAAACTAAGCATCGAAGTTTTGGCATCGGCAATAACGGTGGGCATCGGAATAATGGTGGGCATCGGCATTTTGGCATCGGCAATCGATGCCAAATCTTGGCATCAGTGCAATGCCTACAATTTGGCATCGAAATATTTTTGGCATCGAATTAATCATCACGATGCCAAGGCAGCATCGAGTTTTCATTAATGGCATTTTTGTCATTTAGCAAGCAATTTGTAGTTATATGAAATGTCCAAAAAATTGATGGTCCAGATGAAAAGATGTTTTCAAAATTGAAATTCTGTTTTCGTCAAAAGTGACTTTTTGCGGTTGAAAATAAAAATAAAGTACTTTAGCGAATAAAAATTTGAAAAAAGGGATTGGCCCGCAATTTTTTCTAATATTTTTGGGTCAAAACAGGTAGTTCGTTTCAACCCAAAAATATTAATAGATTGAGTTGGGTTGAGTCGGGTTTAAATGGGTCCGACACTGTTTCCGTTTCGACCCACAACTTTTTATATAATTCATGGTTTTTTGGGAGGGAAAGTCAGGTTACGACGGGTCGACTCGTTTTAAACCTATCACTCGGTGCAACCCGACCCATTTTGACACGCTTGATATTTAGATTTTAATGGGTTTCAACCCGTTACCCAAACCTAACCCACCAAATTGTCAAGCCTACATGTAACGAACTAGAAAAAATAAAAAATACAATGATATATGCATAGGGGGTTTCAAGTGCAAAGAAGGAAAAGATACTGCAATAAAAAGATGGGCGAAGCGCATAAATGGTCCCTTGACTAGATCTCTAACAGTTTTAGTCCCTTAACAAGTTTTTGTGAAATCTGGGTCTTTTGAGTATTAAATTTTTTTAGCGTCAGTCTTTTTGATGGATACCGTTAACGAAATACCGTTAAGTTTCTCATGTATATTTAGTAAGGGCTAAAATGATTCTTTTTTCAAACTTAACTTATATCAAATTTACAATTAAAACTCTAGAGTTTAAAAAATGGACATAAGGCCTTCTTCCCCAATTTTTTGGAAACCCAACAGATCTATTGTTCCAATTTCTCCAAAATTTCGTGATAGAAATCCTTGCAATCATTTGAAATATAGAATCATTTACTTTTACTTTGCCTGACATCGATCTCTTATCTCTCTCATCTCTCACACTCAATCCCCCAGTTCGTTCCCCTCATCTCCCTCCTGTTCCAATCGACGACCTTCTTCTACAGCCGGCTTTGCCATCTCCGATTTTCTCCTGCCCAGCCCTTCTTCTTCTTCCATCGACGACTTTATCTCTGTCAGATCCAAGCCACACCAATTCCAACCACACGGTCCACCATGTTCGGTGATGACCATCACCATCTTCATCAAGCGCCGACATCTTCCACTTCCTCCATAGCCGCCGGCCTCGTTCCTGTTCCGTCTCCGACCAATACCCCCTCAACAGATTCGTCTGCCTTCTCCCGTTTCATCTCAGAGCCGACATCCTTCATCTTCTCTTGCGTCATCTCCATCCCCACCATCTCCAGTCATCAATCTCAGATCTAGCAATTTTCTCTCTTTCTCACGCTAAATTGCTGCCCCTATTCGTGCCGATCGTCTTCACCGCCAGAGAGAGAGAGAGAGAAGAATGTCCATAAAGATAAATCTTCTGCCTTTATTGAATGGTTAAAAGAAAAATCTCAAATTGTTCCAAGGCAATCTAACCTTGTCCATTGCACGGGGAAAGTGAAGGTCAAGTTATTGAACACGATAACTCATAGCAGTAGAAATGAAATCATGAACGTGATCATAATTAATCAAAGTTTATGTGGGAAGAACAAGGGAGACGGAATTTACGAATGTGCAAACTATTACGAAGGATCAATGTATTCTCTACGAAGTTGAAGAATTTGCGATTGAAATAAGATGGCATTACTAATTCAAGATCGGGAGAAGTGTCCATAGGTGTTGCCATTTATTGGACAAAACAATGGTTCGCTTTGCATCTTGTGGTGGGAGCAGGGAGAGAGTGTGGGTGAGGATTGCATCTGGTAATTTATTGATCAGATCTTCGTTGTTGTTGCTGCAACTGTTTGGTTGATTGTCCAATTCCTGCTTCTTTCGCGATGGCGATGTCATTGACGAACTTGAATCCAATTCTATGTGTTTGAAAATGAAAATTTTGTTGTTGGAAAGCAAACTGACCAAGAACCCTAGGAGAGAGAAATGATTATATGTTTCAAGTGATTGTAAGGATTTCTATCACTAAATTTTGGGGAAACTGGAACAATAGATCTGCCAGGTTACCCAAAAAATTGGGAAAGAAAGCCTTATGGCCATTTTTTAAACCCTAAGGTTTTGATTGTAAATTTGATATAAGTTAAGTTTTAAAAAAATCATTTTAGCTCTTACTAAATGCACATGAGAAACTTAGCGATATTTCATTAGCGACATCCATCAAAAAGACTGACGCTGAAAAAATTTAATACTCAAAGGACCCAAATTTAACAAAAAATTGTTAAGACACTAAAACTGTGAGAGGCCTGATCAAGAGACCATTTCTGCACTTCGCCCTAAAAAGATCGAAATGTCAATTCCCCCGCCTTGGGTTTAAAAGTCAGAACCGAACTTGAAACACACTGGCCACTACATGATTAGATTGATAAAACGGAAAGGGAATCCAAATTGAATCAAAACGACATGTAATTACTTCTACGGTCTCTGTATTAAAATAACTTATCGTTATTCCATTTTAAAACCTTCCAAAATACTCTTTTTTTTTCAAGAGAATGGATCGAGCGCGAGGCGCCATGGCGTTGTGAACTCAATCCCTGCCACTTTAGGAGCAACCTTCCAAAATACCCAATCGTTTCACGCATATAGTCTACTATTCTATTTTAAAACTAGGTTATTACCCGTGCTATATACGGTTGACTTAATGTTGTTTCTGAAAATTAATTTTGTAAATAGAATTTACAAGCTATTTGAATGAACCAACAATAGTAAGATGTCCACATAATTAATAAATCAAAAAAAAGTGAGATCACACCGAACAATCAAACCGAAAATTCATTCGAATTTTGTAGATAGAATTTGTAAGCAATTTCGTAGTGGTTGTTTGTGGTGTTGGTGGAACACGTAATCAAATTTGATAAAATATATTTTAAATTCACTGAGTATTGGTAAAATAATAAAAATTAAAAAACTTCTACCATGAGAATTGAGAAGTTCTAATCAAATTAAACTTGTCAAAATCAAATGTGATAAAATTTATCAGGTACAAACCGATTTTGTAAGAAAAAATGGTAAATAAAAAAATTACTATGAGAATTGAGGAGTTTAAATTAATTGAAACATGTCTAAATCAAATGTGATAAAATCTACACGAAAATAAAAAAAAATTACCATGAAAATTTGGAGTACTAATCAATTGAAACACGTTAAAATCAAATGTAATAAAATCTATCTGGTATTAACCGATTTTGACAACAAAAATTGGTAAAAAGAAAGAAAAAGAAAAGGTTTTATCATGTATAAAGGAGAAACCGGTTTTAAAATCTATTAGACTTTAATTTTTGGCAGAAAAAAATAGAATTTATATAGATATATTTAGTACCATACGAATTGTTTTAAAGGAGGCACCAGTTTTAAAATCTATCAGACTTTAATAGTTTTAATCAATTGAAACACGTTTAAATCAAATGTCATAAAATCTATCCGCAAATAAAAAGCTTTTACCATAAAAATTTGAAGTACTAATAAAGTGAAACACATTAAAATCAAATGTGATAAAATTTATCTGATATTAATCGAGTTTGACAACAAAAAATGGTAAAAAAAACTTTTAGAATGTTTCATTAAAAGATATACTTTTCCAAAATCATGTTTAGAATGTGCATAATCTTTCATCTTTACGCTTCAAAAATTATAACTGTGTTTAAATATTTTTGTAATGATGACAAATTCCAATAACATTACTTTATTCCTTAATTGTTAGATTTTTTAAACTTGAACTTTTTAAATTGATTGGGAGGGAGTAAGAGTTTCATTTCTTCTTTTGGAATTCTTTTTCCGGGCAATAATGTATTATGTCCTTTTCATTTGCGATATACAAAAGGGCAATACTTAATACAACACCTATAAAATATTTAATCGACATTTTTTGTTATAAAAATACTATATTATCCTTAACAAAAATAAAACAAGAATAAATTTGAACACCACTACCGGATCACCACCGATCGCTCAACCAGCTTGACCCCCCCTCTCGGCCCAGCCCGATCCCTCCCGCCCAGCCCCTCCCCCCCCTTGACCTCGCCACCATCTCGGAGAAATTTTTTTCTTCATTTAATTAAAAATCAACTCCCGTCCACCGCCACCACCTCCACCACCAATCTTTTTTTTTTTCATTTAATTATAAATTGAATAAAGGGCAAATTGGTAATTTTTTAAAAAGTATTGTATTAAATATTTTATAGGTGTTATGTTAAGTACCTATGTATACAAGTGCAAAACATGTGAATCCTACTGATTTAACACAAAGAAAACTTTGGGGGCATTAAAGAAAGATTATATAAAATAATAATTTCTTAACATTCTTATATATTCTCTCATTCCTAAATAATTGTTTTAGACACACAAATTAAAAAAATTGACTTTATTATAAATATTGATATATACTTGTGTTTAAAACTCATGATGCATGTGACTATAATTAAAGTAGAAAAAAAATATAACAATTTTTTTGAAACAAATTAAATATTCCTCCCTCTGTACCCTACCACCCAAAGAGTCTATATTTTAAAAATCTAATTATTAATGGATATATAAATAACATTTAAGTTTGTCATAAATAAATAAAATGTTTGAGTATAATAAAGATTGTATTCATAATTTTGAAAATAGATTTTAAAATGAAACATCTCATAATAGTATAATGACTCTTTGTCAGAATCACATGGAGTAATTAGAAAAAAACTTATTTTGAAACGGGAGAGTAGGGGTGACAATTTGAGGCACGACACGATTGGCTGACACGAAATTATAGGGTTTGTGCTGGGGCTTATTGGGTTCGGGCCGTTATAGGGCCAACACGATAAAAAATGAGTTGATATCGGGCTGGTTTGATAAACACGGTAAGACACGATAATTAGAAAATATATGTTTTTAAAATATGATTTTTGAAATTTACTAGGGGTTGTTCACTTTTTTCGAACTATTTTCATGATTATTTCATAATTTTATCATTTGAACATTTTTTACTTTTAAACTACTTCACTATTTATATTGATAAATTTTCAAAATATGCATTAAAAATTAAAATTATATATTTTATTATGTTTATTGGGCTCGGTGGCGGACACAAGGCAAGGAGTATGGGGGCAGTTGCCCCCACTTGGGGCTTTTTCCTTAAAATTTTTTAAAAATAATAATAATAATATGTTATATTGTACATTTTGCCCCCACCTGAATCAAATTTCTACAATTTGCCCCCACCTAAATAAAAAGCAAATTATAATTGTGATTTAAATTTTAAAAAAATTAATAACCCTTATTTTAAAATAGTCCTAATTTGAAATAATCATAATTTTGAAATAACCCTAATTGAATATTTAATGTATGTAATTGTTGTGAATTGTGATTTATGAATTTGTGATAGATGATATATTGATATTATGATAATATTATTTTATTTCCTAAATTTGTGTGTTCAATATCTTGGTAGGAAATGTATATTTATTTAATATGAAATTAAAGCATTTTAATTTGGGGGTTGAAGTAGTGGATTTATGAGAATATTTTTTTATTTGTGTAGATTTCCAAATTGTGGTTGATTTAAAGGAATTTGATTTTAGTGATTATGGAGAAATTTTTTAAACGAAAACCAAATTTGTGATCACTTTATAAATGATTGTCTTGTATGTTTTATTGAAAAATATTTGCTTAGGAACGTTATAAATGATGATATAATTAAATGATTTCAAAGTATAAAATCGCGTAGGGATAATTATGATTTGTAATTTTATTCAATTTGTGCACCAAGTTGGAAAAATTCCTGCGTCCGCTACTGATTGGGCTAAACGTGCTTAACGGACCTGACTAAATAAATCGTGTTTTTAAGCTTATCGTGTCATGTTATACTTTTCGTATTTTAATATTAAACACGATAAAATTATCGTGTTATGTTCATACTTATCGTGACGGCCGATAACGGCCTAATATGATACATTTGCCACCAAAACGGGATGGTACATAATAGGTAAGAAAGCAAATGGAGTTAATTATCATGGTGGGAGGGAGGGAGGGAAAAAAGCAAGAAAGCGAGGATTTAACCGCTCCTTTGAGAATTTCGTATTAATCAAAATCTCGTAAAAGTTTGGCGGGTAGTATTCAAAAGTCAAAACGAGTCAAATATTTAATCCAAATCCAAATCTGGATTTTGTGTTTACCCACCCAAATATCCACAAGCTTAAATTTCACCCAAAAATAATTTTATTTCCTTTGGTTCAAAAACTAAAGCGGAAATGTAATTTTTTTGAAACAAAACTAAAACTGGCGGGCTTCTTTACTTCATTTAAACACCCCTCTTTTCACTTATCAGAGATTCAACCCAAATTTCACCCTCCTCATTCCGTCTTTCTCCATATCCAAGTTCATTACAACAATAATGGCAGACCAGGAGAACTGTGTGCGGGTCACGCGCTTGGCAAAGAAGAGGGCTGCTGAAGCGGCAGAATCTCTACAACAACAACCGGCTATCAAGAAGAGGGTGGTGTTGGGTGAGCTTATAAACTACCCAAATGTGCCGCAGAATCAGAAACTTGATTCCGACGCGGCGATACTGGAGAACCCGAAATCTAGGTCAAAGAGAATCAAGACAGCTGTCAGAGAAACACCTGGGGTTGATTTATATGAGAAATGTGATGATCCTCAGATGTGTGAGACCTACATTTCTGATATATATGAGTACCTTCACCATTTGGAGGTATGCAAAGTTCAAGTCGATTCCCCCTTCCCTTTTGTTTGTTTGGTTTAATTGCAGTTTTGCAAAGATTGATTGGTTACGTTAATCTGTTTCTGATGGGTTTTGAGTTAAATTGGGAAATATGGGTTGATGAAGGTTATTGTGATTTCTTACTTGTTTCTGATTTTGATATTAGTAGATTGGGGTTTTTTGTGATTTAGCTTGTATAGGTGTTTTGCTTCGGTTTCAAATGAATAGGCTTAGTTTGAAGAAGTTATGAATCAATAAATTTATACCCTCGTTTTTTGTTATTTTACATTGGCCTGCATCAATTTGATGGGTTTTCCAACTTAGGGTTTCAGTTCGGTTTAATAAGTTTAAGAATTGTTATGGAATGTGTATCAGGCTTGCAGTTTTATTGATTTTTATAAAGCAATGTACCAACATGGAAATCGGTCGAATCTTTTCAATGAAGTTGACTATTGTTCTCACTTGCTATAACTGGTGATGAATTTTGGATGTATTCTGAAAGTTTCTCATGAAAATGAGGGGTTTTAATTTGATTTGGTTAACAATTTAGATGGAGGCAAGAAGGCCATTGCCAGATTACATGGAGAATGTTCAGAAAGATGTGACAGTTAACATGAGAGGGATACTAGTGGATTGGTTGGTTGAGGTTGCAGAGGAATACAAACTTATATCAGATACCCTCTACCTCACCATTTCGTACATTGACCGGTTCTTATCTGTGAATGTTCTTAACAAACAGAGGCTTCAGCTTCTTGGTGTCTCTTCAATGCTCATTGCCTCGTAAGAATCGTTTTCAAGAGTAACAAATCTGTTTGTTTTAGCAATTTGGGTCCAATTTTTTCTCATAAACCTTTATTGTGTGCTGTGGTGAACAGAAAATATGAAGAAATCAGCCCTCCCCATGCAGAAGATTTCTGCTACACTACTGATAACACATACACAAAGCAAGAGGTTGTGAAGATGGAAGCTGAGGTGCTCAAATCTCTCAAGTTTGAGATGGGCAATCCCACGATTAAAACTTTTCTTAGGTATGAGAATATTGTCAAAAAAAAAAAAGAAGATTTTTATTACTCATCGTTGATTTCTGAATTCTGATGCATTTTATTAGTTAGATAGATATCGTTTGCCTGACTTGTGTTTTACCTTCTTGCTGATTCACAGGAGATTTACCAGAGCTGCTCAAGAAGATTACAAAGTAAGCATACCTCAATTCTCTCTCCTCCCTCCCTTATGTGTAAAAGATATGTATCTATGTTTGGTGCTAATTGATTTCTCTTTGTTGTACAGAATTCTAATTTACAGCTGGAGTTCTTGGGTTACTACTTGGCAGAATTAAGCTTGTTAGATTATAATTGTCTCAAGTTTTTGCCATCTATAGTGGCTGCATCTGTCATATTTCTCTCAAGATTCACAATCAGACCAAAATCGCATCCTTGGGTATGGATCTTTTTATGTTTTCACCAAACATTAGTTGTCGTGGTAGTGTTTGTGTATCTTGAAAAATTAAACAAATTATATTCATTTCACAGAGTTCAGCCTTGCGACAACAATCAGGTTATGTACCAGCAGATTTGAAAGAATGTGTTCTTATAATACATGATTTGCAATTGAGTAGAAGAGGAGGCTCTTTGATGGCTGTGAGAGATAAATACAAGCAACACAAGGTATGTGTCTGTGAACCACATTGGTTGATTCTTTACATAATTCTTTTAAATAATTATTGAATTTGAGATAAAATGGCTTTTCTTGAACAGTTCAAATGTGTGTCGGAATTGTCATCTCCTTCAACAATACCCACGCTCTATCTTTGATGATGCTAGAAGATGACAGTAGGTGCCCAGGATTAGAGTAGGATTTGAAGTCTAAAAAACACAAGGAAGATAGCATTGTGGATAGAGCTTTGAAGCAAGATAGATGCTTGATAGAGATTCTTAGCTTAGAGGATTTACTTGTTTTGCTGGCTAATCTGGTTAGAAGATGATGCCTTGCTGCTGTTTCATATGGGGAAGGTTTGTATGTAGGACATGTAGTGTTGGAATATACTGACTGTATTAACAGAATTTGCTGCTTAATTAATATTCTATCCCAATTACAAATGTTGTATTGTCTTGAAATAATATTATTAATACACAAGTTTCTGACATGTAAATGGTTATAAATTTATAATCCACACCCAAGATGAGATTCTTAAAGCTGAACTATGAACGAAAAATAAAATAAAATTAAAGTTTGGATTTGAAGCACAAGAAAGCCAGGAAGATGCATTCACAGTTGGAAATGTGAGGGATGTCAGGATGAACTAATTACTCAAATATATTTATACAAAATTAGAATCACCGTCACTGTTGCCATCGATTGATTATCCTATTCCTCTCCGATCGCTCACTCCACCGTGCCCTCTAGTCATCTCTCTCATTTCCATCATCAAGGTACAGATCTGGTGATTGTGGGTCTAAGAGTTGTTTGTGTTCTAGAGAGAGCGAGAAGATGACCAAGGCCAAATAGTTGGAGAGATAAAAGGACTGGGCGATCTGCCTCTGAGTCTGAGGCATACGGAAGGGCATCGTTTTTAAATTTTCTTTATCAAAATTAAAGAAATTAATTGTTTTAGTCATTTTAGTAAATTTTCATGTGCAATTGAGCATTAAGTCATAATTAGCGAAAGTGAACTCAGTAAGATCATAAAAAAAAAAAACTAGTCACTCATTTTAAGACAAAATTATAAAAACGAATGCTCATTTTGGGAGAGACAAGTACAAAAACAATGTTCTCAAGCATGTACTATAAATAATGTTAACTAGTATATTCGAAAATTCATTAGTTGAGCCTCAGACGAGCCGGTTGCTAACAAAGCTCATGAACAAATGAGCCAAGTGGCCCAAGGCTAGCAGGATGAGGATCTCAAGTTAGAGCTCAACAAGCCCCAAGCTGCAACTGCAAGACATGATTGTTTTCTACTCTGTATGCTTCCACTCTGAAAAATTATACTTACAATTTTTATAACCTTTCATGTTGATTGTACTTGATTATTTTTTGTAATTATGACCAATATAGACTCTTTGAGTAAAAGAGAGGGAGTAATAAATTTCTTATATTTGTACATAGATATTAGCTATATTTATAAAGTCAATTGGAACTAAACTATTTTAATACTCACCAAAATCCCAACAGTTTTAGTATTTAAATAAATCCGTCATGCCATGTGGCAAAATGAGAACAAAAGACTTGGAACGGGAAACTGAGGGAGAAAATAGGATTTGAAAGGAAAATTAGGAGAATAAGAATCTCATATAAAATCGAACTCTTGAGAACCAGACTAACCAGAACGGGATCCAACAACAACAACAAAAAGGTGACAAAATGAGATATTATATAATTCCTAACCTCGTTTTTCTACAATCCACATTAGCAAAGCAGGCTAAATAACATTACTGGCAAAGTCGAGCCAAAAATCCTACAACTAGGTTAGGTTAGTATTACATAATCAGTCTTTCTAATCTACAAGAATGACTATCCAAGAATATCCAGACCACTACATGCGGAAGTCCAAGATACACACTACATTGTTCGAGAAACAGGCACCTATTTTGTCACCTTCCTTGTTCCAACATACTTCAAAGATCCCACCACTCCCAGTGTATGTTTTCACTATCTTTCCCTCCTTCACAGACCATATGTGCAGGCATTTGTCCAATGATCCGCTTGCCAAATACTCCCCATTTGGGCTGAATGCAACCGAGTATACGGGATCCCTGGTTTTCAAATGGACTTACGTAATTAGGGTCGTAACTCAAACACTCGACGCCATATAACCTCCAACATCAATATGCATACAGATACTGAGATCTGGGCAATCCAGACTAAACACATGAATAACTATAACATAATGGTTCCAACTATGCAAGAAAGGTTTTTGTAGTTGGGAAATCAAATGGGGCTCACTGTCTTGCATGGTACACCAATTCGGATTTACATGATGCATCAAATCTACTTATGAGTAGTATACCTGTGTCCGTTTAAGCTGTTGAGAAGGCTCCCTGATTCCACATCCCACAGCTTTATCGTCGAGTCAAATGAGGCACTGTTAAGGAAAAAGGAAAAATCAGAACTGAAATTACTATATATATTGCTGCACAGGGACTAAAAAACAATAGAAAATAATGGCTACTTGTCAGAGAAGTTATCCCTTAAAAGTTCACTTTCTTTCAAAGCACATACCTGATGATGTTAGCAAGGTTGTAAGATTTTAATTTCAAGGACATTTTGAGATCCACTCAATCACAGGCAAATAAATTAATGGGATGTAGAAATATTGGTTTGCTTTACACTCCTTGGGCTAACATAAACCAACATTCGGAACGGTGCTAGCAGCATACCAGGACAAGAAGAAAGCCATGGAATCAAAACTAGCAAAATGAGCTGAATAGCTAACAAAACTGCAAGAACATCAATTACATGCAGTATCTCAAGCTTCCTCTTCTTTTTTCCCCCTTTTTTCTGATAGGTATACTTCCTTACGTTTTAAAAATACGAGTTGTGTTGCCCCTGAATTGATAGGATTTCTTAGAATAATATCCACACATTCCCTTGGCCAGCTCTATTGCCAAAAGCAACAGATACTTTTGCCATATCAAACAATGTAATGAATAGTTTCAAGTGCAGCTTAGTAACATTTACGTAGTTACTTTGCTAAAATTCACTAACTACGGCAATATAACCACTGTGTCTCTAAATACCCAGAATACCAATTGTCCCCACAATCACTAAATTCCCAAATGGTATAAGTGATTAAAACAGGATGCTCCATTTAGCTCTTTAAGACGTAATGATAAACTAAAAGTTTCTAGACTGCGTGACTGACATGAACGAATTCTCGTTCAACACAACTTTGAAGAAGTTGACATATGGCAACCTTTATTGAACACTTGAACAACTAATTTTCAAACCGCAGTCGGCAAGATGGTAATGGGAGGTTTAACTGGGTCCTTTTAGTACCATCCCACTATAGGACCCTGGATTAAAAGTGGGAATACCATGACTGTAAACTATTAAAGAATAATTTATTTATATTTATTATTCTTGTTTATTTGTAATTATTAGTTAGTAGTAATTTCCTTGTATAGTTCTTTCCTTATGTTGTTACCTTCCTTGTATAGGTTTCTTGTACCCTACTCTAAGTGTAACCCTAATTGTATCTCTCCCTATAAATAGGTGATTCAATCAATGAAAAGACTATGTCATTATTCCTAAACTTTATTAGTTTCTACATGGTATCAGAGCTTTGCTCCAAAATCTTCTTCTCCTTCCTCTAGCCGCCGCCCTAACCACCCTTCACCATGGCCAACGGAAATCACTCCCTCACCATTAAAAGCCCTCTTGATCCCACACAAACTTTCGACCACATCAACATCTCCCATCACAACATCACCAAACTCACCTCCACTAACTACATAACTTGGAAACTCCAAGTTGAGGCCACTCTCATTGGCTATGACCTCTACAAGTTTGTAGACGGATCACACCCCTCCCGCCTCCCACAGTCCTAACCAAGGATGTTCAGTCATCCAAGGACGTCCCCACACCAAACCCTCACCACCAGCTATGGATTCGCTAAGACAAACTACTGTTTGACGCTCTTGTTGGCTTCGTGTCTGCTCCCCTGGTTCCTATGATCCAACAGGCTGCCACTGCTCGTGAAGCATGGAAATCCTGGCTCACACCTATGCTCGCCCTACTCGTGGCCACATCAAACAGATCAAAGATTACCTCAAGCGAGCAACCAAGAGAACTCAGTCAATCTCCGACTACATGCAATCTGTCAAAAGTCAGGCCGATGAACTCGCGGCTCTGGGCAAACCGCTTGACCACGAGGACCTCATAGAGATCCTCCTCGGTGGGTTGGATGATGACTACCGCCACATAGTGGATGTGGTTGAAGGGCGCGATACCCCCATATCCTTTGATGAGCTTCATGAAAAACTCATCAACCACGAGCTGCTCCCGAAACAATCTCAGCCTGTGTCCTCCTCACATCCAACCACTGTCAATCCTGCTACTCCGAGGAACAACAACTCGCATGCACGGCAATCTTCCTCGCATGCTCACCAGGCTTCCTCTCAACTCCTAAGATCCTTCACAAGAAGTTCTAAGAATGCCTCCTCATCAACGTCCTTATCTCAGCAAATGTCAAGGCTGCCGCCAACAAGGTCACACAGTTGCTCGCTGTCCGAAATACCAGCTAGTTGCCACCACCACCCAAGCTACCACTTCCTCCTCGGCAAGTGGCTGGACACCGAGGGTCAATCTAGCAACCTCAACGGACACAGGGACTCCGGGCTAGCTTCTTGACAGTGGTGCTTCTAACCATGTTACCACCGACCTTAGCAATCTCCACCTTCACATCTTCTACACGGGTACAGATGACATGGTCATTGGTGATGGTACTGGGCTTCCTATCTCCAAAAATGGTTCCTCTTCACTTCATACACCATCACACACTTTTTCCTTGTATAATGTTCTCTTTGTTCTTGACATAAAAAAGAACATTATTTCCATATCTCAATTTTGTATCTCTAATAATACTTCTATTGAGTTCTTACCAACTTCTTTTCATGTGAAGGATCTACGGACAGGGAGCATTCTGACCGGGCAATCTAACGCTGATGTGTATGAATGGCCGACCACAGTTCCTCCTGCTCGCCCATCTGCCTGTGTCGGCTCTAAGGTTTCTCGCCATGACTGGCATCATCGGCTTGGCCATCCCTCTGAACCCATCTAGCGTCAGATTATATCTAGTTTAGGCCTAGCTTTAGACACTACTAGCATCAAACAAAAGCACTGTAATGATTGTTTATGCAATAAAAGTCACAAAATTCCGTTTTCACAATCTACTTCAGTGTCTTCTTTCCCGCTCCAAATTATTTACTCTGATGTCTGGACCTCTCACATTCCTTCTATTGATGGTTTTAAGTATTATGTCATATTTGTTGATCACTACACTCACTACATATGGCTCTACTCGCTCAGACGAAAGTCTGAAGTCACCAGTATTTTTCCTCGCTTCAAAGCCCTAGTAAAAAATTATTTCAAAACAACCATTGTCACTCTTTACTCGGACAATGGTGGCGAGTACATGGGACTTGCCCGGGACACTGGCTTGGCTGCTTACTTGTCCGCTCATGGCATCTCTCATCTCATCTCACCTCCCCTCCTCACACCCCGGAACACAATGGTTTCTCGGAACGTCGTCATCGGCACATTGTTGAGACCGGTCTCTCTCCTCTCTCACGCATCTCTTCTGCTGCTCTTCTGGTCGTTTGCTTTCCAAACCGCCACCTATCTCATAAATCGACTACTAACACCCACCCTTAGCTCATCTTTCTCCCTACCACAAACTGTTTGGATCTACGCCCAACTACTCAAAACTCCGTGCCTTTGGTTGCCTTTGCTACCCTTGGCTTCGCTCTTACTCCGCCCACAAACTGGTTACTCGTTCCACCCCACGTGTCTTCCTCGGTCGGTTACTCGCTCACTCAGAGTGCCTATCTGTGTTACAATCCGATTACCACCAAGCTGTTCGTTTCACATCATGTTCGCTTTGTCGAGTCAGCCTTTCCCATGTCCACCTCGACCACCCATACTGTTCGCCTGGATACCTACACTTGTGCCCCTTGGTTACCATCGCATGAGCTGCTCTCGGATTCATACACACCGTCTGCTGCACGCTCTGGTAAATCTCCGTCCGTGGCTTCTAGCACTAATCCAAATGTGGTTGATCTCAGCTCGCCCCTACACCACCCTCATTCCTCAGCTACTATGCCCGTGGTTACCACTGTACCCACTACATGTCATGTGCCCGCTGCTCCTCCTTCCTCGGCTCCCAGCTCCATGGCGCAGATCGAGCCTCCTGCTCCACCTCATCCAGCACTCGCATGAGAGATAGCCCTATGCCCACCGACCCTAGTCTTGTGCGTGCTGGCACCTCCTCCACGGTTACCCGCTCCAAGAACAATATTTTCAAACCTCAAGTCAAAATGAGTCTCTCGGCTCAACTAGCAACGGACGGCAAACCAAAATGTGTCACTCAAGCTCTCAAAGATGTCAAGTGGCGCCAGGCCATGTCCGAGTAGTATGATGCGTTAACTCGCAATGGTACGTGGGATCTGGTTCCCTCGGCAGATGCTCGCAATATTGTTGGCTGCAAATGGATCTCCCGCATAAAATGCGACCCTGATGACACTATTGATCGCTACAAAGCTCATCTTGTGGCCAAGGGGTTTCACCATCGACCAGGAGTGGACTATCACGAGACCTTCTGCCCAGTGGTTAAACTGACCAATGTTCGTCTTGTTCTCTCGCTGGCAGTATGTCGAGGATGGGATCTTCGGCAATTGGATGTGAACAATGTCTTTCTTCAAGGCAATCTGTCCGAGGAGGTGTTCATGGCTCAACCACCTGGCTTCCTTGACAAGGACAACCCTCAGCATGTATGTCAACTTCACAAGGCTATCTATGATCTCAAGCAGGCTCCCCGAGCATGGTACAATGAACTGCGTCAATTTCTCCTTGCCTCCGAGTTCAAAAATTCTGTGGCAGACACTTCATTGTTCATTCTTCATACAGGGAGCACCGCCATCTATATTCTCATCTATGTGGATGACATCATCATCACTGGAACCAGCCCGCTGCAGTCTAGACCTTCATCTCCTTGATCGCTGCTCGCTTCTCCCTCAAAGACCTTAGAGAACTTCATTATTTCCTTGGTGTTGAGGTTATCAAGCGACCAAGTGGTCTCCTACTCTCACAGCGTGGGTACATCGCCGATCTTCTTGCTCGCACGGGCATGACAGATGCTCGCGGTTGCTACTCCGCTCCCCACCTCGCCAAACTTAACCCTTCAGTCGAGCACAGCTCTCACGGATCCGACAAAATTTTGGGTGGGAGTCTTCAATATCTATCTCTTACTCGCCAACGGTTTCATCACTTACTTCATAAGATTGGACTCTCCTCTCGGCCATCCATCTTGCGGGGGCATATTAGAGAATAATTTATTTATATTTATTATTCTTGTTTATTTGTAATTATTAGTTAGTAATAATTTCCTTGTATAATTCTTTCCTTATATTGTTACCTTCCTTGTATAGGTTTCTTGTACCCTACTCCTAATGTAACCCTAATTGTATCTCTCCCTATAGATAGGTGATTCAATCAATGGAAAGGCTATCCCATTATTCCTAAACTTTATTAGTTTCTACATAAACAGACATGGCTAGGCTGGAGCAGTAGTTGGGTTAACTCTCCTGTAGCTTGTGCAATCTAAGTCTTTATAACCTCACGCACTTGATATGAACATCCATATGTCACAGTTCATTCATAAATGGCACAAAGAGAAGGTGAAGGAAGGGAGAGAGTTTAGAAATGAGTATTTCCAGAGAGAAGAATAGAGCTTTAGATTGGCGCCTAAAAGAGCTCGGGATCAAATTTTAATCACTGATTAATTCAAATACATGCATTATATATCCTGTCAAGATTCCTCTGGTGCTGGCCATAGAGATACGATCACATTAATAACATGAGCAGAGTATTTCCGAATACTATGTTTTATCTAAGAGTAAAATTAGTATCAAAAAACGCAGCGGTTCAAATTAACCTATTGGCATCAGTAATAATTAAAGAGAAGCATATTTACCTCGCAAGAACTAATTGCTGATTGGGGTTGTTAGTCCCAGGCCCTGTAGGACTCCATCTAATAGTGTATATCTCCTACAAGTGGGTATAGATCAGTCACAAACACTGGTGCAGGGAAGTAATCACACAAGAGTAAGAAATCTGGGAAGAATGACGTTGTACCTTAGCATGTTCCTTGAAATCATGCAAACATGTATCCTGTTTCATGCTCCATATCTGTATCAAGGTTTGATATGATTTCTTAACCCAATGTCATACTGCAATTTAACTCCTAAAAAGCACCATGAACTAAAGAAGAGCAAGCACGGGAAACATTTTCTCTCTAATGCATTAGCCTGTTAGAGTAACCACGTGTATTTGAATGTTTTCTTCTGAAACCAAAAACAAGATTCAAGTAATTAGACAATCACCTTCGCTGTGGAATCATCAGAACATGAAGCCAACAACGACCCCGTAGGATCCCATTTGATAGCATTAACTTCACCCTGAAGTAGCAATTGAAATATTTAGTAAACCATCACTAGGCAAAATTAACATCAGGCATCAAAATTTCATATAATCCTCTACATATGTCTCTCTTAAAAGAACAGGAGAATATCGGAAGTATGCTTGGAATTATTAAAAATAAATAGTTCTTCCAATTCTTTGCATCTGACAATTATAAAATAAATCACAAGTTCAATAACCATAGGACAAAGGAAATATAGTTTGTTTTGCAAATGCGGACTGTTCAAGTTATAAGATTTCATTTCTTTATTTTTTATTTTTGTTTTTTTCTTTATTGACATTACTTTACCTCTAGTTGTACCATGTCACAGAACTCACTGAGTCCCTCTCTCTCTCTCTCTCTAAGGTTATATAATTTGTTTTGCTATTGTGAACTGATTACGATTTATAAGTATTTATTTCACATGGAATTTTCTTAACCTCTTGTCATACCAAATCACATAATTTCGGCTGTGCTCTATTGCTCTCTCAAAGGTTATATTGTTTGTTTTGCTAAAGTGGATTGATTAAAATTTATAAGATTCATTTCTTTGTTGAATCCACTTTACCTCTTGTCTACCAAATTACAGAATTTTGGCAGAGTAAAACTGATTATGCTCTCTTAACCAAAAGATGCATATTTCCACCAACTGGCAGCCTCGAAATATGACTACAGTACTTGGTTATACTGAATCAAAATTCCGTGGGCCTGAAAATTCCTAAAGCAAAGATTGGAGCATAAAAAATGTATTCCCTCCGTCCATTGTGGCCTTATTTCCTTTTTAGGATGTCCCACTTTTATTGTTCTCTTTTCAATCTCAAAAAAAATAAAAAATGATTGAATTCATTTCTTACCCTTACAAAAGATGAGATTAATAAATGATGAGAAGTTTAAGCTTCTTGGTTTACGTAATTGGGTAGATGTGGAACAAATAATCTAACTAATCATTTCTTTATGAATTCAATATGCTTCCTTAAACAACACGCTATTTCAAAGAGGACAATTTTATGGGACTGTGAGAGCAGTGAACAAAAGGGATCTAGACCAGTATAACAAACCTGATGCCCTGAGAAAGTTTTTATTGGTCTGTTCTCTCCAACTTTACACACATATATCATGTTGTCAGTTGAGCATGTTGCAAATGAAACATTGTTTCGCCAATCAACATCCAGAGTAGGAGCTGAGAGAGAAAGAAAACTTAGTTTTCATCACAAGGATGAGTGGATGACCATACAAACACACATCTACACACACACACACATATATATATATATAGAGAGAGAGAGATTAATCCTGAAAAAAAGGGTGACAGAAGCACCTGAATGAAATTCAAACTGTTGCTTCCATTCCCCTGTCTTAAGATCCCACACAATTGCAGTTTTGTCTACACTGCCACTAAGAAGATAATCTCCTTTCTTGTTCCACTTCAAAGAGAATATTGGCCCTTTGTGTTTACTTAAAGTGAGATTTAGCTCCCCTAAGACAAAGATATAGCAAGTTAGCAAACAACTGATGATGGCTACTGGAGTTGCACTGAAAGCGAACAACAGTAGAAAGTTCCAAAAATTTGTGGGCATCAGGCTGTAAAACATTGATATGCAGTGGACTTTCTAAATCAAGTACAGGAATATATTTCGAAAGGCAATTTAGATTTAGAGACCGCATTCTAAATTTCTTCATGAAATAGCTTCTTGAACCAAACTTCGCAATAGAACTTAACTTATTGGAAGTAAATGGTCCCTTTCTTCACTATCTCATTTTACTAGCTCTCTTTGAAACACTTTCAACTGCAAAAACAAGAGTAAGTGGGACAACTTACCATTTCTATTCCATACTCTTGCTTGGCCATCATAAGAGCCTGTCGCTAATAATGTTCCATCCCCTACATAATGGAAAACACAATCTTAATTAGAAAAAGTGAATCGCTTGTGTCCAATTCCCGACATCCACACAAACGCCACACATCAACATACATTTGTAAGGGTTTTAGGTATGACTACAAGATATAGTGAAGTGTGTCAAAACCATAATCATGCACTGAACTCACATTCCAATCAAGTGTTGTTACATCCTTGCTTTTCTCATTGGTTCTACCTTTGTAATGCTTCAACACAGCAACCTCCACAGGCCCATTTTGTAGATTAGAGCTACAGGGTCCATCTCTGATGCTCCAAATTCGAGCTGTGGAATCTCCAGACCTAGTAATTGTCAATATGAAAATAAGACTTAAAGCAAGAGAGAATCTGGGACACTAACAAAACAAAGAACTCTTAATTTTCTACCCCCACAGAGGTTATATCCTGATGAAGGCTACTTTAATGCTTGCTATAGCACAATATACACAGGCCTGTTTTGCAAGACAAGAAAGCATGATGGCAGCCAGCAGATACCTCATCGTTCATCCTATAACTCCATGTCATTGCAATACACATCCAGGTGTAAAACTATTATAATAATAATAATAACAATAATCATTATAATAATAATAACAACAACAACAATAATGATAATAATAATAATAACAATAACAACAACAAATAATAGTAATAAAATAACAAAAGAATAAATCCATTTAATATAAGCGACATTCATACCAAAGGTGAGTGAACCCAAATGAACCTAGGATAGCAATCTTAGCAATCAAACAGCCATCCGATAGTTAATAAGTCTAAACTCATACAATTTTTCTAATTAACATTTGTTCGAATCAATATTAACATGTAAATGGAGCAGTGCTGATATAGTGACAAAGTTTACTTGGCATTGTTTGCTTGATCTCTTGCAATATCAAGGTAGTTCAAGAACTTCAGTAGCAAGACCATATCAGACGGACAAAGAAATTCTGGAGTGAGATAGAGAAAGCAAGGAAGAGTTGTGCTCCAGAAACACTCTAAGATCAAACTTTCTTTTTATAAATGAAATAAAAGACGGATAGAATCACAAGTACATCGGCACATAACAGCTCTCAAATCCAATTAAGTAACAATAAAGAACCAAAATCTGCTCCCATAGCCGAATCCAAGGGACAAACCAGGACAACCTAGTCCTCCAATAACTATTAGAGTTTGAATTGCACTGGTGCAGAGAAGCTGGTTACATGTATACTTGAACAAAAAGGATTGAGCTTAGTGTATTACATATCAAACACCATAAGCAGTAAAAGAGTAATGTTAAGATATAATCATTATGACAAATACAACTGAGAAACCTCTTTTTAACTTATGACCAGGTTAGACTTCTCATTGGAATGATGCCCTCATAACACTCATTGTAGAAATTATAGGCCAGAACACCAACGTTTTGATGAATGTGAACATGAACAGGGTGTTAGATGCAGAGTTCAAAAATATGAACACGTGAGATGGCCACATATATTTGTATATAAAATCTATTTTGCATGAACACACGTTTCTTGTTATGAATTGTGCCTTGTGTTCTGAATCAGTTCATAGAGTAAAGAAAGCGATAAAAAAAACTTTTACTATATTCCACTCCTGAGCATAAAAATATGAGCACCATGCAAATAGCAGTGTCACTTAAAGGCAATGCACCTACCCTGATGCGAGGAGAGAGCCAGCTGGACTCCATGCACAAACAAAAACCTGTCATCAATAGGCGTATCGTATCAGTATAGACGTATCTTAAGTCAAAACAATATTTAAGAAATCCATAAAGCATTTTGCGTCTTGTCACTTGACAGATACTCTCCTATTAGCCCTTTCCTAATTTCATAGTTCACTGTTCAGTGTTCAGCACTAAACAAATTAAGGATTTCACAATGCAAACTGTACCGTAGGTCAGTCTCTTTATATTGACAAAATAAATTAGACCAGAATACAATATGTTATGTTTACATCGTGGGACAATTTCCTTGATTGCCAAACGTATATTAGTATGCCTTTAAGCTTTCTTATTATTTCCAACACACTTGCTAATTTTCCAAGTAAATCCCTTATAATATTTCAATTGACAATATCAGGGCACTGTTTCATGTTTCACACGCCGTATCCCAACCCACAGCCATATAAAGAGTAAATAACTTGGTCCTGCCCTGGGAAAAAATGAGAATGAAATAAGAGAGTAATTTGACGTAAAAATGAAAAAGGCGGTGATGTATCCGAACCTCAGATGTATGGCCTTCTAAAACCGTCACATCACTGCTAGGAATTTGGCAAGGCAAGGATGTTGAACTTGTCTCAATTTCCATAGGCTCTGGTCCTAGATCAGATCATAACATAGGCTGATGAACGTCAGATGCAGTTAGGAAAAATATATGACTGATATTTATTAATACTTGAAGCATGGTGTCTTCTAGACATGTATAGGGCTCCTCTATTTCTTTTTTCAATTATCACTGCCTGTCCTTGGGTTCTCCGTATATTCACAAGAAAATGAACATCAAACTCAACAACCCGAAATTAATTACCTCCACCAATTCCATTTTCTTCATGTCTTGCACTAGTCATATCCTCATCGCATCTTGTATCAGGGAGATCCTCATGTGCCTTTTCCTTATGCTTACCCTTTTCTCTTTCCTTCTCCTTCTCTATCTTCTCTCTCTCTATCTCTCGCTCTTTCTCCCTTTGTTGTTTTTCCTTCTCCTTCTCTCGATGGTGTTCTCGTTCATATTCCTTCTCCCTTTCCCGAACATGTTCTCGTTCTTGGTCCTTCTGTCTCTCTCGCACATGTCCGCGTTCATGTTCCTTCTCCCTTTCTTTAGCACGTTCTCTTTCGCGGTCTTTCTCCCTTTCTTTAGTACGTTCTCTTTCACGATCCTTCTCCCTTTCACTAGTATGTTCTCGTTCATGTTCTTGTTCAGATTCATTCTTGTCTTTGTCCTTTTCTCCATCTCGAGCTTTTCGAAGATCTTCTTTCTTCTCTTGTATCATCTTCTGTAGTTCATAGACATCCTTTGTGATAAGATCCAATGGTTGTAGAAATGAGAAATCTTCATCCATGTCCTCATCATTCTGGATACCTTAACAGATAACAGTCAGTCAAAATTTATCAAGTGCTTACCCCTAAACTTTACAGATAGAAGAACTGGAAATGAATGTCCTTACGCAAGTCAAGTTTGCTTCCAGCTCAAGATACTGAATTCCTTTCTGAACAAATGTAACAAGAGCACCAGGTGGAACTAAATTTCCATCTATAGTGCTTTTATTGATCCCTGCCTCATATCCTAAAGCAAAAGCTGAATGTGTGAACCCTGAAATAGGTTATTTCAGTTATAGAGGTAACTAAAAACAGTTTGTGACTGTATAACAGAAGAAGAGGCAGACTAAAGAGCAAACTGCTTCTATTTCGACCTCAGAATGAAATCTGTGAGATTAAATTATTTTACTTTTGGGTTTATAGGAAACAAGATAAACAAGGTGAGATCCGAGGACCGAATAGTAATCCACAAGGTCTTTTCCACATTTCTAAGCCATGCAACCGAGAAAGGCAGGATTTTCCATTGTTATGCCCTTGATCTCAATAGAGCGAACTCAATCCATAACCATATCTATCACAAGACGAAGAACTCAAATCATCAAAGTTCAAAGTTACCCTTCAAAATTTAGTCCACTCATAGGTCATATCTAATTAACACCTTAAACCCTTGCCCACTTCTCATACGAACCCAATACAATATTCCTGGACTAACCTCTAAACACAAATTCGCAACAACAATTCGTAAACCTTCTCTGACACCTTCCTATGTAAAGATGATTATAAGATTCTATACATTTTTGAACGGTATAAATTTTAACCAACCTCTAAACACAAAGCCACAGCAGCAATTTGTAAACAGCAATTTGTAAACCATCTCTGACACTTTCCTATGTCAACATGATTATAAGATTCTCGCCCTTTAGGCTCCCATGGACGACAAACAATCTTTACATTCCCATTAGAGATAGATGCATGGTTATAGACTTAGTTACTTACTAAAAACTGTAAGAACTTAAAATACATTGATTATAATACCCTGTTTCTCAGAAATCCATGGCATCATACTCTACGTGGAAAAAAATATAAATAAATGCAGAACAACCTTTGTTCTTAAGTACATTGTAACGAATTATTGCATACTCATACCATTGAGGGTAACTTCATAAGAATTTCTTCCCCCAACTTCTCTAAATGGTTTTAACGGATGCTACTTTGAATATCATGATTTTTTTCATCAATTTTTATATAGGGACTCTTTTTGAGACACCCCAAAGAGCAAAAGACTGTCAAGCCTCGAGACCGCCAAAGCCAATGTGAGATAGCGGTATCTTGCGATGTTCGGATGAACTCTCTCAACTAAATTCCTTCCTCATAATGATGCATTTGTATGAGACGACTATGAGAGGTACATCAAAGTTTAACATAATTAAATCGTAAAAATGAAAACAATTGTGTGGTGAAAACTGATTCCACAGTTCCAATCAAAGGCTAGTAAGAAAATTAACAGCGTTTGCAATCAACACAATTATATTGAGAAGTGTTTCCAAAGCATTGGTGTTGATTCCAAATGCAAATAATTTCCTAATATGGATCTTTAACAAGTGCCAAAAGGTCACTTGTTAGCACAACCCAATAATCTAAGGGTATAAAATGAAATTACAGGAATTTTAAGTTTGAGTACTGTCAGCAATTAGGACAATTCCCAACTTCAAGACAAAGTAACTAATCTCAGATTATCCGTACTAGCAAATTTTAGCTTATTCACTTTTGTGCAACTAACTTTCAATCACCTATACTTAACATGGTTCATCCTTCATGGTAACTGAACTTCAAAGAGCTCAGAGATTTCCATAGTCACCGACAGGGAGTCAAAGTGCAAAAACTTGAGTATAATTTTATTTCTTGGTGTTAAGTGTCAACTAGTAAACAAAATATGCTTATGGCATTCTAATTATCTAAACAACAACGGACCCAAGGGGTGGGAAAGATGGCAAGGGGACTCAGGCAAAGACCTTGAGATCCTTGGTTAAAATCTCCGTACCAACAAGGGCCATACTTACCTATAAAAAAAAAATCTAAACATGAACAGAACACGAAAATCGAATGCAACCAGGCTATACCCGACTCAACTCGGGTTATATTATACTTATTACCAGAAATTTAGGGGAAAAGGAAAAGTCTTATGATTTCTCAATTTCTTTAAAGTAGAGTGACCTAGCTTCTAATTAAACTCAATATAAAACAAGTTCATAGTTCATTAAGCAAGCTAACTGGTCATATCATAACTCGATTCCGAGAACATACAGCGAATTAAAAACAAAAGAATTCTAATTCCTTGGCGATTTCTTGAAAATCAGTTTCTGCAGAGGAAAGGAAAAAATAAAAAGGAAATAACGAGATAGGGACCTGATTCATGAAGATATCGGAAAACGAGATAGTTCAATTCGGTGGACGTAATTGAAATCATTGGCCTCAATCGCTGACCTTCACTTCTATTTCTATATTATTATTATTACATATAGAGAACGAGAGAGCATAGTGCATAGATAGACAACTCCGTGAACTTAAACTGCGACTGTTGGTTATTATGCGATTAGATTTGGGAAGGTGACGACTAAATTACTTCAATGTCCTCATTCTCATTACTTTGGCTAGTTAATAGTTTCCTCCCCTGAAGTTTTAAATCGCTTCAAATTTCTCCCTCCCACCCTTGTTCTACTCTTTTTACTCTCCTCCTCTAAATAATTGTCTCGTATTAAATTTACATGAATAGGAAGAAAGTAATTGACTTCATATAGGGAAAGGAGGAAGAAAAAAAGAAGAATACATGCATATTCTGAGTATGAGAGATATGAATAGAGCATAAGTATTTAAGAGCAGTTGACTTTTCTTCCTATCTAAATATTACAACTAACATATGACAAAAATAAGTAGGAAGGAAGTTGGTGTCTAAATTAGAGTGCACACAATTAAGTGTGATCAACCAATAAAGACGAAAAAATTGTCACTAGAAGATTTGATCTGAATGTTGTGGTATTTATTAGTGGTTGGTGTTTCATAACTTAGTAACATCATTATTTCAATTTTACCTACAGAAATCTATGGTTTCATAGATAGACGGTGGAATCATTTTTGTATGACCTTACATTATGGGTACGAGACTTTAGCATAAATTTTCACCATATCTTAATTCCTTTATATCTCGCATACAATAAAACATGCTTGAGACACCCATATTTTATTTTTCTAATATGAAGACATGGAAACTCAATAGCACGGATCTTTAAGGTCCACGCCCTTGATATTACCAACAACTTAAGCTAAAACACGTCTTTAACATGCTCTATATGTTGATGTACACTCAAATAATTCCTCACATGACTCATACGAAAATGGCGTTTGGTATATAGTTTGTGACCTAGATTAATATGACAGGTCAATAAAATGGTAGTTGTTTGGTAAGCCAAGGCTTTGGCTGGGCCAACCTTTGAGATTCGGGCCCAAGGCCGGTAATATCAGATATGACCATTATAGTTTGTAGCATAATCTTTTTCTAATTCTTTAAATTTTAAAAAACAAACATAAAAGATAATAAGCAAAATACTTCATTCCAAAATCGTTGGCATAACACACGACATATTTATAAAGTACTACTTAAATGTCACTCTTATTGCACATTTAGAAGCAAAATTAGTAATCAAAGTAGAATAATCAACGTTTTCAATCATGTTCTTATCAATAGATATCATAGCTAGCACATTCAAACGTTTTTGAGACATTGTCCTCTGAATATATACACACAAGCAACAATAGCTCAAACTAAACAAATCCTCAAACATCACAATTCACACACGAGTAAATGAGTAATAATAAGTTTTAAAAAATCCAAAATAAAAAAAACAATAATTTCGCATGTAAGCTCAAGAATCTCAAAAAACCAAACAATGAACAAGCCATGAAGCCAACAAATAATTTCAACAAATCTAATATTACCTTCAAATTGTTCCAAGATAAGCTCAATCAAAGCTACCAACGAGCTCTAACTCAACTGGTACTGCTCACTTCTCCTAACGGAGGGGTCGGGTGTTCAAGTCTCACAAGAGACACCCTGGACTTTACATCTCTCAATAGAGAGGTCGGGTGTTCAAGCCTCTTGAGGAGGCAGTTGTTGTTCAAGCCTTACCCAAAGGCCTCATTTAGCTACTCACTTATCTTAAGAAGGTTGAGTGTTCAAGCCTACAGAGGCACTCTTCACTACTCTCAGCCCAGGAGGTCATTGGCTCACAGAGGCACCATTTGTTCGAGTCACATCAAACTACCAAAGGCATCATATATATAATTGTAACCTTTTAAAGCATTAAAATAATTAAAAATTAAGGATTGGGTATTTATGTCCCTCCAACCTTTTGAAAAAAAAAAAGCTCAACCAAAGCTCTAAATGTTGTTTTCCTATACATATTTATCACTTAAATCAATTATTTGACCCCAAACAAAAGCCTTAATTTCAGATAAAATAAAGAGGGAAGAGACGGTGTGTTTATTACCGAAAATTCTTTGAAAAACTAGTTTTAATAAATAGCATCTTTTAACTCTTTAAGCTTTGTGCCAATGCCAAAATCCACATAAAACTCAAAACAAATTGGTGGCATGTGTGTGCGTGTTGTGTGGGAGGTTTTTTTTTTTTGCTGTGCGTGTTGTCTTAGTCTAAAAGGATAACAACTAAAACTTTTCAGTGAGGCCCCTCATCCTTGGGTGATTTTTAGTAAGATCCCACAAACATGATGGGCCCCAAAATTACACGATTTGAGGGGCTCAAGGCTAGGGCCTTATTTTCCTTGTAGCTGGTCCGCCCTGGGCTTTGGATTATTATGACGCCTTACTCGGATTAAAAGTTCTTTTGCCCTCACTAATTATACCAACAATGAGGAGGTACATTTAATGCAAAAGAAGCTAACTTTTTTTGGACAAAAATGCTCATAGCATATAGTGTTAGTGCTAGAAAAACCTTATCCTCCATTAACATTGTTTCACATTAAACATTTGCACCCACAACCTCCCTCCTCTTAATCTTCTAGTAGGTTTCCTATAAGATGGTTATAGATCTTAATTAAATCGTAGCCTATCCATGTTAAATAAGTCAAGATTCAAAACTTTTAGGCCACCCCGATTTTCGATTTTCGAAATTACGGTACAAGCTACGTCGCCACCCCTCAGATTTTATAAATGAAAACCGTCAACCTTTTGATCTTGAATGTATCACTTTTGCCTTTAAATATATCACTTTGACATTTAAACGTGTCACTTTTAGTCTCTCATTGTATAAGTTATTATGTATGATAATGTGTAACTTTTGCCTTAAATGCGACACTTTTCCCTTTAAATGTATCACTTTTACCTTTAAATGTGTCACTTTTACTTTTAAATGTGTCACTTTTACCTTTAAATGTGTTATTTTTACTTTTAAATGTGTCACTTTTAATCTATCAATGTGTAAGTCATTATGTATGAAAATGTTTCACTTTTACCTTTAAATGTGTAATTTTTAGTTCCTCAATATTTAAGTCATGTATGAAAGTGTCATTTTTGTCTTTAAATGTGTCACTTTTATTGTTAAATGTATCACTTTTAGTTCCTAGAAATCACTTTGTATCTTTAATGAAAATTAGTACTCCGTATTATTTTCTTAAAAGTGTCATGCTTCGCATAAAAAGTGTCATTTTATTTTTAAATATGTCACTTTGTATTAAAAATAACTTTTTAAAAAGGTTTAAGTTGATTTAAGACTAAAATGCAAAATCTGAATACTTAGAAGCCGGTAGCCATGTTATGAAAAATTGAGGGCACAAGCACGATCTAAAAGATGGAGGGCACATGAAGATGAAGACCCTCCTGGTGTGCACGAGATTTAAAGTGGCTGGATGGGGTCTTCAAGTTGAAGCTATGTTTATAGTCTTCTTGGAGGTAGGAATAGTTGATTTTTGCTCCAAGTTGAAGGAGTAAAGACCCCATTGATCCCTTGAAGATGCTCTTAGACACCATTGCAGGACGTTTCAAGTTCTTTGATGATGGTTGGTGTTGATTTAAAACTAGCAAAAATAATACTCCTTCGTTTACGGATAAAGAATCCTTATTGCAAGTCAAACTTTTTAAAGAAAATGATATTTTTAACAGCACATTAGTTAATAAAATAAGAATTATATGCCTTAATTTTTTTTTAAAATTGACTATTTAAGTTAAACATTCTAAAATGGAATAGTGGCGCTTTGTGAACGAAGGGAGTACTAATTAAAAGTTTGTTACTACTCCCTATGTTCTAGAAAAAAAATTCATTATATTATTTTGAGATGTTTCACTTTAAGAGTCCACTTTTAAAAAATTATGTTTATCATCTTCATAACATTTCAATTTTACCGTCATATTTACCATAAACATTGATTATGATTAAAATATTTTTGTATTTATGATCAACTTTAATATTATTTATATATCTCTTAATAATTAAACTTTCCGAATAGGGATTTTTTAGGTCAAATGGAGGGAGTATTACATAGGGGAAAATAAAGAAGCAAATTTAAATATCTTAACTGCTCCAACCATTGATCATCAAGCAAAACAAGAAGAAAATAAAAATAAAGTAGTAGAAAACAAAGAAAACTAGAGAATAGGAAATAAGGTCACTGTAGTGAGACTAGAGCGTAGTTGGGCCTGTAAAAAGTTAATTAATGGAACCTGAAGTAGTATTAACAATAACATGGTCCGGTCCACAAGGTGTTAAGACTGTTAGTTGCCCATTTAACCAATTATAGCATCTCCATCGGTTATAATTTTTTCACAAATTTTTTGTTGGGTCTTAATGTTACCTATATATTTTAAGAATTTTTCACTCTAAAAATTAATTTTTCTAATGGTTTTCATTCTTCCTCAATTCTTACGTGGGTCTCACCATCAAATCATCCATTTTATTTACATTATTTTATTTTTATACTTTGCAAATAAATTAATTAATATGTATATTGTTTTATAAATAAATTATTTTGCTTATAATTTGTATTAATATATTGCATATTCAAATATGCAATATAAATAAATTAATATATTGCATATTCAAATATGTAATATAAATAAATTAATATGTTTTATAATTTTAATTGTACCATTAAATATTACAAATAAATTTTAAAACAAATATATTAATTTAAAAATTTTCATTAAAATATTACATATTAAACAAAAACTTCATACAAATAAAAAATATTTCTAACAAACAAACATTTTTTCGGTCAACTTAAAAAAAGGCACAAACGGTAACATTCCAAAAATAAAAAAAGGAAAATAAAAACATAATTCAAACGGTTAGAATTCGAAGAAAAAAGTAGAAAAAATTGTGGGCGGTCCCTTTTCCTGTTTATTTAATCACTCCAGTCCCTTTTTTAATTTTCAACCGGAAACATTCATTTTTTAGGAAATGACTTACGTTACCCTTAATGAATGCTTAAGGCATGACTAGTCGCGTGAACCGCGGTTCAAAAGTGGCTTTGGGATCGAAATGACTACGTTATCCTTAATTACGCTTAATGGATGATTATTGGTTGAATCGCGAGCATAGTTTTATATACGCGATTCAAAACCTTATTTATCGTTTAAAGCATTTTATTATCTCTTATGTAAATCATCATTTCTTTCCTATTCCTATTCACTCTCTTTTCAATGGAAAAACTCATTATGTTATTGGTTAAATTTCGACGAGATACGATTGTTTCTAAAGTTAGTGAAAATGTTGTCATTGGTAATGTTAATCAAATGATAACAGGTAAATATTATAATGTTAAATTTTTGAATTTATCTATGAAGCATTCTGTTGGATCTCACATGAATTGTTTGGCGAATAACGAGGATTGCATAAACATGTTGTTGTTGGCGAGAGTTTTGTCAAATAGTATTATATTAATAGATGTTGTTGAAAATAAAAATTATGTTAGTTTAAGATTGAATAGAGTAGGTTTACTTGGGGATTCTGTTTCTTATAACGTTAAGGATGTAGGTTTATTTGCAGATTCAATGAATTGTAATCGCGGTGCATCTACTGCAAATATGGATGCCTTAGTATGTAATAGCAATTCAACTTATTCGAATTGCGATTCATCTGCATCTTATCAAAGCAATATCAATTCTTCATGTTATCAATGGCAGATTCAATTGTTCCCGTGTTGCCACGTTGCTATTGCAATTAAGAGGTGCGGTAAAAAGATTGAAGATATTGTTGATAATTTCTTCCTCACGAGCTATTACATCAAGTGTTATGAGGGAAGCTTAATGCCTATTCCAACTACTGAGGGGTATATACCCTGAATCGTGGAAATGGTACAAAATCTTGTTTGGTATCTCAGTCACTAATCATTTCCATGAGGGATATATACCCTGAATCGTAGGAATGATACAAAATCTTATTTGGAATCTCAGTCACTAATCATTTCCATGAGGGGTATATACCCCGAATTGTGGGAATGATACAAAATCGTGTTTGGAATCTCTGGTTACTAATCATTTCCAGGAGGGGTATATACCCCAGGTCCTGGAGATGGTACAAAATCTTGTTTGGAATCTCAGTCACTAATCATTTCCATGAGGGGTATATACCCCGAATCGTGGGAATGGTACACAATCTTGTTTGGTATCTCAGTCACTAATCATTTCCATGAGGGGTATATACCCCAAATTGTGGGAATGGTATAAAATATTTATTTGAAAATCTCAGTCACTAATCATTTCTAGGAGGGGTATATACCCCAAATCCTGTGAATGGTATAAAATCTTTGGTTGAAAATCTCAATCATTAATCATTTCCATGAGGGGTATATACCCCAAAATCGTGAGAATGGTACAAAATATTGTTTGGTTTCTCAGTCACTAATCATTTTCAGGAGGGGTATATACCCCGAGTTTTGGGAATGGTATATAATCTCGTTTGGAATTTCCAGACACTGAAATGAATATTACAACGTAAAATTTTAGAAAAAAATGTTTGTTGGATGTTGTAATGAATATTGCAAGAGAGTGGTTGAAATGGAATCTATGGACGTTGTAATGAATATTGCGTGACATTTTAGAAGAATATTTGTTGGGCGTTGCAATGAATATTGCAACGTGGTGTTTGAAATGGAATCTTTGGACGTTGTAATGAATATTACAATGTGACATTTGAAGAAAAAAAATTTGGGGTGTAGCAATGACTATTGTGTTTGTGACTTTGAAACTCAGTGTAATGTTGTTTTTCGGAAAAAAAAAAGAAAAAAAAAAGAAAGAAAAAGAATAAGAAGAAGAAGAAGAAGAGAGAAGGGAAGAGATCATGATCACTGCTCGACTTGCATCGCAAAACACTTTCAAATTATCAAAACTTTCCCCAGAGATACAATGTCTCGAAATTAAGAGTTTATTTTATCAACGATGTTCATTTGTTTGTGGACTTTGCATTCACTTGCCAACTTTGTCGTTGAGGGGCTCTATAGACACCTCAATTTCGTACCCCTCATTTCCTAAAATGTCCAAAATACTTGTTATATGAAAAGGACTAACAGACGTTACTTTCTGTTAGCCTTTCGGGGGAATGATCAAAATAAAAAATAACTTGACAAGGGAGCAGACTGGAAAATGAGGAAATTTGTGAAGAAATACAAGTCGGGGCACGACGCCCTATCTTGCATATGTCGTGCCCCGTTTTGTTTTTTGACAGGGGAGCGGACTGGAAAATGAGGAAATTTGTGAATAAATACAAGTTGGGGCGCAACACCCCATCTTGCATGTGCCGCGCCCCATTTTGTTTTTTGCCTTCTCCAGTTTCAACACTGATCCAACTACATGGCCTGCTGTTCTTGCACATTGTACAAGTCTTCCTTGTCAGCTTCCACCGGTTACCTGACTGGGGTTTCTCCTATAAATAGAAGGCTTCAGCCTTCACATTTACCCACCCCAGCCTTCTCTCACAATTTCCCCCCCTCTCTCTCTTCTTCTTTGCCTCTGTGCAAGTGATCAAGGCTCCCAGCCTCTTCCTCCCTTGCCTTGTGCAAGCGAGCCCTCGAGCCTTCTCCCCTCAGCCTCCTGCCCCCGTGGCAGCCTCTTCCCTTGCCCGAGCAAGCGAGCCCCTTCATTCCTCGCCCCTGGCAAGCCAATCTAAAAGTCAAAAGGCACGGTCACGCTGCCCGGATAATAACAAATGATGATGATACAATAATGATAATACAAATGAAGATAACACAATGATGACAACAGAGATAAAAAAAACTTTCTCTTTCGGGGATAAGACATGAAGAGCATACCATAAACTACGAGTGCCTAGTGGGCTAAAGCCTAGGCGTATATATCGGGATCAGAATTTCACGCTACAAGAGGTAGGTACACATTTATTATTACGTCGTAATTAATTAAAGTAGTTAATAATAAATAGATAAATTATGTTATTACGTTAGATAATACGTTAACTAGTTTATAATTTTGTTTATACTATAAATGTAGATAATAATTATATTATTTATTGTGTGTAAATACTATGTGTAAATAATATAATAGATAAAGTAGTATTTGTATGTAACTGTACATAAAATATTAAAATAGATAATAGCATGCTTAGATAGCGGCTAAACATACTTAAATGCTAAAATGCCAAAATAGTCGTTATTATGCCCAAATAACATCCCGCTTGACCAACACACACACACACACATAATTTAAGCATGTCATTTAGCAAAGCCCAAATGAAACTAAAGAGGCGAGTTCGGTGCCTAACCCTTTCCCAACACGTAACTTAGCCCCGGACCTATATATTTTACGGTAATTTTGGTTTCTCGGTTTAACCTTAAAATGGAGGTGGCGACTACTGTAATTACAGTTGTTAGAGTCCACGACGAGATCAGCGTATTCCGCAGCGCTTGATGTTTAAAACCACCCGTTTTTCGGTGGCGGGGGGCGTCTCGAGCAGGGGGTTCTCACGCGAGATTTAGGCGAGCTCATAAGTGCCCCCTTCTCCTTGCTTTCGGCGAGTGTTTGTGCTCGATCACGAGGAACATTTTTGTCATGATTTACGTAATATCCGGGTGGGGAGCAAAACACTTGTTCATTTTTGTTTGATTGTTGTGACTTGAGCCGG
This sequence comes from Codonopsis lanceolata, assembly GCA_013146195.2. Lineage (NCBI taxonomy): Eukaryota > Viridiplantae > Streptophyta > Magnoliopsida > Asterales > Campanulaceae > Codonopsis > Codonopsis lanceolata. The sequence goes on along the minus strand of CM028378.1, from coordinate 50,498,595 downwards.
TGAGTTGCTTTGTTGATGATAGTTGGATGGTTGAGTCGCGGTTACGTGAAGCTAGGAGGCCTTTGTAGGGTGACGTCGGCTAGGTCTGGTTCTTGATGGGCCATGCCTTTTTCAAACGTGCATTAATGGCATGTTTGATCGAGTGTATCGCGGCCTAAAATATTGGATTTGAAATTTTTGGTTGATAATTTGGGCACCTTACTTGAGATTTCCGTATAAAAGGGAAAACCTAATCCTTTTCTCTTTTCTTGTCTTCTTGTCTCCAAATCTTCTGCGCATCGAGACAACGTGTTTTCGGCCTACATTCACTTCTTTGGCAAACATGCTCACCTTTTCGCAAGCTGGCCCTTCTAGATTTCCCCGGCAAATAATCCCAATTCCACCAACAAGTAAGTCCTCCTTTCGCTTATATTTTCCTTTTTTTGGGTTGATGTCGAATGCTTAAATTTCGGTTCTTTCATGTATGTTCTTTCATGTGCATCTTTTAGGGTAGGGTAGGGGTTACGCCTCACAGATGCAGGTAGTTCGCATGGAGATCGAGGATAATCTTTCAAGAAATCATGAGG